>OZ017739.1:214169922-214439922 GCA_963969285.1 Odontomyia ornata
GGTCAGAGTATAAAAATGGCGGCTAGGTAAAGTTCAAAATTCGAAAATTTCTCAAAGCTACAATTCATATTGGATTATTATGAAATCTAAAATCAAGGTAGACGTTGATGAGATCATGGATTAAATGTACCAGAGTTAAATTCGATTCCTATGAACACTGCAGATTTTAGCCGTAGTGGTTGGTTTGCATTGCAATAAAAAAATTGCCAAATGAATTTCCCCATTTCAACGTAAATACTTCCAACATCTGCACCATCACAAAAAATCGGGGAAAAAATGATATGGCACCGGTTCCATAGAATTTATTTCATCCTTTGTAGGGCATTCCGAAGTCGGTTTTCTTTTTTTTCTAAAAGTTTTTTTTTTGCACAATGCATTACAGAAGAATTGTCTATCCGTAGTTATTATCACAGATTGATAATTTAACTGGCCAATGATTAAAATAAATTACGCTAAAAAAGTAAAATTTTTCAAAAAGACTGTAGAGTTGAGGAAGTAATAAATTTTATTTCAATTTGGAATAGTTTTCGATCGTTTAAAAAATTTTATGAGGATATACACTGATTAAAATTTAAATGTTACGTCCAGTTCGTGTTATTTTTTCAATAAAACGTTATCTTGTTTTTAAAATAATGTATTTTTGCTTAAATTTTATTTGCTTACTAAAATGAAAAACCGTAAACATTTATATCGTTTTAAATAAATTAAAATAATCCATGTTGCTAAAACTATATTTTGAGCTTAATTTCGTATAAATTTTATAAATTGTATAAACTATTATTTGAATGCTAATTACGTTGTTATTTACATAATTTTCTCTACAAATGTGTGAACAATGTTTGAAAATAGAACAATATCAATTCACCCGAGTAGAAATAAGTTTAGCCATGCGTAAACAGGTATTAGGGCCAAATGTGGAAATAGTGCCTAATGCGGGCCTAATGAGGATCTAATTAGGCTTGCTTGAACCTGTTCAGTTTAGGATTTATTTAGGAAAACCTAAAACTGACGTTATATAGGAAGCCATATGGTAGCGATTTGCATATGATTAGTCGGCCTACTATGGACAAGCTTCGGGTAGCTGTCACCCGACCGCGGCAATCGCAAATGCTTATATTTCGTAATTCATACTATTTTCTGAATAAAAAACGTGCGAAACGTATTCCGTGCATGCTATATATTCATCTTGTATAGCCCACTGTACTCCTAAACTTTTCAAGACGAGTAAATGAAGCACACGTTTTGCACCTTCACCTGATAGCTCAGCCAGAGCATATATACTAACTAGCACCCGCAATCGGAGAGCTTTCAAAATGAAAAGAAAGGCAAATAAACGTATAAAATATGGAATAAAGTTTCTCATGTGTTGGTGCAATTGCTTGCAAATTCAAGTTTTTGTTTACCATACATACGCACTTTTAGTCCACTTCTCTCTATTCAATAAGTACCGTAAGAAATAAAATTTGTTCTAATTGCAGCTGCTATTTAGTAGATATGCTCTGGCTTAGCGTTGAGATGTAAACAAACTCCTATAAATTCACTTTGGAAGGCGATAAAAACTAAACGGGTATAAAAAATGAAATAATTTACACTTCACTAGGAGCGCTATTGTGTTCTCCGCGGGCCATCAGGATTTCACTGTAGAAATCCCTCTAAAAACCGTCCAAATCCTCGAATTTTCGTTGGCACCTCCATAATTCTTCATACACCGCCATGTAAGTTAGCCAGCAAAGTCAGCCTCTAATGGTCATGTATTTGATAGTAAGCGCTGGTGCCATATGGCTTCCTATCTAACGTCAGTTTTGGGAAAACCAAAAGATATATAAAGTAATGGACGCGAAATGAGCTTATTTTCATCCATAGTGAGTGAAGTACTTTTACTACATACTCGTACATTCCTTCCTCTCGCATACGAATTGAAATCCCCCTGCCTTTCATGCCGCTAGAGAACCCACACATTCAAGTGGCTCTCCAGTTGTTCTCACGAAAATCCCACTCCTCTTACACCTTAACCCCCGAATTGTCAACAAAATATCAACCATATGATTGAAAACATATGATTCGTGAAAATTCAACATTGATGGGAAACGTCTAATCAAGTTGAATTTGAAATTATACCAAAACAATTTTTTTAAGATAAGCCCTGTTGAATCTAGTGCAAAAGCGTTGCAAATGTGATAATTAATCAAACTGAAAAGTTTGTCACGCATCGCGAGTGTTTTTGTGTCGAAAAATGAAAAATGAAGTGACGTGTGCGGGACTGTAAAAACAGCTCTAGGCAGCATGTCAGGGACGTATCCTTCGTAGGGTAAGTCATGTTCAATCTTTTATATCGTTCAAGTTAGAATACCCGCACGGAAAATCGATTAGAGTTCAAGGTGCGAAAATTAATGGGAGACGTCACGTCAAATTCATTTGAAATTCAAATCAACAGCCAATAACGCGCCAACTTCCCGCCACATGATGAAGTGCTTCAATTCTCGCGATCAAAACTGACGTTAGGTAGGAAGCCACATGGCAGCAGTGGTTACTATCAAACACATGACCATTAGTAGGCCGACTTTGCTGGCTAACTTACATGGCGTTATATGAAGAATTGTGGAGGTGCCAACGAAAATTCGAGGTTTTGTACAGTTTCGAGACAGATGTCTACAGTGAAATCCAGATGGTCCGTGGAGAACACAATAGCGCTCCTAGTGAAGTGAAAATTATTTCAGTTCTTATACCCGTTCAGTTGTTATCGCCTTCCAAAATGAATTTATAGGAGTTTGTTTACATCTCAACGCTGAGTTATTAGTCGAATTAGCAAAACGTGTGCTTCATTTGCTCGTCTTGGAAAGTTTACGAGTACAGTGGGCTATACAAGGTGAAATTATAGCATGCACGGAATGCGTTCCGCACGTTTTTTATTCGGAAAATAGTATATATGACAAAATATAAGCATTTGCTAATGCCGCGGTTGGTTGACAGCTACCGGAAGCTTGTCCATAGTAGGCTGACTGATACGTAAGCAAATTGCTACCATATGGCTTCCTATCTATCGTCAGTTTTGCTCGCGATGCATTTTGTACCCATTCTCGCTGACATCTATTGGAAAACCCAAAACTGACGTTAGTTAGGAAGCCAGATGGCAGCAGCGCTTACTAACAAACACATGACCATTAGTAGGCCGACTTTGCTGGCTAACTTACACGACGGTATATGAAGAATTATAGAGGTGCCAACGAAAATTCGACGTTTTGTACGGTTTTGAGGCGGATTTCTACAGTGAAATCCTGATGGCCCGCGGAGAACACAATAGCGCTCCTAGCGAAGTGAAAATTATTTCAATTCTTATACCCGTTTAGTTATTATCGCCTTCCAAAGTAAATTTATAGGAGTTTATTTACATCTCAACGCTGAGTTATCAGTCGAAGGTGCAAAACGTGTGCTTCATTTGCTCGTCTTGAGCGGTTTAAGAGTACAGTGGGCTATACAAGGTGAATTTATAGCATGCACGGAATGCGTTCCGCACGTTTTTTATTCGGAAAATAGTATATATGACGAAATATAAGCATTTGCTAATGCCGCGGTTGGGTGACAGCTACCGGAAGCTTGTCCATAATAGGCCGACTAATACATATGCAAAGTGCTACCATATGGCGTCCTATATAACGTCAGTTTTGGGAAAACCACATTAGGCTCTTTGAGTATGAAACACTGGACTGGAACATCAACCAATAACTCTGTGATGATTTCCTAGCGCAACAAGTGCTGATGTTTTGATTTAATTTCCAAAAGGTGTAGTTGTCTGTTGGGCAAAGTTTTGAATGAAATTTGAAATTGAATTATAATATGGCAGAAAATTTTAATTTTGGGCTTTATTGAAATCTGCAAAGTTAGTTAAATAGAAAACTCGGAAATATTTATGCAAATAAAAGTGTGATTTAATGACTGAAGATTGAGTAAAAATTCCTACAGAACTTAGTAAATAAACATTTATTAATTTTATGTACTGATTTATGCCTCCCTCTTCCTTCAACCGGGCTTGGGATCGGCTTCGGCGGAATTAAGGCGCAACATGGAGGGAAATTTCTATTTGATTTTTTTTAATGAATGATGGAAATTTACTATGGCCTTTTTACTGAGCGATTAAAAATGGCAGTCACTACATACCTCTAAAATGAATAAATTTATTAAAATATTGTCTAGTAGACAGTTTTTTGGATTATTTTTTTGCGATGAAGTAGTATCTTGTATGTATATATTTTTCAACGATGAGTTTAATAAATGAACTGTAGTGCTGGGTTTCAATCATGTGTCCAGCATGTGCGTCGAGTACATGATACTTGAACATATTGTAATATACTGTTTAAACCTTTTTTGTCAATATCGTATCCTCTGTACATCTCTGAAGTCTTCGTATGTCTTTTTCCGCAGTTTCACAAATGAAAATTACGCTTCCAGAGGGTGTTTTCAATACTCCTCTTGTTTTGTAGGCAATCAGTGATTCTTTTGAATATTCTCCTTGTTTTTTCTGACATGCACGGTTGACAGTTTAGAACTTTGCAGATTTTGAAGACAATAAATCTGGCAATATACAGGATAACGTGGTTCGCATATTAAGACAATTTCGTTTCTTATTAGGGAACTGTTAATCAAATTCACGTAACTGACTCTTTTCATCCTCGAGCGTTGCTGATCGGTCAATAGTATCATTAATCGCACGTAGTGGACAAGAAGTTTGTGCATTAAGAACGACTATTTCTTCAAGAGGTAGGCAGTTCCCCATACCACCATCTCAAAGTTGGCATCGAAATAAAAGTTTCTTATAGCTGGCTGTGAATTGTTTTACCGTCGGATTATTATTATACCCCAGACTTGATCTTATCGATGAAAAGAAAAGCTCTATATGATTCTAATTCAATTTATAAATTGGTACAAAATTTCAGTTTGTTATTGGCAATGAAGTAATCATATATATCTTTCACATTTCGCAAAGCAGCAACCAGTCCTAGAAATCCTACGTTCCACTTAGAATGAATGATGCTGTGACTGGAAGAAGTTTGAAGTCCTCTGATGTAGGCTATAGCATCATTTGAAAACTGTCGAACCACGTCAGAATTATCAATTCAAAGTGATTTTTTTGGGAACTCGCATTCAGATATCTTCCTGCTATAGAGGACATCGAAGATATCATTAAACATTCGTATAAACTTGGATGTTCCTTCACTTCGAATAATCTCTTCATATTTTAATATATTCCGACAAAAATCAATCACATCCGCAACTTATTTGCTAAGAGCTTGAACTGCTAGCCGTATCTTCATTTTTTGTTTCTCGAAGTATACATGGGCCTTTCGTAGTTTTTTTGCCAAATGCAAGCCTTCTTTCTCTTGGAGCTTCAGTTGTTTCACAATATAATTACACTTTATAAATTCACACTATTTGTTTGCAGAAAAGCTTTACACGAAAGAGTTTGTTTACACTTGAAAACACTTTCTTGGCAAGCCAAACTTGACAGCCAATGCAACAAAACATATGATTACACCAAGAACCCTCCTTATCAACAGAGGAAATTGATCACAAGAAAAAGCTGTGTTCAATTTGCATTGGGCCGTTCCTGTTAGCTACCTGTTCAATGATTAGGCCCTAGTGCCAAACGTAACGCAAGAGCATATATACTAAACATTGAGTAATTAAATAATACAGGAGTGAACAACCACATGACAATGTGGTCGCAACAACCCCTGCAACCACCTTTCTTACTACTATGCTCTTCTTTACAACCTGAGAGGGAGCCGAATTGCACAAAAAAAAACTTGGCTGCTACTCAATCTAAACAAATTTTCATACAATACTAAAAATTTGTTTTCTATTTGAAAAACCTTCAGCATGGTATGAAAAACATGCAAAACATTTACATATTAACTACTCACTTGTGAAAGGAAACACCTACAGATCCTTTTCCACTATGATTAAAATCAATTAATTTTTATTTGACTAGTTTATCTTTCGTTGAGCAAATATTCAAATATTCTCAGAGTAAATTTTCGAAATAAACATACTTTATACTCGTACACAAAGACATATAAAGTAATGGACGCGAAATGAGCTTATTTTCATCCATACGTGAGTGAAGTACTTTTACTACATACATGCCTTCCTCTAGCATGCGAATTGAAATCCCCCTACCTTTCACGCCGCTAGAGAATCCACACACTCAAGTGACTCTCTAGTTGCTCTCACGAAAATCCCACTCCTCTTACACCTTAACCACCGAATTGTCAACAAAATATCAACCATATGATTGAAAACATATGATTTGTAAAAATTCAACATTAATGGGTAACGTCTAATCAAGTTGAATTTGAAATTGTACACAAAACATTTTTTAAGATAAACCGTGTTGAATCTAGTGCAAAAGCATTGCAAATGTGATAATTAACCAAACTGAAAAGTTTGTTACGGATCGCGAGTGTTTTTGTGTCGAAAAATGAAAAATGTAGTGACGTGTGTGGGACTATAAAAACAGCTCTAGGAAGCATGTCAGGGACGTATCCTTCGTAGGGTAAGTCATTCTCAATCTTTTAGATCGTTCAAGTTAGAATACCCGCACGGAAAATTGATTTAGTTCAAGATACGAAAAATAGTGGGAGACGTCACGTCAAATTTATTTGAAATTCGAATCAACAGCAAATAACGCGCTGACTTCACCTACATGATAAAGTGCTTCAATTCTCTCGATGCATTTCGTATCCATTCTCTCTGAGATCTATGACTCGTACATATGCATTTGCAGCACTAGAGTCACACTTCAGAAGTATTGACCTGTTTTAGATTTACTTATTCAGTTTCACATTTTTACATAAATGTAGTTTGGTTTTAGAAAACCTCCAAAAGTTGCAGAAATGCATCAATTTATTTGCTCATAGAGACTGGTCTTAAGTAAAAAAATACCATGCAAATGGCTTAAAATTACAAATAATTTAAAAATTCCCTTCTAAGGTTCTAATTTCCTTCAAAATATCAATCTGCTAATTTGCAATCTAGTTCCATTGATTGTTTCACAGGTTTTTTTTTATGAAAGTTCACGCATAACTTTGGAACGCGAATAGATAAAAGCATTTTGTTTCCTCCAAACTGCTAAACATTCTTGTTGTTGGATTACATGTGAAGGACATTCAATATAAATCTTTAAAGCCGTTAGGTGAAGTTCAATTTTCTAACTTTGGTAACGATTTTTCTTACCATGAATCGACTTGTGCGTAAATTCCAGCTATAGAGGTTGCAAACGAAAGGCAACATATTACAGTAGAATATATTAAACTTTGGTGGTAAATCATATTTGAGTTCTGCAATTATTAGCACTAATATTTGGCAAAAATAGCAAGAAAATAGAATTTTCTTAAATTTTACAGGAAACTACTCGTTACTTTAGAACAATGATAGAAAGTTGAATCCTGTTTTTGCCAAAATGTTGCATTTACTTTTGGTAATCAATCGAACTGTGGTAAAGGACAATTGCCGTTAGATAAAGGTATATTTTCACAATTTTAATGTTGGTTTATCTTGGCCACTGTTTAATGAATGGGTGGATATGAACACATCGTGTAAAAATTTAGATGTAAAGATTGTACTTGAGTATAGATTTTTATGAAACTAATTTAATCCTTAGTTCTCATTGAACAACTTTTTCCTAGAATAAATGTTTTGTAATGATTTTTCACCGTCGCCTCGTTCGAGATTTCCCATTTCTTAACCGACCTCTCATCGTTTAGAGACGTGAAGCCTTGAGGCACATCTACGAAGTGTGTATCTTAAGGTCTACCCGTTCAGATGCTCGCCGTCTACTCCGAGGTGGCTGCTTATTGGCTAGCTAGTTTGGGGGGGGGAACTTAGGCTGTGGGTCTTGACGAGAGCTAATTACGACAGTTTCTCACTCAGTGATTCAAACTATTCCTCAAAAAGGGAATTTAGAAGTTTTACTCTACTTTTCTGTTCCTTTTCAGGACTTCCGACAAATTAACCAGAACGCCTTCAACCTTACACGTTCTCGATCTGCGTGCCAACGTAGTGCCAGACACAAGCTACTCTAATTCTAACCAAAACATTCTACGCTAAATAAAATTGCCAAAATACAAACTAAGACACTGCGTAACCAAACCAAAAGCACTGAATTTTCTTTGTTCTAGATTACATCGAACCCCACCCACTCGAAAAAATTTGTACTGTCCGGTCTCTTTTTATTAATTGAGCGTTTGTTATATATTCATCAAATTGAAAATATTGCTTAACGATAGAAAAATAGTGCCAGTAAATATCAAAATTGGAAAATAGAATTGAAAGCTAAAATAATCACTAAAATAATCTTAAATTTTGTTCTTAATGAATCGTTAGAGAGATTTTCTGTTTATTGTGCACCCATATATTAAGTTTGTTATTTATGAAATACCTTCAAGTTGTGTTACAGTTTTGCAATGTTTGCTTCTTAATTAGCTTATTGAAATGCGTGATGGCGTTTCGTGATTATTATTTATAATGAAATAATTTTTTTCGGTGGGAAACTTTTTTCTGATTGATGTTTCAAGTAAAATTTAAAATTTTAAAATTGCAAATAATATTTTGGCTATTAGTACTATATATTTCAGCATAAACATAAAAATACAAAGTCACCTTACTTTTTGAACACACCTCGTATATATAGGATATAACAAAATTAGTGCCTGGAGGTCGCAATTTCGCTTTGATAGTTTTGTTGATCATTCAAATTGGTTAAGCGAAGACAAAATAGAGGCTGTTTTATATGAAAGCCTGTGATTTCTGTGCTAACCAAAGTACGAGTATAGCTCCGATTTATACCAAAGCCAGTACAAAGATCCATTGTGATAAAGCTCACTTCATGTGTGATAAAGTTCACACAAAAAATCCAAAGTCGAACCATCTGAAAGAAAACGGCGGCCACTCAAAAGTTGAAAAAGGTTGAACAATAAAAAATACTTTCTGGTTAAATTAAAATATCAAAATGGCGGCTAGGCAAAGTTTGAAATTCGAAAACTTCTAAAGCTACAATTTACATTGGATTTATAAAAACAAGGTAGACGTTGATGAGATCTTGTCCTAAAATATGTCAGAAACAAATTTGATTTCTATAAACGCTGCAGATTTTAGTAGTTGTGAGCTTTGCATTGAAGTTAAAAAATTATATTTTAATATCAAGCCCGGATGACCAAAGCCGAACGTGTATGGTAACTCACGTCATAGATACACAGGGAGCCAAACCAATTCGACAACCACCGAGACGTCTTCCTATGGGCAAACAAGGAGAAGTGAGCGCCTTGATCTCGGATATGGAAAAACAACATGTTGTCGAACCTTCTGTCAGTTCAGTCAAAATGGGTTTCTACACTCGATCTCAAGAGTGGCTACTGGAAGGTAAAAATTGACAAAAAGGACGGAGAGAAGACCGCATTTTCAGTTGAGACCGGATTGTGGCAATTCGTGGTGATGCCATTTCGGCTTTGCAATGCCCCAGCCACCTTCGAACGCCTGATGGAATACGTGCTACGAGGCCTGACTTTGAAGACCTGCTTGGTGTACCTAGATGACATCATTGTTATCGGGAGAACGTTTGAAGAGCATGTGCGGAACTTAGAAGAGGTTTTCTCCCGATTACGACAGGCGAATCTGAAACTTAGTCCCGACAAGTGTACCCTTTTCGCAGCTGAAGTAAAATACCTGGGACATGTCGTATCATCAGAAGGTTTCCAAACAGACCCTGAGAAAATTGAAGCCGTGAAAAGCTGGCCAACACCAAACAACAAGCACCAACTACGAAGTAGGTCTGGCGACCTACTATCGAAGATTTGTCAAAGACTTTGCCAAAATAGCAAAGTGTCTCCACCAGCTAACCGAGAAAAATCACCCGAACGTCTGGAATGAACAATGCCAGGCAGCCTTTGAGACCTTGAAGGAGAAGCTGTGTGAATCACTCGTGCTGACATACTTGAAACCCGGAAAAATGTCTGTAGTTGACATCGATGTGAGCAGCGGTGGGATTGGAGCTGTATTCTCCCAGCAGATCAATGGCGAAGAAAGAGTCCTCTCCTATCACAGTCGAGTTCTCTCAAAAAGTGAGAGAAACTACTGCGTGATTAGGAAGGAACTAATCCTACAAGTACATTTATGGCCAGAAATTTGTTTTTTGAACGGACCATGCATCGCTGAGATGGCTGCTTAACTTCAAAAACCCTGAGGGACAAGTTGCGAGATGGATCGAAAGATTGCAATCATACGACTACGAAATTGTTCATCGGAAGGTTGGAGTTCATGGAAATCCTGACGCCCTATCTCGTCGTCTATGTCCAGCTAACTGCAAGCATTGCCGATGGATTGAAGAAGAGGAGCCGTCCGTTAATCTGCGATTGATAACGACCGAATTCGATGATGGTTGTTCATCGGAGGAGATTCGAAATGCCCAGCTAGCCGATGAAGACATCGGACCATTGCACGTATGGAAGGAGACAACTGGGCGACCTGAGTGGAAAGACGTTTCGATGCATAGCGCAACCCTGAAAAGCTATTGGGCACAATGGAACTCCCTTCAGGTGGAGGGTGGCGTACTCAAGCGGAAATGGGAAACGGCAGATGGCAGCTCCTATAGGATGCAAACTTTATACCCCAAAAGCCGAATCCACGATGTGGTTAAGGAGATGCATGAAGGATCCTCGGGAGGCCACCTTGGTGTTAACAAGACCTTAGCGAAATTGCGGGAAAGGTTTTACTAGCTCCACGCTTGAGGAGACGTAGAGGATTGGTGTCGCAGGTGCACGATTTGCGCTTCCGTCAAAGTTCCAAAGCGACGACTGAGAGGACAAATGCAAACCTACAACGTGGGCGTGCCATTTGAAAGGATTGCTGTTGAAATCACAGGACCCTTTCCTGAATCCGAATGGGGAAATCGATACACGCTGGTTGTGGCCGATTATTTCAGCAAGTGGCCCGAGGTCTACTCCATTCCCAAACAGGAAGCAACTACTGTAGCCGAACAAGTAGTGTTAGTCAGTAGGTACGGCGTACCCTGTGAACTACATTCGGATCAAGGCCAAAACTTTGAGTCACTAGTTTTTGGCGAAATGTGCGATGGAATGGTCGAACGTTTCAACGGCACATTCAATAAACACCTGGCCAAGATGGTTAACGAGAACCAAAGGGACTGGGACCAATACATCCCACTATTATTGATGGCGTACAGAGCTGCCGAACATGCATCGACGGGCCAAGCCCCAGCCAAAGTCATTTTTGGAAAGACTCTTCGTCTGCCAGCTGATACAAAGTTCGGGACACCCCCTGAGAAACCCCAAACGATCTCGGAGTACGAAAGTGAGCTAAGACAACGGTTGAACCAGATACATCGGACATCGCATGAAGACCAGGTATGATCTACAGGCAAATTCCACTGGCTTCCAGCAAGATGACTTGTTGTGGCTATACAACCCACAACGGCGGAAGGGAAGGTCTTCAAAGTTGCAGCATAATTGGGAGGGACCATACCGCGTTGAAAAGCGAGTCAACGATGTCGTATATCGCATACAGGAACACCGTAAGCCAAGAGCCAAAATGAAAATCGTGCACCTGGACCGTCTTACCCCATATTACGTCCAGGAAGACTGGACTACAACTGGCGACACATCTTTTCGGGGCGAAAAGGACTGCGGTGGGGGCAGTGTTACATGTACGAATAATTCTGCGAGCTACTGTTGCAATTGTTTTCACAACAATTAAGAACATCATGATCAGCAAAAGAATGCACTCGGAAGCGAAGGAATCCACCAAGCATGATCAACATCTGAAAGTGACGTCAATGCACTTGCTCGAATATCCCAGGTAGCTCTCGTCAGAACATTTGCCAATGTACGAGAAATGGATTGAATGGCTAGGGACAATATATAAAGGCGAGCTGAATGAATGGGGGGATTATTACAACCGCGATATAGTAAAACTGCGATAGTGTGGAGTGCGAATTAAAAACGATATTGATTGCGAAGTTATAGACAGTTGAAGTGAAAATTGATGGACAAGTTGTAAAATAGTGAAATCAATTATTGTGAATTCTTAGTAAATAAACTCTTTTAACCTAATTTAAAAGAGAGTGCGTTTTCACTTTCCCGAAATATTAAATTATCGGCCGCGAACCATAACACGCGACAGGGGTGGCAAGGAGTGAGAAAGAAATTTTTGAAAGTGAAAAACTTTTAAACATTTTTAAAGTGCACAATAGTGAGATTTAAAGTTGAAACTGGTGGAAAAATAGCCGAAACAATCAAACTGCCAGGAAGCTTACATCTACAAATTAATAAATTTAATTAAAGGTGAGTTGGAACAGCCAAATCTGGCTTGACAAGGTACAAAGGCCATAGTAATCGCAAGCTTGCGTGACGCGATCGTGTCGGAAGGCACGCATCTGGATTTGGGTGAATGTGGTGAAGCAGAAACACCAAAATCAAAGGAACCAGAAAATGCGCTGATGCAGCAAGAACAGCGACAACAGTCATTCAATTTAACTGCGAAGCTAAATGAACAGTCATCCAGTTTAGCTGCGAAGCTGGACCAACAAGCGATTATCCGACCAGACCTAGTGACACAACAACTACTTCAAAAGGACAGGATATTCTCACTAAGGACAGCTTTGGGAGAAACTGCACCTATCCATTGAGAGGTCAACCTCCAGGTACAGTTGGGAGACCTTGCGTTGCCACATAATTTTTTGGTCGCGAACATTATGGATGACTGCATTCTCGGAATGGATTTTCTGCGACCACATGGAATCACGTTGGACTTGGGCAAACGGGTATTGAAATGGCAGAATTTCGAAGTATTGATGGAGGATCTGCGCGTCCGGATTCCCAAGATAAATGGGGTAGTATGTGCCGACACTGATGTACCGATGGTGATTCTGCAGACCACCGATCTTATCTGATAGATTCAACGAAGACGTCCGCATCGCGCAGTATGATTGTAGGACGAAGCCTTGTAAGATCTATGAAGAACGGATACGTGCCGGTTAGAGTCCTTAACACCGCAGACTCAAACACGAGCATCAAAGTGGGAGAAGTCATTGGCAGCTGCCAGCCTGTTTCCACCATCACCTCTTTGGAAGCCACTCACGACCATCATTGGAAAAGGAGGCAAGACACAGACAAACCCGAGAATCCACGTCTGCAATATTGAAGCAGGTCAAACTGCCAGTGCAGCTATTCAAGTGAGCCTCTGATCTGGTCACCAAGTACAGTGACATCTTCTCAACAAGATGAATTTAAAATTTTAAAATTGCAAATAATATTTTGGCTATCAGTACTATATTTTCCAGCATGATGTCGACCAATTCACGTAGAATGGCATATGTGAGCAATAAAGATATGCTCATTCAGATTTACGAAACTCTTTTATTAACCACTTTTGAACTGTACTTTTAGCTGTCCAGCTGTCTTTGAGCTGTACTTAATAAATAAAAAACCTAATATGTGGGTGCTCAATAAGCGAAAATTTTATCTAACGATTAATTTAAATGTCACTCTTACGTTTAGTTAATTAATAATTAATTTTAATTCTATTTATCTCGATTTTATATATATTGGCACTCTTTTTTTATCTCTCAATAATGGTTGGTCTATTATAACATTTAAGGTTATGTTTCCTTACCTTTCCCTTACAGTTTTTCACATTTTCTTTTATCGAATTCCTCGGAAACGTATATCCAACTTATCTAGAAGTTCTTCAAAGGCCCGGCGAGCGAAACTGTGGATAAAAGCTAGTATGTAATATACGTCAATAATTATTACACTATAGTTATGCATACTTATATTCGAAAGGTCAGATATGGAATCGAGATAGGAAACATCATTTATAAAATCGGGATAGGATTCACTTTTCAAGCCTTCTATGAAAGAAAACTTCACGTTCTCATGTAATATCATATAATTTATAACAAAACTGCTGATGTCATTCTACACCTAGAAGCATCGCTTCCTGAATCGAGGGATTCCAATTACATGGGAAAAGAGTTTCATTGGCGCATCGAAATAGTTTTAAGTTTCAGTTGAGATTGTTCATTGGAATTAGGTTCAGTTCTGATTTGAATTTTCATATAGAAGCATAGGGCTCCGCCCTAAGAATATATTGTTTTAAATTAAATTCCCCGCCTAGGATATTAACTTATACTGAGAATAATTTGAATGTTTTTTGAAAAATTCAAGTATGTGAAGAATCTGAAGTATATGGAAGATTTTGAGATAAATTTTGGTCTTTATTCTAGTTCTAAGCTCAATGCAAAAATTTATTGTAAATTTGATAACAATCTTGGAGCAATTTAGTAATTTTGAAAATCACGCCAAATGCAACAAAATCACCTCGGTGCTAAAAAAATAAATAGAGGTTTAGTATTTACCCAATGTTTGCGCCGGGACTCCTTTGTCCCGAACTTTGATTTTATTATTTTTATTTACATTACAAATCGAATTTTATTTCATCAACCAAACACTAGAATTTAAATAAAATATGTAAACATAGGGTTATCCATTTTACGCTTGGGAAAGCAAAGCTAAAGACAAAGACATATAAAGTAATGGACGCGAAATGAGCTTATTTTCATCCATACATGAGTGAATTTCTTTTACTACATACATGCCTTCCTCTCGCATACGAATTGAAATCCCCCTGCCTTTCACGCCGCTAGAGAATCCACACATTCAAGTGGCTCTCTAGTTGCTCTCACGAAAATCCCACTCCTCTTATACCTTAACCCCCGAATTGTCAACAAAATATCAACCATATGATTCGTGAAAATCCAACATTGATGGGAAACGTCTAATCAAGTTGAATTTGAAATTGTACACACAACAATTTTTTAAGATAAACCGTGTTGAATCTAGTGCAAAAGCATTGCAAATGTGATAATTTAGTAAACTTAAATGTTTGTTACAGATCGCGAGTGTTTTTGTGTCGAAAAATGAAAAATGAAGTGACGTGTGCGGGACTGTAAAAACAGCTCTAGGCAGCATGTCAGGGACGTATCCTTCGTAGGGTAAGTCATGTTCAATCTTTTATATCGTTCAAGTTAGAATACCCGCACGGAAAATCGATCAGAGTTCAAGGTGCGAAAATTAATGGGAGACGTCACGTCAAAGTTATTTGAAATTCGAATCAACAGCTAATAACGCGCCAACTTCCCGCCACATGATGAAGTGCTTCAATTCTCTCGCTGCATTTCGTATCCTCTCTCTCACATCTATGGCTAAAGAAAACACATAAAATATTCAGACAGAAACAAAATTTTCTATTTAATATAGAGATTGAACCTTGCCATTATACATAAATTACAACATCAATCAAATTTCCTCCACGGGGCCTCTTGCAGGCCTCAATCCTTTTGAGGTAATTTTCAATGATTTTTCGATATAACTTCACGAATATTGGTTTTCAATTGCTCAAGATTTTGAGGATTGTTCACGTCAACACGATCTTTTGCATAGCCCCATAAAAAGAAATCCAAAGGTGTTAGGTCACAGGACCTTGCGGGCCAATTGATATCACTCAATCTCGATGTTACGCGTCCTGGAAATTTCCCTTGCAAAAGTGCTCGATTAGCCTATGTACTGGGGCTTGTGGTTCCGTCCTGTTGGAACCACATGTTTTCCAGATCATAATCTTCAATTCCTCTCCAAAAATAATCGGTTAGCATCCGTCCATAGCAGTCACAATTGACTGTAATGGCTCTTTCTTGATCGTTTTCAAAAAAGTACGGGCCAATAACACCACCAGACCATAATGCACACCAAACGGTCACTTTTTCCGGATGCAAAGGCCTTTTTGCTATCACCTGAGGATTTTGAGAGCCCCATATGCTACTATTCTGTTTATTTACATAACCACTAAGTGGAAAATGAGCCTCATCACTGAAGAAAATTTTGTTCGAAAAATCGTTATCAATGGCTTGTTATTCAATCACCCAATTCGCATACATTCTGCGTTGTTTATGGTCTTGAGGCTTAAGTTCTTGAGTGAGTTGGATTTTGTACGGATGGAGATGCAAATCCAAATGCAAAATCTGCCGTAAGACAAGCCCAAATGTTGAGCGCGTGGAGAAATTGACAAATTCGGGTCTTCTTCTACACTTTGAGCAATGACAGCGATATTTTCAGCAGAACGAATGTTGCGATGATGCACAGGCCTTGCAATATCAATAATCGATCCAGTCTCTTCAAATTTTCTCACTGTGTTCGAAATTGTTTGCTGTGTAGGTCGATTATGTCAACCGTAATCGGCTCATAAAGCCCTAAATGTTGATACAGCAGAATCACAATTTTCATAATAAAGTTTAATAATTTTAACGCGTTTTTCGACTGTTAAACGATCCATATTTCTAATTGGCAAACCTTCAACTAAAAAAAAAAAACACGCCTGGATGGCATTTAATTCTGAATGATGTCAAATGGCAGGGTTATACTTTCCCAAACAGATAATAGATAACCCTGTACAATATTTCTTTTGAATCTACCTAAGCTAACGATTGAACAATGAATAGTCTTTTGTTTTAAAGTTATGACAAATTCAAAAAAATGAATGAGAAATGGGTTACTCGATTGATTAAAATGAAAATGTGGTGTTCGAAACTTAAAGTATTTTCTCTTTGTGGCGAATGGAATTTGGTGAATTGAATTTGAATTTGGTGGATTGAATTTGAATTTGGTGCATTGATTTACAATTATCGCACAATTGATAAAGCAATCAAATAAATCGAATTAATTTCAAATGGGCTAATTACTACAGTGCTAATCAACTTTGATGCCGAATCAGGCCATGATAGGCACTCAGGCGGGTCATGAACTCACCATCCAGCCCCCGTTGAACGGTCCGTTCAACCTCCTCAAAGGTGTGGCTCTAGAGGGGACGGAAGAACTGGCAGCTCAAGACGTGGTGAACTCTACTATGAGCACAATCACGACTGCTTGCTGCGCTTCTATGCCCCGTCGAAGGCCCCGGCACGGCAAGCCCCCAGTGTACTGGTGGTCTACTGAAATCGCTGAAAAGCGGAGGGAGTGTCGCAAGCTTCGGCGTGAGGCTCAACGGGCGTGGAACCGTGACGAGGCATGCAACCAGGTGGCAGCATATAAGTCGGCTAGGAAATGCCTTCGCAAACTGATCAATAGTAGCAAGGCTCGCTGCTGCCAAGACCTAGTGGACAATGTGAACAAGGATCCGTGGGGCCTTGGCTACAAGCTGGTCATGGGGAAACTTGGTGCCCTACGGAAGCCTTGTATACATGACGCGGAAAGATGGACGCGATAGTGCGGGGACTCTTCCCCGACCATCCCGTCCGTGTTGACGCTGCCCATGGTGAAACAGCAGTAGAGTGCCCACTCTTCACACAGCTGGAACTGGAGGAGGTAGTCCTCTCCCTGAAAGCGAGGAAGGCTCCAGGTCCAGATGGTGTTCCAGCTGAGGTGTTGCGGCTCGTCTATCACCATTGTCCTGACTTGCTGCTCAGCACATTCAACGCTTGCCTACGGGACGGGGTTTTCCCGGTACGATGGAAGGTGGCGAGGCTTGTGCTGATCAGCAAGGGGAAGGGAAATCCCGAATCACCGTCTGCATACCGCCCGTTATGCATGCTAGACATGGCTGGGAAAGTGCTAGAGAAACTCATCAAGGGAAGACTCACTGACGCAATTCGTGCTGCTGGAGACCTATCTCCTCGGCAGTACGGCTTTAGAGCAGGATGTTCTACCATTGATGCGATTGCAGAGGTGGTGAACGCGGTCCAAAAGGCAGAGGCATATAGTCGCACCAAGCGACGGATCGTCCTGTTGGTGACACTCGACGTCAGGAATGCCTTCAACTCCGCTATATGGGTGGATATTCTGGACACGCTGGAAAACTCTTTTCAAGTTCCAGAATATCTAAAGCGGCTTTTGAGGAACTACCTAAAGGGCCGAAGCCTGCTCTATGACACGACACAGGACCAACGAAGGATGGAAATTACATCGGGTGTTGCCCAGGGATCTATCCTTGGTCTGGGCCTGTGGAACGTGTCTTACGACGGGCTACTGAGACTCGAGATACGATGATCTCCAGGGCTGTGGATAATTCATTACTCGTGAGCGCTTGATTTATCAGTTGAGATTGCTTGACTGCTGGCCTGAGATCACAGATAAACCGCATCATGGAGGCCACTATGCCCTACAGCTTCTTAAAAGAGTTGCCATGTTGGATCTGCTGAATAAAGTTGTGTTTCAGGAGCCTCTGTAACTGCATATCTGTCTTGGTACGTTTTTTCTTCAAGTCGCAGGGGCCTCACTCCGATACTCGGAAGGCCGAACTGATTCTGCCCTGGATAAAAATGGAGGTCCTTAAAACCACATACTACTGCGACTCAATTCAGCCAGAGCCATCCCATGTGACAGGATATCAGCTGGGTTGTCTTCAGACGCTACGTGTCGCCATCGGTCCAGCCTTGAGAGGGTTTGTATGGCCGAGACTCTGTTCGCCACAAAGGTATGGTACGATGATGCAGTAGAGTCGAACCACGCCAAGATAATCTCGGCATCGGTCCAGAATACCTGAAAAATATCCTGCAGATTGATCGCTGTCCTAACTCGTCTTCTGAGCACGACGCCTAATTTCGCCGCACATGGCTCCAGGCGTGTAACAGTAAGTGTTTTGATTGGGGCCACTTTGACCTGGCGCACAGCAACTTGACGACGACTAGACCGCTCCTCAGGGTTGACCGCATGTATATCATTGTGCCATATGCCTTTTTGGAGGCATCACAAATCGTGTCCAACTGTACTTACACGGGTTTTTCGCCTGTACTGATGTGGTGATAAAATTGGGCCTGCTGCAATGATGGCAGACCACTGCGGAAATGGGACCACTGGGTATGGATCCCCACTCGTAATGCTGCTTCCTATTCCAATCGCCATAATTGCTGCAGGAATAGCTTGGCTGCTACTATCCTAGGAGCCAGAATGCTCAATGGATCGAATATTCTGGCTATATCAGATGCCATCATCCTCTTGGAGAACTTCCCATTGGTTGGATCCAGGTTGATTTGGATCTTGAACTCGTCAATCTTCGGACGGTAGATGACTCCTTACGTCTTAATATAGTCCTCGTACTGAAGTCCAGCTGGAGCTGTTGGTCCTCAGGTTCAATCTGCTTCAACAATAGAAGATGGTTGGCACAGCATTTGCGCAAATGCCTCCTCTATGCTGTCTGCCCCGGTCATGACGTCGTCAATATAGCAATCCTTCTCCAACGCGCTGCTGCCCAGGGGACCTTTCTGCTGGTTCTCTTGTGCTGGAACTTGCAGACATTTTGTAGCTAGATATGGGGCGCACGTTGTGCTGTATGTTACTGTTTTCAACTAATAGTATCGCAATGGTTGCGTTGAACTATTTCTCAAAATCAAGTCATGGTACCGACAGTCTTCAGGATGGAGCATTTACTGCCCATATATCTTCCCGATATCGCAACAAGGCATTCTGAAACGCGGGCGTATCAAAAAAGGTCATCCTGGACAGTAAGCCCTGTATGAAGGAGATCATTCAACGAAACGTTTGTGGTCGTCATACGCAGCTTGGCTGTTCTGGTGTCAGGCTTCAGGACACAATGATGTGGAAGGAAGTATCGTAATTCCTCCCGCTGCTGCGACGTCACCTCCTCCATATGCCCAAGCCAAATATACTCCTCCACGAAGTCCTCGTATGGAAGACTTAGATCAGGGTTCCTCTCCCGTTGACGCTCCAAGGCAATGAATCTGCGAGTGGTCACCACTTGGGAGTCACCTAACGTCTCAGGATCCTTGCTGAATGGGAGTTTAACCAAGAAACAGCCGTCGGGACGTCTTGTCATTGTCGGATAGAAATGTGCTTCGCTAGCATTTCCAGTTAACGTAAGCTTGTGCTGCGGATCCCGTACTCCCACAACCTCCAAAAACCACTTGATGAGCTGATTAAGCTGGTTATCTTCTGCCAGGATGCCGCATGTCACGGAAGACACTTGAGGTGTGATCACTCTTCCGGCTACAATTGACCCTAAGAGCGTGTTCTGGGGCACTGGGAGCTGTGGGCCCAATTTTATTTGTCCAATGGCTAGGACGTCGTAAAAGCGTTCAGCACACAGCAACATGTCGATGCGCTCCGTTCGGTGGAAGTCTGGATCTTCCAGCCTTATGTGCTTTGCAATCTGCCATCCTGATATTTTCAAGTTCTGAGACGGTTGCGGTAATATAATTTTGTCCATGACGTACGAGTAGGCTTCCAACTGTGCGGCATATCCTGATAAGCCAGGTCTTAGGCCAAGGTTCACCTTATAGTATGCCTTCTCAGTGCTACCGCCTACCCGTTCAATGAGAACAAGGTGTTATGTCGATGATGAACCCAATTTTCTCATGATTCTTTTGGTGATTAGGTTTATTTGTGAGCCCGGATCCAGCACAGCTCAACAATCCGTCGTCTGCTCATTGCTGGTGACTAGCTTGATGACGGCTGTGCCCAGAAGTACATGTCCTTGGGGTCGGGGCTCCATCAGAGTGGTCAAAACGAGGATATTATCTTAGTCTGTTTGAGCTTGTTGTCTGCAGGTAGATGTAGCAGAGTGTTGTGATTCTTGAAACACTGCTTGCAACTTTTGGCCCCGCAGCTGGAAGCTTGATGTCCTTCTCGAAGGCTATTCACGCATAGCTTCTAAGCGCGCACGAAACTTAGTCTCGCTGCAGCAGTGATCCTGAGGAAATCCGGGACACAGTAAAACGGGTGATCCTGCTCACACATTAAGCACTGAGAAGCTGCCATAGTGGGTACGGTCGACTTGGTGGCTTTCCTCAGGTTGATCTCCGGCTCCTTAGTCTTATGACCGAGTGTCTCGAGAGCCTAGAAATGCGTTTCCATGAAGTCCAACAAACTCTTCAAGAGTGGTAGCTCACGCGGGTTGGATAACGATTGTTCGTATGATGCGTGGATAACTGGATCCAATTTTTGAATTAGCACATGTAGCAACAAAGGATTCCAGTCTCTTGCGGACGCTTGCAGGTTCTCCAGGGCTCTGAGACACTCTTGTGTGGTGTCATGTAGAGCCTTTATTGCTGCCACTGATGGCCTTTCATCAGCATGCGACGGGGGACTCATCAATTTGTTGATGAGCGACGCTACCAATGATCGCCGGTTGTAGACTTTTCCTTCAAGATTGTCCAAGCTGCCTCGTAGTTGTCATCTGACAATGTAAAATTTCGAATCAAAAGTTCCGCTTCTTCGGTGAGACCAGCCTTGAGGTACCACAGCTTCTGGCACTTTGACATCGGTTGGCTATGCACCATTTATAGGAACAAGTCGTGGAATTGTTGCCAATGTAAATGGTTCCCATCGAAGATGGGGAGTTTTAGTTTCGGCAGAGGCATGGTAAGAGGCAGGCAGAGTCACTGAGGCAGAAGTGGCCTTATGTTCATCCATTTTCGATTCCAGATGTATGACCCGATCTTAGGTAAGCTCTTCAAAACGAGTGTGCTGTTGCACGTTAAAACCATATACTTCAGGATCGTCATCAAACTCGACGATCTGCACGTGATATTCATTCAGCTGTTGCCAACCACATTGGAGGGTCATGAGTCTACTCCTGCACCAGGTCCGAGTGACCTCCTCCTGGTCCAAACGGTCGATGATCCTCCTCAATGAGCCTGCCATGACTGTAGTGACGCAGCATCCTGACCACACTGGTATCTCTTGGTGCTGATGCTTCTGCAGTGTAGTCCTTGTTCACGCTATCCTGAATTTTGAGCCCTTTTGGTGACTGTACCCCAATTTGGCGTATCCATTGTGTTTTGGCAAGCATTAGATGGCGGAAGTGCTACTGGTGACGGAGGTAGTTGCCTTTGGTAGTTTCGTATATATGTTGGGCAAAATACTCGTGCGACGGAGCTACCTCTGGTTGGGATCGGATGTGACTATCGCCTAGTCCAAAATCCTCCCATGCGGCCTCCAGTCGCCGCAATCGCTCCGCATTACACCCGGCTTCCTGCTTCCTTGAGGGCGAATCCTTCTTGTAGTTTGAAGTGACGCCTTCAACGATTCGAGCCAATCCTTTTAGGTCCTCGATCAGGCGATCCACATTCTCCATCGCGTAGAAAGTTAGAAAGTGGCCGGAATTAGAAAACGTGGATACACCATGACACTACACGAAACACCACACAGCACTTTATGACCTGTTCACCGGGAAAAAACAATTATTTAGTTATTTATGGCAAAATAAATACCAAGTGCATCTCGCCGGGGCCTCCAAATGTTCGCGTTTTGACTCTTTTGTCCCGAACTTTGGCTCAGGTGATTGAAATGAAAATGTGGTATTTGAAACTTAAAGGATTTACTCCTTGTGGCGAATTGAATTTGAATTTGGTAAATTTAATTTGAATTTGGTGAATTGAATTAAAATGATCGATCAATTGATTAAATCAGATTAATTTCAAATGGGCTAATTATTACAATGCTAATTAACCTTAAGTAACTATGTAAGTTGATTGAAGCGTTGATGTTGCTGGATCAGGCCGTGATGGGCGCTCAGAGGTGTCAGGAACTCAACAGATCTCAGATCTAGTAGAGGGTTGATATAATCGCTAAGAATTATGCAAAAAAAAATTGAAAAACTACTTCAGTGTTATCGGAGCCAAATCAGTTTCACTATTTTGAGAAGAAGGTATCAGCATATCATTAATGAATTATAACAAAACCGGAAAAAAATGATTTGGTTGTGATCTCATAAATTTTATTTGGCAGTTTTCAATGCCTTTTGAAGTTAGTTTTAATATTTTTAAGGTTTTTTTAAAATTAATACTGCTTTGTTTTATTTATAACAAAGCAAATTACTTCCCAAGATGCAATTTTGTAGTATATTAAGTAACAACTTACCCAGTTTTAATGCCTTTGAAGCTGTTATATTTGAACAGTTTCTTTTATCCCAGCACGTCTTTCATCTACGAATCAGTCCATCCACATCTCGGAACACCTTTTAAATATATTATTGAATTGATGAAAAACATTCATCAACCCATTATCTGTTGTACTTTCATCGATTGTAACAAAAAACCAATCATTGTTCAGCAGAATTTACAGACATGTTGCTCATAACTGTTTTGGATACTTTCCAATCTGATTGTAGATATTCCCTCTTGAATACGTACGAAAATCGATGCTGTAAATAATAAAAATAAAAAGTTATATGACATTGTTGGGAAAAACCTCCTTACGAATTACGTTGTATGCTTCACACCTAGTCTTATCCAATTAGCAAGCGAGGGTGGCAAATCAACACAATCGTTAATTGTAACTTGGATTTTGTCTTCTTTTCCATTTTTTTATGGGAATCACTACGTACTTTTCGCGATTAAATTATCTCGATTTTACCCTCCTTGCACAAACTATTCACTTTTTATCACTTATGGCTAAACTATTACACATCACTCTTCCGCGTTGGACTCACATTGGTAAAAGCCCAGAAACTTCAAAATCCTCGTTAATTTTTGAATATTAATATAAAACCGTCATCAAAGTACGAGTATGAACGTTGCCTTCTCACACAGGCCCGAAAACGGAAATACCGCGTTACTTCGCGAAATAACCTGTTCGAGTAGCCTCATCAGCGCCATATAGTGCTGTTTACATCAAAGTAATTATTTAAAGACTTTTGACAGTACATACACTGCCTCCTTAAACCTGGCCGTCTTGCTCTGCAATTTCTGTGACATAACCTCATCAGAGCACATCTACTCAATAGCAGCTGCAATTAGAACAAATTTTATTTCTTACGGTACTTATGGAGTTTACAGAATCAGACTAAAAGTGCGTATGTATGGTAAACAAAAACTTGAATTTGCTTGCAATTTTACCAACACATGGTAAACTTTAATCCATCTTTTACACGTTTATTTGCCTCTCTTTTCATTTTGCCAGCTCCTCGATTGCAGGTGCTAGTTAGTATATATCATAATCAAAACTGACGATAGATACAAGCCACATGGCAGCAGCGCTTACTACCACACACATGACCATTAGTAGACCGACTTTGCTGGATAACTTACATGGCGTTATATGAAGAATTGTAGAGATGCCAACAAAAATTCGAGGTTTTGTACGGTTTAGAGACGGATTTCTACAGTGAAATCCAGATGATCCGTGGAGAACACAATAGCGTTCCTAGTGAAGTGAAAATTATTTCAGTTTTTATACCCGTTTGATTTTTATCGCCTTCCAAAGTGAATTTATAGGAGTTTGTTTACATCTCAACGCTGAGCTATCAGTCGAAGGTGCAAAACGTGTGCTTCATTTGCTCGGCTTGGAAAGTTTAGGAGCACAATGGGCTATACAAGGTGAATTTATAGCATGCACGGAATGCGTTCGGCACGTTTTTTATTCGGAAAATAGTATATATGACGAAATATAAGCATTTGCTAATACCGCGGTTGGGTGACAGCTATCGGAAGCTTGTCCATAGTAGGCCGACTAATACATATGCAAATTGCTACCATATGGCTTGTGTCTATCGTCAGTTTTGATCATAATACAATCACTAGTTATTGTACTATGGTATATATGCTCTGACCAAAACTGACGATAGATACAAGCCATATGGCAGCAGCGCTTACTACCACACACACGACCATTAGTAGGCCGACTTTGCTGGCTAACTTACATGGCGTTATATGAAGAATTGTGGAGGTGCCAACAAAAATTCGAGGTTTTGTACGGTTTAGAGACGGATTTCTACAGTGAAATCCAGATGATCCGCGGAGAACACAATAGCGCTCCTAGTGAAGTGAATGTTATTTCAGTTCTTATACCCGTTTAGTTTTTATCGCCTTCCAAAGTGAATTTATAGGAGTTTGTTTACATCTCAACGCTGAGCTATCAGTCGAAGGTGCAAAACGTGTGCTTCATTTGCTCGTCTTGGAAAGTTTAGGAGCACAATGGGATATACAAGGTGAATTTATAGCATGCACGGAATGCGTTCGGCACGTTTTTTATTCGGAAAATAGTATATATGACGAAATATAAGCATTTGCTAATGCCGCAGTTGGGTGACAGCTACCGGAAGCTTGTCCTGGTAGGCCGACTAATGCATATGCAAATTGCTACCATATGGCTTGTATCTATCGTCAGTTTTGGCTCTGACCCAAAACTGACGATAGATACAAGCCACATGGCAGCAGCGCTTACTACCAAACACATGACCATTAGTAGGCCGACTTTGCTGGCTAACTTACATGGCGTTATATGAAGAATTGTGGAGGTGCCAACAAAAATTCGAGGTTTTGTACGGTTTTGAGGCGGATTTCTACAGTGAAATGCAGAAGATCCGTGGAGAACAAAATAGCGCTCCTAGTGAAGTGAAAATTATTTCAGTTCTTATACCCGTTTAGTTTTTATCGCCTTCCAAAGTGAATTTATAGGAGTTTGTTTACATCTCAACGCTGAGCTATCAGTCGAAGGTGCAAAACGTGTGCTTCATTTGCTCGGCTTGGAAAGTTTAGGAGCACAATGGGCTATACAAGGTGAATTTATAGCATGCACGGAATGCGTTCGGCACGTTTTTTATTCGGAAAATAGTATATATGACGAAATATAAGCATTTGCTAATGCCGCAGTTGGGTGACAGCTACCGCAAGCTTGTCCATAGTAGGCCGACTAATACATATGCAAATTGCTACCATATGGCTTGTAACTCTCGTCAGTTTTGGGTTAGAGCATATAAGTTAATTAAATTCTTTTTATCGTTTTCAAAAAAATATATTTATTTAGGGTTTAACACCTCTTTTCGTATACCCGTTTAGTTTTTATCGCCTTCCAAAGTGAATTTATAGGAGTTTGTTTACATCTCAACGCTGAGCTATCAGTCGAAGGTGCAAAACGTGTGCTTCATTTGCTCGGCTTGGAAAGTTTAGGAGCACAATGGGCTATACAAGGTGAATTTATAGCATGCACGGAATGCGTTCGGCACGTTTTTTATTCGGAAAATAGTATATATGACGAAATATAAGCATTTGCTAATGCCGCAGTTGGGTGACAGCTACCGCAAGCTTGTCCATAGTAGGCCGACTAATACATATGCAAATTGCTACCATATGGCTTGTAACTCTCGTCAGTTTTGGGTTAGAGCATATAAGTTAATTAAATTCTTTTTATCGTTTTCAAAAAATATATTTATTTAGGGTTTAACACCTCTTTTCGTATCCACGTTACAATTTAGACTGACTAAAAACTAATTACAATTTCATACAAAAACTTTCGCTTACTCTTATTCTAATGAAATTGCATTTTCTGCAACAATTGCAGTTATGAAGAAAGTTCCATTTTCCCGTAAGTAAAGGTGTCATCTTCAGGAAATGTGCCAGCCATGGTGTCAGCAGTATTTATTTGAATTATGTAGGTAAATCTTTGGTTCAGGTGTTAACTCTTCCCGCCTTAAGTATAGATGTCCTCATCTGTTTAGAAGAATGGACTATCGTAGAATTTTCGGGGCATCGCTATGAATGATGATGAAGGATGGTCCGGTGTAGGAGCTTGTGGTGAGTTTTGCACTTGTTTTGTGCCTGCAGGACCTTGCGTGGTTGCCTGAGGTTCGTTACTCGCAGTTGATTATGGCGGTAATTGGTCCAATGCTGGAATTTGTTGTAAGTTTTGGGCCTGTTTCGTGTCTGCAGGACCTTGTATGGTTGCTTGCGGTTCGTTGCTCTTGATTGTTTTGCTACGACCTCGAAGTACAATGACTGCTGCCAGGATGATGAAGAGGCAGACAATGACTCCATATGATTTTAGTTCACTCATTGTGTTGTCGCCTTTCAGGAGCTCGATCTCGCTGGTGTTATTGATGTGAAGTTGATGAACCATGTTTAATAATAGTATTTGGCGGTACTGTTTCTCCATTGGTGTTGGTTGGAAAATGGCTGGTAATGCATTGATGGCAGATGTTTCTTTAGCTGTAAATATACCTCATTAATTTTAATTGTGGAATTATTAAATTTGATCACGAATGTTCCGTTGAGGACATGCGGGACATTGTCTATTTCTACGGCTCCTTGGTGTTCGTTGATGATGAGGACGCCGGGAGTGACTTCTTCGATCGTAGGTATATTTTGGCCATTGATTCTGTTACAAGTTGACCTAAAGCTTTTAAGGATATTAGGAATGCAGGTTGAGTTACTTATATCTAACAATTTTGTTTGATCGCACATTGAAAAGTTTCTGTAGTTATTACAGTCTTTAATGATGGCAAAAAATTGGTCGTGATTTCTCAGCAGAGTATTATGCGCAATTTCTATTACAATATCCTTCTTTTTTACGGGTTTTATAATTATTTTTTCAAATGTATCTTGAGTGGTTAATGGTACGTTAACGATGTATAATAAAGAGATATCGTTTGTAATTATTTTGACGCTTGATAGCGCTAAGGCTTCTTCTGCGGTGGTATATGGTAATTTTTCTTTGTCAAACGTGTTCGTAACTAATTTGATTTCTTTTTTTGAGAGCACAACAGTATTTATTATATTTCTTTTAGCTACATTGACAGCGTATTCAATATTCATTAACTCTTCCTTAATGAGCCTGAGTTTGTATTGGATGCTAGATGTAAAATCAAGTTTATATTTTGAATCGTTTCTTGCAAAATTAATGAGTTTATTGGTTATAAGGGTTAGGTTGTTCAAGCGGTCGTTAAGGGATTTGTTTATTACAACTTGCCTATTATTGTTAGTTAATACGTTATTAATTTTTTCCTTTATCGTTACGAAGTCCTCGTGGTCGGGGTTTCCTGCGACCCATTTCCAGGCGGAGCCGATAAAATTTAGAGAACGTTTAGCTATTCTGGGTCTCATGTTTTCCAGCAGATCCTGAGTTTGCTGCAGTTCGTGCGCGACATATGGCTTCAAGGGATTATCGTGTGGAATGTCCTCGATTATCGATATCAGTTCGATGGTAGCTTGTTCGTATCGTCCTATGTCGAAGTCATGAATTATTTTGAAACTTCCAGTTTTCATTTTAGCATCTCCAGAATTAAGGGTGATTATTTGGGAGTTTGTGTATTCCAGAATTTGTACCTTGCAGTACGCCATTCGAAAGAGATATCTGCAAAGAAAATTAACTTCTAATGTTGCTTTTATGGATAGTTTTTCCTGATTGTGTTAGTACTGTAGTGTTTCTATTTTCCTGAACCATCTCTTGTTGATATCGTGGTGTTAATTTTGATCCAATTCGTTTGTTTTTCTTAACGTAAATAACTTGTCCTATGTCGTAGTTCTTTAGTGGGCGTCTAGTTTTGTTGTGGTATTCCAGGTCTTTTTGCTGTTTTCATTTTAGTTGGTCTATATAAGAGAGTCGTGTCCTTTCGAATTCTTCTGGGTTCAGTCTTGGGTTTCTCCCAAAGAAAAGTTCTACTGGTTTTTTGTTTGTGGTCGAATGAATGGTAAAATTATATTCATTGACGACTCTAGCAAGAAGATCTTGAAACGTTCGAGTGACACCATCCTTTTTTAAGCATCTCATGATTTCAATAAGAGTTGAGTGAAGTCGTTCAACTTGCCCGTTCACTTCGCTCTTATATGGAGGTGTCGTGTATATGGTGATATTTAATTCGTCTTCCATCATTGATTTTAGCGTGACGGATCGCAACGCACCTTCATTGTCAATGACGACATTCTCGGGGAAACAGAAAAAGAACAAAATGTCCCATAAAGGTTCTTTAATATCCTCGACGGATTTGGATGGAATTATTTTTGCCTGAGCAAATTTTGTGAATTTGTCCACGGCCGTTAGAACTCGATGCTTTTCCGTAGAAAAGAGATCAATATGGATTGTACGACCTGGGTAGTTCGGCACAGGAGTAGGGTTGAGATGTGGATTAGTGGGGTGCCTGTCGTATTTGTTTTCTTTACAGACAACGCACCGATTGACTAGGCTTTTAATTTTGGAGGACATTTTGGGAAAATAGAAGTTTTCGAGCAGCTGGAGCCTATTCTCTTCGGCATTCCGATGAGCTCTGCGATGTGTTTGCAGAATCCTGCTCTCTTGCTCAATTTCACGTCTTCGACGATCCTTTGAGTAAATCTTATCTTGTAGTTTTGGAAGTGAATAGGATATACCTCCTGAACTTTACCCATTGCTTCCTCTTCAGTAGAGAGCCCATTGATTGTATTTGGGCTAAGATATCTCTTAAAGATGTCAATGATATCTTGTTCGTTGTAACTACGTTTAATGAAGACATGTCTGGTGTAGTTAGTGAAAGGGTTAAGGATCTGATAGCTATCCTCGTCGCCTATCTCGAGGACTAATTGATTTCTAAATGCATTCAGTGGCACTTCGACAGTTGGGATTAAATTGTGGGACGAACTTTCGTCACTGTGTGCTGTAGGAGTCATAGAGTGAATGGCAGCTATCTGCGTTGGTCTTGATAAAGAATCCGCTACTACGTTACTTTTACCCGGTTTGTAGAGCAACTCATAGTTGTATTCCTCTAGCATCGCTTTCCATCTCTTCATTTTTGAGTTGGTGTTTTTACTGGAGAGAGCATAAGTCAAGGGCTGATGGTCAGTAAATATCTTGACTTTGCGGGACCTGTAGAGGAAATTTCTTAGAGAATTGAGTGCCCAGATGATAGCGAGCATCTCCTTCTCGTTTGTAGCGTAATTCTCCTCTGTACTGCTAAGTGTTCTGGACAAAAACGTTATTGGTCTCCCATCCTGTGATAGTACAGCGCCGATTGCGTAGTTTGAGGCATCAGTAGTTAGCTCGAACTCTTTTTCAAAGTTCGGATGCCTTAACACAATTTCATCTGATGCAAGAGATCTTTTGATTTTGTTGAATGCATCCAAAGCTGCATCATTGAGATGTATTAATTTATTCTTTGAAAGATTTTGGACACTCGTCCGTCTTCCCCTCTCAGAAGGGATGTCAGGGGCTTAGCCAATCGAGCGTAGTCTCGAATGAAGCGGTGAAAGTACCCTGACATACCAAGTAAAGATCTTAAGTCCTTCAAGGTTTTGGGAGGTTTCATTTCCATTATGGCTTGTACTTTTTTTGGATTAGTTTTAATTCCGTCTTTTCCGATGATGTATCCAAGGAACTCAACCTCTTCTTGGAGAAACTCGCTCTTGTCCAACTGAATTTTCAAGTTCGCCTTCTCCAATGTCTGGAAAACTTCCGTTAAGTTCTGGCAATGCTCCTGTTCGTCCTTTCCAAAAATCACTATGTCGTCAATATAAACATAGCAACGTTTACCAATATGTGCCCTCAGAATATCGTCAAGAGCTCTTTGGAAAATAGAAGGCGCATTCTTTAATCCGAACGGTAGGCGTACAAATTCGAATTTTCCATTATTTATTGAGAATGCGGTCTTCTCGATATCTGATTTCTTTAGAGGGATTTGATGAAATCCGCTCTTCAGGTCAACAATAGTGAAAAAAGAGTTTTTCCCTAAATTTGCTAAGACTTCCCCGATTTCAGGAATAGGGTATCTATCTGGTATGGTAACTGAGTTGAGTTTTCTATAGTCCACGACCATTCTGTATTTTTTCTCTCCAGAAGCATCTGCCTTTTTTGGCACGATCCATACTGGAGAGTTGTAGGGAGAACGAGATGGTCGAATGATTCCGTCCACCAAAAGTTGTTTAATCTGCCGTTCTACACAGGATCATTCGTTGATGTTCTAATTTCTCCTTTAACAGTCGTTATGAAAGTTAGACGTTCGTCTGGGTCGGCAAATAGATTCGGGCAGCTCTGAATAATATTTTTGAGTTTTCGAGATTGTGATTCTGTGAGGTGGTTAAGTCTAAGATTTATTTTATTTACTGCTTGCGATTGATATTGTTTGAGGGGTATTACGAGATTGGGAGGAATTTTCATGTAGTTGCTATTGGTGTGAATTACTGCTTGTATTTGTTTTAATGTGTCGTTGCCGATGATTCCGTCGAAGGTCTTGAGGTTAGGGAGGAGGAAAAACTTCAGTTTGCCGGTAGTGGGTCCAAAAGGTTGTATCAAGGCATGATGAGTAATTTTCACGTTGCCGCCAACGGAGTTTGCGTAGAATGGTTTGTCATTTTCGAGAGGATTTCTAATGTATTTTGGTCGCACGTAATTCTTGTTTGATCCAGTATCAATAAGGAATTTGAGCAGCTCTCCATTCCCTAATTTGTACTTGAAGTATGGGAGTGAAGAGCTCTTTAGTCTAAAAAATTAATGTTATCGGAAGTTTCGACGGGTTCTAGGTTATCAGTCATGTCTGGGGCAAGGCTTTCGGCCATGTCGTATTGAATATTGTCATTAGAATTCGTGTAATCTATTAAAGTTAAGTCATAATGTTGGTCCTCTTCCTGCATCATCGTTTCGTAGCTTTCGAAGTCCTGTGGAGTCTCGTCTATTGTTTGTGTGTGGTAAGTGCGCTGAAGTTTATTTGGATGATGAAATTGTTGCGAATGCTCACGTTTGTTGGCAGCTCTAAAGTCTTTGGGTCTATTTTGATAGTTGATGGCCCTTGATCGAATCGACTGATCTATTTCCATGGGTTCTGGTCTAGGTTGAGGCTTGGGTGGTAATTGCTGGTGGTAAAAGCCTTGTCGGGCATTATGAAACTGTTGTTGGGGATGTGTGAACTGAGGTCGCTGTGGTCTTTGGGGATTGCACACAAGATCAGGGATGAAGGTTCTTGGCGCTGGAATCGGAAATCCGCAATTTTGGGGTGTGTTGAATCGTCTTGGGGGTACAGGTGGTGGTGCATTGGCTTGCACTCTACGGATATTGCTCTGACTATTATTTGCATGTTGCGTCCGATAGTCCACATTTTGTAGCTTTAGACAGAGGTAGAGTGCTTGAGGTAGATCTGCTGGTTCTCTCATACTAAGCAACCTTGGAAGATCTCCTTTTAAGCCACGCACAAAGGTATCCAAAGCCTTATCTCGATAGGCTCGCGTTATAACATTCATAGCTTCCGGTCCCATTTCCAAAGAGCCCAATTTATTTAATATAAGGGATAGGTGGTGGTAAACGGCTTGATAGAATTCGGGTATTGAATTACTTCCCTGGACCAATGTGGGCATTTGGTATTCGAGGGTTCCTAGGTCTCTCTTATCCGCATAATGCAAAGTTAAGCACTTAGAAATCTTTTCCCAATTCAGGGGGTATTGTAAGATTCCAAGGCTATATCTGCTTGCCCTATAATCTTGTTGTGGATAACCGACAAAATTCCATAGTATTTTGCCGTTCCCTTGAGATTCTCATAGATGGTCAGTATCCGATCGACACTCTTTTTCCAAGATGAGAATTCTCCAGGTTGTCCGGAGAAACCTCGAAGGCTTTTGACCACGTCAGGTATACGATCCATCTCGCTGAGACTTTGATCATCGCCCTGATTAATAGGCTGGTCGATTTCGGAATTCGCATCCGAAGCTGGATTCATTAGGGAGCTAAATAACTGCCTGCCATGGCTCTCAAGTTTTCCGAAACTAGTCTTTCTATATATTCACTTAGTTCCGTTTCGGTCATAGTACGCATGTTTTGAACTGGATTAGCGTTAGGGGTGAACTGGATTAGCATATTGAAAAGTTTCTGTAGTTATTACAGTCTTTAATGATGGCAAAAAATTGGTCGTGATTTCTCAGCAGAGTATTATGCGCAATTTCTATTACAATATCCTTCTTTTTTACAGGTTTTATAATTATTTTTTCAAATGTATCTTGAGTGGTTAATGGTACGTTAACGATGTATAATAAAGAGATATCGTTTGTAATTATTTTGACGCTTGATAGCGCTAAGGCTTCTTCTGCGGTGGTATATGGTAATTTTTCTTTGTCAAACGTGTTCGTAACTAATTTGATTTCTTTTTTTGAGAGCACAACAGTATTTATTATATTTCTTTTAGCTACATTGACAGCGTATTCAATATTCATTAACTCTTCCTTAATGAGCCTGAGTTTGTATTGGATGCTAGATGTAAAATCAAGTTTATATTTTGAATCGTTTCTTGCAAAATTAATGAGTTTATTGGTTATAAGGGTTAGGTTGTTCAAGCGGTCGTTAAGGGATTTGTTTATTACAACTTGCCTATTATTGTTAGTTAATACGTTATTAATTTTTTCCTTTATCGTTACGAAGTCCTCGTGGTCGGGGTTTCCTGCGACCCATTTCCAGGCGGAGCCGATAAAATTTAGAGAACGTTTAGCTATTCTGGGTCTCATGTTTTCCAGCAGATCCTGAGTTTGCTGCAGTTCGTGCGCGACATATGGCTTCAAGGGATTATCGTGTGGAATGTCCTCGATTATCGATATCAGTTCGATGGTAGCTTGTTCGTATCGTCCTATGTCGAAGTCATGTATTATTTTGAAACTTCCAGTTTTCATTTTAGCATCTCCAGAATTAAGGGTGATTATTTGGGAGTTTGTGTATTCCAGAATTTGTACCTTGCAGTACGCCATTCGAAAGAGATATCTGCAAAGAAAATTAACTTCTAATGTTGCTTTTATGGATAGTTTTTCCTGATTGTGTTAGTACTGTAGTGTTTCTATTTTCCTGAACCATCTCTTGTTGATATCGTGGTGTTAATTTTGATCCAATTCGTTTGTTTTTCTTAACGTAAATAACTTGTCCTATGTCGTAGTTCTTTAGTGGGCGTCTAGTTTTGTTGTGGTATTCCAGGTCTTTTTGCTGTTTTCGTTTTAGTTGGTCTATATAAGAGAGTCGTGTCCTTTCGAATTCTTCTGGGTTCAGTCTTGGGTTTCTCCCAAAGAAAAGTTCTACTGGTTTTTTGTTTGTGGTCGAATGAATGGTAAAATTATATTCATTGACGACTCTAGCAAGAAGATCTTGAAACGTTCGAGTGACACCATCCTTTTTTAAGCATCTCATGATTTCAATAAGAGTTGAGTGAAGTCGTTCAACTTGCCCGTTCACTTCGCTCTTATATGGAGGTGTCGTGTATATGGTGATATTTAATTCGTCTTCCATCATTGATTTTAGCGTGACGGATCGCAACGCACCTTCATTGTCAATGACGACATTCTCGGGGAAACAGAAAAAGAACAAAATGTCCCATAAAGGTTCTTTAATATCCTCGACGGATTTGGATGGAATTATTTTTGCCTGAGCAAATTTTGTGAATTTGTCCACGGCCGTTAGAACTCGATGCTTTTCCGTAGAAAAGAGATCAATATGGATTGTACGACCTGGGTAGTTCGGCACAGGAGTAGGGTTGAGATGTGGATTAGTGGGGTGCCTGTCGTATTTGTTTTCTTTACAGACAACGCACCAATTCACTAGGCTTTTAATTTTGGAGGACATTTTGGGAAAATAGAAGTTTTCGAGCAGCTGGAGCCTATTCTCTTCGGCATTCCGATGAGCTCTGCGATGTGTTTGCAGAATCCTGCTCTCTTGCTCAATTTCACGTCTTCGACGATCCTTTGAGTAAATCTTATCTTGTAGTTTTGGAAGTGAATAGGATATACCTCCTGAACTTTACCCATTGCTTCCTCTTCAGTAGAGAGCCCATTGATTGTATTTGGGCTAAAATATCTCTTAAAGATGTCAATGATATCTTGTTCGTTGTAACTACGTTTAATGAAGACATGTCTGGTGTAGTTAGTGAAAGGGTTAAGGATCTGATAGCTATCCTCGTCGCCTATCTTGAGGACTAATTGATTTCTAAATGCATTCAGTGGCACTTCGACAGTTGGGATTAAATTGTGGGACGAACTTTCGTCACTGTGTGCTGTAGGAGTCATAGAGTGAATGGCAGCTATCTGCGTTGGTCTTGATAAAGAATCCGCTACTACGTTACTTTTACCCGGTTTGTAGAGCAACTCATAGTTGTATTCCTCTAGCATCGCTTTCCATCTCTTCATTTTTGAGTTGGTGTTTTTACTGGAGAGAGCATAAGTCAAGGGCTGATGGTCAGTAAATATCTTGACTTTGCGGGACCCGTAGAGGAAATTTCTTAGAGAATTGAGTGCCCAGATGATAGCGAGCATCTCCTTCTCGTTTGTAGCGTAATTCTCCTCTGTACTGCTAAGTGTTCTGGACAAAAACGTTATTGGTCTCCCATCCTGTGATAGTACAGCGCCGATTGCGTAGTTTGAGGCATCAGTAGTTAGCTCGAACTCTTTTTCAAAGTTCGGATGCCTTAACACAATTTCATCTGATGCAAGAGATCTTTTGATTTTGTTGAATGCATCCAAAGCTGCATCATTGAGATGTATTAATTTATTCTTTGAAAGATTTTGGACACTCGTCCGTCTTCCCCTCTCAGAAGGGATGTCAGGGGCTTAGCCAATCGAGCGTAGTCTCGAATGAAGCGGTGAAAGTACCCTGACATACCAAGTAAAGATCTTAAGTCCTTCAAGGTTTTGGGAGGTTTCATTTCCATTATGGCTTGTACTTTTTTTGGATTAGTTTTAATTCCGTCTTTTCCGATGATGTATCCAAGGAACTCAACCTCTTCTTGGAGAAACTCGCTCTTGTCCAACTGAATTTTCAAGTTCGCCTTCTCCAATGTCTGGAAAACTTCCGTTAAGTTCTGACAATGCTCCTGTTCGTCCTTTCCAAAAATCACGATGTCGTCAATATAAACATAGCAACGTTTACCAATATGTGCCCTCAGAATATCGTCAAGAGCTCTTTGGAAAATAGAAGGCGCATTCTTTAATCCGAACGGTAGGCGTACAAATTCGAATTTTCCATTATTTATTGAGAATGCGGTCTTCTCGATATCTGATTTCTTTAGAGGGATTTGATGAAATCCGCTCTTCAGGTCAACAATAGTGAAAAAAGAGTTTTTCCCTAAATTTGCTAAGACTTCCCCGATTTCAGGAATAGGGTATCTATCTGGTATGGTAACTGAGTTGAGTTTTCTATAGTCCACGACCATTCTGTATTTTTTCTCTCCAGAAGCATCTGCCTTTTTTGGCACGATCCATACTGGAGAGTTGTAGGGAGAACGAGATGGTCGAATGATTCCGTCCACCAAAAGTTGTTTAATCTGCCGTTCTACCTCGTCCTTTAAGGCTCTGGGATATGGATACGACTTAGAGTACACAGGATCATTCGTTGATGTTCTAATTTCTCCTTTAACAGTCGTTATGAAAGTTAGACGTTCGTCTGGGTCGGCAAATAGATTCGGGCAGCTCTGAATAATATTTTTGAGTTTTCGAGATTGTGATTCTGTGAGGTGGTTAAGTCTAAGATTTATTTTATTTACTGCTTGCGATTGATATTGTTTGAGGGGTATTACGAGATTGGGAGGAATTTTCATGTAGTTGCTATTGGTGTGAATTACTGCTTGTATTTGTTTTAATGTGTCGTTGCCGATGATTCCGTCGAAGGTCTTGAGGTTAGGGAGGAGGAAAAACTTCAGTTTGCCGGTAGTGGGTCCAAAAGGTTGTATCAAGGCATGATGAGTAATTTTCACGTTGCCGCCAACGGAGTTTGCGTAGAATGGTTTGTCATTTTCGAGAGGATTTCTAATGTATTTTGGTCGCACGTAATTCTTGTTTGATCCAGTATCAATAAGGAATTTGAGCAGCTCTCCATTCCCTAATTTGTACTTGAAGTATGGGAGTGAAGAGCTCTTTAGTCTAAAAAATTAATGTTATCGGAAGTTTCGACGGGTTCTAGGTTATCAGTCATGTCTGGGGCAAGGCTTTCGGCCATGTCGTATTGAATATTGTCATTAGAATTCGTGTAATCTATTAAAGTTAAGTCATAATGTTGGTCCTCTTCCTGCATCATCGTTTCGTAGCTTTCGAAGTCCTGTGGAGTCTCGTCTATTGTTTGTGTGTGGTAAGTGCGCTGAAGTTTATTTAGATGATGAAATTGTTGCGAATGCTCACGTTTGTTGGCAGCTCTAAAGTCTTTGGGTCTATTTTGATAGTTGATGGCCCTTGATCGAATCGACTGATCTATTTCCATGGGTTCTGGTCTAGGTTGAGGCTTGGGTGGTAATTGCTGGTAGTAAAAGCCTTGTCGGGCATTATGAAACTGTTGTTGGGGATGTGTGAACTGAGGTCGCTGTGGTCTTTGGGGATTGCACACAAGATCAGGGATGAAGGTTCTTGGCGCTGGAATCGGAAATCCGCGATTTTGGGGTGTGTTGAATCGTCTTGGGGGTACAGGTGGTGGTGCATTGGCTTGCACTCTACGGATATTGCTCTGACTATTATTTGCATGTTGCGTCCGATAGTCCACATTTTGTAGCTTTAGACAGAGGTAGAGTGCTTGAAGTAGATCTGCTGGTTCTCTCATACTAAGCAACCTTGGAAGATCTCCTTTTAAGCCACGCACAAAGGTATCCAAAGCCTTATCTCGATAGGCTCGCGTTATAACATTCATAGCTTCCGGTTCCATTTCCAAAGAGCCCAATTTATTTAATATAAGGGATAGGTGGTGGTAAACGGCTTGATAGAATTCGGGTATTGAATTACTTCCCTGGACCAATGTGGTCATTTGGTATTCGAGGGTTCCTAGGTCTCTCTTATCCGCATAATGCAAAGTTAAGCACTTAGAAATCTTTTCCCAATTCAGGGGGGTATTGTAAGATTCCAAGGCTATATCTGCTTGCCCTATAATCTTGTTGCGGATAACCGACAAAATTCCATAGTATTTTGCCGTTCCCTTGAGATTCTCATAGATGGTCAGTATCCGATCGACACTCTTTTTCCAAGATGAGAATTCTCCAGGTTGTCCGGAGAAACCTCGAAGGCTTTTGACCACGTCAGGTATACGATCCATCTCGCTGAGACTTTGATCATCGCCCTGATTAATAGGCTGGTCGATTTCGGAATTCGCATCCGAAGCTGGATTCATTAGGGAGCTAAATAACTGCCTGCCATGGCTCTCAAGTTTTCCGAAACTAGTCTTTCTATATATTCACTTAGTTCCGTTTCGGTCAAAGTACGCATGTTTTGAACTGGATTAGCGTTAGGGGATCCGACTGGGTTAGGGTTGGAGGACCCGGCTGCATTCGCGGTATCAATAGAATTTAGTCGCGCGGGTCTGATCAAATTAGGGTTACTCATGCCGAAAGATAAAGGATCACACTACCGCAGATAAAAATAAGGATCAAATAGTGAATTTCGAGGGATCACTTGAACAAATTAGGATTATTTACCGAGTTCACAAGGACAAGTTTCGCTTGAATCCCCAACACTTTAACCTTTCCACTACTGTATTTAGATGTAAAAAATAGAATTTTTTGCTGTATTTCGATATACCACACTGTATTTAGATGTAATAAATATAATTTTTCACTGTATTTCGATATAAAAAATATAATCAAAGTTCGATATAATTAATTTAAAAAAAATATTCAGAATATGTAAAGTAATGAATATAATTTTTCGTTCAAAATTATGCTTTATGAAATGCTTGTACTATTTAAGCATTTAGGTAATTGTTTAAACTTGATCGAAAAGAGATTGTGAGGAACAAGAAAAATTTTTGCTAGATTTTACTAAAAGTATCTATATTTTTAGTTACAACTTACAAAATCTCGTACAAAAAATAATTAATTTCAGAGAGACTTACATTAAAATTAGGCTCTGCATTCCTTGTAACATGGGTACGCGCCGCTTAACGTTGGGCCAAGTCACTCCCGTTTGTCCTTTTTGGTTCTACTAGGGCGGCTCCAACCGTTGTGCACCTTGCTATGTTGCGGGGTTATTCCGCAGCCGAAACGGTATTCCGTAATGGTAGGTGAAATGGAAATTTTCTCAATTTTGGTGAAATCACTCGCGTGGTTATTGCGACGTAATTCTACTCAAAATTTAATGAAAAAGATTATCCCACGTTCTCGCTTGATTATCACGACGACACGCGTTCTCCTTTCCACTTAAAACTCGTTTCAAGCAATTAACTACACAATTCGTTCTTGCGAAGCAATATGCTATTTAAAATTACAAGATGCCGCGGCACGTCCCTGCTCGGACGCCAGTTAATTAAATTCTTTTTATCGTTTTCAAAAAAATATATTTATTTAGGGTTTAACACCTCTTTTCGTATCCACGTTACAATTTAGACTGACTTAAAACTAATTACAATTTTATACAAAAACTTTCGCTTACTCTTATTCTAATGAAATTGCATTTTCTGCAACAATTGCAGTTATGAAGAAAATTCCATTTTCCCGTAAGTAAAGGTGTCATCTTCAGGAAATGTGCCAGCCATGGTGTCAGCAGTATTTATTTGAATTATGTAGGTAAATCTTTGGTTCAGGTGTTAACTTATATACTAGATAGATATGCTCTCATGAGGTCATGTCACAGAAATTGCAGAGCAAGACGGCCAGGTTTAAGGAGGCAGTGGTTCCATTCTCAAAGTGACCAGGTTTAAGGAGGCAGTGATTTTCACGTCTAATTGTATGGAACTGCATTAACTGTCAGGAGTTGTCAGTTTTACCACTGCCTCCTTAAACCTGGCCGTCTTGCTCTGCAATTTCTGTGACATGACCTCATACAAAAGTAAAACTGACAACTCCTGACAGTTAATGCAGTTCCAAGCAATTAGACGTCAAAATAACTGTCATTGTTATTCGAACGAACACAAGCTGTATCTCTTGTAAATCGCGAGGAAGGAATTTCCCTACTAAACAAAATTGTTCGCGAGCAAGAAATTGCCGAGAATGACGAAGAGCTTATTCGTGCTAACGAACAAGGCATTCTGCAATTAGGTGAATTGTACAAACAAGAAGGAAAGGCCAAGGAGCTAGCAGCTTTGATCAAAGTGACGAGACCGTTTCTTAGCCTGATTAGCAAAGCGAAGGCCGCCAAGTTTGTGCGGTCGTTAGTGGATTTGTTTTTAGACTTGGCAACTGGTACTGTTATCGAGGTTCAACTTTGTAAAGAATGTATAGAATGGGCGAAACAAGAGAAACGAACATTCTTAAGACAATCGCTGGAAGCTCGATTAATTGCTTTGTTGTTCGATACTGGATTGTATTCAGAAGCGCTAGCGCTGGGGTCACAGCTGCTGAAAGAATTAAAAAAATTGGGCGACAAAAATTTGCCCGTAGAAGTTCAACGTCTTGAAAGTAAGATCTATCATGCTCTAAGCAATTTGCCAAAAGCGCGTGCTGTCCTGACCTCGGCACGTACCACAGCAAATGCTATCTGCTGTCCGCCTAAGATGCGGGGGGCTTTAGATTTGCAATCGGGTATCCTACATGCGGCAGATGAGAGATACTTCAAAACAGCTTTTTCATATTTTTATGAAGCATTCGAAGGCTTTGACAGTGTTGAAAGTAACAGAGCATTAACCGCACTCAAATATATGTTACTCTGCAAAATAATGCTGGGAAAGGTGGAAGATGTAAATCAAATCGTTAGTGGAAAGCTGGTAAGGATGTTGATTTAAAGTTGGTTGCACAGAAATTAATATTTTTTATTTATTATGCTATCACGTATTCAGGACGAGACATCGACGCAATGAAATCCGTCGCGCAAGCATCTCACAAAATATCTCTAGCTGATTTTCAGGACACGCTCAAGGAATATCGAAAAGAGCTGGAGGAAGATGTAATTGTCAAAGCACATCTAGGTACATTGTCTGATAGAATGCTGGAACAAAATTTATGTAGAATCATTGAGCCATATTCTCGAGTGCAGGTATGAAGAAAACTTTTCTACATGTTTATTTATAGCCTAGTGTTTGGTTTCTATAGGGTGCCAAATTATTTTCATAGCATAAAGTGTACATCGATTTTCAGTTATGTGCTTACGGAAGTAATATCCACATTTATATTGACCAGCGTCTGTAGCTTTTGTTTCATTCTGACTGGCTGAAACTGATAAATCGTAAAGAGGAAGTGGTACATACCGATTTTTTTAAGAACCTCCATTTCTTACCACAATCTTCACTCATTCTTTGTTCCACAACTTTCGTCCGCTTTGTGAAGTGTGCTTCTCAGATAATGTTCAATAAATCGGTATAAAGGAGCACACAAAATAAAATGAATCTTTCCTTTCGTGCATATTTAGTCAAATTTGTGATCAAGTCTCAGAGATAAAATAAAACCGCATAACACGAGACTAAAAACAATTCTGAGTAACTGTCTCTTCAAGTATCTCGCTGATAGGGTCAAAAATGCCCTAAAATACTGTACTGAAAAATCCATGTCCACGCTTCAATCAGTGTTCATCAGATGATCCCTGTCTATACTTAAATACCAATAGTGAGTTTGCATCCTTAACCATCCCTGGAAGATTGTTATATGTACTGGTACACAGAACATCGTTCTTTAGACGATAGGTTCTGAAAAAAGGCATTACGAATTAATTTGCATTCCTCGCACGTCAAAGTCAAACGTGCTTTATTCAATACTAATCGCCATAAATTTTCAAAGAATATAAAGCAAATTCCAAACAATAAAAAAAAAATTAAACTTTTTTTTAGTACCTCCACTCCCTACCACTCTCTCCATCACTCTTTCTGCGTCGCACAACGCTCGTGCGATCAACGTTCACATGACCTCGCTTCGACCTTTGTGCCACCCAGATAATGTTTAATTCATCGGTATAAGGGGGCACACAAAATAATGTGAACTAATCCTTTTCATGAACATCTAGCCCAAAAATCATGATCAGCTCTCAGAGATAAAAAAAATTCAATATAATACGACGCATTCAAAAAAAAAAGCTCTGAGTAGCAGGTCCACGCTTCAATCAGTCCTTAGTATTTTCTTAAATACCAAAAGAGAGTTTGCTTTCTGAACAATTTCTGGTAGATTGTTATATATACGCAGAGCATCATTCGTTGCATCGTTCCCTAGACAATCCGTTCCGGCAAAAGGTATTACGAATTGATCTGCATTCCTCGCATTATATGGGTTGATCTGTGATACCTTAATTAATGGTGTTCGTTCCGATCCATTAGTTTTTAAATTAATGTAAATAAACATAGCTTTCTCCATTTTAATGATTTGACTAAAGGTTAATGATTTTGCTAATTGGTAAACCAAACGAGTTCGAGTAAACATTGGCAGTTTCAGAATGTTTTTATATGCTTTGTTCAGCAGCCTGGATAAACTATTAAGATGCTGCTTTCCCGATCAGCACAAATGCATTTAGAACAAGTTTCAACAAGCCTATTTGTAATGTATTAATTATAATGGTTCTGGCAACCCTAGTTAAATCTGACATTCCATTCCATGTATTCTAATTCAATCTTCTTCTTGTGCAAGTGACAGCTGAATTTAGTCATTCCTTAATAAAGACTAATTTTTGTGATTGAACACGAGTATCAAAATGCGTGCCTTTTTATTTAATACACAACACTATTATTGGGGCTAATTGCCTCCTTAAACTATTTATCATACGACGGTCCATGATAAGACCAAGATATTTCATTTCCAGCACTCTGCAATTTTTCACCGTTAATATTTAGGTCGACATCTATGCCTCCTTTGTTCTTCTGCTTAAAAACAATTTATTTTGTCTTTGTAGTATTCAGTACTAGTTTGTCTTCGATTAACCACTGATGGAATTTTCCTAGATCCAGGTTGATAGTGTTTTCAATGTTTTGTCTCGTCCTGAATAAAGTAGAACTGTGTCATCAGCATATAATGTGTGATATCCCGTCAGTCCACATGTATTTAGACTATTTGTGTATAGCAGGAACAACGTTGGGCCAAGCAGTGAGCCTTGGGGAACTCCTGTTTTCGTAGGTGCTCGATCGCTAAGGACATTGTTGATTAAAGTTCTCTGTGATCTTCTCTCCAAGTAACTCTTAAACAATTGCTTAGGACTACCCTGAATACCATACGATTCAAGTTTACGAAGCAAGAAGTCATGATCAATTGTATCAAATCCTTTTTTCAAATTCACGAAAATGCCGATGATGTAATCATCTCTGTCAAGTCCTAGATTGATGAAACGTGTGGCAGAATGTAGGGCATCCAAAGTACTCTTGTTTTTTTGAAAACCAAACTGATATTGGCTTACGATAGAGTTTTCAACTAAGAATGATGTCAATCGATTGTTTATTTTTTTTTTCAAATATCTTACTAAATCCCGTCAGCAGCGCAATCGGGCCTTAGTTATTCGGGTCGAGATTATCACCACCCTTAAATATAGGAACTATTTTTGCAAGTTTATATGTTGAATTAGTTAATTAATTGCTAATTTAATTATTTGCAGTCCGAGAATCCTGCTGTCCGAACATTCCAAAAACTTCTTGTTATAAAATCAGCTTTTCCGATGCAGAGGAAATACTCGATCGAATGAAGCATTGGAAATAAAGTAGGTGCTTGCCAATCGGAAACCAAAATAATGAGACATCGATGTCGAATTAAATATTAACGGCGAAAAATTGTAAAGAGTGCTAAAAATGAAATATCTTGGTCTTATCATAGACCATTATACGAGGTGTGTTCAAAAAATAACGCGAATTTTGTTTTTTTTCAAAAATTATTTATTTATTCATGAATATCTATTTTGTCCCCTTCAAAGTAATCCCCATGAGATATTATACACTTGTGCCAACGGTTTTTCCAATCTTCGAAGCACTTCAAAAAATCATTTTTTTTAATCTTGTTCAGCTCCTCCTTCGATGCCGTCTTTATCTCGTCAAGCGTAGCGTATCGTCGTCCTTTCATGGGCCTCTTCAGTTTAGGAAACAAGAAAAAGTCACAGGGGGTCAGATCTGGGGAATACGGTGGCTGCGGCATCATTAGTGTGTTGTTTTTGGCCAAAAAGTCGCGCACAAGCAACGATGTGTGAGCAGGGGCGTTATCGTGGTGCAAAAGCCAATTTTTGTTCTCCCACAAATCCGGGCGTTTCTGGCGGATTGCTTCGCGCAAATTGCGCATAACTTGCAGGTAATATTCCTTATTGACCGTTCTTCCCTGTGGCAAGAACTCATGATGCACCACGCCGCTGCAATCGAAGAAAACTGTCAGCAAAACTTTCACATTCGACCGAACTTGGCGCGCTTTTTTCGGTCTTGGTTCATGCGGCAGCTTCCATTGAGATGATTGAGCTTTGGTTTCCACGTCATAACCATAAACCCACGATTCGTCACCAGTTATGACCCTCTGGAGCAAATTTGGTTCGTCGCATACAGAGTTTAACATCTCATTAGCAATGTTCATGCGTTGCTGTTTTTGGTCGCAATTGAGCAATTTTGGTACGAATTTCGCGGCGACCCGTCTCATGCCCAAATCGTTGATAAAAATCGAATGGCACGAGCCAATCGATATGTTTAGGTCCTCAGCAACTTCTCTAACGGTGATTCGACGATTGGCCAATACCATTTTCTCCACTTCATTAACTTTTTCGTCTGTTGTTGAAGTGCTCGGGCGTCCGGCACGCTCTTCGTCGTTCACATCTTCTCGGCCTTCTAAAAACATTTTGTACCACCGATAAACGTTGCTTCGGTCCAAGGTAGCTTCTCCGTATGCCACAGTCAACATTCGGAATGCATCCGCGCACTTAATTTCGTTTTTCACACAAAATTTGATACACGTTCTTTGATCCATTTTTTTGAATAAGTAAAAATCGAAGACGATTGAAAACACGTGCAAGTAAAGCAGCTATCACCAATTTAGTGAACATTCAAAATGGCCGAGCTTGTCGGCATAAGTGACAGACATGAGTACCAACATAACGCCACAAAAAAATCGAAATTCGAATATACGTAACCCACGAAAATTCAAAATTCGTGATAATTTTTGAACACACCTCGTATGACCTAGTTGCCACACATAAATAGCTTAAGGAGGCAATTAGCCCCAATAATAGGCTTGTTAAGAAGATGAGTCTTTTCCAATGCACATTAAGAAACTTGTTCTAAATGCATTTATCCTGACGAAATAACATTATGGAGTACTTATTTGGCGTCAATGAGCAAAGCAACATTTAAATAGTATATCAAAGCTGCTGACCAAATCGAAGCTAGTAATATTGAATTAGTTTTTTTTTCCATATGTTCATCATGTTGTGTCATCATGTTCATGATCGTCAAAACTGAATACAATTTTTTATTTGCGAGCTGTATTCGTCGGCGTATTTCTTCTCTTTCATTAGCGTTCTCGTTATTTTGGTGCCTAGATACACAAGTTCGCCCACATTTTCACTAGTGTATTCGCCAAGTGCGATATTTTGTGTACTTTAGGTATTTTTCCTCGACTGCGTAATGAGCTTTGTCTTATTCACATTGATTTGTAGCCCTACTAGTTTTGCTTCGCTGTCGAGTTTCGTGAAAAGTTCTTTGGCAGTTGCTAGCGACCGTAACAAAATGTTGCTATCATCTGCATAGGCTACCACTTGGCTTAGCTTGTATAATAGCTTACCTCTTGTATGGACAGGTAGCTTTCTTAGCCAGAGCCAAATTGAATAGCAATGGGTCCAGCGCATCTCCCTGCTTTAGTCCGCTTTTGGTGTCAAAGGCGTCGGTGAGTTGGTTATTAATGCAGACTTGGGAAGTTGTCCACGTCATTCTGATAAGATGGACTAATTTGGCTAGGTTGCCAAAGCAAAGCATTATTTAGTACAGCACGTTACGATCGATACTGTCGTATGCTTGCTTTTCAATCTAGCTACATACAAAAAGACAGCAAGTTTAATAGGAGTTTTTAACATGAAGTTATCCAAAACAGAAATACACGCGATAACAGATTTAGCTTTTATAGATAAAGATAATTATCGCAGACTGTTTATCCACCTAGAAACTCTTAAGTAACTTCAATAGTTAAATTAAGATAGAGTTGTCTGTTAACCTACCGAAAACTTAAAATCTAAATGACTTTCAATAAGATAATATTTCTGATCTGCTTCCCTCACTAGCTTAGATGCATATCCTTTTTCCTCTAAATCCACAGAAATCCTCAATCCCTTCTTAAATTAGTTTGAATAATATTTATTTAATTCTTGCTTAATAAATTTTTTAACATCATTACAGCATCCGTGGTAAAAAACAGACGTTTTATAATCAAGATACAAAAATATTCAATGAGATTGTTTCATTGTCAACAGCGCTACACACCAAATCGGGATTTAGCATCCACTAGCCATCTCGAATCATCACGGTTCTACGTCCATACTCATTGTTATTGCATTAAGATCTATAAAAAAAATTGTAAATTGATGTCATCAGCCTTGATAAATTATAAAATATATTGAAACATATAGTTTAATGATTTTATTTAAAATTTATTTTATTTTCAATTAAGCTATAATGAAAAGCAGATCAAGCTACAAAGGGATTTTTAAAATAACGGCAAGGAAAACGAGCACTTCCAGTTCTTGTTGAGCCGGGCTGTAGTGCTAAAAAGAAGAAGAATAGCGAAATGGTCAAGTATTGATTTATGGAACGATATAGAACGAGGAAAGTCACATTTCTAGACAACCAAACGAGGAATAAACTTGCCATAGAAAACAAGCGCGCAGTTAATCTTTAAAAAATGTATTGTTGACAACGCAATCATTTTGTCGGGCTCCTCTGCAGATATATGAAATGGAAAGACATTTTAATGCTCGCGTCAATCGGCTTGATTCCAATTTATGAAAACAAAATTATGAGCGATGAGTTACTTGGTTCATTAAAACACCCGTGATTAGATGCTCGCTTTTATGCCTTTTCCCTGCAAAGGTTCACAATATCTATTGATGATTTGGATTGCATGTTACAAAAGAACGAGATTTGAATTAAAATTAATTAAATTGCTTACAGATACTGCCAGTTCTATTGGAAATCAACTTTAAGAAGGAATAAGTAGAAAAATCAGCTTTTAGGATGAATTCAAGAAAGTTGCTCGTATTAAACATACATCGATTTGCTAATTATCTACGCCCATAAGCATAACATTTGCTGTAAAGATAGCTCTTTCCAAAAAATTTTTGTATAGGCTTAGCAGTTTAAGGATTTCCTGAAACTTTTTATTATAAGGAATGTATGACTAAAACCTTATTGTTGTCCATTTCATAATTAGAATAAGCAAGGAGATAGGGATCAAGCGAAAATCGTGGAACCTGATCAAAATTAAAAATATCTTTGTGTATCCTTTAATAGGCTCAAAATCGATGACACGAAATTTTTAAGCTTATATTCAATAATTTGCCATTGAAAAACAATGATAATTATCACAATAAGTAATTGAATTTGGAACTGTTTGAACTTTGAGTTAATACTTATCATAGCCGAATTGAAAATTAGAAGAAACAAACACGATACTTGGCAAAAAATATGCGTAAAGTATTTAATCCATTTTGGTAATTTATCGATGTTTCATTCAATAATTCATAAATAAGTAAATAACTAACCTGTTAAATAGCCTTTAACGTTTGTATCCGTTATGAATAAGTCATGCTTCTGATGTTTCAATAAAATTTGCGATACATGATCACCATAATTTAAATTTTGTGTCATCGCCTTGAGCGCAGCAACAACTTGTGCCTTCACCGCAGAAGGACTGTCTACATACTCCATACGACTTTCAAGCAAATTTAACAGGAATGGTATTAGATTACTTTCTAAAGACTGGCTAATCAACGAATCCTACAATTAACGCAATAACAGTTAGAGGTAAGCTTTTTTATCGAATCATTACACTCACATGTTGGTATTTCAACAAACGGCTTAACATTTCACACACTTTTTCTATCAGTGGCTTGTTATTTTCCATACACCGTTTTCAAGGCAAGATACATTCAGTTTGCGACACTGCTGTCACGCAGTACTAAAATAAAATACATGTTTATCTAAAATCAATTAAATTCTGGCAAATTTATCTTACCTCTGAAAGAGCTAATTGATCTAATACTGACAATGTATGTTTTGGTTGTACGTTAAGTAAATTGAAGAGTTTTGGTATGTGAACCCCAAACTGGAATGTCATCTGCTAAATTAGGCTGCGCTCTTAATAATTCGACTAATGCAGTAGATGCTAATTCCAATGCATCTTTCTAAAAATATTCAAGAGTACGTTATGAAGATTCCAGAGGACGATTTACCGGTGATTTAAAAAATTAATTAACTTACATCCGGTGAATTTTTGTTGATAAGATCTACAACGAAGTCCAGTAAATCCGATAATAACTTCGGCTTGCGCAGAGTCCAAGCTGGATTACTAACAAGCAGCCGCAAATAAACGCCAGATACAATCACCTCATTGGGTATATCTTTAAGAATATCTGGGTCTTTCCACAAAATTTTTGGATTTTATTTGTGTTTTACAAAAACTGCATTTATACGTAAATATATATTATATTAGCTGCTTAAAAACTTTACGCAATCTCTGTTAGCTTACCCATCGCACATATCAGCAACAACATCACATACTTTTGATCTTGTCTTTACATTCCAAATTTATTCTGTATGCTCGTGAATTGATTCGAATAATTAGACGGAAGTTGTCGGAGATTCGATCATTGCATCGACGAATAATGGAGGTAGAAATTCGCAAACTGTTATGCGAACCTTCAGAATTTTATGCAATATTAGCTTTCTATCATTTTGTATATGTTATAATTTTCCTACCTTAGGTCCACTTAAACGGTCAGCGGTCATTTTAGCGAGAATTTCAGCACAAAGTTCTCACATTTGAAGATTCCTTGAATTACAGAACATGTCCAGTAGATATATCACAGCACCTAAACAGGAAGTAAATATTTTATAATTGTTTGCCAAGAATTCACTTTACCTTTATTTTGAGCTTCTTTTATCATCTCCTGTGAATTCAGAAGCCCTGAAAGTGTTTTCAGTACTTTCATTTGTTGGTCTCTTAAATCAATCTTTTAGCGCAACAAAATAGCTTCCTTGTATTTCACACGCTGCTATCTCGCTTACACATTCCTTATTGCGGGAAACCAATGCGACTAATTTTAGTGCAAGCGATTTAACTGTAGCATTCAGTTATGGGTAAAGTTGATAATTTACTGAAAGGAATCAATACTAATATTACATGATATTAAATATTGTAAAACGCTTTTAAGCCTACCACACTTGTTCCGGATTCTGTCTAGAATTCAATCTAGGATGAAATATTAAAAATGGTCCTTAACGAGCACTGATAAAGGAGATATGACACAATGTTCATAAACGAAGTTTCATCAATCTGAAATTGAATGAAGTTCAGGTTATGGTTGATTAAAATATGTATGAAATACTTAATTACCTGCTTTGTAACTTCCTACACGACTATACGACTCACAAAAATAATTCAGGCTATCCTGCTGAACTATTTCTCAGGCAACATATTCCCGCCGATAACTATTACTCCCACAATTTGACAGTAATCTAACACTTATTGGAGAAATGTCACGGGAGTTGATAAAAAAACAAAAAAGTAATGATGTCATTGATGAAACAGCTGATTGTCAGTTTACCTTTTCACTGCATTATCAAACCTAGCAAGATGGCCAGGTTTAAGGAGGCAGTGGTTTTACTTTTGTACGAGGTCAGAGCAAAACTGACGTTAGATAGGAAGCCATATAGCAGCAGCCCTTACTACCACACATATGACTATTAGTAGGCCGACTTTGCTGGCTAACTTACATGGCAGTATATGAAGAATTATGGAGGTGCTAACGGAAATTCGAAGTTTTGTACGGTTTTGAGGCGGATTTCTACAGTGAAATCCTGATGGCCCGCGGAGAACACAATAGTGCTCCTAGTGAAGTGAAAATTATTTCAGTTCTATACCCGTTTAGTTTTTATCGCCTTCCAAAGTGAATTTATAGGAGTTTGTTTACATCTCAACGCTGAGCTATGAGTTGAAGGTGCAAAACGTGTGCTTCATTTGCTCGTCTTGAAAAGTTTGGGAGTACAGCGGGCTATACAAGGTGAATTTATAGCATGCACGGAATGCATTCCACACGTTTTCCATTCAGAACCTAGTATATATTACGAAATATAAACATTTGCTAGTGCCGCGGTTGGGTGACAGCTAAGGGAAGCTTGTCCATTTTAGCACGACTAATACATATGCAAATTGCTAAAATATGGCTTCTTAACTAACGTCAGTTTTCGTCAGAGCATATATACTAACTAGCACCTGCAATCGAGGAGCTGTCAAAATGAAAGAAGAGAGGCAAATAAATGTGTACAAGATGGACTAAAGTTTACCTTGTGTTAGTAAAATTGCATGTAAATTCAAGTTTTTGTTTACCATACATACGCACTTTTAGTCCAATTCTCTCTACTCCATAAGTACCGTAAGACATAAAATTTGTTCTTATTGCAGCTGCTATTTAGTAGATATGCTCTGACGAGGTCATGTCACAAAAATCGCAGTCCAAGACAGCCAGGTTTAAGGAGGCAGTGCTAGAACCCTACCTTTCAACGGCATACTTACCGTTCGCTACCATTCCTGCTGGAAGAGAAGGGTATGCTGGAAAGAAAGTCGTGGTTATCTTAGCAATTCATGGTTTTATTTTTCTAGACAATTCATATATCGCTTGGAAAATAAAGGCAATAATTTTTATCGAATTTCATCCCGAGACAAAAATTAACATATTAGAGAATATATTTTAGTGACTGACATTTCAATATAAGTTTAAATCTTTTATGGTAGCTGATACACCATATTTTAAAAGATACAATAATTTAAAGGATGTCTTTAAATTCGTTTCAATTTATTCAATACTCCTCCAATAATTCCTTAGACTTTTTAACTTTCTCTTATATTAAACTACCTTAGCAACAATTACCAGGATAGAGTGTCAGCATATGATTTTTTGCGAAATATTTTAGGTTATGCTAAAAAAGAAGCTGGATGTGCTGATTGCTATTGGTTATAATTCCTGAATAATAATTTTTGTTTCTTTTTCTTGTAAGTATTGAGTAGTAAAGGTAGTGGAGTAAAATATTAATATAAAAAAAATGTTAAGGTATGGTGGCATAGAAAAAAGTAAATCGTGGTAAAATTAATATTTTCATATGAAATATTACTGAATGAAATTAAAGCTACATCCATATGTTGTGTACTAGGTGATTGTGATGAATTACTGAAATAAATTTGATTTATGACTATTATACTTAAACATTCATAGTTGCCCAACGTATTACGTGAACACTCTTATAATATATATCTTATATCGCTTGAAAATTTTTGTAGAACTCTCTTTAAATTAATATTATTCTTGAAAAGTTAGCGCTATTAATTTCAGATTCTTTGAAGGCATTATAAAATAATAGGGTATCATGGCGCCTATTCATAAGCGTTTCAGCTAATTTTTTAATTTTTTTCTTTTTGGGATTTACCTATTTACAAAAATTTTTTTTTAAGGTTAATTTTACACGAATTTTGGTAACAGTTTCTATTTATCTCTTTGCTAGTTATTTCTTTCGTATTTCATGCAATTATTATTTTTGCTAATCTTACCTTTTTCTTATGTCAATCAATGACAAAGGTGAGTAAACAAAAATGCCATTTTTAAAGTGCACTTTATATTTTAGTTTTTAATTTGTTTTTTTTTTTGCTTCTTGCTTATTTTGTAAAGATATAGAGTCATCTTGGTGTCATTAATTTTTGTAAAAGTTCATGTGTTTTAGATTTCCTTCACTTATTCATTCATTCAGAATATACAGCACGAATTTTTAGTTTAAGTTGTGTATGCCCGATTTCAAAACAGATAATTGATTGAGTCCTTCCGTTGTGAATAGTTATTATGAGTCCAACAAATTTTGCGAGAATTTTAAGGACGCCGAAGCCTTTCCCTAAACATAGTCATATCTTTTCTCTCGGCAAATCGCAAACTTCAATTTTTTCAAATTAGTGCGAGAATAAATTTAGTTACACCAACTCGGTTGAAAAAATTGTTACGCACTTTTCATCACCTTCCGGCTTTTGTTTGCATTCTGCACTGAACGTTTCTATGGCTTTTTCAAATATTAGCAGATATTTGTTAGTTACTGTTTTTATTTCGTCGCAATACTCTATCTTAAAGTAGTCATGGTCCATAGGCACGTTTTTTATCGAATGAATTTCGCTGTCTATAGCCTCAAACTCAATCCATGCACTTTCTAATTTATGTCGCCGAGATTTAAAGTATGCCTTTGACTTCTTTCTGTCGGAAGGGTCCTTTTTACGATTTGCGAGAATATTCTGAATTTCAGATCCTGTATTATGTTGTTTTGCGGCCAACTCCTCCATTTTCTCAATTTTTCAGCTGTATAGTTCTGCACGGGGTCACCAAATGTTAAATGCTCAGAATTTGAACACTTTTAATTAGTTAATTAAGTCACGACGGCACTTGAACCGTGTAACTATCGACGTTGATTATTAAATGTCCACCAAAAACACCTATGATCAAACTAAGTTACGGCGGCACTTGCACCGTGTAACTATCGACGCACAATGTACTATAAGTATACAAAAGGATATCAGCAGCACTTGAACTGCGATATCTTCCGCGAAATGAACACATACTGATTCGATTGTCACAAAACAATGATTTTATTCTTCATAACATGAAATATTTATATAATAAAAATACTTAGTCTAAATCAATTTCAACATAACAAATATGCAAAATGTACAAGTACATCGATCAAAAGTAAATTACCTAGGTCAACGTTTGAAATCAAAACAATTAAAGGTGAGTGAACATGAAATGCATCGTCAGTGTGAATTACATTTATATAGGTCAATTTCACGATATCGAAAAGGTAACTGAACAAAAAAAATGCAAGGTAAGCATATGATTTAATAGCAATGTGATAATTGAATTGTAGGTAAGTGAACTTTATGATATGAAATTTCAATACGAAAATTAAAAGTTATTGCAGGTATGAACATCCTCCCCAGCGTTGAATGTCTATTCAACGTTTTATTGTATGTTGACATTGAAATCTGCAGTTGATTGTTGTTTTGGACGAGGTATTGGTTTCGGTTTGCAGGAGAAGCGGTTATGTTGGTTCCATAGCCAGCACCCTGCTGACATGATGGCGAGCAGTAGTGCTAAGTATCCAATCGTCAAATGATGGGTCGTGTGAAACTGAATCTTGTTCGGTAATTCTGCAACTTGATTGTCCTTCACAAGTCGTTGCAGAGCAAGTAATTCCTCTAGGTGCGGGTGTTGCTGTGTACCTTGCGCCAAGATTGGGTTTAGTTTTTCTGGTGGTGTCATAATCTCCAGGGTGCTGATCCTTGGATATAAAACTGAGCTGTTGCTTGCAAACGTGTGATCTCCTTCAATTGTTACGTGGTCATGTTTAATTTCGCAATCTGGATCAATAGTAAGTAGTCCAGATTCCTTGAGTGTAATTTCAAATCTTCTCCGGTGGCAGGTGGCGGTAATCTGTGTAGGGGCCCTTGATGACACAATCCATTGGTTTTCGCGGAATAGCTTGACCCATACAGGGCTATCTTGTTCTCACTTAAACTCACAATTTCTACGGATCAGTTTGTTAAAAAGGCTTATCTCGCAAACACAAATGTCTGCTACATGTTTATATGTAGTGTGGGTGGCTACACATAAATAGGTTTCCCTTCTTGTGATGGTACAAGTGGTTAAATCATTTTGTGGCAATGGAGTGTATTGGGCTCTATGTGAGTTTATCGCAAGATATGAAGCACATGGTTTTATGGTGACGAAAGTGTTGTTAACCTTAGATGGTAGGGGTATAGTCCTTAGAAGATCGAATTGGTTTTGGTCAATCAACGGTAATTTTGCCTCGAAAGCTACGTGATCACCTAGTACAGTGCCTGTTACTATCATTAGTTTGCATACTTGGACAACACCATCTTGGTCTACTGGCAAATGCGTGTATGCTGGAAGATGTTGCTTAATTGTTGCAATTTTCTTACTGAGTTGTTCTAGTGATAACAGCAGGGGGTTCATTCTGCCGTGATGCGTATCGATCAATGTATCTGCTATTGCTGACTGTATGCGATGTAAGTTTGACACAATTGTTGTTATCTGAATTGAAAGTGATGTGAGAAGTTGGTAAATTTTCAATTGGTTTGTACCATCACTGTTGTCATTAATCCGGTTGAGCATAAGACTCAATTGGTCATTGATTGCGTTGAATTTTTCCGCAGTGGTAACCTGATCCCGCCTCATGATGTTGATCGTTGAATCAATAATCGAGGTTTGATTTTTGAATAACGCCAATAGTGTTTGCTCATTCTCTCGCACTGCGCCAATTGTATGGGTCATTTCGTCAGCATATACTGAATCAAGTACGCCGAACAGTGAATTAGGTACGTTTCCAACTACGTTTAGTGCTCGTCTTTTTTGGCGTTTGGTTAGGAATAAGCTCTTATCCAATTGTAGTTCCTTTTTGGAATGCTCAAATTGCTCGACCATTTGCTTACATGTGCTTTTTTGGTGCAACTGTTGGCATAGATGTCGCAGTGTTTTGGTTGCATTTAGAATTAAGGCCATTTCTGTCCAATATGGTTTTAAGTCGTAATAAATTATGAGCTTCCACTCATTTGTGATAAACCTAACTCTGCCAAGGTCTTCAAAGTAAACGCCGGGGTTTGGCTCGAGCTCCTCAAATCTGACTGGTTCACTTAGTATGGCCGGCAACGTCAAGCATGCCAAGAGTATCGTCGAAAGTAGTCCACCATTAGATATCTTGACCTTTTTCCTTGGTTGATGAGATTCTTCATTCGAATCTTGAATTTCTTGTTCCTGGTCTCTGCTATGAGTAGCTTCGATGTCACGTTTTTTACTTTAGAGGATTCTTTTTCTAAGGGTAAAGGTGGAATCCGGTGAATCGGAAGGTACCTTGTGCTAGTTTTACGTCTGCAGCCCGAACCAGACCATCATCCCCTTCATATGTTCGAAGAATTCTTCCTAATGGCCATCGCATAACTGGCAATCCATCATCTTTTAGGATGACCATTGTATCTGGGTGGACATTTTTGAATTGTTCTCTCCACTTGTGTCCATATTGCAATTCGTGCAAGTACTCACGCGACCATCGTTTCCAAAAATCTTGTTTTATTAGTGTTACTTGCTTCCACCTTTTCGCTAGACCTAGATGTACTGGCTGAGCTTGTGAATCAACTTGAGCTATAAGAGGCTCTCCTATGCGAACATGTTCAGGAGTTAGTGCATTCAGATCATTTCGATCTGCTGACAGTGGTGTAAGAGGTCTTATATATAGCACTGCCTCTATTTCAATTACAACTGTTTCCAGTTCTTTATGCGTAAGAGATGTTTTTGAGATTATCGGCACTAAGAGTCTCTTCGCTGATTTGACGGCAGCTTCCCAGAGCCCTCCAAAATGAGGTGCAAAACACAGCGATGTATGCTTCTTGCGGTTTCTTGCCTCTTTATTTGAAATGAGTCCATACTGGTCCGCAGAAGTCTACACCACTGTTCACGAATGGCCTCGCTGGTTGCACTCTAGATGATGGTAAATTTCCTATCATCTGGGATAGTAACTTCAGTCTTGGCTCTTGCACATCTAAAACAATGTTGAACCACAGACCGAGTGAATGACTTTCCCTCAGTGCAGCAGTGCTTGGGGGCCCTCAGCAGTGCTTGGGGGCCGCAATGTAGGTTTTCTGCATGAATATGGTTCATGAGAAGTTTTGTGATTGGGTCGCAGAATGGAATAAGCATCTGGTGTTTTGCGTCGTACGAAAGATTTGAGGCTTGCAAACGACCACCGACTCGGATGATTCTTCGTTCATCTAAAAAGGGCGATAGGTTGCTGATGGTACTAATCTTGTTAACTTCACCCTTCTTTTTCAGCTGGCTGATTTCTTCGGCAAAACTTGATTTCCGCATGTTGCGCACAATCATATAGAGGGCTTCATCTAGCTCCAACGGGCTTATTAAGATGCATGTTGAGCGTGGAACCTTTTTTTTTCTCTGGTGTGGTTGATGAAGCATCTCATATATGCTACAATACATTGTAACCTCTGCATAGAGTTCTTATGTTTAATTTTGTAAATGATTTCATCATCATCAGTTGACGTGGCTAGCGATGTTTGGGTGGTTACACATCTTTTACTATCGGGGTCATTTTCCAGAGGCTTTCCTTTGACAAACAATGGAGGCCAAGCAGATTCTTTTCAATGAAGAAAGAATGGCCCATAGAACCACAGGTTACAGGACGTAAGTTTTTCTGGGTATAGACCGCGTGAGAATACATCAACGGGATTTTCCTTAGAAGTAACATGACGCCATTGCTGTTGCAGTGATTTTTCTTGGATCTTGGCAATTCTACTTGCTACAAAGAGTTTCAAGTGCGACGAATCTGAAATAATCCAAGCTAGAACGATTTTCAGAGTCTGTCCAAAAGAATGTTCGAGCTTCCTCAAGCCGCATATCAGTTTTTACTCGAGACACCAAATGAGCGGATAGTCTGGCGGCGCATAACTCTAGTCGAGATAGTGTTTGACGTTGAAGTGGAGCTACTCTGGATTTAGTGCAAAGAAGTCGAACAATAACTCTTCCATTGTTAGTGACCGAGCGGATATATACTGCAGCTCCGTAGGCTTGCTCAGAGGCGTCAGAAAATGCATGGATTTGAAGCTCTTTTGACTTCTCTTGGGCAAATATGTGTCGTTGGAATTGTATATTGTCTACTGCTGTTAAATTGGTCCGAAAATTGATCCATTCCCTATGCAGGTCAGATGGAAGCTCTTGGTCGATGTTGTGCTTCCAAATTTTCTGTACGAAAATTTTTGCAGTAACGACTACTGGTGACATGAGTCCGAGACGGTCAAACAGACGGGCTATATCTGAAGTCACGATTCGTTTAGTAATGCGTTCTGCTTGATCTATTTTTGCCTGAACTCTGAACAGATCAGTTTTTGGTAGCCATGTAAGTCCTAAGATCTTAACCTCTGCGTTGGTCTCCTTACTAAAATCGAGCTCAATTTCTTGATCCACTGGAGCGATGGTTTGCAGAAGTTGCAGATGATTAGCGCACCATTTACGTAGTTTAAACCCTGCTTGTTGTAAAATATGTTGCAATTGCTTCTGCATAACTTTAGCCTCTGCCAAACTGTCGGAATCAGACATGCCGTCATCAACGTAAAAGTTGTTCAGGAGAATTTGTACTCCTAATGAATTGGTATTGACGTTTTCATGAGCCAGTTTTTGAAGACATTTAGCAGCCAGATATGGAGCCGGCCTAGTGCCATATGGTACTGTTAAAAGTCGGTAGCATTTAATGTCTTCTTGTGGATTGTTCCTCCACAAAATAAGTTGGAACATGCAGTCATCCGTTTCAACAAGAATTTGCCGGTAGATTTTTTGTATGTCTGTGGTAAATACATATCGTGGCATCCGAAATCGAAGCAGGATGGTAAATAGCTCACTCTGGATAGTTGGGCCAGAATGTAGAACATCGTTTAGCGAGTAACCGGTCGATGTTACGCATGATGCATAAAACACAACTCCCAGTTTTGTGGTGCTGCTGTTTGGTTTTATCACACAGTGATGTGACAAAAAATAATGTTTTGCAGAGATCTGACTCATGTCCACTTCCTTCATATGCCCCAACTGTTTATATTCCTCCATGAACTTAATATCTTCGTGTTTTAACTTTGGATTCTTGATTAAGCGTCTTTCTAAGGCAAGAAACTGATTCAACGCCATTCGTTTGGATTCTCCGAGGATTGCTGGATCCATTACAAATGGCAATGTTACAATGAAACGCTCACTAGGGTTCCTTTTGGTTGTTTGTATGAAGTGGTTTTCACATCGTTTTTCTGCAGCTGTGAAATTTGACTCTGAGCTATCAATTTCTTCCAGTTGCCAAAATCTTTCTATCAAGTGCTTAATATCGTCTTCACTTGCTGTGTTGATCGCACAAATAGCATTCACATTGGAAATTGCAGACACTGATGATGCATGTTTGAGCTTACCACTGCCGATCCATCCGAGAATAGTGTTCTGGAGGATGGGTAGATTTGAATCCATTCGTATTTGGCCATTGAATAAAAACTGGTGGTAAAAATCAGCTTCAATTAGAACATCGATTCAACATTTTCAGGTATCGCCCATGATGACATATCCAGTAGCTGTGTTGGCTGCATTGACACTATATGAGGTAAAACAAATGCCTCGAGCCACGAAGATAAATTTCCCATTCTTGATTTTATTTCAACGTTAACTCGCTGGCTGGCGTCGTTTTGTTCGTTTACCTACGCCCTCGATGCAAAGACATGTCTTCTTTGGTGAAATTCCAAATTTTTTTACCAATCTCTCTGTCACAAGATTGACTTGAGATCCGGAGTCTAAAACTGCTCTGAATTCTAACGTGTGGCCATTAGTTGCTACTACGGTGATCCTAGCTGTGCCTAGCGAAACTTAGCTTCGAGGTTTTTGTTCACAATCCGCAACTTGCAGAGTTGTCAATGGCTGGTAGATGTAACTTGATGTCTCATGATCGTCATTATTAACTGATGCAAGAGTCGTGAGTTGATCCTTGGTGCCTTCGGGTGCTAAGTCATAACTGATTGTATTTTGTTCTCCTCTCAAATGAAGCAGTGAATTGTGTCTTCATCCACATTTTAAACAATGCCGAAAATTGCATGCATTAGCTTTGTGACCGCCCTTTAAGCAGTTCACAAACAGTCTTTGTTTTTGTACAAACAGCAGTCGGTTGGCGGGAGACAGCATTAAAAATTTCTTGCAACTGAACAACGGATGGTTACCTTCATTGCAAAGTTTGTACGTAATATCCTTCGTGTCACTGGTGATTCCTGATGATACCATTCTGCTGCTATTTGGCTTATCCTTTTGACCCAAGGCCTCTAAGGATTGGAATCTGTTTTCCAAAAATTTTAAAAAATGTTGGAGCGATTGGTTCTCCTTCGGCTCATTGAGTGATTGCCCGTATAAGATATGCGTTTATCGATCCAGTTTTTTTATCAATAAAAATAGTAGCAACGGATCCCAAGTTGACTTGTCCACTTCAAAATTGTTAAGTGCTAGCATACTTTCGCGGGTCACGTTATGTAAACTTTTGACTGCAGCCGCTGATGGATTGTCGGGCAATATATTGGATTGTCCCAATAATTTTTGTATAAGAGCTGACGTTAAAACTCTTCTATTGTAGTATCGATCTTGTAAAATTTTCAAGGCAGTATTATATTTCAGCTAATTGATAGCTTTACCCTTTCGGCGAACATCATCTGCTCTAGCTCAACGTATCTGGAAGAGTTATAGCCTGCCGCCTCAGGATTCATACATTCCTCCCAAATTGAATAATTTAATGACTCAATCTGGAGCCATAACGATTGATCTCCTCATTTTTTATGGCATAGAACTCTTTGGGGTGATCAATCGTATTTTCGATAAGTTCATCCAATATTCGACTTAGGGTAATCACTATGGCGCTTTGCTTTCGAATTAATTTAGTTACACCAACTCGGTTGAAAAAATTGTTACGCACTTTTCATCACCTTCCGGCTTTTGTTTGCATTCTGCACTGAACGTTTCTATGGCTTTTTCAAATATTAGCAGATATTTGTTAGTTACTGTTTTTATTTCGTCGCAATACTCTATCTTAAAGTAGTCATGGTCCATAGGCACGTTTTTTATCGAATGAATTTCGCTGTCTATAGCCTCAAACTCAATCCATGCACTTTCTAATTTATGTCGCCGAGATTTAAAGTATGCCTTTGACTTCTTTCTGTCGGAAGGGTCCTTTTTACAATTTGCGATAATATTCTGAATTTCAGATCCTGTATTATGTTGTTTTGCGGCCAACTCCTCCATTTTCTCAATTTTTCAGCTGTATAGTTCTGCACGGGGTCACCAAATGTTAAATGCTCAGAATTTGAACACTTTTAATTAGTTAATTAAGTCACGACGGCACTTGAACCGTGTAACTATCGACGTTGATTATTAAATGTCCACCAAAAACACCTATGATCAAACTAAGTTACGGCGGCACTTGCACCGTGTAACTATCGACGCACAATATACTATAAGTATACAAAAGGATATCAGTAGCACTTGAACTGCGATATCTTCCGCGAAATGAACACATACTTATTCGATTGTCACAAAACAATGATTTTATTCTTCATAACATGATAATTGAATTGTAGGTAAGTGAACTTTATGATATGAAATTTCAATACGAAAATTAAAAGTTATTGCAGGTATGAACATCCTCCCCAGCGTTGAATGTCTATTCAACGTTTTATTGTATGTTGACATTGAAATCTGCAGTTGATTGTTGTTTTGGACGAGGTATTGGTTTCGGTTTGCAGGAGAAGCGGTTATGTTGGTTCCATAGCCAGCACCCTGCTGACATGATGGTGAGCAGTAGTGCTAAGTATCCAATCGTCAAATGATGGGTCGTGTGAAACTGAATCTTGTTCGGTAATTCTGCAACTTGATTGTCCTTCACAAGTCGTTGCAGAGCAAGTAATTCCTCTAGATGCGGGTGTTGCTGTGTACCTTGCGCCAAGATTGGGTTTAGTTTTTCTGGTGGTGTCATAATCTCCAGGGTGCTGATCCTTGGATATAAAACTGAGCTGTTGCTTGCAAACGTGTGATCTCCTTCAATTGTTACGTGGTCATGTTTAATTTCGCAATCTGGATCAATAGTAAGTAGTCCAGATTCCTTGAGTGTAATTTCAAATCTTCTCCGGTGGCAGGTGGCGGTAATCTGTGTAGGGGCCCTTGATGACACAATCCATTGGTTTTCGCGGAATAGCTTGACCCATACAGGGCTATCTTGTTCTCACTTAAACTCACAATTTCTACGGATCAGTTTGTTAAAAAGGCTTATCTCGCAAACACAAATGTCTGCTACATGTTTATATGTAGTGTGGGTGGCTACACATAAATAGGTTTCCCTTCTTGTGATGGTACAAGTGGTTAAATCATTTTGTGGCAATGGAGTGTATTGGGCTCTATGTGAGTTTATCGCAAGATATGAAGCACATGGTTTTATGGTGACGAAAGTGTTGTTAACCTTAGATGGTAGGGGTATAGTCCTTAGAAGATCGAATTGGTTTTGGTCAATCAACGGTAATTTTGCCTCGAAAGCTACGTGATCACCTAGTACAGTGCCTGTTACTGTCATTAGTTTGCATACTTAGACAACACCATCTTGGTCTACTGGCAAATGCGTGTATGCTGGAAGATGTTGCTTAATTGTTGCAATTTTCTTACTGAGTTGTTCTAGTGATAACAGCAGGGGGTTCATTCTGCCGTGATGCGTATCGATCAATGTATCTGCTATTGCTGACTGTATGCGATGTAAGTTTGACACAATTGTTGTTATCTGAATTGAAAGTGATGTGAGAAGTTGGTAAATTTTCAATTGGTTTGTACCATCACTGTTGTCATTAATCCGGTTGAGCATAAGACTCAATTGGTCATTGATTGCGTTGAATTTTTCCGCGGTGGTAACCTGATCCCACCTCATGATGTTGATCGTTGAATCAATAATCGAGGTTTGATTTTTGAATAACGCCAATAGTGTTTGCTCATTCTCTCGCACTGCGCCAATTGTATGGGTCATTTCGACAGCATATACTGAATCAAGTATGCCGAACAGTTGTAGTGAATTAAAATGGTTTCAATATGACCGTAAAGCACTGCAGCGATGTTCCGCTGCCTCGTTGGAAGAAGGTGTCGGTATCTGCCGAGAATGCTCTCGTCTGGAGACGCGTGAATGCGCTGGCAGGCTAGCATTGCGGTGTCGTGGGGCGGGTTCATTTCCCCAGCACGAGGACCCACTACAAAGATATTCACGAATTGGACTGCTGGAAGTCAGGAGGCGACCGAAGTCGCAAAAAGTGTAGATAACTACACAGAGGGAATTAGAGCTTGTCATGAGAACAAGGGGAACCTGAAAAGAAAGGCGAACTTGGGGTGACCTCGTCCTTACCCGACGAAGTTCATGGCCCACAAATGAAAGAGGGGCAAACGGGTGGTGGTGGGGCCCCTTCGTACCCACCCAACCGGAATAAATCCATAGATATCTTATTGAAGTGGCCAGGTATTCCTCTTCTGAGTGGAAAACTCATACAACTTGAATTGTATGAACTTTCCCATCAGAAGGGGAGTACCCCGGTGACCAATTCATGCCATAGAATTATACGATTTGATTGCATAACTCTATGCCATAAAGAGGCACTCTGCTTGGGCCACTCAACCCACGACGTCACCTGAAACAAGAAGGATTATTAAGTACCCGGTGGCTGGCTCATGTTTTGAGGTGGAAGCCTGTCACCGTACCGGGTTCTATACCCGGTTAGAGTTGGAGGAAAGGAAAGACCAATTTGCGTTACTTTACACAAACATTATTATTTCAACAATAAGTTCAATAAACATTTTTCGACAATTGCAAATTCTTCTTTACGTTACGTTACTATTTCAGTGTTTATCAGAATTTAGATAAGTAATGGAGTCATTCTCTTGTATAAGATCAATTACCTTTAACGAAAACTACCTCTTACTTTTGGGTGAACAAATTTCACATGCAATAATAAAAAACATATATATATATATATATATATATATATATATATATATATATATATATATATATATATATATATATATGTATATATATATATATATATATATATATATATATATATATATATTAAAAGGGTAACAAAAAAAGACACTTACCCGCAGGGTTCTCCGAGCGCTCGATGACACATGCGGGGGGGGGTCCACTGAAATTATCATTAGTGCTCTCTAATTCCAAAATTTATTTAGGTTGTTTTCACAAAAAAAACTACAAAAAAGAAAAAAACAATATCCTCCTTTCTCTCGGACACGCCGGGTTAGTATCAAATCCACTTCAAAACCCGTAACTCAACTCTCAGCCCCTTATCGTTTATTCGGATCAGATGAACAAAGCCGATGACCATCGAATAAATTGTTCCACTAGTAATTACCGCTGTTGTAGCGGAAGGATGTAGTTTTGACAGTTCCGTTCTATAGAACCTGGCGGTTAGCGATTGACGATCGCACTGCGATTCGTATAAGCATTATTGAAATTGGGGAATAAATTTCTTATACCAGCCATGGGATTCGGTTCCCCGCGGTGTCATCATTTTTCAAAACTTCCCTAAAGGTATTGCGAATTTCCCGCAAACATTGAGCAGGCGGGGAAGGGAAACGTTTAACTTTGAGTTAAGATAGATATCAACCGCAGTGGCACACTGTTATATTCACTGTCACAAGAAATCTCGATGACAACGGTCAACACTGGTTTTATTTAGAAACATTCAAAATTGAACTCAAATCAGACCTCAATAAAATTTCATATCACTCGGATAGAATTCAAAAAAAAAAATCTTGCACTTCAGATTTTATTCTTAAAACATTTTTGTTTTATTCCAATCACCAGTCTTGCACTCGGGCCGTTATTCACAATAATTTCCACGTCGCTTGCCAATATCTCATTCCGCAAAACATTTACAACAAACATTCAAGCACTTCCTTTTCTTTATTTTATTTACGTTTTATCTTCTTTCCCGACGAAGCGTGACATATGGTCGCGCTATATCACGTTTTTCCCGCACAGAAATTTACTTTCTCCCATCTTGGTCACTCGGAAACACACATCCGCAAACGCTTTCAACATTTTTTTTTCATCTCACTCACGATAAGATGCCACCACCCATCCCGTTTAAATTCAAGTTTGCACATTCGATTACGTTAGCACTTCCGTTACTTATAGCTTGGTAGTGCACTCATGAAGCACGGAAAAAGGGAAATATCATCGATTTTTACTCGAGCCCCGACTCAATTCTGACCTTTCCACTACCCCCTTTTTTGACGCGTCGACTCGAACCTAATTTCCACTAAACAAAATTGAATTTTCCCGTATCGCGCGGACCTCGTGTCACCAGCTCTCACTCCCAAAAACAAAAAACCTTTCTTCACATTCACGTCCGAAGTGACCGCCGTCAAAGTCAATCGCAGACTCCTCTCTAGTTTAACGTAAAATTGAGTAGGAATGTTTCACGTATATGTGCATGTGCGAGGTAAAAGCGAATTTACCCACTTATTGTTTCAAAACGACCGCCAGGCAATCGTTTAGTATTGCTTTACAATTTCAAGTGTAGCACGAGGTACAAGTGAGCAGAACTGTTCTATCTGATTGCACGGGCCCAGATAACGTGAAATCATCGCTACTAACAAAAATGCATTGCTAGTGGAGCGACACCGCATGCTAGTGTTGGTGGCAGATAGGAAATCTTGGGTGTCCGATGGGGTTAGCAATGGCCAACTCCTGTCATTTAAAGCAGCCGCAGAGCCCGCTTATGTATGGTTTACGCTCCAATCGTACTCCTTACACTCGCACTGCTACAAACGCTTCTGTGCCACTACCGATGCCTTTCGTGTGGACTGGATTTGACAAAGTGCACTTTATGAGTGAATGCACACCTGGCGATTTATCCACACCGTGTCGTCTATTCATTAATAGCGAGATGCTTTTGATCCGCTGTGTGGCGACAGTTCAAATAACGAAAATGGGGCTAGCAGAAATGGTTACGCGGACTATATGGGCAAGGCCAATGTTCTCGCGCATTTCACACCATTTTCCCTGACGGTGAACTCGGTAAACGACGTTTTGCGATCAACAACAAAAATATCCGTGAACGTATCTCACACAAGGCTCGTCGCCTCGGCATGAAGGTTTCTTCGCGACTCCCAATTAATTTGAAATAGGTTGCGCTTGAAATTTTTGTTTCCCATTCACAATATTTTCATGCGACGAAATTTTTTGTCTACCAAAACTCGAGACAAATAAATTTGAATATGTATCTTTTTAACAGAAGACAAACATTCTTTTTTTTTTTTTACTCATTAAAATTTGCACATTTCTTCCTATTTTTTTTCAACGATATCCACTTTGTCCGAGTTAAAATTTTTAATAACTATTTCCATGCATTATCTCATATCATTTGTTTATGGTTTGTTTCAAGTGAATTTCTTATTTATTACGATTCAGCTTTTATTTCCATTCGAAATGAGTTTTACAAGTTTTTCTATTTTTGGCAGAGCTACTGCTGCTGATCGCAATGGTGAAGTTTGTTGCGAAAGATAATTAAAACGAGCATTTTCTGATTTATTTAATGATATCCATTTGTAAACGCTGCTGGAATTAGTGGCCCCGGACTGTAGTTCAACGGGGCCCGACTGACGGCAATTGCTGGAAATCCCGACGGCTGGGGCTCGCTGCTTGTACATATCCAACATTATCTGCTCCACTTGAATTGTACATATCGATTGTTGGTCCAAGTGAATTTGTTGATGGGAAGCCTGGTCGTGTGGTTGTTCTGTGGGGAGATGCTGGCGGTCCGAATCTTTGAGCTGCTGCCGCTGCTGCTTGATAATTGTTCATGACTGATAATGCTTGTGTCAAAAGTTGTGTATTATTATTGGGTGTGAGTTGACCGTTTGTTAAATCCACTGTAGGGTAGGGTAATCCAAAACTGGGATATCCCGAATAACCGCGACCAGCCGCATATGCAGCATACGCTGCTGCTGGGAAACCATCTGGCAGTGTTCCCAGCCCCCACATAATATTATCGTATGCTGTTCGTCCTGCGGCACGAGTTTTTGCTAGGTTTACCGGAAGCATCACTTCTTTGGGTTGCACCTTTTTACATTCCAACATTTTGTTATTGATTTCGTGAAAGTGAATTTCACAAACTTTATCTACGACATCTTCACTTTGAAACGTCACAAATCCGAACCCTCAGTGTCGATTTGTTTGTTTATCGAGCATAAGCATTGCATCCTCAATTGCGGTGGGAACAGTTCTTGTGGTTGCTGCGCTGGCATTTTGAGCCATAACTCCTCGATTACTACAGGGCAGCTAACTTTCTCGCGATCCCAAGGCGATGCGGATTGCGAAAAAGGAGCTGAAGGATCTTTCTGTGTACCATGGGTTGGCTTCGGCGTCGGGACTAGAAATGACGAACAATAAAAGAAAAACACAATTGACAGACGGACGGACTGACCTATGTTTATGTTTGCCGGAAGTATACAACCCTTGCGCGTTATTGAAAATATATGCGGACGGACAAACAGACGTGACTAATTTTCTATTGGCGCAGGTCTTTCGCGTGGTATATCCCCACTTCTTTTCCCGATGGATCCGTTATCAGGTAACGGTTAAGTCCCATTACCTTTTTTATGCGGCTTTTCAAGAATCGCCTGTCCAGCTTGGCGTTGTAATGCCCCGCGGCGTCACTTTGGCGGAAGTTTCGCCGGAAAACTTCATCTCCTTCTTTGTAATTAGCAGCTCGTGACCTGAGATTGTACTGCGCTTCATTTGCACTCCCTGCGGCCTTAATCTTCCGTCCGATTTGTTGGCGGAGGTCTCCTAAACGTTCGTGGGGCTCCAGCGCAACGACGGGGTCTCCCAAACACTTTAATTGCCGTAACAGCCGGTATGATTTACCGTGGCAAATCATGCGCTGTCCAAAGGCGGCAAAGTAAGGGGCGACACCGGTGACGGAATGATACGAGGATCGCAGGGCGCATGTGATGGCAGACAATCGCCGGTCCCAATCTTTTTGAGATGGGTGGACGTAGGAACAGATTGCGGCCAATAGGGTGCGGTTCAACCGTTCTGATGCGTTAGACTGCGGAGAGTATATGGGCGTCAGTTGGTGTTCAACGCCATACTGCTCAAGTAAGCTCTTAAACTGCCGAGACCGGAACTGTACTCCGTTGTCTGAGTACACACTCTCGGGAACCCCGAACACATGGAATACCCGGTTCTCTAAGAATTTCACGATAGATGGAGTTGTGAATTTACGGATAGGTTCCACCAGTGGGAACTTTGAAAGCTGGTCTAGAACGACTATAGCTCCGATGTGTCCCATGGAAGACCGAGGATATGGACAGAGTAGATCGATGTATAGACGTTGGAATACGCGTTCTGGGACGTTGAGTTGACCCATAGGAGGTCGAAGAGGCTGGTTGGGCGCTTTGGTGCCTTTACAGGTCTCACAGGCGCTCACGTAGTCTTTGACCTGCAATGCCATTTTAGGCCAAAAGAAGTATCTCTTGAGTCGCCGTAACGTTCGACCGTAACCTCCGTGGGCACTTAAAGGATGGTCATGTGCGCGGAGGATCACATGTTGTGTCATTTCCTCCGGTACCCAGAGTTTCCAGGACTCTTCTTCCTGCCATGGATCACCAGTGGCGTATTCATTTCGTCTATACACGTAGCCGTCTATTACCTTCAAATCAGGCAGCTGCGATTGTTGGGTCGCTATGGTTTGCCTCAACTCTTTGTAGCTGTCTGATTCGAAATGTGGGCTGTCCAAATCTATCTCGATGGGGTCCTCGTCATTTATTGTCAATTCGGCTCCCTCTGGGGAAAACATCCGTAAGAGAGTGTCGGGTACGATGTTCTGGGTCCCTTTCCGATGTTTGATGGAAAACTTGAACCCTTGCAGTTTAAGAGCCCATCTTGCTAGGCGTCCATTTAAATCTGCCTGGTTCATGAACCATTGTAGTGGCGCGTGGTCCATGATGATCTCGAATAGGTGGCCCTCGATATAAGCTCGGAATTTCTTCACACCCATTACCGCTGCCAAACATTCTTGCTCGGACACAGTATAGTTTCTTTGGGCCGAATCCAGCTTATTGGACATGAAGGCGATGGGAGCTTCCTCACCTTCGTCGGTCAATTGCACCAGCACGGCTCCTACTCCATGTTGAGTTGCGTCACAATGAATGGAGAAGGGCTTACTAAAGTCGGGGCTGTGCAAGACAGGAGCTGATGTGAGGGCTTGTTTTAGCTCTTCAAATGCCTTTCGGCTGAGTTCAGTCCAAACGAACTTCCCTTTCCGCAACATGTCTGACAGGGGCACTGAAACTGTTGCATAATTCCGAACAAACCTTCGGTACCAACCGCACACACCAAGGAAACGTCGTAGCTGCTTCACTGTTTTTGGTAAGGGGAACTCATCAATCGCACGAGTTTTGTCTGGATCCGTTTTGATAGTGCCATGTCCTATGACATGTCCTAGGTATCGGACTTCTTTCATGACAAACTTACTTTTCTGTACGTTGATGGTGAGTCCCGCCTTACTGATGTGCAGGGCTACTTCTTGTAGAAGTAGGAGGTGTTGATCGAACGTTTCCGTGATGAGTAACAGATCATCAAGGTACACGAACACTTGGTGTTTCAGGTGAGGTGGGATGACCTTGTCCATCAACCGAGTCATCGTTTGCGGCGCGTTGCACAGGCCAAAGGGCATTGTGACGAACTGATATAATGGTCGTCCAGGCACTGTGAAGGCGGTCTTGTCCCTCGACCCCTCATCGAGTGGAATTTGCCAGAAGGCGTCTTTTAGGTCGAGACTGGTGATATAATTGGCTTTCGGCAGTCTCCCCAGTATTCCATCGATGAGTGGAAGAGGGTACGCGTCCTTGATGGTAACCGCGTTTACCTTACGGGCATCAAGACAGAGGCGGACTTTACCTGGCTTCACCACCAAGGTTACCGGTGATGACCAGGAACTTTGGGACTCCTCTATGACCCCCAACTCGAGCATCCTATCTAGCTCCGCATACACCAATTTCTCCATGGCCGGTGAGATGGCGTAGTATCTCTGTTTAATCGGTTTACTATCGCCAACGTCGATGGCGTGTGAGACTAGGGTGGTGCGGCCAAGGCCTTGGGTAGCGTAAGATGGGAAAGCAGCGATGGATGCTTCCAGGCGTTGCCGTTGGTTAGGCGTCAGGTCATGTCTATCGGGAATAGAAGTGATTTCGTTGACATATCTGGTATTTAGAGACAAATCTGTGAATAAATCGGAGGCCAGTCCAAAGCGAAGGACGAAATCGACGCCAAGGTACACATTCTGAGTCAAAGACGGAATAATGTAGAAAGTAATATCCTTCGTCTGACCCCTGAACGTCACGGGTGTGGTTAGTTTACCTCGTATAGGGTGTTTGGTGCCATCAGCTGCACTGATTTCAGTGCGCCAGGATTTAATCAAGTTTGGATAGTCTTGGAGCACCTTCGAGCCAAAGCTCGAGGCAAGACAACTGATACTGGCACCCGTGTCGATCAATGCTAACACGGTCTCGCCCCAACACTTTAATTGGATGATAAGGTCTGATCTCATTCTCAGCAACCTCCGAGATGTTACAAGCGTTTAGGGTTTGACGGCAGGTGCGCACTCTCTTGCGGAAATTCCGCCAACGACGGGTTGACCATTTTGTCGTGCGCGGGCGGGAGGTGACTACTTCGGAAGCAAATATTCGCTCTCGAGCCACCCGATATTCCTGCAGTCGGACATGATAAGGTTTTAAAGTGCGTATTTGAGGCTGCCGGGGTTCTTCTGGCAGTGACTGCGGTGGTCGCTTCAATATTGTCGTTGGCGAGGTCTCCGGAAGAGAGTGAACATCCGCAGTCATAGTGGTCATGGCTGGTGGGTTAACGTCAGGTTTGTTGGGGTGAGCAGCTGGCTGAGGAGCTACTGCGGGGGCTTCGAGTACCGCTGAGGTGGTCGGGTACTCTTTTGGCCATTTTTTCGCGCGGCACATTCAGAACAGTCCGGGAAGTAAGTGTCCGGCTTGCCGCAACCGTAGCAGAAAACCTTACGCTCTGCTCGGCATGAAATGAACCGGTGTCCGGTTTGATGGCAATTCCAGCAGGTCGTAAGACTTCCCAATGCTGCTACAGCAAGTTGGTCCTGGTCCAAATCTTCCTCCAGATCCATGGTGGTATAATCTGGGGCCAATTCCGCGATTCCTCGTCGAGGACCCGTCCTAGCTAGTAAGTATGGCTGGTCCCGGAGGTCTTCCTCAAACCCTTCTAGGCAACGCACAGTTCTCAGCAGTGCCTCCATACTCTGTGGATCGGAGTTCACGATATGGCCACGAAGCTCCGGCCTTAGATTGCGATTCAGCAGACGCAGCAATTGGGTAGAAGACATCGGTTCTGACAACTGGTCATTCAGCCGAAGGATATCGGCTCGATATTGATGGAAAGACTCGTCCGGACGCTGCCATCTAGCATTCATCTTGTCCAGTACTAATTCGTCCATGTCTACCGTAGGGTATTCCATGCGGAGTACCTCCTTCAACCATGACCAGCGTATTGATGGTGGGGCCGAATGTATTCGCCAATATGACTCAAGTGCTGCTCCCCTAAGCAGCATTGGCAAGTATCCTGCGAGCGCCGTGTGGTTTCCTGCTAGCATCTGCTCAATCAGCGACTCCACGCGACTAATGAAGACTTCCACCGTTATAGTGTTGGGTTCCCCGCTGAAATGCAGATTCCAGCCCTGGATGATGCTGGGAATCTGCGTCGGCTTCAGCCGATACGTAGCGTGTGGATGGATGCGTTGGTCCGGCGGAATCACTGGAGCCTGATTTTGTGGCGGTGCTTGGCTCAGTCGGGGCCGGTACACTGGAGCCAACGGATTCATTGCCGCACCGGGCCGGATTCGTTCGTGATCGCGCCGCGAGTCTATCGGAAAATCCCACGGATTTGGTTCCGAATCCCACATCGGAGGCGTTCTTGGCCGAGGTGGTACTGGATTCTCCTTCTGGCTTTCCAGCGAGGCTACCCGGGTGGTCAGGTCCTGCATGAGCGCCATTAAGTCTTGTAAAACTGTCGCCTCCACAGCCACAGTGGGTCTCGCCTCTTCCGCAGGCGGAACTGCTTCGGCTCGGCCCATTAAGTCAGGCTCATCAGCCGCTGTTGGAACCTGCTCCCGCCGGTCCTTTGTTTTGGGCACCACCCCTTGAGCAGCTGGAAGCTCTAGGTGACTGGAAGGTCGATCCGCTGAGGTGGCTGGTCGTCGGCATAGAGGGCAAGTCCGGCTGACTAGTAAATGCTGGGTCACGCAGGCTTCATGGAACTCATGTCCGCACGCCAACGTTTGTACGGATGTTCCATCATTTCGTGCTTGCTGACAGATGACACACAATGCCGTGGGCCCTGCTTCCGAACGCAACCTGCGCTTGTCTGGCGTGCGTTTGGTCGACATCCTAAAAAATTTATTTTTTTTTTCAATAAATACCTAAATGAGTGTATATATATATATATATATATATATATATATATATATAAATAATGAAAAAAATGTAAAAAAATAATGACAAATATATAACTTTTATGTGGCCGTCAGTGGCGAACTCTACTTGAACCTCATAAAAAAACAAAGTGTATGGAAAAGTTTAGTTGCGATCGAAATATCAAAAAAAAATAACCGGTCTTTCCTTTCCGTCCTTCCTCCCAAGTATGGACACCAATGGCACAATCCTTCTATAGCGTTTCAGGGACACTCTCTTGTGGCACCATGAAAATCAGGGTTCAGAAGTGATCCCTCATCCGCAAATTTTCTCAAGTTACAATTTGTCAGCCCAGGGTTGGATTCTAATCCACAAGCAGCGCGTGTCTTGTCATGGATAGTCATGGATTAGCTAATCAGCCAATACATGAAATCAAAATCCATGTAATTTAAGACACCTAGGCACCGCTGGTTTGGGGAGCGGATCAGAATCCTCCGCAAAATAGCTGTTGGGACAATAACTTCCGAACACAAAAAGGGACTCTAATATCATTTGGCCTTACTAGTTATACAATGGTGGTAAACCACCAAAGTATAAATCACAAGCAGGACCAAACGATATTGATGTCCGAAGACAACACACGTCCGGCAGTTATTACTTGCTGGGGCACGATCAGTGCAATTACCCTCGGGAGTTATCTACCCGCCAAAAATACTAACACCTTGTGGGGACACCAAGAGACGATGGACTGTCTCGTGCTCACGACTGATGATACAGCCGGGCTTTTCGGGCCCCACGTTGGGCGCCATTTGTAGTGAATTAAAATGGTTTCAATATGTCCGTAAAGGACTGCAGCGATGTTCTGCTGCCTCGGCAGAAGAAGGTGTCGGTATCTGCCGAGAATGCCCTCGTCTGGAGACGCGTGAATGCGCTGGCAGGCTAGCATTGCGGTGTCGTGGGGCGGGTTCATTTCCCCAGCACGAGGACCCACTACAAAGATATTCACGAATTGGACTGCTGGAAGTCAGGAGGCGACCGAAGTCGCAAAAAGTGTAGATAACTACACAGAGGGAATTAGAGCTTGTCATGAGAACAAGGGGAACCTGAAAAGAAAGGCGAACTTGGGGTGACCTCGTCCTTACCCGACAAAGTTCATGGCCCACAAATGAAAGAGGGGCAAACGGGTGGTGGTGGGGCCCCATCGTACCCACCCAACCGGAATAAATCCATAGATATCTTGTTGAAGTGGCCAGGTATTCCTCTTCTGAGTGGAAAACTCATACAACTTGAATTGTATGAACTTTCCCATCAGAAGGGGAGTACCCCGGTGACCAATTCATGCCATAGAATTATACGATTTGATTGCATAACTCTATGCTATATTATTAAGTACCCGGTGGCTGGCTCATGTTTTGAGGTGGAAGCCTGTCACCGTACCGGGTTCTATACCCGGTTAAAGACCAATTTGCGTTACTTTACACAAACATTATTATTTCAACAATAAGTTCAATAAACATTTTTCGACAATTGCAAATTCTTCTTTACGTTACGTTACTATTTCAGTGTTTATCAGAATTTAGATAAGTAATGGAGTCATTCTCTTGTATAAGATCAATTACCTTTAACGAAAACTACCTCTAACTTTTGGGTGAACAAATTTCACATGCAATAATAAAAAAATATATATATATATATATATATATATATATATATATATATATATATATATATATATATATATATATATATATATTAAAAGGGTAACAAAAAAAGACACTTACCCGCAGGGTTCTCCGAGCGCTCGATGACACATGCGGGGGGGGTCCACTGAAATTATCATTAGTGCTCTCTAATTCCAAATTTTATTTAGGTTGTTTTCACAAAAAAACTACAAAAAAGAAAAAAACAATATCCTCCTTTCTCTCGGACACGCCGGGTTAGTATCAACTCTCAGCCCCTTATCGTTTATTCGGATCAGATGAACAAAGCCGATGACCATCGAATAAATTGTTCCACTAGTAATTACCGCTGTTGTAGCGGAAGGATGTAGTTTTGACAGTTCCGTTCTATAGAACCTGGCGGTTAGCGATTGACGATCGCACTGCGATTCGTATAAGCATTATTGAAATTGGGGAATAAATTTCTTATACCAGCCATGGGATTCGGTTCCCCGCGGTGTCATCATTTTTCAAAACTTCCCTAAAGGTATTGCGAATTTCCCGCAAACAGTGAGCAGGCGGGGAAGGGAAACGTTTAACTTTGAGTTAAGATAGATATCAACCGCAGTGGCACACTGTTATATTCACTGTCACAAGAAATCTCGATGACAACGGTCAATACTGGTTTTATTTAGAAACATTCAAAATTGAACTCAAATCAGACCGCAATAAAATTTCATATCACTCGGATAGAATTCAAAAAAAAAAATCTTGCACTTCAGATTTTATTCTTAAAACATTTTTGTTTTATTCCAATCACCAGTCTTGCACTTGGGCCGTTATTCACAATAATTTCAACGTCGCTTGCCAATATCTCATTCCGCAAAACATTTACAACAAACATTCAAGCACTTCCTTTTCTTTATTTTATTTACGTTTTATCTTCTTTCCCGACGAAGCGTGACATATGGTCGCGTTATATCACGTTTTTCCCGAACAGAAATTTACTTTCTCCCACCTTGGTCACTCGGAAACACACATCCGCAAACGCTTTCAACATTTTTTTTTCATCTCACTCACGATAAGATGCCACCACCCATCCCGTTTAAATTCAAGTTTGCACATTCGATTACGTTAGCACTTCCGTTACTTATAGCTTGGTAGTGCCCTCATGAAGCACGGAAAAAGGGAAATATCATCGATTTTTACTCGAGCCCCGACTCAATTCTGACCTTTCCACTACCCCCTTTTTTGACGCGTCGACTCGAACCTAATTTCCGCTAAACAAAATTGAATTTTCCCGTATCGCGCGGACCTCGTGTCACCAGCTCTCATTCCCAAAAACAAAAAAACTTTCTTCACATTCGCGTCCGAAGTGACCGCCGTCAAAGTCAATCGCAGACTCCTCTCTAGTTTAACGTAAAATTGAGTAGGAATGTTTCACGTATATGTGCATGTGCGAGGTAAAAGCGAATTTACCCACGTATTGTTTCAAAGCGGCCGCCAGGCAATCGTTTAGTATTGCTTTACAATTTCAAGTGTAGCACGAGGTACAAGTGAGCAGAACTGTTCTATCTGATTGCGCGGGCCCAGATAACGTGAAATCATCGCTACTAACAAAAATGCGTTGCTAGTGGAGCGACACCGCATGCTAGTGTTGGTGGCAGATAGGAAATCTTGGGTGTCCGATGGGGTTAGCAATGGCCAACTCCTGTCATTTAAAGCAGCCGCAGAGCCCGCTTATGTATGGTTTACGCTCCAATCGTACTCCTTACACTCGCACTGCTACAAACGCTTCTGTGCCGTTACCGATGCCTTTCGTGTGGACTGGAGTTGACAAAGTGCACTTTATGAGTGAATGCGCACCTGGCGATTTATCCACACCGTGTCGTCTATTCATTAATAGCGAGATGCTTTTGATCCGCTGTGTGGCGACAGTTCAAATAACGAAAATGGGGCTAGCAGAAATGGTTACGCGGACTATATGGGCAAGGCCAATGTTCTCGCGCATTTCACACCATTTTCCGTGACGGTGAACTCGGTAAACGACGTTTTGCGATCAACAACAAAAATATCCGCGAACGTATCTCACACAAGGCTCGTCGCCTCGGCATGAAGGTTTCTTCGCGACTCCCAATTAATTTGAAATAGGTTGCGCTTGAAATTTTTGTTTCCCATTCACAATATTTTCATGCGACGAAATTTTTTGTCTACCAAAACTCGAGACAAATAAATTTGAATATGTATCTTTTTAACAGAAGACAAACATTCTTTTATTTTTTTTATCTCATTAAAATTTGCACATTTCTTCCTATTTTTTTTCAACGATATCCACTTTGTCCGAGTTAAAATTTTTAATAACTATTTCCATGCATTATCTCATATCATTTGTTTATGGTTTGTTTCAAGTGAATTTCTTATTTATTACGATTCAGCTTTTATTTCCATTCGAAATGAGTTTTACAAGTTTTTCTATTTTTGGCAGAGCTACTGCTGCTGATCGCAATGGTGAAGTTTGTTGCGAAAGATAATTAAAACGAGCATTTTCTGATTTATTTAATGATATCCATTTGTAAACGCTGCTGGAATTAGTGGCCCCGGACTGTAGTTCAACGGGGCCCGACTGACGGCAATTGCTGGAAATCCCGACGGCTGGGGCTCGCTGCTTGTACATATCCAACATTATCTGCTCCACTTGAATTGTACATATCGATTGTTGGTCCAAGTGAATTTGTTGATGGGAAGCCTGGTCGTGTGGTTGTTCTGTGGGGAGACGCTGGCGGTCCGAATCCTTGAGCTGCTGCCGCTGCTGCTTGATAATTGTTCATGACTGATAATGCTTGTGTCAAAAGTTGTGTATTATTATTGGGTGTGAGTTGACCGTTTGTTAAATCCACTGTAGGGTAGGGTAATCCAAAACTGGGATATCCCGAATAACCGCGACCAGCCGCATATGCAGCATACGCTGCTGCTGGGAAACCATCTGGCAGTGTTCCCAGCCCCCACATAATATTATCGTATGCTGTTCGTCCTGCGGCACGAGTTTTTGCTAGGTTTACCGGAAGCATCACTTCTTTGGGTTGCACCTTTTTACATTCCAACATTTTGTTATTGATTTCGTGAAAGTGAATTTCACAAACTTTATCTACGACATCTTCACTTTGAAACGTCACAAATCCGAACCCTCAGTGTCGATTTGTTTGTTTATCGAGCATAAGCATTGCATCCTCAATTGCGGTGGGAACAGTTCTTGTGGTTGCTGCGCTGGCATTTTGAGCCATAACTCCTCGATTACTACAGGGCAGCTAACTTTCTCGCGATCCCAAGGCGATGGGGATTGCGAAAAAGGAGCTGAAGGATCTTTCTGTGTACCATGGGTTGGCTTCGGCGTCGGGACTAGAAATGACGAACAATAAAAGAAAAACACAATTGACAGACGGACGGACTGACCTATGTTTATGTTTGCCGGAAGTATACAACCCTTGCGCGTTATTGAAAATATATGCGGACGGACAAACAGACGTGATTAATTTTCTATCGGCGCAGGTCTTTCGCGTGGTATATCCCCACTTCTTTTCCCGATGGATCCGTTATCAGGTAACGGTTAAGTCCCATTACCTTTTTTATGCGGCTTTTCAAGAATCGCCTGTCCAGCTTGGCGTTGTAATGCCCCGCGGCGTCACTTTGGCGGAAGTTTCACCGGAAAACTTCATCTCCTTCTTTGTAATTAGCAGCTCGTGACCTGAGATTGTACTGCGCTTCATTTGCACTTCCTGCGGCCTTAATCTTCCGTCCGATTTGTTGGCGGAGGTCTCCTAAACGTTCGTGGGGCTCCAGCGCAACGACGGGGTCTCCCAAACACTTTAATTGCCGTAACAGCCGGTATGATTTACCGTGGCAAATCATGTGCTGTCCAAAGGCGGCAAAGTAAGGGGCGACACCGGTGACGGAATGATACGAGGATCGAGGGCGCATGTGATGGCAGACAATCGCCGGTCCCAATCTTTTTGAGATGGGTGGACGTAGGAACGGATCGCGGCCAATAGGGTGCGATTCAACCGTTCTAATGCGTTAGACTGCGGAGAATATATGGGCGTCAGTTGGTGTTCAACGCCATACTGCTCGAGTAGGCTCTTAAACTGCCGGGATCGGAACTGTACTCCGTTGTCTGAGCACACTCTCTGGAACCCCGAACACATGGAATACCCGGTTCTCTAAGAATTTCACGATAGATGGAGTTGTGAATTTATGGATAGGTTCCACCAGTGGGAACTTTGAAAGCTGGTCTAGAACGACTATAGCTCCGATGTGTCCCATGGAAGACCGAGGATATGGACCGAGTAGATCGATGTATAGACGTTGGAATACGCGTTCTGGGACGTTGAGTTGACCCATAGGAGGTTGAAGAGGCTGGTTGGGCGCTTTGGTGCCTTTACAGGTCTCACAGGCGCTCACGTAGTCTTTGACCTGCGATGCCATTTTAGGCCAAAAGAAGTATTTCTTGAGTCGCCATAACGTTCGACCGTAACCTCCGTGGGCACTTAAAGGATGGTCATGTGCGCGGAGGATCACATGTTGTGTCATTTCCTCCGGTACCCAGAGTTTCCAGGACTCTACTTCCTGCCATGGATCACCAGTGGCGTATTCATTTCGTCTATACACGTAGCCGTCTATTACCTTCAAATCAGGCAGCTGCGATTGTTGGGTCGCTATGGTTTGCCTCAACTCTTTGTAGCTGTCTGATTCGAAATGTGGGCTGTCCAAATCTATTTCGATGAGGTCCTCGTCATTTATTGTCGATTTGGCTCCCTCTGGGGAAAACATCCGTGAGAGAGTGTCGGGTACGATGTTCTGGGTCCCTTTCCGATGTTTGATGGAAAACTTGAACCCTTGCAGTTTAAGAGCCCATCTTGCTAGGCGTCCATTTAAATCTGCCTGGTTCATGAACCATTGTAGTGGCGCGTGGTCCGTGATGATCTCGAATGGGTGGCCCTCGATATAAGCTCGGAATTTCTTCACACCCATTACCGCTGCCAAAGATTCTTGCTCGGACACAGTATAGTTTCTTTGGGCCAAATTCAGCTTATTGGACATGAAGGCGATGGGAGCTTCCTCACCTTCGTCGGTCAATTGCACCAGCATGGCTCCTACTCCATGTTGACTTGCGTCACAATGAATGGAGAAGGGCTTACTAAAGTCGGGGCTGTGCAAGACAGGAGCTGATGTGAGGGCTTGTTTTAGCTCTTCAAATGCCTTTCGCCTGAGTTCGGTCCAAACGAACTTCCCTTTCCGCAACATGTCTGACAGGGGCGCTGAAACTGTTGCATAATTCCGAACAAACCTTCGGTACCAACCGCACACACCAAGGAAACGTCGTAGCTGCTTCACTGTTTTTGGTAAGGGGAACTCATCAATCGCACGAGTTTTGTCTGGATCCGTTTTGATAGTGCCATGTCCTATGACATGTCCTAGGTATCGGACTTCTTTCATGACAAACTTACTTTTCTGTACGTTGATGGTGAGTCCCGCCTTACTGATGTGCAGGGCTACTTCTTGTAGAAGTAGGAGGTGTTGATCGAACGTTTCCGTGATGAGTAACAGATCATCAAGGTACACGAACACTTGGTGTTTCAGGTGAGGTGGGATGACCTTGTCCATCAACCGAGTCATCGTTTGCGGCGCGTTGCACAGGCCAAAGGGCATTGTGACGAACTGATATAATGGTCGTCCAGGCACTGTGAAGGCGGTCTTGTCCCTCGACCCCTCATCGAGTGGAATTTGCCAGAAGGCGTCTTTTAGGTCGAGACTGGTGATATAATTGGCTTTCGGCAGTCTCCCCAGTATTCCATCGATGAGTGGAAGAGGGTACGCGTCCTTGATGGTAACCGCGTTTACCTTACGGGCATCAAGACAGAGGCGGACTTTACCTGGCTTCACCACCAAGGTTACCGGTGATGACCAGGAACTTTGGGACTCCTCTATGACCCCCAACTCGAGCATCCTATCTAGCTCCGCATACACCAATTTCTCCATGGCCGGTGAGATGGCGTAGTATCTCTGTTTAATCGGTTTACTATCGCCAACGTCGATGGCGTGTGAGACTAGGGTGGTGCGGCCAAGGCCTTGGGTAGCGTAAGATGGGAAAGCAGCGATGGATGCTTCCAGGCGTTGCCGTTGGTTAGGCGTCAGGTCATGTCTATCGGGAATAGAAGTGATTTCGTTGACATATCTGGTATTTAGAGACAAATCTGTGAATAAATCGGAGGCCAGTCCAAAGCGAAGGACGAAATCGACGCCAAGGTACACATTCTGAGTCAAAGACGGAATAATGTAGAAAGTAATATCCTTCGTCTGACCCCTGAACGTCACGGGTGTGGTTAGTTTACCTCGTATAGGGTGTTTGGTGCCATCAGCTGCACTGATTTCAGTGCGCCAGGATTTAATCAAGTTTGGATAGTCTTGGAGCACCTTCGAGCCAAAGCTCGAGGCAAGACAACTGATACTGGCACCCGTGTCGATCAATGCTAACACGGTCTCGCCCCAACACTTTAATTGGATGATAAGGTCTGATCTCATTCTCAGCAACCTCCGAGATGTTACAAGCGTTTAGGGTTTGACGGCAGGTGCGCACTCTCTTGCGGAAATTCCGCCAACGACGGGTTGACCATTTTGTCGTGCGCGGGCGGGAGGTGACTACTTCGGAAGCAAATATTCGCTCTCGAGCCACCCGATATTCCTGCAGTCGGACATGATAAGGTTTTAAAGTGCGTATTTGAGGCTGCCGGGGTTCTTCTGGTAGTGACTGCGGTGGTCGCTTCAATATTGTCGTTGGCGAGGTCTCCGGAAGAGAGTGAACATCCGCAGTCATAGTGGTCATGGCTGGTGGGTTAACGTCAGGTTTGTTGGGGTGAGCAGCTGGCTGAGGAGCTACTGCGGGGGCTTCGAGTACCGCTGAGGTGGTCGGGTACTCTTTTGGCCATTTTTTCGCGCGGCACATTCAAAACAGTCCGGGAAGTAAGTGTCCGGCTTGCCGCAACCGTAGCAGAAAACCTTACGCTCTGCTCGGCATGAAATGAACCGGTGTCCAGTTTGATGGCAATTCCAGCAGGTCGTAAGACTTCCCAATGCTGCTACAGCAAGTTGGTCCTGGTCCAAATCTTCCTCCAGATCCATGGTGGTATAATCTGGGGCCAATTCCGCGATTCCTCGTCGAGGACCCGTCCTAGCTAGTAAGTATGGCTGGTCCCGGAGGTCTTCCTGAAACCCTTCTAGGCGACGCACAGTTCTCAGCAGTGCCTCCATACTCTGTGGATCGGAGTTCACGATATGGCCACGAAGCTCCGGCCTTAGATTGCGATTCAGCAGACGCAGCAATTGGGTAGAAGACATCGGTTCTGACAACTGGTCATTCAGCCGAAGGATATCGGCTCGATATTGATGGAAAGACTCGTCCGGACGCTGCCATCTAGCATTCATCTTGTCCAGTACTAATTCGTCCATGTCTACCGTAGGGTATTCCATGCGGAGTACCTCCTTCAACCATGACCAGCGTATTGATGGTGGGGCCGAATGTATTCGCCAATATGACTCAAGTGCTGCTCCCCTAAGCAGCATTGGCAAGTATCCTGCGAGCGCCGTGTGGTCTCCTGCTAGCATCTGCTCAATCAGCGACTCCACGCGACTAATGAAGACTTCCACCGTTATAGTGTTGGGTTCCCCGCTGAAATGCAGATTCCAGCCCTGGATGATGCTGGGAATCTGCGTCGGCTTCAGCCGATACGTAGCGTGTGGATGGATGCGTTGGTCCGGCGGAATCACTGGAGCCTGATTTTGTGGCGGTGCTTGGCTCAGTCAGGGCCGGTACACTGGAGCCAACGGATTCATTGCCGCACCGGGCCGGATTCGTTCGTGATCGCGCCGCGAGTCTATCGGAAAATCCCACGGATTTGGTTCCGAGTCCCACATCGGAGGCGTTCTTGGCCGAGGTGGTACTGGATTCTCCTTCTGGCTTTCCAGCGAGGCTACCCGGGTGGTCAGGTCCTGCATGAGCGCCATTAAGTCTTGTAAAACTGTCGCCTCCACAGCCACAGTGGGTCTCGCCTCTTCCGCAGGCGGAACTGCTTCGGCTCGGCCCATTAAGTCAGGCTCATCAGCCGCTGTTGGAACCTGCTCCCGCCGGTCCTTTGTTTTGGGCACCACCCCTTGAGCAGCTGGAAGCTCTAGGTGACTGGAAGGTCGATCCGCTGAGGTGGCTGGTCGTCGGCATAGAGGGCAAGTCCGGCTGACTAGTAAATGCTGGGTCACGCAGGCTTCATGGAACTCATGTCCGCACGCCAACGTTTGTACGGATGTTCCATCATTTCGTGCTTGCTGACAGATGACACACAATGCGTTGGGCCCTGCTTCCGAACGCAACCTGCGCTTGTCTGGCGTGCGTTTGGTCGACATCCTAAAAAATTTATTTTTTTTTTCAATAAATACCTAAATGAGTGTATATATATATATATAAATAATGAAAAAAATGTAAAAAAATAATGACAAATATATAACTTTTATGTGGCCGTCAGTGGCGAACTCTACTTGAACCTCATAAAAAAACAAAGTGTATGGAAAAGTTTAGTTGCGATCGAAATATCAAAAAAAAAATAACCGGTCTTTCCTTTCCGTCCTTCCTCCCAAGTATGGACACCAATGGCACAATCCTTCTATAGCGTTTCAGGGACACTCTCTTGTGGCACCATGAAAATCAGGGTTCAGAAGTGATCCCTCATCCGCAAATTTTCTCAAGTTACAACTTGTCAGCCCAGGGTTGGATTCTAATCCACAAGCAGCGCGTGTCTTGTCATGGATAGTCATGGATTAGCTAATCAGCCAATACATGAAATCAAAATCCATGTAATTTAAGACACCTAGGCACCGCTGGTTTGGGGAGCGGATCAGAATCCTCCGCAAAATAGCTGTTGGGACAATAACTTCCGAACACAAAAAGGGACTCTAATATCATTTGGCCTTACTAGTTATACAATGGTGGTAAACCACCAAAGTATAAATCACAAGCAGGACCAAACGATATTGATGTCCAAAGACAACACACGTCCGGCAGTTATTACTTGCTGGGGCACGATCAGTGCAATTACCCTCGGGAGTTATCTACCCGCCAAAAATACTAACACCTTGTGGGGACACCTAGAGACGATGGACTGTCTCGTGCTCACGACTGATGATACAGCCGGGCTTTTCGGGCCCCACGTTGGGCGCCATTTGTAGTGAATTAAAATGGTTTCAAAATGTCCGTAAAGGACTGCAGCGATGTTCTGCTGCCTCGGCAGAAGAAGGTGTCGGTATCTGCCGAGAATGCCCTCGTCTGGAGACGCGTGAATGCGCTGGCAGGCTAGCATTGCGGTGTCGTGGGGCGGGTTCATTTCCCCAGCACGAGGACCCACTACAAAGATATTCACGAATTGGACTGCTGGAAGTCAGGTGGCGACCGAAGTCGCAAAAAGTGTAGATAACTACACAGAGGGAATTAGAGCTTGTCATGAGAACAAGGGGAACCTGAAAAGAAAGGCGAACTTGGGGTGACCTCGTCCTTACCCGACAAAGTTCATGGCCCACAAATGAAAGAGGGGCAAACGGGTGGTGGTGGGGCCCCATCGTACCCACCCAACCGGAATAAATCCATAGATATCTTGTTGAAGTGGCCAGGTATTCCTCTTCTGAGTGGAAATCTCATACAACTTGAATTGTATGAACTTTCCCATCAGAAGGGGAGTACCCCGGTGACCAATTCATGCCATAGAATTATACGATTTGATTGCATAACTCTATGCTATATTATTAAGTACCCGGTGGCTGGCTCATGTTTTGAGGTGGAAGCCTGTCACCGTACCGGGTTCTATACCCGGTTAAAGACCAATTTGCGTTACTTTACACAAACATTATTATTTCAACAATAAGTTCAATAAACATTTTTCGACAATTGCAAATTCTTCTTTACGTTACGTTACTATTTCAGTGTTTATCAGAATTTAGATAAGTAATGGAGTCATTCTCTTGTATAAGATCAATTACCTTTAACGAAAACTACCTCTAACTTTTGGGTGAACAAATTTCACATGCAATAATAAAAAAAAAAAAAATATATATATATATATATATATATATATATATATATATATATATATATATATATATATATATATATATATATATATATATATATTAAAAGGGTAACAAAAAAAGACACTTACCCGCAGGGTTCTCCGAGCGCTCGATGACACATGCGGGGGGGGTCCACTGAAATTATCATTAGTGCTCTCTAATTCCAAATTTTATTTAGGTTGTTTTCACAAAAAAACTACAAAAAAGAAAAAAACAATATCCTCCTTTCTCTCGGACACGCCGGGTTAGTATCAACTCTCAGCCCCTTATCGTTTATTCGGATCAGATGAACAAAGCCGATGACCATCGAATAAATTGTTCCACTAGTAATTACCGCTGTTGTAGCGGAAGGATGTAGTTTTGACAGTTCCGTTCTATAGAACCTGGCGGTTAGCGATTGACGATCGCACTGCGATTCGTATAAGCATTATTGAAATTGGGGAATAAATTTCTTATACCAGCCATGGGATTCGGTTCCCCGCGGTGTCATCATTTTTCAAAACTTCCCTAAAGGTATTGCGAATTTCCCGCAAACATTGAGCAGGCGGGGAAGGGAAACGTTTAACTTTGAGTTAAGATAGATATCAACCGCAGTGGCACACTGTTATATTCACTGTCACAAGAAATCTCGATGACAACGGTCAATACTGGTTTTATTTAGAAACATTCAAAATTGAACTCAAATCAGACCGCAATAAAATTTCATATCACTCGGATAGAATTCAAAAAAAAAAAATCTTGCACTTCAGATTTTATTCTTAAAACATTTTTGTTTTATTCCAATCACCAGTCTTGCACTCGGGCCGTTATTCACAATAATTTCCACGTCGCTTGCCAATATCTCATTCCGCAAAACATTTACAACAAACATTCAAGCACTTCCTTTTCTTTATTTTATTTACGTTTTATCTTCTTTCCCGACGAAGCGTGACATATGGTCGCGTTATATCACGTTTTTCCCGAACAGAAATTTACTTTCTCCCACCTTGGTCACTCGGAAACACACATCCGCAAACGCTTTCAACATTTTTTTTTCATCTCACTCACGATAAGATGCCACCACCCATCCCGTTTAAATTCAAGTTTGCACATTCGATTACGTTAGCACTTCCGTTACTTATAGCTTGGTAGTGCCCTCATGAAGCACGGAAAAAGGGAAATATCATCGATTTTTACTCGAGCCACGACTCAATTCCGACCTTTCCACTACCCCCTTTTTTGACGCGTCGACTCGAACCTAATTTCCGCTAAACAAAATTGAATTTTCCCGTATCGCGCGGACCTCGTGTCACCAGCTCTCATTCCCAAAAACAAAAAAACTTTCTTCACATTCGCGTCCGAAGTGACCGCCGTCAAAGTCAATCGCAGACTCCTCTCTAGTTTAACGTAAAATTGAGTAGGAATGTTTCACGTATATGTGCATGTGCGAGGTAAAAGCGAATTTACCAACGTATTGTTTCAAAGCGGCCGCCAGGCAATCGTTTAGTATTGCTTTACAATTTCAAGTGTAGCACGAGGTACAAGTGAGCGGAACTGTTCTATCTGATTGCGCGGGCCCAGATAACGCGAAATCATCGCTACTAACAAAAATGCGTTGCTAGTGGAGCGACACCGCATGCTAGTGTTGGTGGCAGATAGGAAATCTTGGGTGTCCGATGGGGTTAGCAATGGCCAACTCTTGTCATTTAAAGCAGCCGCGGAGCCCGCTTATGTATGGTTTACGCTCCAATCGTACTCCTTACACTCGCACTGCTACAAACGCTTCTGTGCCGTTACCGATGCCTTTCGTGTGGACTGGAGTTGACAAAGTGCACTTTATGAGTGAATGCGCACCTGGCGATTTATCCACACCGTGTCGTCTATTCATTAATAGCGAGATGCTTTTGATCCGCTGTGTGGCGACAGTTCAAATAACGAAAATGGGGCTAGCAGAAATGGTTACGCGGACTATATGGGCAAGGCCAATGTTCTCGCGCATTTCACACCATTTTCCGTGACGGCGAACTCGGTAAACGACGTTTTGCGATCAACAACAAAAATATCCGCGAACGTATCTCACACAAGGCTCGTCGCCTCGGCATGAAGGTTTCTTCGCGACTCCCAATTAATTTGAAATAAGTTGCGCTTGAAATTTTTGTTTCCCATTCACAATATTTTCATGCGACGAAATTTTTTGTCTACCAAAACTCGAGACAAATAAATTTGAATATGTATCTTTTTAACAGAAGACAAACATTCTTTTATTTTTTTTATCTCTTCCTATTTTTTTTCAACGATATCCACTTTGTCCGAGTTAAAATTTTTAATAACTATTTCCATGCATTATCTCATATCATTTGTTTATGGTTTGTTTCAAGTGAATTTCTTATTTATTACGATTCAGCTTTTATTTCCATTCGAAATGAGTTTTACAAGTTTTTTTATTTTTGGCAGAGCTACTGCTGCTGATCGCAATGGTGAAGTTTGTTGCGAAAGATAATTAAAACGAGCATTTTCTGATTTATTTAATGATATCCATTTGTAAACGCTGCTGGAATTAGTGGCCCCGGACTGTAGTTCAACGGGGCCCGACTGACGGCAATTGCTGGAAATCCCGACGGCTGGGGCTCGCTGCTTGTACATATCCAACATTATCTGCTCCACTTGAATTGTACATATCGATTGTTGGTCCAAGTGAATTTGTTGATGGGAAGCCTGGTCGTGTGGTTGTTCTGTGGGGAGACGCTGGCGGTCCGAATCCTTGAGCTGCTGCCGCTGCTGCTTGATAATTGTTCATGACTGATAATGCTTGTGTCAAAAGTGGTGTATTATTATTGGGTGTGAGTTGACCGTTTGTTAAATCCAGTGTAGGGTAGGGTAATCCAAAACTGGGATATCCCGAATAACCGCGACCAGCCGCATATGCAGCATACGCTGCTGCTGGGAAACCATCTGGCAGTGTTCCCAGCCCCCACATAATATTATCGTATGCTGTTCGTCCTGTGGCACGAGTTTTTGCTAGGTTTACCGGAAGCATCACTTCTTTGGGTTGCACCTTTTTACATTCCAACATTTTGTTATTGATTTCGTGAAAGTGAATTTCACAAACTTTATCTACGACATCTTCACTTTGAAACGTCACAAATCCGAACCCTCTGTGTCGATTTGTTTGTTTATCGAGCATAAGCATTGCATCCTCAATTGCGGTGGGAACAGTTCTTGTGGTTGCTGCGCTGGCATTTTGAGCCATAACTCCTTGATTACTACAGGGCAGCTAACTTTCTCGCGATCCCAAGGCGATGCGGATTGCGAAAAAGGAGCTGAAGGATCTTTCTGTGTACCATGGGTTGGCTTCGGCGTCGGGACTAGAAATGACGAACAATAAAAGAAAAACACAATTGACAGACGGACGGACTGACCTATGTTTATGTTTGCCGGAAGTATACAACCCTTGCGCGTTATTGAAAATATATGCGGACGGACAAACAGACGTGACTAATTTTCTATCGGCACAGGTCTTTCGCGTGGTATATCCCCACTTCTTTTCCCGATGGATCCGTTATCAGGTAACGGTTAGGTCCCATTACCTTTTTTATGCGGCTTTTCAAGAATCGCCTGTCCAGCTTGGCGTTGTAATGCCCCGCGGCGTCACTTTGGCGGAAGTTTCGCCGGAAAACTTCATCTCCTTCTTTGTAATTAGCAGCTCGTGACCTGAGATTGTACTGCGCTTCATTTGCACTCCCTGCGGCCTTAATCTTCCGTCCGATTTGTTGGCGGAGGTCTCCTAAACGTTCGTGGGGCTCCAGCGCAACGACGGGGTCTCCCAAACACTTTAATTGCCGTAACAGCCGGTATGATTTACCGTGGCAAATCATGTGCTGTCCAAAGGCGGCAAAGTAAGGGGCGACACCGGTGACGGAATGATACGAGGATCGAGGGCGCATGTAATGGCAGACAATCGCCGGTCCCAATCTTTTTGAGATGGGTGGACGTAGGAACGGATCGCGGCCAATAGGGTGCGATTCAACCGTTCTAATGCGTTAGACTGCGGAGAATATATGGGCGTCAGTTGGTGTTCAACGCCATACTGCTCGAGTAGGCTCTTAAACTGCCGGGATCGGAACTGTACTCCGTTGTCTGAGCACACTCTCTGGAACCCCGAACACATGGAATACCCGGTTCTCTAAGAATTTCACGATAGATGGAGTTGTGAATTTACGGATAGGTTCCACCAGTGGGAACTTTGAAAGCTGGTCTAGAACGACTATAGCTCCGATGTGTCCCATGGAAGACCGAGGATATGGACCGAGTAGATCGATGTATAGACGTTGGAATACGCGTTCTGGGACGTTGAGTTGACCCATAGGAGGTTGAAGAGGCTGGTTGGGCGCTTTGGTGCCTTTACAGGTCTCACAGGCGCTCACGTAGTCTTTGACCTGCGATGCCATTTTAGGCCAAAAGAAGTATTTCTTGAGTCGCCATAACGTTCGACCGTAACCTCCGTGGGCACTTAAAGGATGGTCATGTGCGCGGAGGATCACATGTTGTGTCATTTCCTCCGGTACCCAGAGTTTCCAGGACTCTTCTTCCTGCCATGGATCACCAGTGGCGTATTCATTTCGTCTATACACGTAGCCGTCTATTACCTTCAAATCAGGCAGCTGCGATTGTTGGGTCGCTATGGTTTGCCTCAACTCTTTGTAGCTGTCTGATTCGAAATGTGGGCTGTCCAAATCTATTTCGATGAGGTCCTCGTCATTTATTGTCGATTTGGCTCCCTCTGGGGAAAACATCCGTGAGAGAGTGTCGGGTACGATGTTCTGGGTCCCTTTCCGATGTTTGATGGAAAACTTGAACCCTTGCAGTTTAAGAGCCCATCTTGCTAGGCGTCCATTTAAATCTGCCTGGTTCATGAACCATTGTAGTGGCGCGTGGTCCGTGATGATCTCGAATGGGTGGCCCTCGATATAAGCTCGGAATTTCTTCACACCCATTACCGCTGCCAAACATTCTTGCTCGGACACAGTATAGTTTCTTTGGGCCGAATTCAGCTTATTGGACATGAAGGCGATGGGAGCTTCCTCACCTTCGTCGGTCAATTGCACCAGCATGGCTCCTACTCCATGTTGACTTGCGTCACAATGAATGGAGAAGGGCATACTAAAGTCGGGGCTGTGCAAGACAGGAGCTGATGTGAGGGCTTGTTTTAGCTCTTCAAATGCCTTTCGCCTGAGTTCGGTCCAAACGAACTTCCCTTTCCGCAACATGTCTGACAGGGGCGCTGAAACTGTTGCATAATTCCGAAGAAACCTTTGGTACCAACCGCACACACCAAGGAAACGTCGTAGCTGCTTCACTGTTTTTGGTAAGGGGAACTCATCAATCGCACGAGTTTTATCTGGATCCGTTTTGATAGTGCCATGTCCTATGACATGTCCTAGGTATCGGACTTCTTTCATGACAAACTTACTTTTCTGTACGTTGATGGTGAGTCCCGCCTTACTGATGTGCAGGGCTACTTCTTGTAGAAGTAGGAGGTGTTGATCGAACGTTTCCGTGATGAGTAACAGATCATCAAGGTACACGAACACTTGGTGTTTCAGGTGAGGTGGGATGACCTTGTCCATCAACCGAGTCATCGTTTGCGGCGCGTTGCACAGGCCAAAGGGCATTGTGACGAACTGATATAATGGTCGTCCAGGCACTGTGAAGGCGGTCTTGTCCCTCGACCCCTCATCGAGTGGAATTTGCCAGAAGGCGTCTTTTAGGTCGAGACTGGTGATATAATTGGCTTTCGGCAGTCTCCCCAGTATTCCATCGATGAGTGGAAGAGGGTACGCGTCCTTGATGGTAACCGCGTTTACCTTACGGGCATCAAGACAGAGGCGGACTTTACCTGGCTTCACCACCAAGGTTACCGGTGATGACCAGGCACTTTGGGACTCCTCTATGACCCCCAACTCGAGCATCCTATCTAGCTCCGCATACACCAATTTCTCCATGGCCGGTGAGATGGCGTAGTATCTCTGTTTAATCGGTTTACTATCGCCAACGTCGATGGCGTGTGAGACTAGGGTGGTGCGGCCAAGGCCTTGAGTAGCGTAAGATGGGAAAGCAGCGATGGATGCTTCCAGGCGTTGCCGTTGGTTAGGCGTCAGGTCATGTCTATCGGGAATAGAAGTGATTTCGTTGACATATCTGGTATTTAGAGACAAATCTGTGAATAAATCGGAGGCCAGTCCAAAGCGAAGGACGAAATCGACGCCAAGGTACACATTCTGAGTCAAAGACGGAATAATGTAGAAAGTAATATCCTTCGTCTGACCCCTGAACGTCACGGGTGTGGTTAGTTTACCTCGTATAGGGTGTTTGGTGCCATCAGCTGCACTGATTTCAGTGCGCCAGGATTTAATCAAGTTTGGATAGTCTTGGAGCACCTTCGAGCCAAAGCTCGAGGCAAGACAACTGATACTGGCACCCGTGTCGATCAATGCTAACACGGTCTCGCCCCAACACTTTAATTGGATGATAAGGTCTGATCTCATTCTCAGCAACCTCCGAGATGTTACAAGCGTTTAGGGTTTGACGGCAGGTGCGCACTCTCTTGCGGAAATTCCGCCAACGACGGGTTGACCATTTTGTCGTGCGCGGGCGGGAGGTGACTACTTCGGAAGCAAATATTCGCTCTCGAGCCACCCGATATTCCTGCAGTCAGACATGATAAGGTTTTAAAGTGCGTATTTGAGGCTGCCGGGGTTCTTCTGGCAGTGACTGCGGTGGTCGCTTCAATATTGTCGTTGGCGAGGTCTCCGGAAGAGAGTGAACATCCGCAGTCATAGTGGTCATGGCTGGTGGGTTAACGTCAGGTTTGTTGGGGTGAGCAGCTGGCTGAGGAGCTACTGCGGGGGCTTCGAGTACCGCTGAGGTGGTCGGGTACTCTTTTGGCCATTTTTTCGCGCGGCACATTCAGAACAGTCCGGGAAGTAAGTGTCCGGCTTGCCGCAACCGTAGCAGAAAACCTTACGCTCTGCTCGACATGAAATGAACCGGTGTCCGGTTTGATGGCAATTCCAGCAGGTCGTAAGACTTCCCACTGCTGCTACAGCAAGTTGGTCCTGGTCCAAATCTTCCTCCAGATCCATGGTGGTATAATCTGGGGCCAATTCCACGATTCCTCGTCGAGGACCCGTCCTAGCTAGTAAGTATGGCTGGTCCCGGAGGTCTTCCTGAAACCCTTCTAGGCGACGCACAGTTCTCAGCAGTGCCTCCATACTCTGTGGATCGGAGTTCACGATATGGCCACGAAGCTCCGGCCTTAGATTGCGCTTCAGCAGACGCAGCAATTGGATAGAAGACATCGGTTCTGACAACTGGTCATTCAGCCGAAGGATATCGGCTCGATATTGATGGAAAGACTCGTCCGGATGCTGCCATCTAGCATTCATCTTGTCCAGTACTAATTCGTCCATGTCTACCGTAGGGTATTCCATGCGGAGTACCTCCTTCAACCATGACCAGCGTATTGATGGTGGGGCCGAATGTATTCGCCAATATGACTCAAGTGCTGCTCCCCTAAGCAGCATTGGCAAGTATCCTGCGAGCGCCGTGTGGTCTCCTGCTAGCATCTGCTCAATCAGCGACTCCACGCGACTAATGAAGACTTCCACCGTTATAGTGTTGGGTTCCCCGCTGAAATGCAGATTCCAGCCCTGGATGATGCTGGGAATCTGCGTCGGCTTCAGCCGATACGTAGCGTGTGGATGGATGCGTTGGTCCGGCGGAATCACTGGAGCCTGATTTTGTGGCGGTGCTTGGCTCAGTCAGGGCCGGTACACTGGAGCCAACGGATTCATTGCCGCACCGGGCCGGATTCGTTCGTGATCGCGCCGCGAGTCTATCGGAAAATCCCACGGATTTGGTTCCGAATCCCACATCGGAGGCGTTCTTGGCCGAGGTGGTACTGGATTCTCCTTCTGGCTTTCCAGCGAGGCTACCCGGGTGGTCAGGTCCTGCATGAGCGCCATTAAGTCTTGTAAAACTGTCGCCTCCACAGCCACAGTGGGTCTCGCCTCTTCCGCAGGCGGAACTGCTTCGGCTCGGCCCATTAAGTCAGGCTCATCAGCCGCTGTTGGAACCTGCTCCCGCCGGTCCTTTGTTTTGGGCACCACCCCTTGAGCAGCTGGAAGCTCTAGGTGACTGGAAGGTCGATCCGCTGAGGTGGCTGGTTGTCGGCATAGAGGGCAAGTCCGGCTGACTAGTAAATGCTGGGTCACGCAGGCTTCATGGAACTTATGTCCGCACGCCAACGTTTGTACGGACGTTCCATCATTTCGTGCTTGCTGACAGATGACACACAATGCCGTTGGGCCCTGCTTCCGAACGCAACCTGCGCTTGTCTGGCGTGCGTTTGGTCGACATCCTAAAAAATTTATTATTTTTTTTCAATAAATACCTAAATGAGTGTATATATATATATATATATATATATATATATATATATATATATATATATATATATATATATATATATATATATAATAATGAAAAAAATGTAAAAAAAATAATGACAAATATATAACTTTTATGTGGCCGTCAGTGGCGAACTATACTTGAACCTCAAAAAAAACAAAGTGTATGGAAAAGTTTAGTTGCGATCGAAATATCAAAAAAAAATAACCGGTCTTTCCTTTCCGTCCTTCCTCCCAAGTATGGACACCAATGGCACAATCCTTCTATAGCGTTTCAGGGATACTCTCTTGTGGCACCATGAAAATCAGGGTTCAGAAGTGATCCCTCATCCGCAAATTTTCTCAAGTTACAACTTGTCAGCCCAGGGTTGGATTCTAATCCACAAGCAGCGCGTGTCTTGTCATGGATAGTCATGGATTAGCTAATCAGCCAATCACATGAAATCAAAATCCATGTAATTTAAGACACCTAGGCACCGCTGGTTTGGGGAGCGGATCAGAATCCTCCGCAAAATAGCTGTTGGGATAATAACTTCCGAACACAAAAAGGGACTCTAATATCATTTGGCCTTACTAGTTATACAATGGTGGTAAACCACCAAAGTATAAATCACAAGCAGGACCAAACGATATTGATGTCCAAAGACAACACACGTCCAGCAGTTATTACTTGCTGGGGCACGATCAGTGCAATTACCCTCGGGAGTTATCTACCCGCCAAAAATACTAACACCTTGTGGGGACACCTAGAGACGATGGACTGTCTCGTGCTCACGACTGATGATACAGCCGGGCTTTTCGGGCCCCACGTTGGGCGCCATTTGTAGTGAATTAAAATGGTTTCAATATGTCCGTAAAGGACTGCAGCGATGTTCTGCTGCCTCGGCAGAAGAAGGTGTCGGTATCTGCCGAGAATGCCCTCGTCTGGAGACGCGTGAATGGGCTGGCACGCTAGCATTGCGGTGTCGTGGGGCAGGTTCATTTCCCCAGCACGAGGACCCACTACAAAAAAATTTCGCATTCACGAATTGGACTGCTGGAAGTCAGGAGGCGACCGAGGTCGCAAAAAGTGTAGATAACTACACAGAGGGAATTAGAGCTCGTCATGAGAACAAGGGGAACCTGAAAAGAAAGGTGAACTTGGCGTGACCTCGTCCTTACCCGACGAAGTTCATGGCCCACAAATGAAAGAGGGGCAAACGGGTGGTGGTGGGGCCCCATCGTACCCACCCAACCGGAATAAATCCATAGATATCTTGTTGAAGTGGCCAGGTATTCCTCTTCTGAGTGGAAAACTCATACAACTTGAATTGTATGAACTTTCCCATCAGAAGGGGAATACCCCGGTGACCAATTCATGCCATAGAATTATACGATTTGATTGCATAACTCTATGCCATAAAGAGGCACTCTGCTTGGGCCACTCAACCCACGACGTCACCTGAAACAAGAAGGATTATTAAGTACCCGGTGGCTGGCTCATGTTTTGAGGTGGAAGCCTGTCACCGTACCGGGTTCTATACCCGGTTAGGGTTGGAGGAAAGGAAAGACCAATTTGCGTTACTTTACACAAACATTATTATTTCAACAATAAGTTCAATAAACATTTTTCGACAATTGCAAATTCTTCTTTACGTTACGTTACTATTTCAGTGTTTATCAGAATTTAGATAAGTAATGGAGTCATTCTCTTGTATAAGATCAATTACCTTTAATGAAAACTACCTCTAACTTTTGGGTGAACAAATTTCACATGCAATAATAAAAAAAAAAAAAAAATATATTTATATATATATATATATATATATATATATATATATATATATATATATATATATATATATATGTATATATATATATATATATATATATATATATATATATATATTAAAAGGGTAACAAAAAAAGACACTTACCCGCAGGGTTCTCCGAGCGCTCGATGACACATGCGGGGGGGGGTCCACTGAAATTATCATTAGTGCTCTCTAATTCCAAATTTTATTTAGGTTGTTTTCACAAAAAAACTACAAAAAAGAAAAAAACAATAACCTCCTTTCTCTCGGACACGCCGGGTTAGTATCAAATCCACTTCAAAACCCGTAACTCAACTCTCAGCCCCTTATCGTTTATTCGGATCAGATGAACAAAGCCGATGACCATCGAATAAATTGTTCCACTAGTAATTACCGCTGTTGTAGCGGAAGGATGTAGTTTTGACAGTTCCGTTCTATAGAACCTGGCGGTTAGCGATTGACGATCGCACTGCGATTCGTATAAGCATTATTGAAATTGGGGAATAAATTTTTTATACCAGCCATGGGATTCGGTTCCCCGCGGTGTCATCATTTTTCAAAACTTCCCTAAAGGTATTGCGAATTTCCCGCAAACATTGAGCAGGCGGGGAAGGGAAACGTTTAACTTTGAGTTAAGATAGATATCAACCGCAGTGGCACACTGTTATATTCACTGTCACAAGAAATCTCGATGACAACGGTCAACACTGGTTTTATTTAGAAACATTCAAAATTGAACTCAAATCAGACCGCAATAAAATTTCATATCACTCGGATAGAATTCAAAAAAAAAAAATCTTGCACTTCAGATTTTATTCTTAAAACATTTTTGTTTTATTCCAATCACCAGTTTTGCACTCGGGCCGTTATTCACAACAATTTCCACGTCGCTTGCCAATATCTCATTCCGCAAAACATTTACAACAAACATTCAAGCACTTCCTTTTCTTTATTTTATTTACGTTTTATCTTCTTTCCCAACGAAGCGTGACATATGGTCGCGCTATATCACGTTTTTCCCGAACAGAAATTTACTTTCTCCCACCTTGGTCACTCGGAAACACACATCCGCAAACGCTTTCAACATTTTCTTTTCATCTCACTCACGATAAGATGCCACCACCCATCCGGTTTAAATTCAAGTTTGCACATTCGATTACGTTAGCACTTCCGTTACTTATAGCTTGGTAGTGCACTCATGAAGCACGGAAAAAGGGAAATATCATCGATTTTTACTCGAGCGCCGACTCAATTCTGACCTTTCCACCATAGTATACTCAAATAGTAGCCACACCTTTCATTTACCCTGTGTTGCACACTTTTTGAATTTTCCCAGGGGCACGTCAGCTGATCCGGGGCATGACAGCTGATCCCATGTTTCGCGCGCTCAAGAAACAAAGCAAAATGCAAATAAAATTTCCGAGGCACGTGTTCTTTTACGCATTTCAAAACATGAGAGTGCTGCCACATCCTAACAAAAACTAAAAGATTGCATGGAACGAATTTGTTTTTCTGCAATGTTATTGATTTTTTAGCTCTGGTAGCCCTGAAATCTCTCATCGAAGCATATGTTTATATTCGCACCATTCCTCGCATCAGCGTTTACCATCTACCTGCTACCGAAGATTTATGGCTCGCTGTTCGGCTTGTGTTCGAATTTTTCCGGAGGGTTGATGGAGTGTGGTTACTAGTTGAGTATACTATGCTTTCCACTACCCCCTTTTTTGACGCGTCGACTCGAACCTAATTTCCACTAAACAAAATTGAATTTTCCCGTATCGCGCGGACCTCGTGTCACCAGCTCTCATTCCCAAAAACAAAAAAACTTTCTTCACATTCGCGTCCGAAGTGACCGCCGTCAAAGTCAATCGCAGACTCCTCTCTAGTTTAACGTAAAATTGAGTAGGAATGTTTCACGTATATGTGCATGTGCGAGGTAAAAGCGAATTTACCCACGTATTGTTTCAAAGCGGCCGCCAGGCAATCGTTTAGTATTGCTTTACAATTTCAAGTGTAGCACGAGGTACAAGTGAGCAGAACTGTTCTATCTGATTGCGCGGGCCCAGATAACGCGAAATCATCGCTACTAACAAAAATGCGTTGCTAGTGGAGCGACACCGCATGCTAGTGTTGGTGGCAGATAGGAAATCTTGGGTGTCCGATGGGGTTAGCAATGGCCAACTCTTGTCATTTAAAGCAGCCGTGGAGCCCGCTTATGTATGGTTTACGCTCCAATCGTACTCCTTACACTCGCACTGCTACAAACGCTTCTGTGCCGTTACCGATGCCTTTCGTGTGGACTGGAGTTGACAAAGTGCACTTTATGAGTGAATGCGCACCTGGCAATTTATCCACACCGTGTCGTCTATTCATTAATAGCGAGATGCTTTTGATCCGCTGTGTGGCGACAGTTCAAATAACGAAAATGGGGCTAGCAGAAATGGTTACGCGGACTATATGGGCAAGGCCAATGTTCTCGCGCATTTCACACCATTTTCCGTGACGGCGAACTCGGTAAACGACGTTTTGCGATCAACAACAAAAATATCCGCGAACGTATCTCACACAAGGCTCGTCGCCTCGGCATGAAGGTTTCTTCGCGACTCCCAATTAATTTGAAATAGGTTGCGCTTGAAATTTTTGTTTCCCATTCACAATATTTTCATGCGACGAAATTTTTTGTCTACCAAAACTCGAGACAAATAAATTTGAATATGTATCTTTTTAACAGAAGACAAACATTCTTTTTTTTTTTTACTCATTAAAATTTGCACATTTCTTCCTATTTTTTTTCAACGATATCCACTTTGTCCGAGTTAAAATTTTTAATAACTATTTCCATGCATTATCTCATATCATTTGTTTATGGTTTGTTTCAAGTGAATTTCTTATTTATTACGATTCAGCTTTTATTTCCATTCGAAATGAGTTTTACAAGTTTTTCTATTTTTGGCAGAGCTACTGCTGCTGATCGCAATGGTGAAGTTTGTTGCGAAAGATAATTAAGACGAGCATTTTCTGATTTATTTAATGATATCCATTTGTAAACGCTGCTGGAATTAGTGGCCCCGGACTGTAGTTCAACGGGGCCCGACTGACGGCAATTGCTGGAAATCCCGACGGCTGGGGCTCGCTGCTTGTACATATCCAACATTATCTGCTCCACTTGAATTGTACATATCGATTGTTGGTCCAAGTGAATTTGTTGATGGGAAGCCTGGTCGTGTGGTTGTTCTGTGGAGAGACGCTGGCGGTCCGAATCCTTGAGCTGCTGCCGCTGCTGCTTGATAATTGTTCATGACTGATAATGCTTGTGTCAAAAGTTGTGTATTATTGTTAGTTGTGAGTGTACCGTTTGTTAAATCCACTGTAGGGTAGGGTAATCCAAAACTGGGATATCCCGAATAACCGCGACCAGCCGCATATGCAGCATACGCTGCTGCTGGGAAACCATCTGGCAGTGTTCCCAGCCCCCACATAATATTATCGTATGCTGTTCGTCCTGCGGCACGAGTTTTTGCTAGGTTTACCGGAAGCATCACTTCTTTGGGTTGCACCTTTTTACATTCCAACATTTTGTTATTGATTTCGTGAAAGTGAATTTCACAAACTTTATCTACGACATCTTCACTTTGAAACGTCACAAATCCGAACCCTCAGTGTCGATTTGTTTGTTTATCGAGCATAAGCATTGCATCCTCAATTGCGGTGGGAACAGTTCTTGTGGTTGCTGCGCTGGCATTTTGAGCCATAACTCCTCGATTACTACAGGGCAGCTAAATTTCTCGCGATCCCAAGGCGATGCGGATTGCGAAAAAGGAGCTGAAGGATCTTTCTGTGTACCATGGGTTGGCTTCGGCGTCGGGACTAGAAATGACGAACAATAAAAGAAAAACACAATTGACAGACGGACGGACTGACCTATGTTTATGTTTGCCGGAAGTATACAACCCTTGCGCGTTATTGAAAATATATGCGGACGGACAAACAGACGTGACTAATTTTCTTTCGGCGCAGGTCTTTCGCGTGGTATATCCCCACTTCTTTTCCCGATGGATCCGTTATCAGGTAACGGTTAGGTCCCATTACCTTTTTTATGCGGCTTTTCAAGAATCGCCTGTCCAGCTTGGCGTTGTAATGCCCCGCGGCGTCACTTTGGCGGAAGTTTCGCCGGAAAACTTCATCTCCTTCTTTGTAATTAGCAGCTCGTGACCTGAGATTGTACTGCGCTTCATTTGCACTCCCTGCGGCCTTAATCTTCCGTCCGATTTGTTGGCGGAGGTCTCCTAAACGTTCGTGGGGCTCCAGCGCAACGACGGGGTCTCCCAAACACTTTAATTGCCGTAACAGCCGGTATGATTTACCGTGGCAAATCATGTGCTGTCCAAAGGCGGCAAAGTAAGGGGCGACACCGGTGACGGAATGATACGAGGATCGCAGGGCGCATGTGATGGCAGACAATCGCCGGTCCCAATCTTTTTGAGATGGGTGGACGTAGGAACGGATTGCGGCCAATAGGGTGCGGTTCAACCGTTCTGATGCGTTAGACTGCGGAGAGTATATGGGCGTCAGTTGGTGTTCAACGCCATACTGCTCAAGTAAGCTCTTAAACTGCCGAGACCGGAACTGTACTCCGTTGTCTGAGTACACACTCTCGGGAACCCCGAACACATGGAATACCCGGTTCTCTAAGAATTTCACGATAGATGGAGTTTTGAATTCACGGATAGGTTCCACCAGTGGGAACTTTGAAAGCTGGTCTAGAACGACTATAGCTCCGATGTGTCCCATGGAAGACCGAGGATATGGACAGAGTAGGTCGATGTATAGACGTTGGAATACGCGTTCTGGGACGTTGAGTTGACCCATAGGAGGTCGAAGAGGCTGGTTGGGCGCTTTGGTGCCTTTACAGGTCTCACAGGCGCTCACGTAGTCTTTGACCTGCGATGCCATTTTAGGCCAAAAGAAGTATTTCTTGAGTCGCCGTAACGTTCGACCGTAACCTCCGTGGGCACTTAAAGGATGGTCATGTGCGCGGAGGATCACATGTTGTGTCATTTCCTCCGGTACCCAGAGTTTCCAGGACTCTTCTTCCTGCCATGGATCACCAGTGGCGTATTCATTTCGTCTATACACGTAGCCGTCTATTACCTTCAAATCAGGCAGCTGCGATTGTTGGGTCGCTATGGTTTGCCTCAACTCTTTGTAGCTGTCTGATTCGAAATGTGGGCTGTCCAAATCTATCTCGATGGGGTCCTCGTCATTTATTGTCAATTCGGCTCCCTCTGGGGAAAACATCCGTGAGAGAGTGTCGGAAACGATGTTCTGGGTCCCTTTCCGATGTTTGATGGAAAACTTGAACCCTTGCAGTTTAAGAGCCCATCTTGCTAGGCGTCCATTTAAATCTGCCTGGTTCATGAACCATTGTAGTGGCGCGTGGTCCGTGATGATCTCGAATGGGTGGCCCTCGATATAAGCTCGGAATTTCTTCACACCCATTACCGCTGCCAAACATTCTTGCTCGGACACAGTATAGTTTCTTTGGGCCGAATTCAGCTTATTGGACATGAAGGCGATGGGAGCTTCCTCACCTTCGTCGGTCAATTGCACCAGCACGGCTCCTACTCCATGTTGAGTTGCGTCACAATGAATGGAGAAGGGCTTACTAAAGTCGGGGCTGTGCAAGACAGGAGCTGATGTGAGGGCTTGTTTTAGCTCTTCAAATGCCTTTCGGCTGAGTTCAGTCCAAACGAACTTCCCTTTCCGCAACATGTCTGACAGGGGCACTGAAACTGTTGCATAATTCCGAACAAACCTTCGGTACCAACCGCACACACCAAGGAAACGTCGTAGCTGCTTCACTGTTTTTGGTAAGGGGAACTCATCAATCGCACGAGTTTTGTCTGGATCCGTTTTGATAGTGCCATGTCCTATGACATGTCCTAGGTATCGGACTTCTTTCATGACAAACTTACTTTTCTGTACGTTGATGGTGAGTCCCGCCTTACTGATGTGCAGGGCTACTTCTTGTAGAAGTAGGAGGTGTTGATCGAACGTTTCCGTGATGAGTAACAGATCATCAAGGTACACGAACACTTGGTGTTTCAGGTGAGGTGGGATGACCTTGTCCATCAACCGAGTCATCGTTTGCGGCGCGTTGCACAGGCCAAAGGGCATTGTGACGAACTGATATAATGGTCGTCCAGGCACTGTGAAGGCGGTCTTGTCCCTCGACCCCTCATCGAGTGGAATTTGCCAGAAGGCGTCTTTTAGGTCGAGACTGGTGATATAATTGGCTTTCGGCAGTCTCCCCAGTATTCCATCGATGAGTGGAAGAGGGTACGCGTCCTTGATGGTAACCGCGTTTACCTTACGGGCATCAAGACAGAGGCGGACTTTACCTGGCTTCACCACCAAGGTTACCGGTGATGACCAGGAACTTTGGGACTCCTCTATGACCCCCAACTCGAGCATCCTATCTAGCTCCGCATACACCAATTTCTCCATGGCCGGTGAGATGGCGTAGTATCTCTGTTTAATCGGTTTACTATCGCCAACGTCGATGGCGTGTGAGACTAGGGTGGTGCGGCCAAGGCCTTGGGTAGCGTAAGATGGGAAAGCAGCGATGGATGCTTCCAGGCGTTGCCGTTGGTTAGGCGTCAGGTCATGTCTATCGGGAATAGAAGTGATTTCGTTGACATATCTGGTATTTAGAGACAAATCTGTGAATAAATCGGAGGCCAGTCCAAAGCGAAGGACGAAATCGACGCCAAGGTACACATTCTGAGTCAAAGACGGAATAATGTAGAAAGTAATATCCTTCGTCTGACCCCTGAACGTCACGGGTGTGGTTAGTTTACCTCGTATAGGGTGTTTGGTGCCATCGGCTGCACTGATTTTAGTGCGCCAGGATTTAATCAAGTTTGGATAGTCTTGGAGCACCTTCGAGCCAAAGCTCGAGGCAAGACAACTGATACTGGCACCCGTGTCGATCAATGCTAACACGGTCTCGCCCCAACACTTTAATTGGATGATAAGGTCTGATCTCATTCTCAGCAACCTCCGAGATGTTACAAGCGTTTAGGGTTTGACGGCAGGTGCGCACTCTCTTGCGGAAATTCCGCCAACGACGGATTGACCATTTTGTCGTGCGCGGGCGGGAGGTGACTACTTCGGAAGCAAATATTCGCTCTCGAGCCACCCGATATTCCTGCAGTCGGACATGATAAGGTTTTAAAGTGCGTATTTGAGGCTGCCGGGGTTCTTCTGGCAGTGACTGCGGTGGTCGCTTCAATATTGTCGTTGGCGAGGTCTCCGGAAGAGAGTGAACATCCGCAGTCATAGTGGTCATGGCTGGTGGGTTAACGTCAGGTTTGTTGGGGTGAGCAGCTGGCTGAGGAGCTACTGCGGGGGCTTCGAGTACCGCTGAGGTGGTCGGGTACTCTTTTGGCCATTTTTTCGCGCGGCACATTCAGAACAGTCCGGGAAGTAAGTGTCCGGCTTGCCGCAACCGTAGCAGAAAACCTTACGCTCTGCTCGGCATGAAATGAACCGGTGTCCGGTTTGATGGCAATTCCAGCAGGTCGTAAGACTTCCCAATGCTGCTACAGCAAGTTGGTCCTGGTCCAAATCTTCCTCCAGATCCATGGTGGTATAATCTGGGGCCAATTCCGCGATTCCTCGTCGAGGACCCGTCCTAGCTAGTAAGTATGGCTGGTCCCGGAGGTCTTCCTCAAACCCTTCTAGGCAACGCACAGTTCTCAGCAGTGCCTCCATACTCTGTGGATCGGAGTTCACGATATGGCCACGAAGCTCCGGCCTTAGATTGCGATTCAGCAGACGCAGCAATTGGGTAGAAGACATCGGTTCTGACAACTGGTCATTCAGCCGAAGGATATCGGCTCGATATTGATGGAAAGACTCGTCCGGACGCTGCCATCTAGCATTCATCTTGTCCAGTACTAATTCGTCCATGTCTACCGTAGGGTATTCCATGCGGAGTACCTCCTTCAACCATGACCAGCGTATTGATGGTGGGGCCGAATGTATTCGCCAATATGACTCAAGTGCTGCTCCCCTAAGCAGCATTGGCAAGTATCCTGCGAGCGCCGTGTGGTCTCCTGCTAGCATCTGCTCAATCAGCGACTCCACGCGACTAATGAAGACTTCCACCGTTATAGTGTTGGGTTCCCCGCTGAAATGCAGATCCCAGCCCTGGATGATGCTGGGAATCTGCGTCGGCTTCAGCCGATACGTAGCGTGTGGATAGATGCGTTGGTCCGGCGGAATCACTGGAGCCTGATTTTGTGGCGGTGCTTGGCTCAGTCGGGGCCGGTACACTGGAGCCAACGGATTTATTGCCGCACCGGGCCGGATTCGTTCGTGATCGCGCCGCGAGTCTATCGGAAAATCCCACGGATTTGGTTCCGAATCCCACATCGGAGGCGTTCTTGGCCGAGGTGGTACTGGATTCTCCTTCTGGCTTTCCAGCGAGGCTACCCGGGTGGTCAGGTCCTGCATGAGCGCCATTAAGTCTTGTAAAACTGTCGCCTCCACAGCCACAGTGGGTCTCGCCTCTTCCGCAGGCGGAACTGCTTCGGCTCGGCCCATTAAGTCAGGCTCATCAGCCGCTGTTGGAACCTGCTCCCGCCGGTCCTTTGTTTTGGGCACCACCCCTTGAGCAGCTGGAAGCTCTAGGTGACTGGAAGGTCGATCCGCTGAGGTGGCTGGTCGTCGGCATAGAGGGCAAGTCCGGCTGACTAGTAAATGCTGGGTCACGCAGGCTTCATGGAACTCATGTCCGCACGCCAACGTTTGTACGGATGTTCCATCATTTCGTGCTTGCTGACAGATGACACACAATGCCGTGGGCCCTGCTTCCGAACGCAACCTGCGCTTGTCTGGCGTGCGTTTGGTCGACATCCTAAAAAATTTTTTTTTTTTTTCAATAAATACCTAAATGAGTGTATATATATATATATATAAATAATGAAAAAAATGTAAAAAAATAATGACAAATATATAACTTTTATGTGGCCGTCAGTGGCGAACTCTACGTGAACCTCATAAAAAAACAAAGTGTATGGAAAAGTTTAGTTGCGATCGAAATATCAAAAAAAAATAACCGGTCTTTCCTTTCCGTCCTTCCTCCCAAGTATGGACACCAATGGCACAATCCTTCTATAGCGTTTCAGGGACACTCTCTTGTGGCACCATGAAAATCAGGGTTCAGAAGTGATCCCTCATCCGCAAATTTTCTCAAGTTACAACTTGTCAGCCCAGGGTTGGATTCTAATCCACAAGCAGCGCGTGTCTTGTCATGGATAGTCATGGATTAGCTAATCAGCCAATACATGAAATCAAAATCCATGTAATTTAAGACACCTAGGCACCGCTGGTTTGGGGAGCGGATCAGAATCCTCCGCAAAATAGCTGTTGGGACAATAACTTCCGAACACAAAAAGGGACTCTAATATCATTTGGCCTTACTAGTTATACAATGGTGGTAAACCACCAAAGTATAAATCACAAGCAGGACCAAACGATATTGATGTTCAAAGACAACACACGTCCAGCAGTTATTACTTGCTGGGGCACGATCAGTGCAATTACCCTCGGGAGTTATCTACCCGCCAAAAATACTAACACCTTGTGGGGACACCAAGAGACGATGGACTGTCTCGTGCTCACGACTGATGATACAGCCGGGCTTTTCGGGCCCCACGTTGGGCGCCATTTGTAGTGAATTAAAATGGTTTCAATATGTCCGTAAAGGACTGCAGCGATGTTCTGCTGCCTCGGCAGAAGAAGGTGTCGGTATCTGCCGAGAATGCCCTCGTCTGGAGACGCGTGAATGCGCTGGCAGGCTAGCATTGCGGTGTCGTGGGGCGGGTTCATTTCCCCAGCACGAGGACCCACTACAAAGATATTCACGAATTGGACTGCTGGAAGTCAGGAGGCGACCGAAGTCGCAAAAAGTGTAGATAACTACACAGAGGGAATTAGAGCTTGTCATGAGAACAAGGGGAACCTGAAAAGAAAGGCGAACTTGGGGTGACCTCGTCCTTACCCGACAAAGTTCATGGCCCACAAATGAAAGAGGGGCAAACGGGTGGTGGTGGGGCCCCATCGTACCCACCCAACCGGAATAAATCCATAGATATCTTGTTGGAGTGGCCAGGTATTCCTCTTCTGAGTGGAAAACTCATACAACTTGAATTGTATGAACTTTTCCATCAGAAGGGGAGTACCCCGGTGACCAATTCATGCCATAGAATTATACGATTTGATTGCATAACTCTATGCTATATTATTAAGTACCCGGTGGCTGGCTCATGTTTTGAGGTGGAAGCCTGTCACCGTACCGGGTTCTATACCCGGTTAAAGACCAATTTGCGTTACTTTACACAAACATTATTATTTCAACAATAAGTTCAATAAACATTTTTCGACAATTGCAAATTCTTCTTTACGTTACGTTACTATTTCAGTGTTTATCAGAATTTAGATAAGTAATGGAGTCATTCTCTTGTATAAGATCAATTACCTTTAACGAAAACTACCTCTAACTTTTGGGTGAACAAATTTCACATGCAATAATAAAAAAAAAAAAAAATATATATATATATATATATATATATATATATATATATATATATATATATATATATATATATATATATATATATTAAAAGGGTAACAAAAAAAGACACTTACCCGCAGGGTTCTCCGAGCGCTCGATGACACATGCGGGGGGGGTCCACTGAAATTATCATTAGTGCTCTCTAATTCCAAATTTTATTTAGGTTGTTTTCACAAAAAAACTACAAAAAAGAAAAAAACAATATCCTCCTTTCTCTCGGACACGCCGGGTTAGTATCAACTCTCAGCCCCTTATCGTTTATTCGGATCAGATGAACAAAGCCGATGACCATCGAATAAATTGTTCCACTAGTAATTACCGCTGTTGTAGCGGAAGGATGTAGTTTTGACAGTTCCGTTCTATAGAACCTGGCGGTTAGCGATTGACGATCGCACTGCGATTCGTATAAGCATTATTGAAATTGGGGAATAAATTTCTTATACCAGCCATGGGATTCGGTTCCCCGCGGTGTCATCATTTTTCAAAACTTCCCTAAAGGTATTGCGAATTTCCCGCAAACAGTGAGCAGGCGGGGAAGGGAAACGTTTAACTTTGAGTTAAGATAGATATCAACCGCAGTGGCACACTGTTATATTCACTGTCACAAGAAATCTCGATGACAACGGTCAATACTAGTTTTATTTAGAAACATTCAAAATTGAACTCAAATCAGACCGCAATAAAATTTCATATCACTCGGATAGAATTCAAAAAAAAAAAAATCTTGCACTTCAGATTTTATTCTTAAAACATTTTTGTTTTATTCCAATCACCAGTCTTGCACTTGGGCCGTTATTCACAATAATTTCCACGTCGCTTGCCAATATCTCATTCCGCAAAACATTTACAACAAACATTCAAGCACTTCCTTTTCTTTATTTTATTTACGTTTTATCTTCTTTCCCGACGAAGCGTGACATATGGTCGCGTTATATCACGTTTTTCCCGAACAGAAATTTACTTTCTCCCACCTTGGTCACTCGGAAACACACATCCGCAAACGCTTTCAACATTTTTTTTTTCATCTCACTCACGATAAGATGCCACCACCCATCCCGTTTAAATTCAAGTTTGCACATTCGATTACGTTAGCACTTCCGTTACTTATAGCTTGGTAGTGCCCTCATGAAGCATGGAAAAAGGGAAATATCATCAATTTTTACTCGAGCCCCGACTCAATTCTGACCTTTCCACTACCCCCTTTTTTGACGCGTCGACTCGAACCTAATTTCCGCTAAACAAAATTGAATTTTCCCGTATCGCGCGGACCTCGTGTCACCAGCTCTCATTCCCAAAAACAAAAAAACTTTCTTCACATTCGCGTCCGAAGTGACCGCCGTCAAAGTCAATCGCAGACTCCTCTCTAGTTTAACGTAAAATTGAGTAGGAATGTTTCACGTATATGTGCATGTGCGAGGTAAAAGCGAATTTACCCACGTATTGTTTCAAAGCGGCCGCCAGGCAATCGTTTAGTATTGCTTTACAATTTCAAGTGTAGCACGAGGTACAAGTGAGCAGAACTGTTCTATCTGATTGCGCGGGCCCAGATAACGTGAAATCATCGCTACTAACAAAAATGCGTTGCTAGTGGAGCGACACCGCATGCTAGTGTTGGTGGCAGATAGGAAATCTTGGGTGTCCGATGGGGTTAGCAATGGCCAACTCCTGTCATTTAAAGCAGCCGCAGAGCCCGCTTATGTATGGTTTACGCTCCAATCGTACTCCTTACACTCGCACTGCTACAAACGCTTCTGTGCCGTTACCGATGCCTTTCGTGTGGACTGGAGTTGACAAAGTGCACTTTATGAGTGAATGCGCACCTGGCGATTTATCCACACCGTGTCGTCTATTCATTAATAGCGAGATGCTTTTGATCCGCTGTGTGGCGACAGTTCAAATAACGAAAATGGGGCTAGCAGAAATGGTTACGCGGACTATATGGGCAAGGCCAATGTTCTCGCGCATTTCACACCATTTTCCGTGACGGCGAACTCGGTAAACGACGTTTTGCGATCAACAACAAAAATATCCGCGAACGTATCTCACACAAGGCTCGTCGCCTCGGCATGAAGGTTTCTTCGCGACTCCCAATTAATTTGAAATAGGTTGCGCTTGAAATTTTTGTTTCCCATTCACAATATTTTCATGCGACGAAATTTTTTGTCTACCAAAACTCGAGACAAATAAATTTGAATATGTATCTTTTTAACAGAAGATAAACATTCTTTTATTTTTTTTATCTCATTAAAATTTGCACATTTCTTCCTATTTTTTTTCAACGATATCCACTTTGTCCGAGTTAAAATTTTTAATAACTATTTCCATGCATTATCTCATATCATTTGTTTATGGTTTGTTTCAAGTGAATTTCTTATTTATTACGATTCAGCTTTTATTTCCATTCGAAATGAGTTTTACAAGTTTTTTTATTTTTGGCAGAGCTACTGCTGCTGATCGCAATGGTGAAGTTTGTTGCGAAAGATAATTAAGACGAGCATTTTCTGATTTATTTAATGATATCCATTTGTAAACGCTGCTGGAATTAGTGGCCCCGGACTGTAGTTCAACGGGGCCCGACTGACGGCAATTGCTGGAAATCCCGACGGCTGGTGCTCGCTGCTTGTACATATCCAACATTATCTGCTCCACTTGAATTGTACATATCGATTGTTGGTCCAAGTGAATTTGTTGATGGGAAGCCTGGTCGTGTGGTTGTTCTGTGGGGAGACGCTGGCGGTCCGAATCCTTGAGCTGCTGCCGCTGCTGCTTGATAATTGTTCATGACTGATAATGCTTGTGTCAAAAGTGGTGTATTATTATTGGGTGTGAGTTGACCGTTTGTTAAATCCACTGTAGGGTAGGGTAATCCAAAACTGGGATATCCCGAATAACCGCGACCAGCCGCATATGCAGCATACGCTGCTGCTGGGAAACCATCTGGCAGTGTTCCCAGCCCCCACATAATATTATCGTATGCTGTTCGTCCTGTGGCACGAGTTTTTGCTAGGTTTACCGGAAGCATCACTTCTTTGGGTTGCACCTTTTTACATTCCAACATTTTGTTATTGATTTCGTGAAAGTGAATTTCACAAACTTTATCTACGACATCTTCACTTTGAAACGTCACAAATCCGAACCCTCTGTGTCGATTTGTTTGTTTATCGAGCATAAGCATTGCATCCTCAATTGCGGTGGGAACAGTTCTTGTGGTTGCTGCGCTGGCATTTTGAGCCATAACTCCTCGATTACTACAGGGCAGCTAACTTTCTCGCGATCCCAAGGCGATGCGGATTGCGAAAAAGGAGCTGAAGGATCTTTCTGTGTACCATGGGTTGGCTTCGGCGTCGGGACTAGAAATGACGAACAATAAAAGAAAAACACAATTGACAGACGAACGGACTGACCTATGTTTATGTTTGCCGGAAGTATACAACCCTTGCGCGTTATTGAAAATATATGCGGACGGACAAACAGACGTGATTAATTTTCTATCGGCGCAGGTCTTTCGCGTGGTATATCCCCACTTCTTTTCCCGATGGATCCGTTATCAGGTAACGGTTAGGTCCCATTACCTTTTTTATGCGGCTTTTCAAGAATCGCCTGTCCAGCTTGGCGTTGTAATGCCCCGCGGCGTCACTTTGGCGGAAGTTTCGCCGGAAAACTTCATCTCCTTCTTTGTAATTAGCAGCTCGTGACCTGAGATTGTACTGCGCTTCATTTGCACTTCCTACGGCCTTAATCTTTCGTCCGATTTGTTGGCGGAGGTCTCCTAAACGTTCGTGGGGCTCCAGCGCAACGACGGGGTCTCCCAAACACTTTAATTGCCGTAACAGCCGGTATGATTTACCGTGGCAAATCATGTGCTGTCCAAAGGCGGCAAAGTAAGGGGCGACACCGGTGACGGAATGATACGAGGATCGAGGGCGCATGTGATGGCAGACAATCGCCGGTCCCAATCTTTTTGAGATGGGTGGACGTAGGAACGGATCGCGGCCAATAGGGTGCGATTCAACCGTTCTAATGCGTTAGACTGCGGAGAATATATGGGCGTCAGTTGGTGTTCAACGCCATACTGCTCGAGTAGGCTCTTAAACTGCCGGGATCGGAACTGTACTCCGTTGTCTGAGCACACTCTCTGGAACCCCGAACACATGGAATACCCGGTTCTCTAAGAATTTCACGATAGATGGAGTTGTGAATTTATGGATAGGTTCCACCAGTGGGAACTTTGAAAGCTGGTCTAGAACGACTATAGCTCCGATGTGTCCCATGGAAGACCGAGGATATGGACCGAGTAGATCGATGTATAGACGTTGGAATACGCGTTCTGGGACGTTGAGTTGACCCATAGGAGGTTGAAGAGGCTGGTTGGGCGCTTTGGTGCCTTTACAGGTCTCACAGGCGCTCACGTAGTCTTTGACCTGCGATGCCATTTTAGGCCAAAAGAAGTATTTCTTGAGTCGCCATAACGTTCGACCGTAACCTCCGTGGGCACTTAAAGGATGGTCATGTGCGCGGAGGATCAGATGTTGTGTCATTTCCTCCGGTACCCAGAGTTTCCAGGACTCTTCTTCCTGCCATGGATCACCAGTGGCGTATTCATTTCGTCTATACACGTAGCCGTCTATTACCTTCAAATCAGGCAGCTGCGATTGTTGGGTCGCTATGGTTTGCCTCAACTCTTTGTAGCTGTCTGATTCGAAATGTGGGCTGTCCAAATCTATTTCGATGAGGTCCTCGTCATTTATTGTCGATTTGGCTCCCTCTGGGGAAAACATCCGTGAGAGAGTGTCGGGTACGATGTTCTGGGTCCCTTTCCGATGTTTGATGGAAAACTTGAACCCTTGCAGTTTAAGAGCCCATCTTGCTAGGCGTCCATTTAAATCTGCCTGGTTCATGAACCATTGTAGTGGCGCGTGGTCCGTGATGATCTCGAATGGGTGGCCCTCGATATAAGCTCGGAATTTCTTCACACCCATTACCGCTGCCAAACATTCTTGCTCGGACACAGTATAGTTTCTTTGGGCCGAATTCAGCTTATTGGACATGAAGGCGATGGGAGCTTCCTCACCTTCGTCGGTCAATTGCACCAGCATGGCTCCTACTCCATGTTGACTTGCGTCACAATGAATGGAGAAGGGCTTACTAAAGTCGGGGCTGTGCAAGACAGGAGCTGATGTGAGGGCTTGTTTTAGCTCTTCAAATGCCTTTCGCCTGAGTTCGGTCCAAACGAACTTCCCTTTCCGCAACATGTCTGACAGGGGCGCTGAAACTGTTGCATAATTCCGAACAAACCTTCGGTACCAACCGCACACACCAAGGAAACGTCGTAGCTGCTTCACTGTTTTTGGTAAGGGGAACTCATCAATCGCACGAGTTTTGTCTGGATCCGTTTTGATAGTGCCATGTCCTATGACATGTCCTAGGTATCGGACTTCTTTCATGACAAACTTACTTTTCTGTACGTTGATGGTGAGTCCCGCCTTACTGATGTGCAGGGCTACTTCTTGTAGAAGTAGGAGGTGTTGATCGAACGTTTCCGTTATGAGTAACAGATCATCCAGATACACGAACACTTGGCGTTTCAGGTGAGGTGGGATGACCTTGTCCATCAGCCGGGTCATCGTTTGCGGCGCATTACACAGGCCAAAGGGCATTGTGACGAACTGATATAATGGTTGTCCAGGCACTGTGAAGGCGGTCTTGTCCCTCGACCCCTCATCGAGTGGAATTTGCCAGAAGGCGTCTTTTAGGTCGAGACTGGTGATATAATTGGCTTTCGGCAGTCTCCCCAGTATTCCATCGATGAGTGGAAGAGGGTACGCGTCCTTGATGGTAACCGCGTTTACCTTACGGGCATCAAGACAGAGGCGGACTTTACCTGGCTTCACCACCAAGGTTACCGGTGATGACCAGGCACTTTGGGACTCCTCTATGACCCGCAACTCGAGCATCCTATCTAGCTCCGCATACACCAATTTCTCCATGGCCGGTGAGATGGCGTAGTATCTTTGTTTAATCGGTTTACTATCGCCAACGTCGATGGCGTGTGAGACTAGGGTGGTGCGGCCAAGGCCTTGGGTGGCGTAAGATGGGAAAGCAGCGATGGATGCTTCCAGGCGTTGCCGTTGGTTAGGCGTCAGGTCATGTCTATCGGGAATAGAAGTGATTTCGTTGACATATCTGGTATTTAGAGACAAATCTGTGAATAAATCGGAGGCCAGTCCAAAGCGAAGGACGAAATCGACGCCAAGGTACACATTCTGAGTCAAAGACGGAATAATGTAGAAAGTAATATCCTTCGTCTGACCCCTGAACGTCACGGGTGTGGTTAGTTTACCTCGTATAGGGTGTTTGGTGCCATCAGCTGCACTGATTTCAGTGCGCCAGGATTTAATCAAGTTTGGATAGTCTTGGAGCACCTTCGAGCCAAAGCTCGAGGCAAGACAACTGATACTGGCACCCGTGTCGATCAATGCTAACACGGTCTCGCCCCAACACTTTAATTGGATGATAAGGTCTGATCTCATTCTCAGCAACCTCCGAGATGTTACAAGCGTTTAGGGTTTGACGGCAGGTGCGCACTCTCTTGCGGAAATTCCGCCAACGACGGGTTGACCATTTTGTCGTGCGCGGGCGGGAGGTGACTACTTCGGAAGCAAATATTCGCTCTCGAGCCACCCGATATTCCTGCAGTCGGACATGATAAGGTTTTAAAGTGCGTATTTGAGGCTGCCGGGGTTCTTCTGGCAGTGACTGCGGTGGTCGCTTCAATATTGTCGTTGGCGAGGTCTCCGGAAGAGAGTGAACATCCGCAGTCATAGTGGTCATGGCTGGTGGGTTAACGTCAGGTTTGTTGGGGTGAGCAGCTGGCTGAGGAGCTACTGCGGGGGCTTCGAGTACCGCTGAGGTGGTCGGGTACTCTTTTGGCCATTTTTTCGCGCGGCACATTCAGAACAGTCCGGGAAGTAAGTGTCCGGCTTGCCGCAACCGTAGCAGAAAACCTTACGCTCTGCTCGGCATGAAATGAACCGGTGTCCGGTTTGATGGCAATTCCAGCAGGTCGTAAGACTTCCCAATGCTGCTACAGCAAGTTGGTCCTGGTCCAAATCTTCCTCCAGATCCATGGTGGTATAATCTGGGGCCAATTCCGCGATTCCTCGTCGAGGACCCGTCCTAGCTAGTAAGTATGGCTGGTCCCGGAGGTCTTCCTCAAACCCTTCTAGGCGACGCACAGTTCTCAGCAGTGCCTCCATACTCTGTGGATCGGAGTTCACGATATGGCCACGAAGCTCCGGCCTTAGATTGTGCTTCAGCAGACGCAGCAATTGGATAGAAGACATCGGTTCTGACAACTGGTCATTCAGCCGAAGGATATCGGCTCGATATTGATGGAAAGACTCGTCCGGACGCTGCCATCTAGCATTCATCTTGTCCAGTACTAATTCGTCCATGTCTACCGTAGGGTATTCCATGCGGAGTACCTCCTTCAACCATGACCAGCGTATTGATGGTGGGGCCGAATGTATTCGCCAATATGACTCAAGTGCTGCTCCCCTAAGCAGCATTGGCAAGTATCCTGCGAGCGCCGTGTGGTCTCCTGCTAGCATCTGCTCAATCAGCGACTCCACGCGACTAATGAAGACTTCCACCGTTATAGTGTTGGGTTCCCCGCTGAAATGCAGATTCCAGCCCTGGATGATGCTGGGAATCTGCGTCGGCTTCAGCCGATACGTAGCGTGTGGATAGATGCGTTGGTCCGGCGGAATCACTGGAGCCTGATTTTGTGGCGGTGCTTGGCTCAGTCAGGGCCGGTACACTGGAGCCAACGGATTCATTGCCGCACCGGGCCGGATTCGTTCGTGATCGCGCCGCGAGTCTATCGGAAAATCCCACGGATTTGGTTCCGAATCCCACATCGGAGGCGTTCTTGCCCGAGGTGGTACTGGATTCTCCTTCTGGCTTTCCAGCGAGGCTACCCGGGTGGTCAGGTCCTGCATGAGCGCCATTAAGTCTTGTAAAACTGTCGCCTCCACAGCCACAGTGGGTCTCGCCTCTTCCGCAGGCGGAACTGCTTCGGCTCGGCCCATTAAGTCAGGCTCATCAGCCGCTGTTGGAACCTGCTCCCGCCGGTCCTTTGTTTTGGGCACCACCCCTTGAGCAGCTGGAAGCTCTAGGTGACTGGAAGGTCGATCCGCTGAGGTGGCTGGTTGTCGGCATAGAGGGCAAGTCCGGCTGACTAGTAAATGCTGGGTCACGCAGGCTTCATGGAACTCATGTCCGCACGCCAACGTTTGTACGGACGTTCCATCATTTCGTGCTTGCTGACAGATGACACACAATGCCGTGGGCCCTGCTTCCGAACGCAACCTGCGCTTGTCTGGCGTGCGTTTGGTCGACATCCTAAAAAATTTATTTTTTTTTTCAATAAATACCTAAATGAGTGTATATATATATATATATATATATATATATATATATATATATATATATATATATATATATATAATAATGAAAAAAATGTAAAAAAAATAATGACAAATATATAACTTTTATGTGGCCGTCAGTGGCGAACTATACTTGAACCTCAAAAAAAAACAAAGTGTATGGAAAAGTTTAGTTGCGATCGAAATATCAAAAAAAATAACCGGTCTTTCCTTTCCGTCCTTCCTCCCAAGTATGGACACCAATGGCACAATCCTTCTATAGCGTTTCAGGGATACTCTCTTGTGGCACCATGAAAATCAGGGTTCAGAAGTGATCCCTCATCCGCAAATTTTCTCAAGTTACAACTTGTCAGCCCAGGGTTGGATTCTAATCCACAAGCAGCGCGTGTCTTGTCATGGATAGTCATGGATTAGCTAATCAGCCAATCACATGAAATCAAAATCCATGTAATTTAAGACATCTAGGCACCGCTGGTTTGGGGAGCGGATCAGAATCCTCCGCAAAATAGCTGTTGGGATAATAACTTCCGAACACAAAAAGGGACTCTAATATCATTTGGCCTTACTAGTTATACAATGGTGGTAAACCACCAAAGTATAAATCACAAGCAGGACCAAACGATATTGATGTCCAAAGACAACACACGTCGGGCAGTTATTACTTGCTGGGGCACGATCAGTGCAATTACCCTCGGGAGTTATCTACCCGCCAAAAATACTAACACCTTGTGGGGACACCTAGAGACGATGGACTGTCTCGTGCTCACGACTGATGATACAGCCGGGCTTTTCGGGCCCCACGTTGGGCGCCATTTGTAGTGAATTAAAATGGTTTCAATATGTCCGTAAAGGACTGCAGCGATGTTCTGCTGCCTCGGCAGAAGAAGGTGTCGGTATCTGCCAAGAATGCCCTCGTCTGGAGACGCGTGAATGGGCTGGCACGCTAGCATTGCGGTGTCGTGGGGTGGGTTCATTTCCCCAGCACGAGGACCCACTACAAAAAAATTTCGCATTCACGAATTGGACTGCTGGAAGTCAGGAGGCGACCGAAGTCGCAAAAAGTGTAGATAACTACACAGAGGGAATTAGAGCTTGTCATGAGAACAAGGGGAACCTGAAAAGAAAGGTGAACTTGGCGTGACCTCGTCCTTACCCGACGAAGTTCATGGCCCACAAATGAAAGAGGGGCAAACGGGTGGTGGTGGGGCCCCATCGTACCCACCCAACCGGAATAAATCCATAGATATCTTGTTGAAGTGGCCAGGTATTCCTCTTCTGAGTGGAAAACTCATACAACTTGAATTGTATGAACTTTCCCATCAGAAGGAGAGTACCCCGGTGACCAATTCATGCCATAGAATTATACGATTTGATTGCATAACTCTATGCCATAAAGAGGCACTCTGCTTGGGCCACTCAACCCACGACGTCACCTGAAACAAGAAGGATTATTAAGTACCCGGTGGCTGGCTCATGTTTTGAGGTGGAAGCCTGTCACCGTACCGGGTTCTATACCCGGTTAGGGTTGGAGGAAAGGAAAGACCAATTTGCGTTACTTTACACAAACATTATTATTTCAACAATAAGTTCAATAAACATTTTTCGACAATTGCAAATTCTTCTTTACGTTACGTTACTATTTCAGTGTTTATCAGAATTTAGATAAGTAATGGAGTCATTCTCTTGTATAAGATCAATTACCTTTAATGAAAACTACCTCTAACTTTTGGGTGAACAAATTTCACATGCAATAATAAAAAAAAAATATATATATATATATATATGTATATATATATATATATATATATATATATATATATATATATATTAAAAGGGTAACAAAAAAAGACACTTACCCGCAGGGTTCTCCGAGCGCTCGATGACACATGCGGGGGGGGTCCACTGAAATTATCATTAGTGCTCTCTAATTCCAAAATTTATTTAGGTTGTTTTCACAAAAAAACTACAAAAAAGAAAAAAACAATATCCTCCTTTCTCTCGGACACGCCGGGTTAGTATCAAATCCACTTCAAAACCCGTAACTCAACTCTCAGCCCCTTATCGTTTATTCGGATCAGATGAAGAAAGCCGATGACCATCGAATAAATTGTTCCACTAGTAATTACCGCTGTTGTAGCGGAAGGATGTAGTTTTGACAGTTCCGTTCTATAGAACCTGGCGGTTAGCGATTGACGATCGCACTGCGATTCGTATAAGCATTATTGAAATTGGGGAATAAATTCCGTATACCAGCCATGGGATCCGGTTCCCCGCGGTGTCATCATTTTTCAAAACTTCCCTAAAGGTATTGCGAATTTCCCGCAAACATTGAGCAGGCGGGGAAGGGAAACGTTTAACTTTGAGTTAAGATAGATATCAACCGCAGTGGCACACTGTTATATTCACTGTCACAAGAAATCTCGATGACAACGGTCAACACTTGTTTTATTTAGAAACATTCAAAATTGAACTCAAATCAGACCGCAATAAAATTTCATATCACTCGGATGGAATTCAAAAAAAAAAATCTTGCACTTCAGATTTTATTCTTAAAACATTTTTGTTTTATTCCAATCACCAGTCTTGCACTCGGGCCGTTATTCACAATAATTTCCACGTCGCTTGCCAATATCTCATTCCGCAAAACATTTACAACAAACATTCAAGCACTTCCTTTTCTTTATTTTATTTACGTTTTATCTTCTTTCCCGACGAAGCGTGACATATGGTTGCGTTATATCACGTTTTTCCCGAACAGAAATTTACTTTCTCCCACCTTGGTCACTCGGAAACACACATCCGCAAACGCTTTCAACATTTTTTTTCATCTCACTCACGATAAGATGCCACCACCCATCCCGTTTAAATTCAAGTTTGCACATTCGATTACGTTAGCACTTCTGTTACTTATAGTTTGGTAGTGCACTCACGAAGCAAGGAAAAAGGGAAATATCATCGATTTTTACTCGAGCCCCGACTCAATTCTGACCTTTCCACTGCCCCCTTTTTTGACGCGTCGACTCGAACCTAATTTCCACTAAACAAAATTGAATTTTCCCGTATCGCGCGGACCTCGTGTCACCAGCTCTCATTCCCAAAAACAAAAAAACTTTCTTCACATTCGCGTCCGAAGTGACCGCCGTCAAAGTCAATCGCAGACTCCTCTCTAGTTTAACGTAAAATTGAGTAGGAATGTTTCACGTATATGTGCATGTGCGAGGTAAAAGCGAATTTACCCACGTATTGTTTCAAAGCGACCGCCAGGCAATCGTTTAGTATTGCTTTACAATTTCAAGTGTAGCACGAGGTACAAGTAAGCAGAACTGTTCTATCTGATTGCGCGGGCCCAGATAACGCGAAATCATCGCTACTAACAAAAATGCGTTGCTAGTGGAGCGACACCGCATGCTAGTGTTGGTGGCAGATAGGAAATCTTGGGTGTCCGATGGGGTTAGCAATGGCCAACTCCTGTCATTTAAAGCAGCCGCGGAGCCCGCTAATGTATGGTTTACGCGCCAATCGTACTCCTTACACTCGCACTGCTACAAACGCTTCTGTGCCGCTACCGATGCCTTTCGTGTGGACTGGAGTTGACAAAGTGCACTTTATGAGTGAATGCGCACCTGGCGATTTATCCACACCGTGTCGTCTATTCATTAATAGCGAGATGCTTTTGATCCGCTGTGTGGCGACAGTTCAAATAACGAAAATGGGGCTAGCAGAAATGGTTACGTGGACTATATGGGCAAGGCCAATGTTCTCGCGCATTTCACACCATTTCCCGTGACGGCGAACTCGGTAAACGACGTTTTGCGATCAACAACAAAAATATCCGCGAACGTATCTCACACAAGGCTCGTCGCCTCGGCATGAAGGTTTCTTCGCGACTCCCAATTAATTTGAAATAGGTTGCGCTTGAAATTTTTGTTTCCCATTCACAATATTTTCATGCGACGAAATTTTTTGTCTACCAAAACTCGAGACAAATAAATTTGAATATGTATCTTTTTAACAGAAGACAAACATTCTTTTATTTTTTTTATCTCATTAAAATTTGCACATTTCTTCCTATTTTTTTTCAACGATATCCACTTTGTCCGAGTTAAAAATTTTAATAACTATTTCCATGCATTATCTCATATCATTTGTTTATGGTTTGTTTCAAGTGAATTTCTTATTTATTACGATTCAGCTTTTATTTCCATTCGAAATGAGTTTTACAAGTTTTTTTATTTTTGGCAGAGCTACTGCTGCTGATCGCAATGGTGAAGTTTGTTGCGAAAGATAATTAAAACGAGCATTTTCTGATTTATTTAATGATATCCATTTGTAAACGCTGCTGGAATTAGTGGCCCCGGACTGTAGTTCAACGGGGCCCGACTGACGGCAATTGCTGGAAATCCCGACGGCTGGGGCTCGCTGCTTGTACATATCCAACATTATCTGCTCCACTTGAATTGTATATATCGATTGTTGGTCCAAGTGAATTTGTTGATGGGAAGCCTGGTCGTGTGGTTGTTCTGTGGGGAGATGCTGGCGGTCCGAATCCTTGAGCTGCTGCCGCTGCTGCTTGATAATTGTTCATGACTGATAATGCTTGTGTCAAAAGTTGTGTATTATTATTGGGTGTGAGTTGACCGTTTGTTAAATCCAGTGTAGGGTAGGGTAATCCAAAACTGGGATATCCCGAATAACCGCGACCAGCCGCATATGCAGCATACGCTGCTGCTGGGAAACCATCTGGCAGTGTTCCCAGCCCCCACATAATATTATCGTATGCTGTTCGTCCTGCGGTACGAGCTTTTGCTAGGTTTACCGGAAGCATCACTTCTTTGGGTTGCGCCTTTTTACATTCCACCATTTTGTTATTGATTTCGTGAAAGTGAATTTCACAAACTTTATCTACGACGTCTTCACTTTGAAACGTCACAAATCCGAACCCTCTGTGTCGATTTGTTTGTTTATCGAGCATAAGCATTGCATCCTCAATTGCGGTGGGAACAGTTCTTGTGGTTGCTGCGCTGGCATTTTGAGCCATAACTCCTCGATTACTACACAGTGAACTAGGTACGTTTCCAACTACGTTTAGTGCTCGTCTTTTTTGGCGTTTGGTTAGGAATAAGCTCTTGTCCAATTGTAGTTCCCTTTCGGAATGCTCAAATTGCTCGACCATTTGCTTACATGTGCTTTTTTGGTGCAACTGTTGGCATAAATGTCGCAGTGTTTTGGTTGCATTTAGGATTAAAGCCATTTCTGTCCAATATGGTTTTAAGTCGTAATAAATTATGAGCTTCCACTCATTTGTGATAAACCTAACTCTGCCAAGGTCTCCAAAGTAAACGCCGGGGTTTGGCTCGAGCTCCTCAAATCTGACTGGTTCACTTAGTATGGCCGGCAACGTCAAGCATGCCAAGAGTATCGTCGAAAGTAGTCCACCATTAGATATCTTGACCTTTTTCCTTGGTTGATGAGATTCTTCATTCGAATCTTGAATTTCTTGTTCCTGGTCTCTGCTATGAGTAGCTTCGATGTCACTCTTTTTACTTTGGAGGATTCTTTTTCTAAGGGTAAAGGTGGAATCCGGTGAATCGCTCGTCGGAAGGTACCTTGTGCTATTTTTACGTCTGCAGCCCGAACCAGACCATCATCCCCTTCATATGTTCGAAGAATTCTTCCTAATGGCCATCGCATAACTGGCAATCCATCATCTTTTAGGATGACCATTGTATCTGGGTGGACATTTTTGAATTGTTCTCTCCACTTGTGTCTATATTGCAATTCGTGCAAGTACTCACGCGACCATCGTTTCCAAAAATCTTGTTTTATTATTGTTACTTGCTTCCACCTTTTCGCTAGACCTAGATGTACTGGCTGAGCTTGTGAATCAACTTGAGCTATAAGAGGCTCTCCTATGAGAACATGTCCAGGAGTTAGTGCATTCAGATCATTTCGAGTTGCTGACAGTGGTGTAAGAGGTCGTGAATATAGCACTGCCTCTATTTCAATTAAAACTGTTTCCAGTTCTTTATGCGTAAGAGATGTTTTTGAGATTGTCGGCACTAAGAGTCTCTTCGCTGATTTGACGGCAGCTTCCCAGAGCCCTCCAAAATGAGGTGCTCTCGGAGGAATGAAGTGGAAGTTGATACCTTTTCTGCTGCATGTCTTAATGATCTCTGCTCGTGTTTCATCAGAATGAATGATTGATGTGATCTCAGTCAATCGATTTCGTGCACCCACAAAGTGTGTAGCATTGTCGCAATGCAAATGCTGACAGTGTCCTCGTCGTCCAATAAATTTTTTCAAGGCTCCCAGAAAGGATTTTGTTGTCAAATCTCTTAAAAGCTCTAAGTGCGCGTCTTTAGTGGAAAACCAGCAAAACACAGCGATGTATGCTTTTTGCGGTTTCTTGCCTCTTTATTTGAAATGAGTCCATACTGGTCCGCAGAAGTCTACACCACAGTTCACGAATGGCCTCGCTGGTTGCACTCTAGATGATGGTAAATTTCCTATCATCTGGGATAGTAACTTCAGTCTTGGCTCTTGCACATCTAAAACAATGTTGAACCATAGACCGAGTGAATGACTTTCCCTCAGTGCAGCAGTGCTTGGGGGCCCTCAGCAGTGCTTGGGGGCCGCAATGTAGGTTTTCTGCATGAATATGGTTCATGAGAAGTTTTGTGATTGGGTCGCAGAATGGAATAAGCATCTGGTGTTTTGCGTCGTACGAAAGATTTGAGGCTTGCAAACGACCACCGACTCGGATGATTCTTCGTTCATCTAAAAAGGGCGATAGGTTGCTGATGGTACTAATCTTGTTAACTTCACCCTTCTTTTTCAGCTGGCTGATTTCTTCGGCAAAACTTGATTTCTGCATGTTGCGCACAATCATATAGAGGGCTTCATCTAGCCCCAACGGGCTTATTAAGATGCATGTTGAGCGTGGAACCTTTTTTTTTCTCTGGTGTGGTTGATGAAGCATCTCATATATGCTACAATACATTGTAACCTCTGCATAGAGTTCTTATGTTTAATTTTGTAAATGATTTCATCATCATCAGTTGACGTGGCTAGCGATGTTTGGGTGGTTACACATCTTTTACTATCGGCGTCATTTTCCAGAGGCTTTCCTTTGACAAACAATGGAGGCCAAGCAGATTCTTTTCAATGAAGAAAGAATGGCCCATAGAACCACAGGTTACAGGACGTAAGTTTTTCTGGGTATAGACCGCGTGAGAGTACATCCGCTGGATTCTCCTTAGAAGTAACATGACGCCATTGCTGTTGCAGTGATTTTTCTTGGATCTTGGCAATTCTATTTGCTACAAAGAGTTTCAAGTGCGATGAATCTGAAATAATCCAAGCTAGAACGATTTTCAGAGTCTGTCCAAAAGAATGTTCGAGCTTCCTCAAGCCGCATATCAGTTTTTACTCGAGACACCAAATGAGCGGATAGTCTGGCGGCGCATAACTCTAGTCGAGATAGTGTTTGACGTTGAAGTGGAGCTACTCTGGATTTAGTGCAAAGAAGTCGAACAATAACTCTTCCATTGTTAGTGACCGAGCGGATATATACTGCAGCTCCGTAGGCTTGCTCAGAGGCGTCAGAAAACGCATGGATTTGGAGCTCTTTTGACTTCTCTTGGGCAAATATGTGTCGTTGGAATTGTATATTGTCTACTGCTGTTAAATTGGTCCGAAAATTGATCCATTCCCTATGCAGGTCAGACGGAAGCTCTTGGTCGATGTTGTGCTTCCAAATTTTCTGTACGAAAATTTTTGCAGTAACGACTACTGGTGACATGAGTCCAAGACGGTCAAACAGACGGGCTATATCTGAAGTCACGATTCGTTTAGTAATGCGTTCTGCTTGATCTTTTTTCGCCTGAACTCTGGACAGATCAGTTTTTGGTAGCCATGTAAGTCCTAAGGTCTTAACCTCTGCGTTGGTCTCCTTACTAAAATCGAGCTCAATTTCTTGATCCTCTGGAGCGATGGTTTGCAGAAGTTGCAGGTGATTAGCGCACCATTTACGTAGTTTAAGCCCTGCTTGTTGTAAAATATGTTGCAATTGCTTCTGCATAACCTTAGCCTCTGTCAAACTGTCGGAATTAGACATGCCGTCATCAACGTAAAAGTTGTTCAGGAGAATTTGTACTCCTAATGAATTGGTATTGACGTTTTCATGAGCCAGTTTTTGAAGACATTTAGCAGCCAGATATGGAGCCGGCCTAGTGCCATATGGTACTGTTAAAAGTCGGTAGCGTTTAATGTCTTCTTGTGGATTGTTCCTCCACAAAATAAGTTGGAACATGCAGTCATCCGTTTCAACAAGAATTTGCCGGTACATTTTTTGTATGTCTGTGGTAAATACATATCGTGGCATCCGGAATCGAAGCAGGATGGTAAATAGCTCACTCTAGATAGTTGGGCCAGAATGTAGAACATCGTTTAGCGAGTAACCGGTCGATGTTACGCATGATACATAAAACACAACTCCTAGTTTTGTGGTGCTGCTGTTTGGTTTTATCACACAGTGATGTGGCAAAAAATAATGTTTTGCAGAGATCTGACTCATGTCCACTTCCTTCATATGCCCCAACTGTTTATATTCCTCCATGAACTTAATATCTTCGTGTTTTAACTTTGGATTCCTGATTAAGCGTCTTTCTAAGGCAAGAAACTGATTCAACGCCATTTGTTTGGATTCTCCGAGGATTGCTGGATCCATTACAAATGGCAATGTTACAATGAAACGCCCACTAGGGTTCCTTTTGGTTGTTTGTATGAAGTGGTTTTCACATCGTTTTTCTGCAGCTGTGAAATTTGACTCTGAGCTATCAATTTCTTCCAGTTGCCAAAATCTTTCTATCAAGTGCTTAATATCGTCTTCACTTGCTGTGTTGATCGCACAAATAGCATTCACATTGGAAATTGCAGACACTGATGATGCATGTTTGAACTTACCACTGCCGATCCATCCGAGAATAGTGTTCTGGAGGATGGGTAGATTTGAATCCATTCGTATTTGGCCATTGAATAAAAACTGGTGGTAAAACTCAGCTCCAATTAGAACATCGATTCGATCTGGGCGGTTAAAATCAGGATCTGCTAGCTCAACATTTTCAGGTATCGCCCATGATGACATATCCAGTGGCTGTGTTGGCTTCATTGACACTATATGAGGTAAAACAAATGCCTCGAGCCACGAAGATAAATTTCCCATTCTTGATTTTATTTCAACGTTAACTCGCTGGCTGGCGTCGTTTTATTCGTTTACCTACGCCCTCGATGCAAAGAGATGTCTTCTTTGGTGAAATTCCAAATTTTTTTACCAATCTCTCTGTCACAAGATTGACTTGAGATCCGGAGTCTAAAACTGCTCTGAATTCTAACGTGTGGCCATTAGTTGCTACTACGGTGATCCTAGCTGTGCCTAGCGAAACTTAGCTTCGAGGTTTTTGTTCACAATCCGCAACTTGCAGAGTTGTCAATGGCTGGTAGATGTAACTTGATGTCTCATGATCGTCATTATTAACTGATGCAAGAGTCGTGAGTTGATCCTTGGTGCCTTCGGGTGCTAAGTCATAACTGATTGTATTTTGTTCTCCTCTCAAATGAAGCAGTGAATTGTGTCTTCATCCACATTTTAAACAATGCCGAAAATTGCATGCATTAGCTTTGTGACCACCCTTTAAGCAGTTCACAAACAGTCTTTGTTTTTGTACAAACAGCAGTCGGTTGGCGGGAGACAGCATTAAAAATTTCTTGCAACTGAACAACGGATGGTTACCTTCATTGCAAAGTTTGTACGTAATATCCTTCGTGTCACTGGTGATTCCTGATGATACCATTCTGCTGCTATTTGGCTTATCCTTTTGACCCAAGGCCTCTAAGGATTGGAATCTGTTTTCCAAAAATTTTAAAAAATGTTGGAGCGATTGGTTCTCCTTCGGCTCATCGAGTGATTGCCCCTATAAGATATGCGTTTATCGATCCAGTTTTTTTATCAATAAAAATAGTAGCAACGGATCCCAAGTTGACTTGTCCACTTCTAAATTGTTAAGTGCTAGCATACTTTCGCGGGTCACGTTATGTAAACTTTTGACTGCAGCCGCTGATGGATTGTCGGGCAATATATTGGATTGTCCCAATAATTTTTGTATAAGAGCTGACGTTAAAACTCTTCTATTGTTGTATCGATCTTGTAAAATTTTCAAGGCAGTATTATATTTCAGCTCAGTTAAAGGCAGATGTCTGATCAATTTTTCTGCCTCTCCCGTAACGTTCGTTTTTAAATACCACATCTTTTGGATAGCGGGGAGTGGAGTGGGGAGTGCCTCCATTGTAAATAATCTCCATCAAATTTTGGTATTGTTATTTTCGGAAGGTTTACAGACGGCTTTTCGCCCACAAATGCTGAATTGATGCTTGACCTGCTTGTTTAATTGATAGCTTTACCCTTTCGGCGAACACCATCTGCTCTAGCTCAACGTATCCGGAAGAGTTATAGCCTGCCGCCTCAGGATTCATACATTCCTCCCAAATTGAATAATTTAATGACTCAATCTGGAGCCATAACGATTGATCTCCTCATTTTTTATGGCATAGAACTCTTTGGGGTGATCAATCGTATTTTCGATAAGTTCATCCAATATTCGACTTAGGGTAATCACTATGGCGCTTTGCTCTCGAATTAATTTAGTTACACCAACTTCCTCGGTTGAAAAAATTGTTACGCACTTTTCATCACCTTCCGGCTTTTGTTTGCATTCTGCACTGAACGTTTCTATGGCTTTTTCAAATATTAGCAGATATTTGTTAGTTACTGTTTTTATTTCGTCGCAATACTCTATCTTAAAGTAGTCATGGTCCATAGGCACGTTTTTTATCGAATGAATTTCGCTGTCTATAGCCTCAAACTCAATCCATGCACTTTCTAATTTATGTCGCCGAGATTTAAAGTATGCCTTTGACTTCTTTCTGTCGGAAGGGTCCTTTTTACAATTTGCGATAATATTCTGAATTTCAGATCCTGTATTATGTTGTTTTGCGGCCAACTCCTCCATTTTCTCAATTTTTCAGCTGTATAGTTCTGCACGGGGTCACCAAATGTTAAATGCTCAGAATTTGAACACTTTTAATTAGTTAATTAAGTCACGACGGCACTTGAACCGTGTAACTATCGACGTTGATTATTAAATGTCCACCAAAAACACCTATGATCAAACTAAGTTACGGCGGCACTTGCACCGTGTAACTATCAACGCACAATATACTATAAGTATACAAAAGGATATCAGCAGCACTTGAACTACGATATCTTCCGCGAAATGAACACTTATTGATTCGATTGTCACAAAACAATGATTTTATTCTTCATAACATGAAATATTTATATAATAAAAATACTTAGTCTAAATCAATTTCAACATAACAAATATGCAAAATGTACAAGTACATCGATCAAAAGTAAATTACCTAGGTCAACGTTTGAAATCAAAACAATTAAAGGTGAGTGAACATGAAATGCATTGTCAGTGTGAATTACATTTATATAGGTCAATTTCACGATATCGAAAAGGTAACTGAACAAAAAAATGCAAGGTAAGCATATGATTTAATAGCAATATGATAATTGAATTGTAGGTAAGTGAACTTTATGATATGAAATTACAATACGAAAATTACAAGTTATTGCAGGTATGAACACCAACCACGCAACACTTTCAGAAGTTCCGAATAGAGAAATCACAAGCGAAAACGCCTGGAGGTTGTACATCAAGTGAACAAGGCCTCAACACTAACTATTCACTACGGTCAAGATAATGATTTAGAACTAAAAAATTTAGATTGTTTTCAAATCATGGAATTTAACGAAAATTAATTAATTTTACTGTTTTGTACAATTAAAAAAAAGTGAACCATTCTCTATGAATCATTGAAATTTATGTAATTTAGTTAAACTAGTAGAACCAACACAAATTCTCTTCCGTAGCCTTTTGAATTTTCCTAACCAATTATATAGATGGATAAGTATTGTTTTTAGAAATGCGACGGAACGAATTCTATTCACTTAAAAATAAGCACTAGCTCACAAGATCTTACTTAAGTTAATTGGCTTGCGATAATTTATGGCTCAAAGATTTGGGAAACTTAATGTTTAAGTTATAACATGCAACCAATGATCTAAGAATCATTCTTTCAATATCGACGCTATGATTGTGTTCGTTTAACAGAAGCCAACCCGCTATGAACTTTTTAAAATGTGTCATCATATTATGTTATCCCTACGATTATTGCTCCTCGAACATTCAGGGAACTGGTACTTAGAGCTAGAATGGACATGTTTCGGGCGTTTATACGAACTTCCCACACTTTTATATTCGACATTACATATTTTACATTAATGTCCTTCTGTCAAACGGTATTTACACCACCACTCAAGATTTGTGGTGTTTCATCTCTTTGAATAGCTATCATCTACTCTAACTTTCGGAAACAGTATCCAAAACTAGAATTAATTCGTTGCAAGAAGTTTATGGCCAGATTGTGTGCAAGTCATATCTTGCTTCGACGCTTATTCCATTATATTAATGACGTGGGCACTGCCGATGTTTCACTATAACACCTACTTGCTCTGAATCGAACGTGGTGATGCAGAATCTCCTCGGTTAATTTTTTGTTTGTCAAATGGCATTTCGCCTTCAACATTTTTTCCAACCTGTGAGAAGCATGCCTTTCTTCTATCGATGTTAGGCCTCCAACAAAGATCTTTCCATGGCGGGCTTTAGCTGTCTTTGGATCTCTTTTATTATTGATGAGGAGATTAGACGCTTGCACAACCTTATCAATTGAATCGGCAGATGCAAAAATGCTGAAAGCAAATCCTCTTGATCGACCAGTCGTGGGATCTGTCCCTACATCTATACTCCCACTATCGCCATACTGCCCAAACTGTTCTTCGTATACTCGTAAATGCTTTTCACCTTCGTTGTCATCCTGTATCAATTTCCACTAGAAAAATATTTGAATTGGTCGTAACGGTTCTTTGCAAATATGATCAGATAGGGTTGATCTTACAGTACAGGCGGTGGATTCCCAATTGAGCAGTGATTATCTCCGCGACGTGCACACTTCCTAGAATAAATTTTCACTTATTCTCTTATTAGGGAAAAACGAAATACCGTACTGACCCAGACGGGGTTTTTGCCGCCGTAATGATTTCGTCGACTTCCTCAGCTCGACTGCCCGTTTGACATTCCCATACAACACTGACGTAGGATGGAAAGTCGTCAAAACTGACGTTAACTAGGAAGCCATTTGGTAGCAAGTTGCATATGCTTTAGTCGGTCGAAGCGTAGGGCTGAGTCATTACAATAGTTTCGATGGCAAATATATCAAGGTAAGGGCACATTCGATGCTAACTATTCTTCTTTAGAAAGGCACTCATCTATTTTTTAGAGAGACACCTTTCTTTCCTTTAGAAGGACACCATCCTAAGGGATATAAATTTGGTAGCTGTAAACTGACGAACATAAACAGCCATTTATGTTCAGTCTTTCTTGTCTTCATTTTACCTACCCCAAAACTGACGATAGATACAAGCCATATGGTAGCAATTTGCATATGTATTAGTCGGCCTACTATGGACAAGCTTCCGGTAGCTGTCACCCAACTGCGGCACTAGCAAATGCTTATATTTCGTCATATATACTATTTTCCGAATAAAAAACGTGCGGAACGCATTCAATGCATGCTATAAATTCACCTTGTATAGCCCATTGTACTCCTAAACTTTCCAAGACGAGCAAATGAAGCACACGTTTTGCACCTTCGACTGATAGCTCAGCGTTGAGATGTAAACAAACTCCTATAAATTCACTTTGGAAGGCGATAAAAACTAAACGGGTATAAGAACTGAAATAATTTTCACTTCACTAGGAGCGCTATTGTGTTCTCCGTGGATCATCTGGATTTCACTGTAGAAATCCGTCTCTAAACCGTACAAAACCTCAAATTTTTTTTGGCACCTCCACAATTCTTCATATAACGCCATGTAAGTTAGCCAGCACAGTCGGCCTACTAATGGTCATGTGTTTGGTAGTAAGCGCTGCTGCCATATGGCTTGTATCTATCGTCAGTTTTGACCTACCCCCATCAATTTTTGTTATTGTAATTATTGACATCCAAGAGTGACCATACTTGTTAGTTATTGTACTATGATATATACCATAATACAATAACTAACAAGTATGGTCACTCTTGGATGTCAATAATTACAACAACAAAAATTGATGGGGCAATGTAAAATGGAGACAAGAAAGGACTGAAAATAAATGGCTTTTTTTGCTTTTGCCCTTTAGCGAAAGAGAGTTAGGTAGAGCTGCCGCCCATATGTGAAATTGTGTTAGTAAGTTTGCCCGCGCTTGCGTTTGTATGGGTTTGTACGTGAAGCGGGGAATTATAGTTGGGTGCGTTGGAATTTAGCCATTTTCGTGTTACCAGATTAGCAAATTTTGTTGCTTAACGAAAGATATTATTGCCAGATTGATAACACAGCTGAGGTTTTTGGCGGGAATGTGATTTTGAAATCTGTTCATTTAAGAGCAATGGAAAATAAAGAGTGCATTGTGATTAAAATGAATACAGAAAATTGTTCCGGCTTCCATCGGACCATACCACGTAACACCTTGCGACTACTTTCAATGGGGCCACGTGAAAGAGAAGGTATACGCCAACAGCCTAGCGGTGATTCTTGACCTCAAAGATGGAATTCGTAAGGCTATCGAGGACATAGGGCAGCCACTTTGTGATTTGGTTATGGAAAATTTCATAAAAAGGATATGGTCCTGTGAGCGTGGTCGGCATTTGCCTGATATTATTTTCCACTATTAAAGGCATACCTAGCCCTTCATAATGAAATAAACATCCGATCATTTATATTAAAAAATTGCATTTTTCTTTTAATATCAAAATAACACCTCTTATTGGAAAACCCTGTATTTTCGGTGCCCTCGATTCGTAGCCGTTAACTCAAATAGGTGGTTTGGCTGTCTTTTTTGTAATGAGGCTTATTTATTAAGTTTCAACTTCATAGAGACTTGGTAGTGCATTGATTAGCATGAAAAGGAGGATCGTACTTGAAGTAATAAACACTGAATTTTTCGATTTTATTTTGATACAAAGGGAAATAGTTTCTTATATTTCTAGAAAAAGGTTCCTCTAACTGTTAACGCATTCTTTCAATAAGGTATAATTATCGATAATATTACTTTTATAAGTGGCACATTAAAGTGAGGTGCTTCAGAAGCTTTCATTCTTTGACGGCTGACTCAATTTCATAATATTTGATATACATATTTACCTATGTATTGTAACATTTGTGTTTCATTTTAATACTGTCTTTAAGAACCTTATCTAGTTTTCATTTAACAATTAGCTATAAACAATATATAACGCTATTATTTGCCCCTTTAAGAGTGTCACAAGAGAACTGAGTAAATTTGCTTTCACTAACAACGAGTTTAAATAAGAAAACTTGTGTCTCTAATATACAAAGATAAACATTTAAGAAGATATCACATGGAATTTTCGCTTAAGTTTTAACATTACAAGGTACTTAAGTGTTCTCTTAGATTCCTAACTGAATGTATGTTAATTTTCTCATTTACATAATTTACTTCTTTTCTAGTAGAGGGGGAGCACTTTCACCTTTCTTTGGCTTCTCCTTCTTGAGAGTTTTAATTTGACCGGAGAAGTAATCTTCGATTTCTTGTAGAGTGTGTCCCTTGGTTTCTGGCAGGCAGAAGTAGAACAATATCATTCCTAAAAGTTAAAGACAATTTTTAATGAATTCCGCTTTTTGTTTTCATTATTCATGATGACTTACCATGGCGATATATTGCGTGAGTTAAGAAAGGATATGTTTTGACAACGACGAATATAAAGATATGTGCACTGCACGTAGTGAAGCCACCAACAATGCCCCGAAATTTTGTGGGTAAATTTTTCCAATCATCACCCATGGAACGACCAAGAAGCCGAGTGTGCACGCGATTGTGAAAATGTAGATACAAGCTACAGGGAACCTGGTTGCAGTTAGGAGTTCTGGTGGATCAGCAGTATCCCACTTATGTTTCATGCACAAGTAGATACCTAACCCTAACATTGAAAGTCCACAGCCGATTCATGTAAGGTTATTCGAAAATATTAAATAATGTCCTCGTGTTGATTTAATTGACACTTACCCGAAATGAATGTTAGCGGCCTTCGTCCCATTCTTCGCAGAGGAATGCAAGCAACTATGGTAAATGCTAGACGAATAGCTCGAAGCATTATGGTACACGTGTATGTTTTCATTGTGGTTCCAGATTCGCGGAAAATTTCAACCGCGTAGAATGTCATAACGTTCACACCACTGAATTGGTACATCATGAAATGAAGAACTAAAATCCCAGAAGGACTAGCGTAACTGGACTGAAGAAACTGGCAATCTTGTCCTTAGCCATCACTTTGCTGTAACATTTGAATTGAACTAATTTATCATCTTCATATTATTTGATATTTTAGCTTACTTATTAGCATTTGCCTTCCGATTGAATTCACGTTCCACGTAGATCCTCGAAGTTTTTCCAAACTTTTTCTAGCTTCAACAACTTTACCACGCACTACCAAATAGTTGGGAGTTTCAGGTGTGAAGAACAGTAACAGAAATGTAGCAGCTGGGACCATGGTCGAAGTTATTGCTAGAATTTTCCACATTTTGAAGGATCCTAGGGTATACTGCACAAGTACACCGAAACTGATAAACACCGCTGCCAGCGCACTTAACATGCCTCGCAGATGTGGTTGCGTTACTTCTGATGTATAAACTCGAGCTGGTTTGCCAACCATGCCCGATCCAAGTCCAGTTAGGAATCGGCCGGCATAAATTAATTCAACTCTGTCCGCTGAAGCGATTAAAATCCATCCTAATACTGCAGGAACTTGAGCGTCAGCTTTTGACGTTTGTCTTTTGACAACATTCGTTTAATTGAACGTAGAAATCGTTCAGTTGTTTATCGGACTTCTCTTTTCTTTCATTGCGATGTATTTACCAGTCAGCTGATGACTGTTCTTTCCTGTTTTACTTTCGTCGAATTTGTGACATGTTCCCCATGCCCAGTCTGTGCACGCTGTCACAAATACTATCTCACGCGTCGGTAAGTCCCGTTATAAGGAAATTTGTATGAATTGACCGTACTTGTTAGTGATTGTATTATGATATATACTAACTAGCACCTGCAATCGAGGAGCTGGCAAAATGAAAAGAGAGGCAAATAAACGTGTAAAAGATGGATTAAAGTTTTCCATGCGTTGGTAAAATCGCAAGCAAATTCAAGTTTTCGTTTACCATACATACGCACTTTTAGTCCAATTCTCTCTACTCCATAAGTACTGTAAGGAATAAAATTTGTTCTAATTGCAGCTGCTATTTAGTAGATATGCTCTGTTGTAAACAAAATCATAGCAGTAAGAAAAGTAGTCGCAGGGGTTGTAGCGACCACATTGTCACGTAGTTGTCCACTCCAGTATTATTTAATTACTCAATGGCTTTCCCGCTGTGCTACAAGCAACATGACCAAAACTGACGATAGATACAAGCCATATGGTAGCAATTTGCATATGTATTAGTCGGCCTACTATGGACAAGCTTCCGGTAGCTGTCACCCAACTGCGGCATCAGCAAATGCTTATATTTCGTCATATATACTATTTTCCGAATAAAAAAAGTGCCGAACGCATTCCATTCATGCTATAAATTCACCTTGTATAGCCCATTGTGCTCCTAAACTTTCCAAGACGGGCAAATGAAGCACACGTTTTGCACCTTCGACTGATAGCTCAGAGTTGAGATGTAAACAAACTCCTATAAATTTCACTTTGGAAGGCGATAAAAACTAAACGGGTATAAGAACTGAAATAATTTTCACTTCACTAGGAGCGCTATTGTGTTCTCCGCGGATCATCTGGATTTCACTGTAGAAATCCGTCTCTAAACCGTACAAAACCTCGAATTTTTGTTGGCACCTCCACAATTCTTCATATAACGCCATGTAAGTTAGCCAGCAAAGTCGGCCTACTAATGGTCATGTGTTTGGTAGTAAGCGCTGCTGCCATATGGCTTGTATCTGTCGTCAGTTTTGAACATGACACAAAATAAGGAACGTCAAGTTACGTAGCGCGCTTATACCTAAGAGAGAGAGAAGAGGAGTAAGTCTATCCGTGTAAAACCCTGTATGTGAATTCCGATATTTTGCTTGTACATGCGGTTTTTGCGAGGGAAGGGGAAATCATAACAAACGTCAACATTTCGTTTACGGCTTCGTGCATTCATCGTTGTCAATATGCGGAAAGTATCATTTTCTCGCGATTTTCGTGAAAACGGTAGTGAATATTTAAGTGGTGAACGTAATACATACTGCTTCCGTTAGTTTTACACGATATATAGTGAAAATTTATCAAATCAAGTGACTCAAAAATTAGAAAACGACAATGCACTGGTCGGTTCCGTGTTGCCCGAATTTCAATAGTGGCTCGAGCGGAAAATCGTACTTTTGGTAAAAATTGATAGTTTCATTGATTTATAATCGTGAGAAAGTTTATTTTCAATAGTTTCAATTTGTGAATCGCAAGAAAACTGCTCAAAAATATTTGCAATTTATTGTTTTGATTGCTTCATATTTTGCCGCATATCTTGTGGCTTAAAGCAGAAGCGGCACAAAATTGGAGCATTTTTAAGGGGGTCATAATTCATTGTAACTTTTTATCATTTTAGAATTCTGAATGATATTTGTGCAAAAATGGAGTGGCGCTGAATTCTCGGGATAAATCCGGAAATAAAACGTTCGCAAGTTTGCGAAGATCATTTCAAGGATGACGACGTCGTTTATTTGAATCTAAGCTAAAAGTGTAAGATAGCTATTCTTAAATTAATCTTTTGCACCAAATTCAAGTATCTCATATTTTTAGACTCGATGTGCAATTGAATATATTAACACCTTTACATCCACTTTTGGACATGTAAGTATATTTCATAATTGATTAAAACGCCGATTTCAAACTTTTTATTTTAGAATTCAACTACGATGGAACAAAGTTTTGTTCAAATTCCGAATTTAATTCAGGATGTGTAAGTTTACATGTATTTGCCGTTTTCGTTCCTAAGTATCTAATTTTTTACCTCAGAAAACTAAACAGTGGCTCTTCATTATCTAATTCGAATTTTTCAATAACCTCTAAAAATACATCTTCCTTGATTGCATTTTAATCCAAAGTTTAGTTACTTATCAAACTAATAAAATAGTAAATTTATTAATATTTTCGGCATGGTGCTATCAATTTGAATTTTCCCGCCATATGATTAAGTTTGCCCCTCTTGTGATGACACTACCCATGCTTTAAGCCACTACCACTACAATCAAAGAAACCTGACAAACACATAGCCGACATTCGGAAATTTTTGGTGCTATCATTTACTCCTTTTCTTCCCTCCCTAAGGCTTATACTTCGCCTACATACGATTCGCGCTTATGTGATGTTGACAGATACGTAAAAGTGTAATTGTGAGAAAAGTTATTAAAGAAAATGGATTAGTTCGAATTGATTTGGGTGTAAACCTTTTTGATGTGTTATGATTTTGTTCATGAAAGTCTTCAACGGCGTAGAAGAAATATTAAATTAAATGTTTCAATACCAGAGTGGAGTTGTGCTTAACAGATGAGAACACCTGTTTTCTGCATAATTCCTCACAGCAGGATAAAATTTAACTCACCCTTTCAAATGGCAAACAACAATGTTATCATTCTCACTTAAAGTAAACAATGTATTTGACGTACTGACATAAAAAGTTGGTTCGCTTTCAACTTTTCATGTTGTGTATTTCATCCTTATGTCAAATGTACTCAACGCCTTATGAAATATTCGGGTTAAACTTTTTTGACATTTGCTTTATGGCTTCTTATGTTCATTGTAGCTCAGCCTTTACTCCAAAACTAACGTAAGATAGGAAGCCATATTGCAGCATCGCTTACTACCGCAAGCATGACCACAATCAGGATGACTTTGTTAGCTAACTTACATGCCGGTATATGAAGAATTGTGGAGGTCCCAACGAAAGTTCGATGTTTTGTACGGTTATGAGAAGGGCTTCTACAGTGAAATCCAGATGTTCTGGGGAGAACACAATAGCGCTCGTAGTAAAGTGAACATAAGTGAACGAACACGAGTTTGTTTACTTCTTAACGCTGAGCTATCAGTGGGAGGTGCAAAACATATGCTTCATTTGCTCATTTTGAAGAGCATAGGAGTACAGTGGACATTCGAAAAATAGCACATATTACACGATATAAGCATTTGCTTATGCCGCAGTTGGCTAACAGCTAACGGACGTTTGTCCAATAGTAGGCCGACTAAAATTGTGCAAATTGCTACCACATGGCTTCCTATCTTACGTCAGTTTTGCTATTAGCGGTTGTGCTAATAGGATTTATGTCAGCGTAAGAGAGAGAGAGAAGAGAAGTAAGTCTATCCGTGTAAAACCCTGTATGTGAATTCTGATATTTTGTTTTTGAGGCGGTTTTCGCGAGGACAGGGGAAATCACTACAAACGTCAAAATGTTGTTTACGCCTTCATGGATTCATCGTTGTCAATACGCGATTTTCTTGAAAACTGTAGTGAATATTTAAGTGGTGAACGTAAATCATACTGCTTCGATTAGTTTCGCGTGATATATAGTGAAGTTTTATTGAATTAAGTGGCTCAAACATGTTGTGGTGAACCGCACCAACCTCGAGACATTAGGCTCGGCCAATGTCTCGAGCATTACTAACGCTTCACACATTGGTTCGCGTAAGTATTCTGCATCATGCGCAAAGGCTTGAGAAGTAAGTGCATGCAAGAGTATGCCAAATACTTCGTGCTGGCATTGACCAATCCATGCTAGTCACCGAAAAATGTTCATGTGAAAATTTCCCATAACAATCCACTGACCTAATTTATTATTAATTAATCGTTATTTTAGTTAGAACGAAGGTCAACTGGAGGTAAGCATTATTTTTGTATAAATATTCATGGCCATCAACAAACCAAGTACTCTTGATACTCCGCTTATACTAATCAAGGCCTTTGTCCGAGTAGAATGGTCTCAAGGCATTTAGCCCGAGGCTGACAAATTTAAGAGAGTACCAGCCAGGATCCAGGTAGCCGAACGGAAATCGCCCTACGTGCATCAGCCAGCTATTTTACAGCCCAACATCGTTACTTGCCCTGTTCGAGGCATTTGCCCGAGCAGTAGTTCCTAAGGCATTTCGCCCAGGGACGTGCAAATTGAAGTTATTTCGATCCAGCAATCGTACGGACAGACACAAACACAACCAATTGCCCTACGCGCATCAACCAGCTATTTTGCAGCCCAACCCAAACAGCGCTAATTGCCCAGCAGCCATAACGACTGACACGCATCGCCAGCAGACCCACCGGCACCACACATTAGCATCGTGTGGACATAACAATTGGGCCAAATCACCATCCGCAACGAATTTACCAGCTCGCACCACCAGCAACCGCTACAACCGACATACGTGGGCGGCAACTGGACAACCACCACCAGCAGCCTGTGATGACGACACAACCCCGTCCGTCGCTTGAAGAAGCAATTGCTGCGACGCCCGGAACGGGTCCGAGACCTATCACAATCGACGAGTACCGGGCATGCTTAATCAAGCCGCTCGATACGACGGTCGACGCGCCGAAAGAAAAGCGGCCAAGAGGTGGGCGTATGTTAGTTCCGCCGCAAGAGCAGTGATCTGCACTGGTTGGCACGTCTTGCGGTGACCAAAGCGGAGCGGAAGGCATTTCGAGTAGAAATCAAAGCGTTGGAGTCGGATTTCAAGGCCGGGCAGCGCCGTAAATAAGTTCAAATTAGAAATTGTAGTTGTTAGATGAATAAATGTATTTGATGGAGGAAACGTTTGTTTCACTGGGATAACTTTAAAGTGGAGTTGAGTGTAGCTTACAGGTATTCCAGATCAAGCGAGTGAATACGCGCACGCACCAGATAAATACAAGTGGGTATTTTGGTGCAACGTGTAATGATTTTCCACATTTTAAGTTCGAACGCGGAACCGACCTCTCATCGGTTCTAGACGTTAAGTCTGAGTAGTGCCAACGGATGGTACCAACAGGTCAACCAATCCGTGCACCGTAACCCATTCACGCGGTGGCTACTTGTCGGCCAGCTAGTTTGGAGAGGATTTCGGTCGCGGGTCTCCGAATGGGTTACGCTCAATTACAATATTTTCAGCCACCTGAACATGCTCGTTTTCAAAACGCGTTATCAAACAAAACCATACGGAGCAGAAACCTATTCTACGTTACTCCGTATGTCTTCATTAACCAGTCAAGAATACAAAATCTAATTTTTATTTCGCGTTCCCGAATTTACGACGCGGTACCGAAAAGTATGCTACTCGAACTTAACACGACGAAGACTACTCTAATAAAATGTCAAAACTACAAAGGTACCGCGTACCGCGCACGACGCGAAACCGACCTCAGCGGATTTGGCGAAACCCTACCCTCGCGACGGCATACCTACCCTGCACTCACTTTCCCGCTGAAACAGAAAGAACCACTGAAAAGGAAAGTCCTTGATTAATTAGCAATTCATAGTTATTTTATTTTCATTATATTATTTTAATTGAAAAATATATGCATTGATTAAAGTACATTACCCTAGTTGGCTAAAATTTTATAAGTACGTGCTTTATTTACTTTTTTTTGGATTCTTATTCATTTACAATTTGTTCTCTCTGACAGTTAGCAAATTAAGTGTATGTAACTTCAAAGATATGAAGTTTAAATTTTTGCTTTTTTTTTGTTTCTATTTTGACTTATCGAAAGTATTTATTTTGTAATCTAAAATTTAAAGTCTTATGCGTTTTAATTGTTTCTTAAAATGTTTTATGTTTTGCTTTTAAGTACAGCTATAGGTTCTATAGTTCAGGTATTTATAACGGTGGTTGACAATATATATGTATTTAGTTGTAATTCTATATTTACCTGATTATATTTTCTTCTTAAAATTATGCTCGTTTTAATTATAGACTTTAAATGATGTTTTTTTTAGATCTAACAGACATAAATTCCTTTGGTTGTCCAGGAGCTTAAGGGTTTATGCATATTTATTTGTTAAACATATTTTCATTTTTACTAGTAGAGCACGAGGTTTTAAAGAAAATTTAGCAAAAGTTAAAAGCTCCTTTTATAAAAATATTCATATATCATTGCTAGTTAAATTATCATGTAGAACTTAACTTTTTACAATGTATTTATATTTTTATATTATCGATTTAATTTGCAGTGTATAACTTTTCCCGTATTCAGTTGATTTGCAGAGCTCAAAATATGTACTTTTAATTAGAGCAATAAATTGACATGAAAACTTATCACTTAAAATAACAAAAATGTGTGATGAACACAAAAAAAATAACCAACTGTGCATTTTAAACTAATCAAATATTCATTAATTATGGCAGGTAAAACATAAAATTGTATCGACGTGAAATATTTAAATTTATGTTTCTTTTGGTATTAACTTACTTCAATAAACATACGATCGTTTGTTTAATTGTAAAAATACCTAGTTGAAATGTATGTGACTAAATAGAATGAATTGAGAATTTGGGACATTCTCAAGTAATGATTACTCCTGCCTACATGATCCGTGTAGTTGCTTGTTAAATTTTCGAATAAACTGAACTGACAAGAACCGAATACTGTGTGAATGCTTGAGCGATATGTAAAGTATAAACAAAATGAGTCAGCAGACAGCTCGGTCCAGTTTATTATACAACACAGTTGCGTGGAACGAAAAACTATAAAATTATGCCAACAGTCGGTATGTAGAAAGATATTAAACTTTCCGTATGTCGATCTTAATTTTCGCTAGAAAAAACGTTATCTATTTTTGGAAAATTTTAGCATATTGGATCTCTTTTACATTCTCGAGCACACGTTAAAATGTTATTCTATCAAATCGAACTTTAAGCATACGAGTATAATACTGGAAATGGTATAGATTTACATTAAATCCAACAACTCCATAATGACCATAGCAATAGTAATCAGCTCCTCTGAGTGTTTCTAATCTCAATGGTCTCATCATTTATCTCCTTTACGCATCCTACACTTATTGCAATATAATCTAATTTGTTGTAATCAAACATGGAATTCTTAAAGTTCCTTCTTCATGTATGTCTTCCTCGTTCGCAGTAGGCTAGGAAATGAACAATTTCGAGGACCATACATATCACCGGGAGGACAATGTTCGTAGCCAATTTTCTCGTAGAAGCCCACTTGATCGACGGTCGCCAAACAATTACAAGATCAGATGGCTGGGCCGAGAGGAGGGACTGTGAGTTCAGTCACCTCCAGCGCCACTTCTTCACTGGTTACAATGTATTGGCGCTTGTGCACGTGGGGCCAAATATCCCCATCTGGGCTAATTGCTCCAATTCCAAGGTGCATGAATCCCTAGTCACAGCAAGGGGAGACTGGTACAATGTTGTCCTGCCCTATTGTAGCCCTTTCTACTGCTTCCTGCAGCATATGCGCACACACGCTAAAGTTCACTTTCACTCACAAATTGACTACTTTGTTTATTTATTTTAAGAAGTCTTTGAATTCACTTTTCAATGCTTTCTTTCCCGCCGTTTCTCTCCCTCGTTGCGTCGGACTGTCCATCCGACAACCGCCGACAAAACAGATGTGCGGAATGGAACGCCACATGGCGGCAATGTGCATTTTTATTTGTCGCCAGTGGCATGGTGTTTTGATGGCAACGGTGGAGGGGGGCATTCCCAGATGGATATGCCTCGAAATGTGTCGGGGTTTTGATTAATATTATGTTTCAAATATTTATATCCACAGATCTAAATATTTGGACAGAAAAAAAAATATTTTCTGCGCAACGATATCCGCACGAAAGATGAAGTCCGCTTGCATTTCGAGGTCATACCCATCTGGCCGGGTGCAAGGGTTCGGGATCGGAATCACTTCGATTCCCGGGCGTAGGCGTCACATTACAAACGTCCAGCGAAACTCGCCCCTGGCTGGTTAGGCCAGCCCGCCTCCTATGTAAAAGGTCTTGGTTAGGGCCGTGGCGGGTCGAAGGTCGATTTCGAGGAATAGGCTACAACCATGTTCGTGAAGACTCGATAGTGGCTATACAGTAGGGAGTCAGGTGTTACTCGGAGGTCTTCGTCCAGGCAGAGATTTAGATAAGCCAAGGTTTTGCGTGTGAAATAGTTGTACTTCATCGTCTAAGGTCTTTTGCGTGGTAAATTCCCAGGGTTTTACCAGCCATGTCCGCGATGAGGTATCGTGTGAGGCTTATTACTTGTAGGACTCGACACTTCACGAATTTCTTGTCTAGTTTGGCATTGTAATGTCGGGTGGCATCGCTCTGCCGGAAGTTTCGACGATATATTTCGTCGCCTGCCTTAAAGCCAGAAGGATGAGATCGCAAGTTGTACCGCTCCTCTCCCATCCGTCTACTTTCTTCAATCTTCTCCCGCAGTTGATCTCGCAGAAGTTGGAGCTTTTCGTGCGGTTCCAGAACCACGATTGGGTCCTCTAGCGATTTCAGCTGCCGCAATAGCCGGTAAGCGCTTCCGTGACAGATCATGTACTGGCCGAACAATGCGAAATACGGGGAAATGCCGGTAGTGGCGTGGTACGACGAGCGCAGAGCACTAGTGATGGCGGACAACTTGCGATCCCAGTCCTTCTGATTCGGGTGGACATAGGCACGAATGGCCGCTATGAGCGTACGGTTCAGTCGTTCGGATGCGTTGGCTTGTGGTGAATAGACGGCGGTTCGTTGGTGGATGATGCCGTATTTGGACATTAGGTCTCGGAACTTGCTTGAGGTGAACTGGACCCCGTTGTCGGAGACAAGTTTCTCCGGAACTCCAAACATGTGAAAGACTCGGTTCTCCAAGAAGCTGAGTATAGGTCCAGTGTGCATGTTACGTAGTGGTTCTATGATAGGGAATTTAGAGAGCTGGTCCAGGACCACGACAGCTCCCGTGTGACCAGAAGCAGATCGAGGGTAAGGACCGATAAGATCAATGTACAAGCGCTGGAACACGCGTTCGGGGACCTCAACCTTACCCATGGGTGGCCGAAGAATGGTGTTGGGCGCTTTAGTGCACTTGCATAGCTCACAGGAGGCTACGTACGCTTTTATCTGTTGTGCCATCTTAGGCCAAAAGAAGCAGGTTTTCAACCGCCTAAGTGTACGACCGTAACCGCCGTGCGCACTTGATGGGTGGTCATGGGCCCGTCTGGTAAGATCAGTGGTTAATTCTTCGGGCACCCACAACTTCCACTGTTCTTCTTCTTGTATGGGGTCACCGGATGCGTGCCCCATCCGCCTGTAAATAAATCCATCTGTCAACCGCAGTTCAGGAAGCTGGGACAGTTGATTCTGGATAGTGTGAATCAGTTGGGTGTAGCTGGCTGACTTGAAGGCAGGATGGTCCAGATCGATCAATTGGGGGCTGTCGTCCTCCTGGACCAACTCGGCTCCTTCAGGAGCGAACATTCTGGATAGGGTGTCGGGGACTACATGCTGGCTTCCTTTTCGGTGGCGAATTGTGAAGTCAAATGCCTGTAGTTTCAGTGCCCACGTGGCCAATCTGCCGTTGAGATCAGTCTGGCTCATGAGCCATTTCAGAGAAGCGTGGTCCGTAACGATTTCAAAGGTGTGTCCCTCCACAGAGGCTCGGAAGCGTTTCACTGCCAACACTGCAGCTAGACATTCCTGCTCGGAAACCGTGTAATTTCGCTGGGCTGGGTTCAACTTGTGAGACATGAAGGCTATAGGTCTCTCCTCGCCGTCTTGTGCAACCTGGACTAAGACTGCTCCCACCCCATGTTGACTCGCGTCACAATGGATTGAGAACGGTTTGTCAAAGTCCGGGCTGTGCAGTACGGGGGCTGTAGTCAGACTCTCTTTTAGCTCTTCAAAGGCTCGCAAGCTGGGCTCTTCCCAGACGAATTTACGTCCCTTACGCAGCATGTCGGTCAAAGGAGTGGTTATGATGGCATATTCACGTACAAAACGCTGGTACCATCCGCATAAGCCTAAGAATCGGCGTAATTGTTTGGAGGTCTTGGGTAATGGAAAGACATCAATCGCTTGAGTCTTGTCCGGATCGGTCTTGATATGGCCATGCCCAATGATGTGACCTAAATACTTCACCTCCGTCATCACGAACTGACTCTTCCGTATGTTGATGGTTAATCTTGCCCTCCGGATGTGTAGAGCCACCTCCTGAAGCAGGTCGATATGTTCGTCAAAGGTCTCGGTTATAAGCGACAGATCGTCCAAGTACACGAAAACTTGGTGCCGTAAATGAGGTGGTATCACCTTATCCATAAGGCGCGTCATTGTTTGGGGGGCATTGCACAATCCGAATGGCATTGTCACGAATTGATACAGGGGCCGACCTGGGCCTGTGAAGGCTGTTTTCTCCTTTGAACCAGGGTCTAAAGGAATTTGCCAGAAGGCGTCCTTGAGGTCTAAGCTCGTGATGAAGTGGGCTTTAGGCAACCGACTCAAAATGCCTTCAATCAACGGTAGAGGGTATGTGTCCTTGACCGTGACGGCGTTCAAGCGTCTGGCATCTAAGCATAACCGGACCTTGTTCGGCTTGACCACTAAGGTGACTGGGGAAGCCCACGCGCTCTGTGATTCTTCGATTACGCCTAATGCTAGCATTCGATCCACTTCGGCATATAACGACTTTTCCTTCGCCGGAGATATGGCGAAATGTCTCTGTTTTATGGGTTTAGCATCCCCCACATCTATAGTGTGGAACACCAGGGCAGTCTGCCCGAGACCTTCCTTCTCATGCGATGGAAAAGCCGATATAGCCGAGTCAAGTAGCAGTTGCTGATTTACATCCAGTGTATGTCGTAATAAGTTAGTGGGTTGAGATTGGTCAGGAGCTGTGGTGACGGACTCCAGGGTCGTACCGGAAAACAGTGCCGGGGCCAAGTTAAATTTTCGGACGAAATCCCCTCCTAGATAAAGATTCTGGGTTAATTGAGGTATGATGAAAAATTCCAGAGGTTTAGATACTCCTTTAAAGGTGACCTCCGTCATAATTTTTCCCACTACAGAGTGATGAGTTCCGTCCGCCGTGCTTAACCAGGAGGTGAAATGACGGATTTGATGCGCGTGCATTGCCAGTACCTCCCCTGCAAAATCGGCAGATATGCAATTCACGCTGGCTCCCGTATCGACTAAGCCTGACACTCGTTTTTGCAGGAGGTGTACTGACGCATATGGCCGAACATCATCCCTCAATAATTCGTCTAAGTGTATGTCCTTCAGCACTTTCCTCGACTGCCTGACTTTTCTCCAGAAGCTCCGCATCCGACGCGTGGCTCGCTTTCTTCGCGGTGGGACATTTGTGGCCAACTCCTCATGGAAGATGCGCTGTCGAGTAGCCAAATAATTCCGCAGCCTGACATGAAAAGGTTTTACATGCCAAGGAACTTTCGCCTCGCTATCATTTCCCTGCGCGTTGGCCTCGGCGAAGGATGGCGTCGGTTGTGGAACTTCGGGAGAACTGTGTTTAGCGGTGCGAGTCAGCAGAATTGGAGTCATGTCGGGAGCTTGGTCATAGCTAGTGATGGGGTCGGAATTGGTTCGTCCGGGGTTTAGGAGTGCCGACGGGTGGTCGCGGCACTCGGTGGCAAGTTTTTTCGCATTTTGCAATTTGCGCAGTCAGGTGCGTAGGTGTCGGCCTTCCCGCAGCGGTAGCAGAAAAGCGTCGGCTCCGCTGGACATGCATAGAACCGATGCCCCGTTTGTCGGCAGTTCCAACAGACCGTCGGGCTAGTGATTGCTTCTAGGGAGGGTCGATCAATCAATGCTGGGTCCTCAAGCTCCTGTGGTGCTCCGCTCCTCGGTACTGGTACTGGGTCACCAAGCAGGTGGTCCGCTGCCATCAACTCCGCGGTATGATGATTTCGGGGATTTGGTCCCGTTATGCGAGGTTGTGGACGGAAGGTGCCTCGCCGCTCATCCAATTGTTCTTGCCTACGGGCATGGAGGCGCAATCCCTGTATGGTGTTGATGGGAAAATACAGAAGGCTGTTCTGAAGGTCCCAGCGCATATTCTCTCTGATAATTTCTACCAGTTCGTCCTTGGGCGTGGTAGTTCGCAAGCGAGTGCTCAATCTCACTATACTTGTGTAGTACTGGTCGAACGGTTCGTGAGCGCCTTGTTTCCGTTTCTTTAATTGTTCCCTTAGCTCTCTCTCAGTGAAGCCATCCTCAAATCGATCGCGGAAGGCTGCACTGAAAGAGTGTCAAGTGGGACGTGGCGTTGATTCTTTAAAGCTCCAGTACCAGTCGGCAGCGTCGCCGCTGAACAAAAGATGTGCATGCCGGAGGAAGGCCGAGGAATCACCTCCCAGGGTGCTGAATACTAACGCCTGAATCCGGAAAAGGAACCGGTCCGCCGATATCATATCGTTGAACCCCGTAAAGTTCAGGCGCCAGCTCTCCATGATACGAGGCGTCGGGTCTCGAAAAGGTGTCAATGCGTTCCCGGGGGGAATCGCATCCTCGATTAACCTGTTGTACGAAACTGCCTCGGGGACTAGAGGTACCAACGGAGGTGCGGTGCTGTGTCGTGGTCTATATTCGGGAGCTCTGGGATCCATTCCCGAGTTCCTTGGAGGTGGGGCCCATTGCTCGGATGGTCGAGAGTGGGGCATAGCCACACTGGGATTGGGCTCCCAGCCAAGCGGAGTTCTCACGCGGCTGGGTGGTTGGCTCATAGGGAGATTCTGGAGCTTTCCCTCCAGGTTGGCAATCCTCTCCGACATATCTCTCATCAACGCCACGAGGGTGTCAATGGAGTGGGCGGAAGGCATGGGGGTCACCTCGGACATGACACTTGCGGCCGGAACTTCACCGCCTACCGCTCCTTGAAGGTCTAAGAGTGATTGGGACGGTTCGGCCTCTGGAACTCCTTTCGCCACTGCTCCACGCGTTGGGAGGGGCGTTCCGAGGGGGACGTCTACGGCGGTCCGCTCGATGGGTCGCCGACATAGTGGGCAAAGCTCTGACGTGAGGAGGAGCTGTTGGACACAGGCACGATGGAAAAGGTGTCCACAATCCAATCGCACGCTGTGTACGCCCTCCACTACGTCTTCGAAGCAGATCCCGCAGTTAGCTGGTTGGACCGTTTTGGATCTGGTCCAACGCTTATCTGGGGTCCGCTTCGTTGCCATTTTTGCTGGTTTTGGTAGGTTAATCTGGGGGATGAAGTAAGTCTTACTGAAAAAAAATGTAACACTCTAATATGCAAAACAAAAAAATCTTAAGAATTATTTAGTGGCCGATAGTGGCGAGCTATGTATTATAAGCAAATAGGCAAAAAAAAATTTATTTGATACACTTTCCTTTTCAGCAGTTGACTCCTTCAACGAGAAATGAGAGTGCGTGGTAATCTGCTGAAGAAAAGGTGCTTTCGGTCGGTCTACGAAATTTAACCCCATACCCACCTACATTACAAACCGTTTCTAATCTACGTTACATGACTCGACGAGACAAGTGGTAGAGCTACCGTAACGATTTCGTACGCGGTCAAAATTCCCGACGCGTGGAAGCATTCCGGGCTTCGCAACTCCAGCGTACGCCACCGAACGTTGAACCGATACCACTCGTCTATCACGCATACGAAATAAGTAGAATCCTTCCGCGACATAAAGGCAAGGTAGCCTTCTATTTTCTTGAGAGTCCATGCTGATAGGTAAACCCATCAGGCTGGCAGTTCCATCAAGATAATAGAAGGTCCTTACAGGGGTTTAGCCTGGGACAACACATCGGAAGGATTCTGTCGCGAAAACAAAATCAAACAAAGGAGAGCGGAAGATACAACTCACGTGAAGCGACTGCTAGTGTGTATCACACAACTCCACTGCTCCTGATAGTGGGACTCGAGTACCAAAGTACCTTACATCCTCCGTAAAGGACCAACTCGTCAGAAGACGCGAATTTCTTTCCCCCTTAGGATGTTTTATGGCCCCACGTTGGGCGCCATTTGTAATGATTTTCCACATTTTAAGTTCGAACGCGGAACCGACCTCTCATCGGTTCTGGACGTTAAGTCTGAGTAGTGCCAACGGATGGTACCAACAGGTCAACCAATCCGTGCACCGTAACCCATTCACGCGGTGGCTGCTTGTCGGCCAGCTAGTTCGGAGAGGATTTCGGTCGCGGGTCTCCGAATGGGTTACGCTCAATTACAATATTTTCAGCCACCTGAGCATGCCCGTTTTCAAAACGCGTTATCAGACAAAACCATACGGAGAAGAAACCTATTCTACGTTACTCCGTATTTCGTCATTAACCAGTCAAGAATAGAAAATCTAATTTTTATTTCGCGTTCCCGAATTTACGACGCGGTACCGAAAAGTATGCTACTCGAACTTAACACGACGAAGACTACTCTAATAAAATGTCAAAACTACAAAGATACCGCGTACCGCGCACGACGCGAAACCGACCTCAGCGGATTTGGCGAAACCCTACCCTCGCGACGGCATACCTACCCTGCACTCACTTTCCCGCTGAAACAGAAAGAACCACTGAAAAGGAAAGTCCTTGATTAATTAGCAATTCATAGTTATTTTATTTTCATTATATTGTTTTAATTGAAAAATATATGCATTCATTAAAGTACATTATGTAATGAATTTCGAAATGTCCGTGTAGGACACGGGTGCCGATGGTCTGGCACAAGTGTCAGCGAGCTAAATTAACACCGAGCTCAGCTAACTAGCTTCGCTTAACGACCGCGTACGCGTGCTTGACGACTAGCATTTGCGGGATCATATGAGGCGGGTTCTTGTCGAGCCACGAAGCTACACTACAAAATACTTATCACGCGTACTCTACTCTACAAGACGCACCGATCAATTTTTATTGTCTTTAGAAAAGTTCTATTAGGTGTCAATTAATCTACTCTACAGAAATTCAATATTGTTTTGCCTCGTTAAAGTTAGCGGACACGGAGGCTTGAGACAAACGCAAACATTACACAAAAAGCAACCGTTGCTTTCACAGAAGAAGGTCGTTGCATTACAAGGGGAATGTCAAACCTAAAGATGTTAAAGTGGCTGAAGTGAACCACTCATCTCTGCCTAAAGGATGGAAACTTGACGGATGCAGTTTACTTTACACTAGTAAAACAACAAACTAAGCAGTTTCGACGGGGTGACCACCTTTTCTCTTCAGGAGCAGCCACTCCTGATCACCACGGGGCTGCTCGACTGCTTATGTTTATTACAGGGCAGTCTCTTCGATGCCGACCCAGGCATGGAGAGACTGAAGGATTTCGCTCTACACTAGTGAAGAAACAATTGTTTCCGCAGTGGAGAGATGGTTGTTATAATTTTAGGCCCCTCTTCTTGAATACAAGTCCCTGTCTTCTACGAAAGTATGCTAATAAAAACCGCTAACCAATTATAAAAACAAATCGTGTGTCGGTCAGGACTAATTGATGATGCGGATTTTATCACTGCCGGTCATCAGATTAGCTCCCAGCAAAAACTGACGCAATTCCAAGCAATGTATTTGAAAACCCCTGGCACCATCAGTTTGTTCAAAATTAGAACTGTCCGACTTCAACATGTATAAAAATGTGCAAACCTTTCTTTTGGTAACATTAAGGGACGCACTACTCTAAAACATCATCGGCATGTTCAGGCGACTGAGCCACCATGAACGAAGAACTCCAGAAGATGCTATAGAACTTATTATACCGAAGACAAGACAAACAACACCAAAAGAGAGTTTATCGGTGACTTTATCTTTACTTTATGGAACCCTCCAAAGTATGCTACGTTAATATCAAATGGTGAGGGCGACAATAAAAATTGAATCGGTTCATCTGCCGACAGCAAAATTAAAAATGTGAGAACTCGAAGGAGAGTGGTGTTGTTTCCCCTTCGGGCCCCACGTTGGGCGCCATTGTAATGATTTTCCACCTTTTAGGTTCGAACGCGGAACCGACCTCTCATCGGTTCTAGACGTTAAGTCTGAGTACTGCCAACGGATGGTACCAACAGGTCAACCAATCCGTGCACCGTAACCCATTCACGCGGTGGCTGATTGTCGGCCAGCTAGTTCGGAGAGGATTTCGGTCGCGGGTCTCCGAATGGGTTACGCTCAATTACAATATTTTCAGCCACCTGAACATGCCCGTTTTCCAAACACGTTACAAAACAAAACCATACGGAGAAGAAACCTACTTTACGTTACTCCGTATTTCTTCTTATAACCAGTCAAGAATACAAGATCTAATTTTCATTTCGCGTTCCCGAAGTTTCGACGCGGTACCGAAAAGTATACTACTCGAAATTAACACGACCAAGACTACTCTAACAAAATGTCAAAACTACAAAGGTACCGCGTACCGCGCACGACGCGAAACCGACCTCAGCGGATTTGTCGAAACCCTACCCTCGCGACGGCATACCTACCCTGCACTCTCTCTTCCCACTGAAAAAGAAGAACCGCTGAGAAGGAAAGTCGTGGCTCTGTTTAGCAATTCATTTTAATTCAGTGCTAAGATTCTACTAAATATAGTACCAAATAAGATAACAATAAAATTATTTGAAATTAATAAAATCGAAAGTATTAAACGAGTTGTTTTGACATTTTTGTTTTTCATATAGGTTATTTTATTTGCAACGGATTTGTAAGCATCTCGTAAAGATTTGTGATCATAGTGAGACTTTTTATGAAAAATCATATAGGAGATGGTACAAATCTTACAGTGTATTTTATGTAATATTAAGTATGATTTATTCTACGAATAGTAATATTAATTCAAATACATTTACTTTTATATTACTTGAATATAATAGAATAATGGCCAATTTTTATATGAGCAGAAAACAACGTTTATCGCACTTCAAAACGTGTTAGTAGCTTCTGAAGTGCTGTTATTTAATAGTATCAGTTGCCATTGACTAATAAAAATTGAAATGATGACCTAGCCAGCCATATCGGCGTTGGGAAGTTTTTCAAAGACAATTTATTTCTATCCAATCCCATCATTCGCGAATGAAGCATTCAATTATTCATATCGAAAAATTATTATATAAAAATTGACCATAAGATAAGACTAAATGTATTTAAGACAATACACAAATATGAATATATAATTAGATAGAAGAATATTAATTACCATGTGCCTAATATAAAAAGTCTTGGCTACACCGTACAGATTAGTTTTTTGAAAATTCATTACATATGTATGCGTTACATTTATTTAGTTTGAGGGACAAACAGTTGTTAAATAATCAAATACTAAGAAATTTTATTTCGCTTTCTAACTGTGTATGTTGTAGAATTTTTTTGCATATAGTATTTTAGATATGTTGACTAGTAAGTAAAAATATTAAATGTACTTAGTTGTAAGTGGTATGGTAGCTATTGTCGTATTTTCTAGGGTTTACACCTCTGGAGCCAATTATATATATTTTATTAACGAAAGATCCAAAGATCCAAAGCAATTTTTTTTTAAGGCAAATTACCCAAAACTGATGTGAACGAAGGTTGCTTTAAATATTGTGATTTAGATCTTATTCAAGGAATAGATTTAAAAAAATTAATTTAAATATTTTAAGGATTAATAAGCTTCACAAATGCAAAAATGGGTAAACATCAGGTGGTAAAAAGTCAATAAGATTTTTTTTTCAGATACTGATTTGATCTCACACTGGTTTTTTTTTTTGTTTTACCCGGAAAAGAAATTTTAGGGCATAGAGAGGTGTTCGTTATGAAAATTAATTATATAAAAATTACGGTTCAAATGTATCCTTATGTGTAAAAGTATGCAAATTCCTATGGGCTAGATACACTGAAAGTTCTAGTCGCAGACAGCTCCCTCAGGCGGACCTCTCCCATGGGCGGCCGAAATTTTTAGTCCCGATTTATTCTTTATGGTTTTGGAACAAAAGACATCCTAGTATCCGGACTCTCCTCCGGCCGGACACAGACACCTAATCAATGTATTTTTTATGCAAGGGATCTCTCGCAAGCGGGCAAATAGCGCATTCCGAGAAATAATAAGACGACGAATATTGGAAAATTTCGTGGTAGATAGTCACAGCTGCCGACCAAAACGATTTTGCTGCATTTGTGCGTTATAGCTAGTAGTGTAGTGTTGCAGAACTGTATTTGTATTATTTTTTTATGCAAGGGATCTTTCGCAAGTGTAAAAGCGTTATAGCTAGTAGTGTAGACGTCGTGTAGTAATAGTGTAGTGTTTGAGAACTTGATTGTTAAAAATCGCAAATGGCACCGCGTAATATACTTTCCTTAGAAGAAAAAGTTATCAACACGCAAGCACAAATATATCTTTTCTCTCAGATTTAGTGCACAACACTGCGCCAAACTATTTACCCGAACTTAACTTGCCATCGTATGAATGTGAATTGTAATTTTCACGCGACAATTTACACCACCGCAACGCCACTATGCAATTTTCGTTCGATTTACTTTCTTTGACGTTTCCCAATTGACATAAGCACCAAGAAGCCAAATGAATTGACAGTTTACTTGCGAGAGTGACACATTCCACGAGAGCGAGGCAAATTCTCGTTTCCACTCGTGGCTTCTTCCTTCATGACTTTTGCTTTTCCTATATCGCACTATGAATACGGGACATTAGGGAGCGCCAGTGCAAGTGCAATCGATTTCTTCCGCGCTATCATGCACTTGTTCCGCTCAATGCAAACATGCATAATGCAATAACACTCACGACGCCAATCATGCACTTTTCTTGATCATACTTCAACGAATCCCACACCATGTAGAGTTAAAGTTCATCGAGCGATGGAAAAATAAACAAAAGCATTGCACAGAAACGCGCGAAATATTCACGATTTTTCACGCGGGATTAGTCCGATTGGAATCGAGTGCAATGCGCCTTGCCTTGGGCAGATTAACCACGTCAGTTTACCAGCAGCTAACTGTTAGATTTTAATGTATAACTCCCGGTTTATTTCACTAAGAGTTACATAATTGTGTGAATTTTAAGTTAAGCTGAAGATTTGACGCGGCTGCAGTAGTTTTTAATTGATTTGATCGAATGAGTCCGAAAGTACACTAGTCGACGGTGAAAATCTTCACGGGATCGGGTATCGGGAGCATTTAGTTCGTCGGTACTCCTGAGGCCACTGCTTATCTCACACCTGGACTTTGGCTGCCACGAAGCACCATGAACAACAAACCCACTCTTACCTGTTCTGTTCAAAGCTTGTTCTAGAACAGTGCTAAAATCGTTTGCATTAGATGGAAAGGCATCAATGTCTTGAAGGAATTCTCCTTCCAAATTTAAAATATAATCCTTCGCTTCTAGCACAGCTTCCGCAAGGCCAACGATTGTTCCAGCATCAAGGTTCTCATCTCTTATTTTACGAAGCTCAGCCTACACCTCGGAATACTTTTCCTGATATATCATGTCGTCATAATGGGTTTGTTTACGATTCATATACTCATCCTTATCGCGCCAGACATCATTGTATCTAGGTTAAAAAAGCAAGGTTAATTTTTGGCCAAGATTTCTTTAAATAGCCATTGGAACTCACTCGTCTATTCCTGATTTTATGTCTGGTAGGAAAGATGACTGCCCTGGTTGGAACCCGGCCTCTGCAGTTTCTTCAACATTTAAATCCCCACTTTTGGCCGGTGACTTAGACTTATTTTTTGTTTTACTTGACTCCCTCGAAGAAATAGCGGACGAACGACTGTTATTTCCCGCCGTTTCTCGCCCTCGTTGCGCCGGACTGTCAATCCGTCAACCGCCGACAAAACAGATGTGCGGAATGGAACGCCACATGGCGGCAATGTGCATTTCCATTTGTTGCCAGTGGCATAGTGTTTCGATGGCCACGGTGGAGGGGGGCATTCCCAGATGGATATGTCTCGAAATGTGTCGGGGTTTTGATTAATATTATGTTTCAGATATTTAAATCCACAGATCTAAATATTTGGAGAGAAAACAAATATTTTCTGCGCAACGATATCCGCACGAAAGATGAAGTCCGCTTGCATTTCGAGGTCATACCCATCTGGCCGGGTGCAAGGGTTCGGGATCGGAATCACTTCGATTCCCGGGCGTAGGCGTCACATTACAATTACCCTAGTTGGCTAAAATTTTATAAGTACGTGCTTTATTTACTTTTTTTTTGGATTCTTATTCTTTTACAATTTGTTCTCTCTGACAGTTAGCAAATTAAGTGTATGTAACTTCAAAGATATGAAGTTTAAATTTTTGCTTATTTTTGTTTCTATTTTGACTTATCGAAAGTATTTATTTTGTAATCTAAAATTTAAAGTCTTATGCGTTTTAATTGTTTCTTAAAATGTTTTATGTTTTGCTTTTAAGTACAGTTGTAGGTTCTATAGTTCAGGTATTTATAACGGTGGTTGACAATATATATGTATTTAGTTGTAATTCTATATTTACCTGATTATATTTTCTTCTTAAAATTATGCTCGTTTTAATTATAGACTTTAAATGATGTTTTTTTTAGATCTAACAGACATAAATTCCTTTGGTTGTCCAGGAGCTTAAGGGTTTATGCATATTTATTTGTTAAACATATTTTCATTTTTACTAGTAGAGCACGAGGTTTTAAAGAAAATTTAGCAAAAGTTAAAAGCTCCTTTTATAAAAATATTCATATATCATTGCTAGTTAAATTATCATGTAGAACTTAACTTTTTACAATGTATTTATATTTTTATATTATCGATTTAATTTGCAGTGTATAACTTTTCCCGTATTCAGTTGATTTGCAGAGCTCAAAATATGTACTTTTAATTAGAGCAATAAATTGACATGAAAACTTATCACTTAAAATAACAAAAATGTGTGATGAACACAAAAAAAATAACCAACTGTGCATTTTAAACTAATCAAATATTCATTAATTATGGCAGGTAAAACATAAAATTGTATCAACGTGAAATATTTAAATTTATGTTTCTTTTGGTATTAACTTACTTCAATAAACATACGATCGTTTGTTTGATTGTAAAAATACCTAGTTGAAATGTATGTGACTAAATAGAATGAATTGAGAATTTGGGACATTCTCAAGTAATGATTACTCCTGCCTACATGATCCGTGTAGTTGCTTGTTAAATTTTCGAATAAACTGAACTGACAAGAACCGAATACTGTGTGAATGCTTGAGCGATATGTAAAGTATAAACAAAATGAGTCAGCAGACAGCTCGGTCCAGTTTATTATACAACACAGTTGCGTGGAACGAAAAACTATAAAATTATGCCAACAGTCGGTATGTAGAAAGATATTAAACTTTCCGTATGTCGATTTTAATTTTCGCTAGAAAAAACGTTATCTATTTTTGGAAAATTTTAGCATATTGGATCTCTTTTACATTCTCGAGCACACGTTAAAATGTTATTCTATCAAATCGAACTTTAAGCATACGAGTATAATACTGAAAATGGTATAGATTTACATTAAATCCAACAACTCCATAATGACCATAGCAATAGTAATCAGCTCCTCTGGGTGTTTCTAATCTCAATGGTCTCATCATTTATCTCCTTTACGTATCCTACACTTATTGCAATATAATCTAATTTGTTGTAATCAAACATGGAATTCTTAAAGTTCCTTCTTCATGTACGTCTTCCTCGTTCGCAGTAGGCTAGGAAATGAACAATTTCGAGGACCATACATATCACCGGGAGGACAATATTCGTAGCCAATTTTCTCGTAGAAGCCCACTTGATCGACGGTCGCCAAACAATTACAAGATCAGATGGCTGGGCCGAGAGGAGGGACTGTGAGTTCAGTCACCTCCAGCGCCACTTCTTCACTGGTTACAATGTATTGGCGCTTGTGCACGTGGGGCCAAATATCCCCATCTGGGCTAATTGCTCCAATTCCAAGGTGCATGAATCCCTAGTCACAGCAAGGGGAGACTGGTACAATGTTGTCCTGCCCTATTGTAGCCCTTTCTACTGCTTCCTGCAGCATATGCGCACACACGGTAAAGTTCACTTTCACTCACAAATTGACTACTTTGTTTATTTATTTTAAGAAGTCTTTGAATTCACTTTTCAATGCTTTCTTTCCCACCGTTTCTCTCCCTCGTTGCGTCGGACTGTCCATCCGACAACCGCCGACAAAACAGATGTGCGGAATGGAACGCCACATGGCGGCAATGTGCATTTTTATTTGTCGCCAGTGGCATGGTGTTTTGATGGCAACGGTGGAGGGGGGCATTCCCAGATGGATATGTCTCGAAATGTGTCGGGGTTTTGATTAATATTATGTTTCAAATATTTATATCCACAGATCTAAATATTTGGAAAGAAAAAAAAATATTTTCTGTGCAACGATATCCGCACGAAAGATGAAGTCCGCTTGCACCTCGAGGTCATACCCATCTGGCCGGGTGCAAGGGTTCGGGATCGGAATCACTTCGATTCCCGGGCGTAGGCGTCACATTACAAACGTCCAGCGAAACTCGCCCCTGGCTGGTTAGGCCTCCGTAATATTCCTAACAAACATTAGAAAATGACAATTCGCTGTTCGCTTCCGCGTTGCCCAAATTTTAATGATGGCTCGAGCGAAAAGTGCTACTTTCGGTAAAAATTAATAGTTGCTTTGATTTTTAATGAGAAAGTTTAGTTTCAATAGTTTCAATTTGTGAATCGCAAGAAAACTGCTCAAATATATTTGCAATTTTTTGTTATGATTGCTTCATATTTTGCCGCATAACCAGTGGCTTAAAGCAAAAGCGTCACAAAATTGTAACATTTTTGAAGGGGGTCATAATTCATTGTAAATTTTTATCATTTTAGAATTCCGAATAATATTAGTGCAAAAATGGAGTGGTGCTGAATTCTCGGGATAAATCGGGAAATAAAATGTTCGCAAGTTTGCGAAGATCATTTCAACGATAGCGCCATTATTTAATTGAATCAAATCTAATAGTGTAAGATAGCTACTCTTATATTAATATTTGCACAAAATTCAAGTATCTCAAATTGAATTGAAAATATTTACACATTTACATCTACTTTTGGACATATCAGTATATTTAATAATTGATTAACATACTGATTTCAAATTTTTAATTTCAGAATTCAAAGTGAGTTTGCTTTCTTAACCATTTCCGGTAGATTGTTATATATACGCAGAGCATCATCCGTTGCATCGTTCTTTAGAAGATTTGTTCTGGCAAAAGGTATTACGAATTGATTTGCATTCCTTGCATTATATGGGTTGATCTGTGATACCTTAATTAATGGCGCTCGTTCCGATCCATTAGTTTTTAAATTTTTGTAGATAAACTAAACTTTCGCCATTTGTAATAAACATAAGCAGTCGAGCAGCCCCGTGGTGATCAGGAGTGGCTGCTCCTGAAGAGAAAAGGTGGTCACCCCGTCGAAACTGCTTATTTTGTTGTTTTACTAGTGTAAAGTAAACTGCATCCGTCAAGTTTCCATCCTTTAGGCAGAGATGAGTGGTTCACTTCAGCCACTTTAACATCTTTAGGTTTGACATTCCCCTTGTAATGCAACGACCTTCTTCTGTGAAAGCAACGGTTGCTTTTTGTGTAATGTTTGCGTTTGTCTCAAGCCTCCGTGTCCGCTAACTTTAACGAGGCAAAACAATATTGAATTTCTGTAGAGTAGATTAATTGACACCTAATAGAACTTTTCTAAAGACAATAAAAATTGATCGGTGCGTCTTGTAGAGTAGAGTACGCGTGATAAGTATTTTGTAGTGTAGCTTCGTGGCTCGACAAGAACCCACCTCATATGATCCCGCAAATGCTAGTCGTCAAGCACGCGTACGCGGTCGTTAAGCGAAGCTAGTTAGCTGAGCTCGGTGTTAATTTAGCTCGCTGACACTTGTGCCAGACCATCGGCACCCGTGTCCTACACGGACATTTCGAAATTCATTACACATTATAATAATTTGACTAAAGGTTAATGATTTTGCTGATTGGTAAACCAAACTCGTTTGAGTAAGGATTGGCATTTTCAGAATGTTTTTATACGCTTTGGTCAGCAGCCTGGATATACTGTTTAAATGTTGCTTTGCTGACTGACTCCAAATAAGTACTCCATAATATAAAGTTTTCTCCAAATTCAAAGTTTTCTCCAAATTCCGAAGTTAATTCAGGATGTGTAAGTTTACATGTATTTGCAGTTTTTGTTGATTTGTATTTTATTTTAGTGTAATTATGATACGATTTCTTCGGTTTTGGCGAATATATCAATTGTATGAATAGTGTAAGTGTCATTTGGTTACCAGAACATTACATTTAGCACGTTCAATATCAGGACTCGGACAAGAAACGACGAAATTGCAATCAGCAATTCTCATCGCTAGTGTATGAATCCATTCCGACCATGAACACGGTATACTTTCGGAATCGTTCTTCTTTTGGGGAACATAATTATGCTAAGTACCCAACAAAATTAACTAAATATGTTTCCTATGACGTAGATTACAAGTCTGTGTGGTCTAGTCGTTAGAGCATGAACGCATAAGCCGAAGGTCCCAGGTTCAAATCTCGTTGGGAGCAACGTGATTTAGTTCAGGGGATTTTTCGGACAGACAACGAGTGTTCGCTCAGTGGTGATATGTACTGATTTAATCAGATCATATCATAGCTGAGCAAGCACACGGGAGCATGGTACTGACCAAAGCAACTTCCAAAAAAATCAATACGGTCATGTAAATGAGATACTCTAACTATCTCTAAGCGAAGGCCCGAAAGGGGCTGTAGTGCTACAAAGAAGGAGAAGAAGATTATATTGCTGGTTTTGTTGTCTTCAAAATAGAAAAAACCTTAAAATTCACGGAGTTTTTAGTTTCCATTGAAGGCTAATTTTTGGAAACATCACTTATGGCCTACAAAACAAAAGCCTGCATGAATTCGCCTTCGAAAAATGTAAAACAAATTTGCAAAGAGACGGAAAGCAATGAAATATCAAACTAATGACAAAGGATGAAAATATATTGGCAAGAAAATAATATTTTAAAATTATAAAAGAGCTCCAAAAGTATTTTTTAGAAAAGTAGTTATTCAGTGACTACAAACAACATATGATCGGAAGTGGTCACTATGGCTCCCTTTTCAGTTTGTTAATCAAAAAGTTCCTCAACGCCAGATATTATTTTATATTTAAAACAAAGTCTGAAAGGTTTTCTATTCGCCAGAAACTGAATAAATAATTCACAATTCAATATGTAAGGAAAAAATATTTAATAGAAAAAATATTGCCATGAATATTATTACATGGAAAAAAATAACGCTATAGATTAAACTGTCTTCTACACCTGGAAAAGAAATGAGATACACACAACATTATTTTTTGATCTGATTTATTTTTTCAATATTTGATTCACGTTGTTTGCGTGGAAATCTCCTAACTCCAATATTCCTCCGAAAATTAACCAGTTGGTCTTCATTATCTTATTAGATTTTTATCAATAATCTCTAAAAATACATGTTCATTGATTGCATTTAATCCAAAGTTAAGTTGATTATCAAATTTGCCTAAGACACCTTAAATGAGAAACTAAAAAAATATGTAAAATCATTTTCAGTTAAATATTTTTCTCATGGTGCTATTAATTTGAATTTTCCCGCCATTTGATTTCATTTGCCCCTACTTTGCTGAGACTACAATTGGTTTAAGCCAAAACTAACGATAGATACAAGCCATATGGTAGCAATTTGCATATGTATTAGTCGGCCTACTATGGACAAGCTTCCGGTAGCTGTCACCCAACTGCGGCACTAGCAAACGCTTATATTTCGTCATATATACTATTCGCCGAATAAAAAAAGTGCCGAACGCATTCCGTGCATGCTATAAATTCACCTTGTATAGCCCATTGTGCTCCTAAACTTTCCAAGACGAGCAAATGAAGCACACGTTTTGCACCTTCGACTGATAGCTCAGCGTTGAGATGTAAACAAACTCCTATAAATTCACTTTGGAAGGCGATAAAAACTAAACGGGTATAAGAACTGAAAAAATTTTCACTTCACTAGGAGCGCTATTGTGTTCTCCGCGGATCGTCTGGATTTCACTGTAGAAATCCGTCTCTAAACCATACAAAACCTCGAATTTTTGTTGGCACCTCCACAATTCTTCATATAACGCCATGTAAGTTAGCCAGCAAAGTCGGCCTACTAATGGTCATGTGTGGGGTAGTAAGCGCTGCTGCCATATGGCTTGTATCTATTGTCAGTTTTGGTTTAAGCCACTACCAATACAATCGAAGAAATCTTACAAAGCCATAGCTGATATTCGGAAATTTTTTGGGCTATCATTTACTCCTTTTCTTCCCTCCCTAAGGTGTCAGCACCTTATACGGGATAAAACGTTGATATTCGCACTACTGTCCCTAACAATGTTAGAATCATCATTTGTGAAAATGTATACGTCGATGCGAATCTTTGTGGGCCGCCCAATCGTTAAAAACTTAGTGAGATTGAAATCACAAAACAGTTCTATTCGCAATATTGGTATTCTGGCACATATTGACGCCGGTGAGTACGATGAAGTCCGAGAAGCGGGATGACGGCACTCTCCTGGCATCGGCCCTATACGTCGCGGGCGCAGACTGCAAATCGGTTCGTATTAGTCCTTAGTAATTTATATGCCCCGGAAATCGACGCGAAAACACGCAGAAGATAGTTAATTTCAAGCTTCTCACATTCCTTCTGGTACCAATCTTCGACGCCATTCAATCTTGTTCAAATTTCGGATGAAGCAAATTTTAGAATTAACTGTCTTCTGCGTGTTTTCGCGTCGATTTTCGGGGCAAATAAATTACTAAGGATTAATACGGGTTGGAGCACTGTTTTATCGAACGGTTACTGCTGGACCAATTGGGCTGAAATTTAATATGCCGTAGCACTTTTAAATTACAAAAGCGATGAGGTGAGGAAAAATTGAATTTAAGCATTTTTTCAATTGGATTTAATGTATTTCAGTTTAGCATGACAGATGAAAAGCGCCACATCCTTTCGTCCATTTACAGCTACCAAATTTATTTCCTTAGAAGGGTGTCCTACAAAAAACGGGAGCCCTTCTAAAGAAGAAGTTTACATGGAATATCTCCTTACCTTATCTATACTAACTAACAGAAGCCGGATGGTGCTGAAATAGTTTAAGTGCCAAATACAAGTATATCAAGTTGGGGCGACATTCGATGTTAACTATTTTCTTTTTTTATACACCTCCATTCCCTACCACTCTACCACTCTTTCTTCGTCGCACAACGCTCGTGCGATCTGCATTCACATTACGTCGCTTCGTCCTTTGTGCCACCCAGACAATGTTTAATACATCGGTATAAGGGGGAAACTAATCCTTTTCATGAACATCTAGTCCAAAAATCATGATCAGCTCTTAGAGATACAAAAAATTTCAATATAATACGGCGCATTCAAAAAAACTAAGTAACTGTCACTTCAGTATCTCGCCGATAGGGTCAAAAACGCCCTAAGATACTGGGCTCATAAATGCAGAACTACGGGCCCACGCTTCAATCAGTGCTCATTAAATGCTCCCTTAGTCTTTTCTTAAATACCAAAAGTGAGTTTGCTTTCTTAACCATTTCCGGTAGATTGTTATATATACGCAGAGCATCATCCGTTGCATCGTTCTTTAGAGGATCCGTTCTGGCAAAAGGTATTACGAATTGATTTGCATTCCTCGCATTATATGGGTTGATCTGTGATACCTTAATTAATGGCGCTCGTTCCGATCCATTAGTTTTTAAATTTTTGTAGATAAACTAAGCTTTCGCCATTATAATAATTTGACTAAAGGTTAATGATTTTGCCAATTGGTAAACCAAACTAGTTTGAGTAAGCATTGGCATTTTCAGAATGTTTTTATACGCTTTGGTCAGCAGCCTGGATATACTGTTTAAATGTTGCTTTGCTGACTGACTCCAAATAAGTACTCCATAATATAATTTCGTGAGGACAAACGCATTTAGAACAAGTTTCTTGATGTGCATTGGAAAAGACTCATATCTTCTTAACAAGCCTATTATTCGGGCGAATTGCCTCCTTAAGCTATTCATGTGTGGCAACCAGGTCATACAATGGTCGTTAGGAGGGCATCCGTCCCTCTTTCCTTTAGGAAAGAAATAGCTGTAAACCGACGAAATAATGTGGTGCTTCTTATCTGTCATGTCAAAACTAAAATACGTTAAATTTAATTGAAAAAATACTTAAATTTAATTTTTCTTCACCTCATCGGTTTTGTAATCAAAAAGTGCTCCGGAATATAAAACTTCAGCCCAATCTGTCCAGCGGTAAAAATTCGATAGAATAGTGCTTCAACCTTAATACGAACCGATTTGCACATAGAGTCTGCGCCCGCGACGCGTAGGGCCGATGCCAGGAAAGTGCCGTCACTCCCGTCACGCAGTTTAATTAGAACAAATTGTATTTCTTACGGTATTTATAGAGTATGGAGATATAGATTCAAGTGCATATGTATTGAGAGCAGAAACCTCAATTTCCAATCCCAACAAGCAGTCTAATCATATAAGCCTGATTTAGGTGTAATTTATTCCTTACTACATAAGGTCTCTGACGCCTCTGATCAAGGCGATTTTTTCCCCTTTTGCCGCCTTCTTTCAAATATTTGTCATACTCCTCGTATGATAAATAATTATTCTGTAAACAACCTATAAAGATGGAATCATCCACTTTTCAAAACTAAAACTAGGCGAATCAGCTACTTATTACTATATAAAGTGAGTGGAAAAATTTATATTTGTTCAACGGAATCATGTTTTTGCGCCCGTTCCAATTAACTTGTTTTAAAAAAGTTTCACTTATAATACTGCTGAGATGAGAAGCAAGCTTTCCTTTTTTTTGTGCATCAAGAGTTTCTGTAAATAAATAGTACGATGAACACGTATTTGAATAAAATGATATAATTAAACCTTAACTAGATAAATGTAAGGATATTTTAAGTTTCAAATTACTAGAAACAATTGTAGAATTGAGGCGATTTCTGGGAATGATAAATTTTTATCGTCGCTTCTTACCAAATGCCGCTAAACACCACGCTTTACTTAATAGTTTCTTGGTGGGTTCTAAGAAGTCAGACAAGAGAAAAATAAATTGGACACCGGAGGCTATTAAATCTTTTGAAACTTCCAAACAACAACTCTTCGATGCAACTATTCTGGCTTTTCCAGAACTAAATGCTCCATTAGCAATTTTTGTAGATGCTTCTGATATTGCCATTGGAGCAGCGCTTCAACAATGGGTAAACAATTGTTGGAAACCTTTGGGGTTCTTTTCAAAAAAATTGAACGAAGCTCAAAGAAATTATAGTACATATGATCGTGAATTACTAGCGGCCTATCAATCAGTAAAACATTTTAGATATTACATTGAAGGTCGCACATTCAGATTGTTTACAGATCATAAACCTTTAATATTTTCATTTCGTCAGAACCCTACAAAAGCTTCTCCAAGACAACTTCGTCAACTTAACTTCATCAGTGAATTTACATTTTTGGAAAAGAGAATATTGTTGCAGATTCTCTATCTAGAATTTCTGAAATTGAAATTCCTAGCTCTATAGATTTTAAAGCAATTGCTGAAGCTCAACTTATAGACGAATCTTTTGAGAAATTAAAATCAAATCCAAAATTTTCATTTAAACAAATAACTTTTCCAAACACAAATTTCAAAATTTTTTGTGAAATTACAAATGAAAATATTAGGCCATATATTCCGGAAGCATTTCGGAAGCAAATTTTGACTTCAGTACATAATTTAGCTCATTCAAGCATCCGAACTTCAAGACGCCTTGTATCAGAAAAATACTTTTGGCCATTTCTCAACAAAAACGTTGCTGATTGGTCTCGCACTTGTTTGGATTGTCAACGTTCAAAAATTACGAGATACGATAGAAGTGAACATAAAACATTCCCCCTTACATCAAAACGTTTTAAAATAATACATATGGATATAGTCGGGCCATTGCCTTACTCACAAGGTTTCACGTATTGCTTAACAATAATAGATAGATTTTCGAGATGGCCTGAAGCAATACCTTTAACTAATATTACGGCTGCAAATTGTGCAGAAGCATTATGTACTTTTTGGATTGCACGTTTCGGAGTTCCAGAAGTTATAGTAACAGATCAGGGTAGACAGTTCGAATCCCAATTGTTCAGTGAGCTGGGAAAAATCCTTGGATTCAAAAGAAATCGTACTACAGCCTATCATCCGCAAGCAAACGGAATGATAGAGAATTGGCATCGTACATTGAAGGCTTCTGTAATGGCTAATAAAAATCCATAATGGTCAAAAACATTACCATTCATTCTTTTGGGTTTGAGGACAGCATTTAAAGAAGAACTGAAAGCATCTCCGGCTCAATTAGTTTACGGAGAGAACATACGTTTGCCGAGTGATTTACACAAGATTTGTCTCGATCAGAAACCTCAATCAGATTTCGTTCAAGATTTAAAGGCAGTTATGTTAAACATTAAAGGTATTCCAGCTTCAAATCATAGTAACGTAAAACCAAGAGAAATTAAAAATCTAAATAGTTGCAATCAAGTGCTAATTAGAACAGATGCAGTGCACAAATCTTTACAACCACCTTATCATGGACCTTATAAAGTTTTAAAAAAATATGAAAAATATTATAGCATTCAAATCAAAAACAAATCATGTAATATTTCAATAGATAGATTGAATCCTTTTTTCTCCTGCATTCCAAACCATGACACGGTTAAAAATGATAAAAAAAAGTATCTTTCGACGAGAAGAACAACAAAATTAAATACATAACATGACATGGGAGTTAAAATAACTCTTTTAGAAAATACTAAGGTAAATCGTTAATGACCAGCATTAACTGAGGGGGAAGTAATGCGGTGGAACTTTCTCATTTTTAATATTATATAAATTTAATATAAATTTGAATTAATCTAGCTTAGTATTGTTGAATTTAAAAACAGTATTAATTCAGTTGAATATTTTTTATTGCAAAAAGGAGTAACCATAGGAAATATTTTTTTATTTATTGAAATTTCTGCACCAGTATCGATTAAAAATTTCTTTTTTGTGGAATGATCATAAAGTAAAAGACGGCTTGAAGCAATACTACTTAAATTTACCGTCGGAAATTTAAATTTATCTAGTTTTTTGAATTTTCCTTAAAATCAAATGAATTTTTCTTTTTGAAAGTGCATGGTTCAATGCACTTTTATGCTCTAGTACCAAATTTAAAATGATACTGTAATGATTTTTTTACTTTTATTACTTTTTGTTCGTACGCGGAACCGACCTCTCATCGGTTCTAGACGTTAAGTCTGAGTAGTGCCAACGGATGGTACCAACAGGTCAACCAATCCGTGCACCGTAACCCATTCACGCGGTGGCTGCTTGTCGGCCAGCTAGTTCGGAGAGGATTTCGGTCGCGGGTCTCCGAATGGGTTACGCTCAATTACAATATTTTCAGCCACCTGAACTTGCCCGTTTTCAAAACGCGTTATCAAAAGAAAACAAAATCATACGGAGAAGAAACCTACTTTACGTTACTCCGTATTTTCCTTCCATTACCAGTCAAAGTACAAATATCTAATTTTCGTTTCGCGTTCCCGAATTTCCGACGCGGTACCGAAAAGTATGCTACTTTAAATTAACCCGACGAAACCTACTCTAAATAAACGACAAAACAATCAAAGGTACCGCGTACCGCGCGCGACGCGAAACCGACCTCTGCGGATTTGTCGAAACCCTACCCTCGCGACGGCATACCTACCTTACACTCTCTGTTCCCCCTGAAAAAGAACGAGTCACTGAAAAGGAAAGTCGTTCGTTAAATTAGCAATTCATTTTTAACATTTATTTCAAGAAACGGAACATAAAGTATGATTTCCTTAATACGTATTTAAAGTGTTTTTGCAAGAATCGGGCGATAATTTAATAATAATAATAATGATAATAGTTATAATAATTATTTTTAAAGACAATTACATACTAAGGTAAACCGCTAACAACTTGTTTCTTAGTTTATGTTTCACCTTTTATTATTTTTGAATATAAATTTGCGAACACAAACTAATTTTTCGTTTTACAATAAACCGCCAAATTAAACATTTATTTTTAATTTTTCTAGGTGGATTTAATATTGATTGTTCTTGTTTGGTTTCAAATAATTTAAATTTTGTTTTCTCAACAAATTCGTACATTAAATATTTCTAAGTGGTGCAAGTACGCGTTAGTGACGAATCTAATCGTGCGTCAAAATCAAGAAGCGAAATGGAAGCAGCAATGATGGCTTATCTACGTATTCAATAATTAATAACAAATCAGGAAACGATGCAAGAGATTTTGTATCGAAAAAAAAACGGAAGAATCGATTTCAGTTTTTTATTGCTTTTTATCTGGAATTTTCCACTTCTTTTACCATTTTTCATTCCCCTGGTACGGCGTTTAACTTTGAATATTATATAAAAATACGAAGCGGTGTAACAATATTTGAGCGCGATCTTTAACAATCATTTGGTGAGTACAAAACATTTACAAGCCAGTTTATTATTATTGTTTATCAGTTACTTTAATGTTTAATGCCTTTGAAATGTTTTTTTTTTTTTTATTGAAATAGTGTTTTAAAATTGAGGATTTGATTCACAATCAGTCGCTGCTTGAAGTTAATGGGAAGGTTACTGGAAACGATTGATCTAACCATGAATGATTGGGGGTGAGAAAAAAAAATATTCGATTTTCCATTCTCTGCGACAAAAAGCAATCCCTCCATTTCTTGCAATATTTTTAACGATATAAAGCACACTGTCCAACGTACACAAAGATTTAAAAGTAGGAATGACGTGAAAACTATAAAAAAAACTATCATATGTTCTAGATAGAAATCAGGACCGCATCATTCATATCGTTCAACTAACGTCCGATTTAGCTAACGCATTTTCTTACAAAAGTTATTACGCTAAGAGTTATTTTGTATTATCATCTTTTACTGTACTCATTACTATGGACAAGCGGTGGAATATAGAAATAGAAAAGTGTAAAATTACCCAATTCGTTTGTTTGCGTTTTCTTGTGTGTTTTTTTTTTTTTTTTTGGAGACTAAGATCCATACATTGAAAAATCAATTAGTAAACATTATTTAGTAGAAAATAATGGAATTACCTTAAGTAAACCAAACATGGAATCAAACGTAAATTGTACGATTCAAATCGAATTAATTACTAATTGCTATTATTGGTAAATGTACTAAAGAATGTTGTTTACGATATGCATTATTTTCAGAAATACGGTATTGGAGGAATAATTGTTCGTTTTATTTTCATTCAGTAACTTATTTCTGAATAAAATAAAAAAATAAAATAAACGACGTGCAAATACCTGAAGGTAAACAACCTGTCTTCGTAGATCGGCTGACTCCTGCCTAGGATCATCGGCTATTGACGAAGCCAGGCTACTTGTGTCCTTATCATCAGCGGTCAATTGACCACTACTGTCCAATTCACAAGATGCGAATAATTTCCCATTACTCTGCTCGAATGGGTTGAGAGTTTCAGAATCTTGTAAAATCCTTCGGAGACGTGTCAACTGTTTCTTAAAATATTGAACATCTTGAATCATTGCATTCCTAAAAGATTTATCTATAAACAGGAGATCGTCTGACGAGCTGACTATATCCTTGCCCGTCAGCGATGAACGGAGATGTTTGTGGGGAAGACTATCTATTGATCTAGGACTATCTGACCCGGTATTGCTGAGCGTGCTCTGTTGCACGCGGGACCTGTTGAGCAGGCGAGTTGCACGTGCGGGTAATTGTGAACTAATACTGTCTTTGCTTGAGCGATGAATTCGCAGGACATTATTCCACTCGCGGATTAAGTCCCCACTTTTGGCGTCAAGTTCTGTGAACAATTGCCTGTCGTCAATTCCGTTCAATGCCGATCCACTTTGGCTTTTTATTGAGTGAGATAACCTATCGACTGAATCCAAGCTGCTCGTCAAATCAACGTCTACTGGTTCCGATACAGTTCACACTGCCTTCCGCTCTTTCATCATTTGCCTGTTGATCTTCTTTCCGACCTTGACAGAGCTTCATGCTCCAGCCTGAGGCAATGCTCCGGTGAATTTCTCAAGTGTTTGATGTTCCACTTGCAGCCCTCTTGAGTACGCCTCGCTCCGACCGAATCCTACACACAAACGATCGTCAACGAAAGCACGTTAAGAGGCAGAAAAGCACTTGAAATGTTCTAGACAGCACAAAACACGATCCGAACCATCGATCACCACAAAAAGTTCTTTGGTCTCTCCTTCGCCTCCATGTGGCTGTCAAAATCATCCCGTTGTCACATCGGACAAAACAGCTGTGTGTGGAATGGCACGTCATATGGCGGCAATGTACCTCTCCAGTTGTCGCCAGTGGCATAGTTTTCTCGATGGCCACGGTGGAGGGGCATTTCCAGATGGCTATGTCTCGAAATGTGCCGGGGTTTGGATTAATTCTATATTTCGAATATTTATATCCGCAGATCTAAATATTTGGACAGAAAAAAAAAATATTTTCTGCGCAACGATATCCGCACGACAGATGAAGTCCGCTGGCACTTCGAGGACATATCCATCTGGCCGGTTGCAAGGGTTCGGGATCGGAATCACTTCGATTCCCGGGCGTAGGCGTCACATTACAATACCAGCAAAATCTCTGTCCTTCAGGTCGTTTACTTGATGGAGAACGAGAGCGAAATCCTCTAAATCTGTTTGGGCTTCTACTAAATCTATTCATATTATTGCCGAAGAATGGTGTTGGGCGCTTTAGTGCACTTGCATAGCTCACAAGAGGCTACGTACGCTTTTATCTGTAGTGCCATCTTAGGCCAAAAGAAACAGGTTTTCAACCGCCTAAGTGTACGACCGTATCCGCCGTGCGCACTTGATGGGTGGTCATGAGCCCGTCTGATAAGATCAGTGGTTAATTCTTCGGGCACCCACAACTTCCACTGTTCTTCTTCTTGTATGGGGTCTCCGGATGCGTGTCCCATCCGCTTATAAATAAATCCATCCGTCAACCGCAGTTCAGGAAGCTGGGGCTGTTGATTCTGGATAGTGTGAATCAGTTGTGTGTAGGTTGCTGACTTGAAAGCAGGATGGTCCAAATCGATCAATTGGGGGCTGTCGTCCTCTTGGACCAACTCGGCTCCTTCAGGGGCGAACATTCTGGATAGGGTGTCGGGGACTACATGCTGGCTTCCTTTTCGGTGGCGGATTGTGAAGTCAAATGCCTGTAATTTCAGTGCCCACCTGGCCAATCTGCCGTTGAGGTCAGTCTGGCTCATGAGCCATTTCAGAGAAGCGTGATCCGTAACGATTTCAAAGGTGTGTCCCTCCACATAGGCTCGGAAGCGTTTCACTGCCAACACCGCGGCTAGACATTCCTGCTCGGAGACCGTGTAATTTCGCTGGGCTGGGTTCAGCTTGTGAGACATGAAGGCTATAGGTCTCTCCTCGCCGTCTTGTGCAACCTGGACTAAGACTGCTCCCATCCCATGTTGACTCGCGTCACAATGGATTGAGAACGGTTTGTCAAAGTCCGGGCTGTGCAGTACGGGGGCTGTAGTCAGACTCTTCTTTAGCTCCTCAAAGGCTCGCAAGCTGGGCCCTTCCCAGACGAATTTACGTCCCTTACGCAGCATGTCGGTCAAAGGAGTGGTAATGGTGGCATAGTCACGTACAAAACGCTGGTACCATCCGCATAAACCTAAGAATCGGCGTAACTGTTTGGTGGTCTTGGGTAGTGGAAAAACGTCAATCGCTTGAGTCTTTTCCGGATCGGTCTTGATATGGCCATGCCCAATGATGTGACCTAAATACTTCACCTCCGTCATCACGAACTGGCTCTTCCTTATGTTGATGGTTAATCTTGCCCTCCGGATATGTAGAGCCACCTCCTGAAGCAGGTCGATGTGTTCATCGAAGGTCTCGGTTATAAGCAACAGATCGTCCAAGTAAACGAAAACTTGGTGCCGCAAATGAGGTGGTATCACCTTATCCATAAGGCGCGTCATTGTTTGGGGGGCATTACACAATCCGAATGGCATGGTCACGAATTGATATAGGGGCCGACCTGGGACTGTGAAGGCTGTTTTCTCCTTTGAACCGGGGTCTAAAGGAATTTGCCAAAAGGCGTCCTTGAGGTCTAAGCTCGTTATGAAATGGGCTTTAGGCAATCGACTCAAAATGCCTTCGATCAACGGTAGAGGATATGCGTCCTTGACTGTGACGGCGTTCAAGCGTCTGGCATCTAAGCATAACCGGACCTTGTTCGGCTTGACCACTAAGGTGACTGGGGAAGCCCACGCGCTCTGTGATTCTTCGATTACGCCTAATGCTAGCATTCGATCCACTTCGGCGTATAACGATTTTTCCTTCGCCGGAGATATGGCGAAATGTCTCTGTTTTATGGGTTTAGCATCCCCCACATCTATAGTGTGGAACACCAGGGCAGTCCGCCCGAGACCTTCCTTCTCGTGCGATGGAAAAGCCGATATAGCCGAGTCGAGACGCAGTTGCTGAGTTACATCCAGTGTATGCCGTAATAAGTTAGTGGGTTGAGATTGGTCAGGAACGGTGGTGACGGACTCCAGGGTCGAACCGGAAAATAGTGCCGGGGCCAAGTTAAATTTTCGAACGAAATCCACTCCTAGGTAAAGATTCTGGGTTAACTGAGGTATAATGAAAAATTCCATGGGTTTAGTTACTCCTTTAAAGGTGACCTCCGTCATAATTTTTCCCACTACAGAGTGACGAGTTCCGTCCGCCGTGCTTAACCAGGAGGTGAAATGACGGATTTGGTCCGCGTGCTTTGCCAGTACCTCCCCTGCAAACTCGGCAGATATGCAATTCACACTGGCTCCCGTATCGACTAAGCCTGATACTCGTTTTTGCAGGAGGTGTACTGACGCATATGGCCGAACATCATCCCTCAATAATTCGTCTAAGTATATGTCCTTCAACACTTTCCTCGACTGCCTGACTTTTCTCCAGAAGCTCCGCATCCGACGCGTGGCTCGCTTGCTTCGCGGTGGGACAGTTGTGGCCAATTCCTCATGGAAGATGCGCTGTCGAGTAGCCAAATAATTCCGCAGCCTGACATGAAAAGGTTTTACATGCCAAGGAACTTTCGTCTCGCTATCATTTCCCTGCGCGTTGGCCTCGGCGGAGGACGGCGTCGGTTGTGGAACTTCGGGAGAACTGTGTTTAGCGGTGCGAGTCAGCAGAGTTGGAGTCATGTTGGGAGCTGGGTCATAGCTGGTGATGGGGTCTGGATTGGTTCGTCCGGGGTCTAGGAGTGCCGACGGGTGGTCGCGGCACTCGGTGGCAAGTTTTTTCGTCCTTTGCAATTAGCACAGTCAGGTGCATATGTGTCGGCCTTCCCGCAGCGGTAGCAGAAAAGCGTCGGCTCCGCTGGACATGCATAGAACCGATGTCCCGGTTGTCGGCAGTTCCAACAGACCGTCGGGCTTGTAATTGCTTCAAGGGAGAGTCGATCAATCAAGCCTGGGTCCTCAAGCTCCGGTGGTGCTCCGCTCCTCGGTATTGGTACTGGATCAGCAAGCAGGTGGTCCGCTGCCATCAACTCCGCGGTGTGATGATTTCGGGGATTTGGTCCCGTTATGCGAGGTTGTGGATGGAAGGTACCACGCCGCTCATCCAAGTGTTCTTGTCTGCGGGCATGGAGGCGCAATCCCTGTATGGTGTTGATGGGAAAATGCAGAAGGCTGTTCTGGAGATCCCAGCGCATATTCTCTCTGATAATTTCTACCAGTTCGTCCTCGGGCATGGTATTTCGCAAGCGAATGCTCAATCTCACTATACTTGTGTAGTACTGGTCGAACGGTTCGTGAGCGCCTTGTTTCCGTTTCTTTATTTGCTCCCTTAGCTCTCTCTCAGTGAAGCCATCCTCAAATCGATTGCGGAAGGCTGCACTGAAAGAGTGCCAAGTGGGACGTGGCGTTGACTCTAAAGCTCCAGTACCAGTCGGCAGCGTCGCCGCTGAACAAAAGATGTGCATGCCGGAGGAAGGCCGAGGAATCACCTCCCAGGGTGCTGGATACCAACGCCTGAATCCGGAAAAGGAACCGGTCCGCCGATATCATATCGTTGAACCCTGTAAAGTTCAGGCGCCAACTCTCCATGATACGAGGCGTCGGGTCTCGAAAAAGTGCCAATGCGTTCCCGGGGGGAATCACATCCTCTATTGACCTGTTGTACTGAACTGCCTCGGGGGCTGGAGGTACCAACGGAGGTCCGGTACTGTGTCGCGGTCTGTATTCGGGAGCTCTGGGATCCATTCCCGAGTTCCTTGGAGGTGGGACCCATTGCTCGGATTGTCGGGAGTGGGGCATCGCCACACTGGGATTTGGCTCCCAGCCAAGCGGAGTTCTCACGCGACTGGGTGGTTGGCTCATAGGGAGATTCTGGATCTTTCCCTCCAGGTTGCCAATCCTCTCCGACATATCCCTCATCAACGCCACGAGGGTGTCAATGGAGTGGGCGGAAGGCATGGTTGTCACCTCGGACACGACACTTGCAGCCGGAACTTCACCGCCTACTGCTCCTTGCAGGTCTAAGAGTGGTTGGGACTGTTCGGCCTCTGGAGCTCCTTTCGCCACTGCTCCACGCGTTGGTAGGGGCGTTCCGAGGGGGACGTCTAGGGCAGACCGATCTATGGGTCGCCGGCATAAGGGACACAGCTCTGACGTGAGGAGGAGCTGTTGTACACAGGCACGATGGAATAAATGTCCACAATCCAATCGCACGCTGTGTACGCCCTCCACTACGTCTTCGAAGCAGATCCCGCAATTAGCTGGTTGGACCGTTTTGGATCTGGTCCAACGCTTATCTGGGGTCCGCTTCGTTGCCATTTTTTTTGGTCAAATGTGGTGCTAAAACAAAATAAAAAAAAATATATAGAATGTACTTAGTCCTAATATACTTATCACTAAATTAGTGGCCGTTAGTGGCGAGCTAGGTATAATACGAGAAGAAAAAAAAAATTTAGTTGATACACTTTCCTTTTCAGTGGTCGACTCCTCCAACGGGAAAAGAGAGTGCGTGGTAATCTGCCGAAGAAAGGGTGCTTTTGGTCGATTTACGAAAATTACCCCATAACCCACATACATTACAAAAAACCGTCTCTAAACTACGTTAAAGTGACTCGACGTGACAAGTGGTAGAGCTACCGTAACGATTTTAGTACGCGGTCAAAATTTCCCGACGCGTGGAAGCATTCCGGGCTTCGCAACTCCAGTATACGCCACCGAACGTTGAACCGATACCACTCGTCTAACACGCATACGAAATAGTTAGAATCCTTCCGCGACATAAAGGCAAGGTAGCCTTCTATTTTCTTGAGAGTCCATGCTGATAGGTAAACCCATCAGACTGGCAGTTCCATCAAGAAAATAGAAGGTCCTGACAGGGGTTAGCCTAGGACAACACATCGGAAGGATTCTGTCGCGAGAAAAAAAAAATCAAACAAAGGAGAGCGGAAGCTACAACTCACGTGAAGCGACTTCTAGTGTGTATCACACAATTCCACTGCTCCTGATAGTGGGACTCGAGTACCAAAGTACCTTACATCCTCCGTAAAGGACCAACTCGTCAGAAGACGCGAAGTTCTTTCCCCCTTAGGATGTTTTTGGCCCCACGTTGGGCGCCATTTGTAATGATTTTTTTACTTTTATTACTTTTTGTTCGTACGCGGAACCGACCTCTCATCGGTTCTAGACGTTAAGTCTGAGTAGTGCCAACGGATGGTACCAACAGGTCAACCAATCCGTGCACCGTAACCCATTCACGCGGTGGCTGCTTGTCGGCCAGCTAGTTCGGAGAGGATTTCGGTCGCGGGTCTCCGAATGGGTTACGCTCAATTACAATATTTTCAGCCACCTGAACTTGCCCGTTTTCAAAACGCGTTATCAAAAGAAAACAAAATCATACGGAGAAGAAACCTACTTTACGTTACTCCGTATTTTCCTTCCATTACCAGTCAAAGTACAAAAATCTAATTTTCGTTTCGCGTTCCCGAATTTCCGACGCGGTACCGAAAAGTATGCTACTTTAAATTAACCCGACGAAACCTACTCTAAATAAACGACAAAACAATCAAAGGTACCGTGTACCGCGCGCGACGCGAAACCGACCTCTGCGGATTTGTCGAAACCCTACCCTCGCGACGGCATACCTACCTTACACTCTCTGTTCCCCCTGAAAAAGAACGAGTCACTGAAAAGGAAAGTCGTTCGTTAAATTAGCAATTCATTTTTAACATTTATTTCAAGAAACGGAACATAAAGTATGATTTCCTTAATACGTATTTAAAGTGTTTTTGCAAGAATCGGGCGATAATTTAATAATAATAATAATGATAATAGTTATAATAATTATTTTTAAAGACAATTACATACTAAGGTAAACCGCTAACAACTTGTTTCTTAGTTTATGTTTCACCTTTTATTATTTTTGAATATAAATTTGCGAACACAAACTAATTTTTCGTTTTACAATAAACCGCCAAATTAAACATTTATTTTTAATTTTTCTAGGTGGATTTAATATTGATTGTTCTTGTTTGGTTTCAAATAATTTAAATTTTGTTTTCTCAACAAATTCGTACATTAAATATTTCTAAGTGGTGCAAGTACGCGTTAGTGACGAATCTAATCGTGCGTCAAAATCAAGAAGCGAAATGGAAGCAGCAATGATGGCTTATCTACGTATTCAATAATTAATAACAAATCAGGAAACGATGCAAGAGATTTTGTATCGAAAAAAAAACGGAAGAATCGATTTCAGTTTTTTATTGCTTTTTATCTGGAATTTTCCACTTCTTTTACCATTTTTCATTCCCCTGGTACGGCGTTTAACTTTGAATATTATATAAAAATACGAAGCGGTGTAACAATATTTGAGCGCGATCTTTAACAATCATTTGGTGAGTACAAAACATTTACAAGCCAGTTTATTATTATTGTTTATCAGTTACTTTAATGTTTAATGCCTTTGAAATGTTTTTTTTTTTTTATTGAAATAGTGTTTTAAAATTGAGGATTTGATTCACAATCAGTCGCTGCTTGAAGTTAATGGGAAGGTTACTGGAAACGATTGATCTAACCATGAATGATTGGGGGTGAGAAAAAAAAATATTCGATTTTCCATTCTCTGCGACAAAAAGCAATCCCTCCATTTCTTGCAATATTTTTAACGATATAAAGCACACTGTCCAACGTACACAAAGATTTAAAAGTAGGAATGACGTGAAAACTATAAAAAAAACTATCATATGTTCTAGATAGAAATCAGGACCGCATCATTCATATCGTTCAACTAACGTCCGATTTAGCTAACGCATTTTCTTACAAAAGTTATTACGCTAAGAGTTATTTTGTATTATCATCTTTTACTGTACTCATTACTATGGACAAGCGGTGGAATATAGAAATAGAAAAGTGTAAAATTACCCAATTCGTTTGTTTGCGTTTTCTTGTGTGTTTTTTTTTTTTTTTTGGAGACTAAGATCCATACATTGAAAAATCAATTAGTAAACATTATTTAGTAGAAAATAATGGAATTACCTTAAGTAAACCAAACATGGAATCAAACGTAAATTGTACGATTCAAATCGAATTAATTACTAATTGCTATTATTGGTAAATGTACTAAAGAATGTTGTTTACGATATGCATTATTTTTAGAAATACGGTATTGGAGGAATAATTGTTCGTTTTATTTTCATTCAGTAACTTATTTCTGAATAAAATAAAAAAATAAAATAAACGACGTGCAAATACCTGAAGGTAAACAACCTGTCTTCGTAGATCGGCTGACTCCTGCCTAGGATCATCGGCTATTGACGAAGCCAGGCTACTTGTGTCCTTATCATCAGCGGTCAATTGACCACTACTGTCCAATTCACAAGATGCGAATAATTTCCCATTACTCTGCTCGAATGGGTTGAGAGTTTCAGAATCTTGTAAAATCCTTCGGAGACGTGTCAACTGTTTCTTAAAATATTGGACATCTTGAATCATTGCATTCCTAAAAGATTTATCTATAAACAGGAGATCGTCTGACGAGCTGACTATATCCTTGCCCGTCAGCGATGAACGGAGATGTTTGTGGGGAAGACTATCTATTGATCTAGGACTATCTGACCCGGTATTGCTGAGCGTGCTCTGTTGCACGCGGGACCTGTTGAGCAGGCGAGTTGCACGTGCGGGTAATTGTGAACTAATACTGTCTTTGCTTGAGCGATGAATTCGCAGGACATTATTCCACTCGCGGATTAAGTCCCCACTTTTGGCGTCAAGTTCTGTGAACAATTGCCTGTCGTCAATTCCGTTCAATGCCGATCCACTTTGGCTTTTTATTGAGTGAGATAACCTATCGACTGAATCCAAGCTGCTCGTCAAATCAACGTCTACTGGTTCCGATACAGTTCACACTGCCTTCCGCTCTTTCATCATTTGCCTGTTGATCTTCTTTCCGACCTTGACAGAGCTTCATGCTCCAGCCTGAGGCAATGCTCCGGTGAATTTCTCAAGTGTTTGATGTTCCACTTGCAGCCCTCTTGAGTACGCCTCGCTCCGACCGAATCCTACACACAAACGATCGTCAACGAAAGCACGTTAAGAGGCAGAAAAGCACTTGAAATGTTCTAGACAGCACAAAACACGATCCGAACCATCGATCACCACAAAAAGTTCTTTGGTCTCTCCTTCACCTCCATGTGGCTGTCAAAATCATCCCGTTGTCACATCGGACAAAACAGCTGTGTGTGGAATGGCACGTCATATGGCGGCAATGTACCTCTCCAGTTGTCGCCAGTGGCATAGTTTTCTCGATGGCCACGGTGGAGGGGCATTTCCAGATGGCTATGTCTCGAAATGTGCCGGGGTTTGGATTAATTCTATATTTCGAATATTTATATCCGCAGATCCAAATATTTGGACAGAAAAAAAAATATTTTCTGCGCAACGATATCCGCACGACAGATGAAGTCCGCTGGCACTTCGAGGACATATCCATCTGGCCGGTTGCAAGGGTTCGGGATCGGAATCACTTCGATTCCCGGGCGTAGGCGTCACATTACAATACCAGCAAAATCTCTGTCCTTCAGGTCGTTTACTTGATGGAGAACGAGAGCGAAATCCTCTAAATCTGTTTGGGCTTCTACTAAATCTATTCATATTATTGAATGTTCGTGACAATTCAGCAACTTGGAGAGTTAGTTCAGATACCTGTTTCTGTAATGTTGACTCTTCACTTGTGTTGCTTGACAGAGAAAGCAATGCTGGTTTATTTGATACTTCGTAAATTTTATCTGCACACGCAGCCAGATCCGTTAGGGAACTTGAAAGATTACATGTTAAAATTGCTTGCATATTTTCTGGCAATCGTTGTAACCAGATGTTCCTGAGCAAGTCATTTCCTACTTTTTCCCCTCCAAGCTGTTGCATTTCCCTGAGCAGTTGTGATGGAAAACGATCTCCCAAGTCAAAAACAAATCATGTAATATTTCAATAGATAGATTGAAACCTTTTTTCTCCTGCATTCCAAACCATGACACGGTTAAAAATGATAAAAAAAAGTATCTTTCGACGAGAAGAACAACAAAATTAAATATATAACATGACATGGGAGTTAAAATAACTCTTTTAGAAAATACTAAGGTAAATCGTTAATGACCAGCATTAACTGAGGGGGAAGTAATGCGGTGGAACTTTCTCATTTTTAATATTATATAAATTTAATATAAATTTGAATTAATCTAGTTTAGTATTGTTGAATTTAAAAACAGCATTAATTCAGTTGAATATTTTTATTGCAAAAAGGAGTAACCTTAGGAAATATTTTTCTTGAAATTCAAATTTTTATAAAATAAAAATTTAGTCAGAAATGAAACGACAATAGAGTAGAGTCGATTATTATTGATTTGGTTCTGTTAAAGATTGAATTGTTATTTTTGAAACCATGATATCAATCAAATAAATATAATAAAAATAACAATATATTTTTTTAAATATTGTAGATCAGAGAAAATGTAATCATTCATCTAATTCTACAAACTGATAACGTAGCCAGCTTATCAATTATAGTTGCGGACGTCGTGAATCGATTTCGAATGTCGTGGGTCACCAGTTTGTAGAATTAGATGAATGATTACATTTTCTCTGATCTACAATATTTAAAAAGATATTGTTATTTTTATTATATTTATTTGATTGATATCTTGTTTTCAAAAATAACAATTCAATCTTTAACAGAACCAAATTAATAAATATCGACTCTACTCTATTGTCGTTTCATTTCTAACTAAATTTTTGTTTTATAAACATTTGAATGTCAAGAAAACTATTTCCTAAGGTTACTCCTTTTTGCAATAAAAAATATTCAACTGAATTAAAGCTGTTTTTAAATTCAACAATACTAAACTAGATTAATTAAAATTTATATTAAATTTATATAATATTAAAAATGAGAAAGTTCCACCGCACATTCTTCAAACTATAATTGCTATTCTGTTTGTTTGTTGCGGGTGCCTCCCGTTTACGGCGCTGCTCTGCCTTAAACTTTAATTCGAACGTTTTGATTTGGGTTCTGAACGACTCCTGCTCCGCTTTGGTTACCGCAAGACGTGCCAATCGGCGCAGGTTACTGCTCTTGCGGCGATACTCGACAATGGGCCCACCTCTTGGCCGCTTCTCTTGCGGCTCGACCACCGACGTATCAAACGGCTTGATCAAGCGTGTCCGGTACTCCTCGATTGTGATTGGCCTTGGACCCGCTCAGGACGTCGCAGCAATTGCTTGCTCGAGCGACGGACGGGGTTGCGATGTAGGACAAGCGTAGTATTAAGAGTGATCGGTTTGTTGTTGGCCATGGACATTTATACAAAAATAATGCTTATCTCAAGTTTACCTTTGTTGTCATTCATTTGCATTTCATATCGGGTGCGTTTATCTCTTTGCTTAGTCAACTAAAATAACGATTAATAGTAAATTAGGTCAGTAGATTGTTTGGGAAATTTTCACGTTGCCATCTATTAGTGACTAGCAACAATGCTTAAGCTTTTCGCTAAGTGATTTTATATGTGTATTATTTCGATTTACCCCAGCTTTGTGGGTCAGTCAATGCCAAGCTAAGTGGACGAGCACGAAGTATATAGCATACTCACGCATACACTTACTTCTCAAGCTTTTGCGCATGATGCAGTATACCTACGAGAACCAATGTGTGAAGTGTTAGTAATGCTTGAGACATTGGCCGAGCCTAATGTCTCGAGGTTAGATTGGATCACCACAACATTCCCTCCCCCGAAAAAAATGTTCACGAGTGGCTTGAAGAGCCTAATCGTGATAAAAATATTTCTGAATTCGTTATTTTAGTTTCTAAGCTGCTGATTTCTTTAAACTGATAGCTGATAGTTAAAAAGGTAAACGAGAGGTATTTACTTGTTTCAATTAGGTTCTTTCATGGCTGTCATATGTAGATTAACATTATTAATAATACATTCCTTTTGATTCCAATATTTTAATTTTTAACTCATACAATTATCTACAATTATTAATATGGATTTCATTTTGATGGTAAGCAATTATTTTAACTTTCATTTATAAGTATTTTAATTTTCCGTTTGTTACAATGCAGTTGATTGCTTTTCCTCTACCTTTATTAACTTCTTACTTTACTACGCCATTATTATTTTTTTGTTTTTTTTTTTCGTTTTTTATGTATTCATTAAATTTTAAGGAGATACAGGAATATTTTCATGTTTTATTTTACATTTCCACACTATTATTTTGTGTTAACTATTCTGTAACATTTTTAAAAGAGAATTTTTTATTTCTTTTCTCTCCTTACATAATTTTTCAATACCAGTAACAGTTTAAATGGCATTATAGTTTGTTTTGAGCGGAAGATACAAAATTACAACTAGTTTCGATATTACTTTATTTACATTTGTACTATTTAATATTTGTATCAATATGCTTCTGTTCTTTACCTGGATAAACTTATTACATTGTCTTGTTGCATTGCAATAATTTATTTACAATAATGAGTTTCTTCTTTCTGCTCTTTTATTTTTATTTCTTTGTTTTTCTTTACTCGTATACTAAAATGATAATGCACATGAAGATATAACTAATTTCACAAATATTACAGTTGCTTATTTGTCTTTTTACAATATATTTTATTTTTGTTTTGAGTTCATTGATCTTTCTCATATAATATGAAAGGCTTTCTTTTGATATTTTAGTTTGTTTTTTTTTTTGTTTTTGTTTTATTGCTTTGCTTTACTTATATATTAAGATGATAATACATATGAAGATATAACTAATTTCACAAATATATACAGTTTCGGTTATTTGTCCTTCTATAATTTATTTTATTTTTGCTTTGAGTTCATTGATCTTTCTCATATTATATGAAAGGCTTTCTTTTGATATTTTAGTTTGTTTTTTTTTTTGTTTTTGTTTTATTACTTGTGTATATTTACTACTATGTGTTATTTAAATTATACAACTCTTTTTAGCTACATTTCATTCTATTTCTTGTACTGTTACATTGCTTATATCTGCTTTCTTTCAAGATTGAAACTGTATGAAGTTCATTTGTTATTGCGTTAGCTTCGTTAAACTTATTTTGGTTTGTTTTTCACTTTCAGACTTACGTTTTATTACTTTTGTTGGTAGCAACAATAATGTTTACAAAAATAAAAAAAAAATTTTTTTACTTTATGAAATTTTTCCTTTTACATTTTTCAAGGCTTTCTATGATTTTAAAAATAAACTCCTTTATTCGTTCCATTTTTCTTGCTTATTAAATTTCCATAGACTATAACGAAAAGCTTGCCAAATAAGCTTTTGGTTATGTACTTTGCAATCAATATGTTAATATATTAGTAGGGAATGATTTTTTCTTGATTCTGATTGGTATGTTTTCAGTTCGTATTTCGTTGGGAGTGGTTTTGTTAATCTGTACATAGGGAATAAGGGTTTGGTTAGTCGTGGCGTTGATCTATATTTCCACGATCGCCTGCAGTTATTCGTATTTGTGGGCCAATAAGCTTGGAGACGAAAGAAAGCTTTTTATCAAGGTACGTATTGGATTGAGTAGCTCGTGATTGTTCGATAATTACAGAGCTTTTGAAAGATTATTGACTGGGGTTGGGTGGGAATTTGCTATAATTCAGTTTAATGATTACTGCTGGGTCAGACAGATGCGTTACGCGATTATGGTTGTAATTTATGAGCTAATTCTTTCTTGACTTTTTTTTTTTTAATCTCGAAAAACTTAAGTTATTTGAGTTGCCATCAGGGATAGTTTTGAAGGTGCTGAGGGTGTACAACCTTGCCATTGAGGCTTGTTTTCTGTTTCTTTATGTATTTTACACTAATTCAAACGAATGAACTGTAGGATAAAATGGGAGTGTTGTTGGTGGGGTTGGTGGCTTTATTTTTTTACTGATTTGGACTTCTGTTACTGCTGGGTGCCCGTTGAGATTAAGAGTAACATGGGAAGTAAGAGGTTTTTCTGCTTTGCTATCTTCTGAATGTGGGTTGAGTGCTTTAGATGGTTTACGACATAGACACAATACAAGTCGAATAATCAGATATGCTCCAATACCTAGAATAAGGAGTGCTACAACGGAAGTAGAGAGTTTGGTTAGTTGGATGTGGGTTTGGCTAGTTTCCTTGATTTTGATCTGATCTAGCTTGGAATAGATTTCTGTATGGGAATAAGTATTGCTTTGGAAGATTTTACCTTCGTCTGTATGAGGGGCTAAATGAAATGATGTGTTAGCATACCTAACTGCAAGAGCTGAGAGGTCGAGGTTAAATAGGTTAGTATCGAATTTCGGGAAAAAAGTTGGATGTTGCATTACGAAATCTTGAGAAGTTTCTGTTTTGTGCGGGATCAGAAGTTCATTTATTTGCAGGTTACAAGGCTGAGTAACGGTCAGGACCCCATGATCGCTAAAAATATGCGTAGTTACGTTGCTTTCAGATTGCACGTGGATGGGTGTGGTAGTTAGGAGAAAATACAGCCAACTATTGGGCTTATTTAATTTAATGAAGGCATTACGATGAGATATATTTATGCGAAGAGGTAGGGAAATTTTTTGTGATATGGGTTATGTAGGAGTTTGATAATTTCATTTTCAGAAGGTGGAGAGCGAATTATTGGGGCATTCAATGGCATCACATACAAATGTCCCGGTTCGGGGTGTCTGATTTTTTTAAGACTTCGAGCATTTACCGAGGTGAATAAAAGGAACTGCTGTGTAGGAAGATGGCTTGCAATGTGTGTGATATTGACATCAGGGACCAAAACATATGTTTTGTTTGTACGGATTGGAAAAGCATGAATTTGCTGTAGCTGCATCTTTGGTAGTTGAAATAAAGATAATCCTATGACTAAAACAAGTTTGTCCTTCATTCGATAATGTTGTAAGTTTGCTGACTGAAGTAAAACTTGTTCACAAAAATTAGGGCAAACATGTAATGATTTTATGTCGTAAGTCCGAACGCGGAACCGACCTCTCATCGGTTCTAGACGTTAAGTCTGAGCAGTGCCAACGGATGGTACTAACCGGTCAACCAATCCGTGCACCGTAATCCATTCACGCGGCGGCTGCTTGTCGATCAGCTAGATCGGAGAGGATTTCGATCGCGGGTCTCCGAATGGGTCACGCTCACTTACAATATTCAGCCACCTATACATGCCCGTTTTCAAACGCGTTACAAGACAAAACCATACGGAGAGGAAACCTATTCTACGTTACTCCGTATTTCTTCCTATAACCAGTCAAAAGAACAAAATCTAATTTTTATTTCGCGTTCCCGAATTTCCGACGCGGTGCCGAAAAGTATACTACGTTAACTCATCCCGACGAAAGCTACTCTAATAAAACGGCAAAACAACAAAGGTACCGCGTACCGCGCGCAACGCGAAACCGACTTCAGCGGATTTTCTCAAACCCTACCCTCGCGACGGCATACTTACCCTGTACCTCATTTCCCGCTGAAAAGCAGAACCACTGGAAAGGAAAGTCTATTTTTTTGTTAGCAATTCATTTTGTTATTTTATTTTAACTTAAGAGATATAATCAAAAAAAATTATTATTCCTATCCATCATATTATATTTGAAAGATATATGGTTTCTTTATTTAATAACTAACTTAACTACATGTAAATAAATGTTTTGGCTTAATGACAATAAATTTTCAAATAGGATTCATCTTCTCAGGGAGCTGAATGGTAGTGTCTATTAGTAGTACAAACTTTAGAACATTTTAAAATCATGTTAAACGCTACAAAAGAATCTCCACATGCTAATGTCAGGTATTTTCTAAATTTTCCCAACAATTACGTTGTGCGTGATATAACCGTTTAATTTACTGAAATGTTATGATTAACTTTAAACTGTTTGGATGTGAACCGATCCTCTTCTTTGATTTATTTTAAATATAGAATTTATGTATTAGCTTATTTATATTGCGTGTAATGAATCTAGATAAATATAGGAGCAAGCTGGCTTGATTTTATATTCGCACAGACATATTCGATATCTGTAAAACTGCATTTGTTTTATATCTCAAGAAAATATTTGTTTAGTTTTGTTTTTATTTGTAATGAAATTCATGACTATGTTTCAGTGATCTTTTGTAGTTGTAGCATAGGTATGACTGATCACCACGAATAGCGAGCTATATATATGCATAATGTATATAATATAACATATTTTATTTTTCTTTTTTTTCATATGAGGTGTGCACACCTCATAACTACCCAATAAGGCTTATGTCTAATTATTAACTTTAACGTACAGTTTGATTTTAAGGGATATCTCGCAGCTTCTTCATTTTTTTTTCATTTTCGAACCTACTAGGTTGATTAAATACTCTAAGTATTTATATTTCACTAATTTTAAGCGTATTGTCCAATTATATTTGGTTACATTACGAAAAGATGTGTAATGATTTTTCTACCTTCAGCTCGAACGCGGAACCGACCTCTCATCGGTTCTAGACGTTAAGTCTGAGTAGTGCCAACGGATGGTACCAACAGGTCAACCAATCCGTGCACCGTAATCCATTCACGCGGTGACTGCTTGTCGGCCAGCTAGTTCGGAGAGGATTTCGGTCGCGGGTCTCCGAATGGATTACGCTCAATTACAATATTTCAGTCACCTGAAATTGCCCGTTTTCTAAACGCGTCAACATTTACTCATCCAGAACGAGAAACCTACATTACGTTAGTTCTGGATGGGATCTATCCACAGATCTCCAATCAAAAACGCTACAAAATCTCATAGGCGCGTTACCGATTCACCGACGCGGTACCGAAAAATATACTACTCGAACTTACACCGAAGAAAACTACTCTAAAGAAATGGCGAAACAAGCAAAGGTACCGCGTACCGCGCGCGACGCGAAACCGACTTCAGCGGATTTGTCGAAACCCTACCCTCGCGACGGCATACTTACCCTACACTCTCTGTTCCCACTGAAAAAAGGACGAGTCACTGAAAAGGAAAGTCGTTAGTTACTTAGCAATTCATTTTTAATAATGTAAAAATTTTGAACAAAACATAATATTTGTATTGTTTCATTTCTTGTTCTTTTTTTTTTTACGCTTAATTTAAAATACTATTTAGTAGATATTTAGCTTTGTAGCTTAACAATACTCATTTATTTATAATTATTTCTTGATTCATGGATGTTCTATCTGTTTGATATATATTTGTTGTATCGCACCTTAGTTATTTTGAAAATCTACAAGTCATTTTGATCTTGGTTTAAGTAAAACTTAGAATGGTTTAGTGGACTTGTATTAGAAATACAATATTAATTATTATTGGAACTGTTTTTGGAAGGAACTACCAATTATTTAGGATTTTTTTAGAATAATCGTTCAAGTTACATTTGGAAGGAGCATTTATCGTGGATGATTTTGAAGGATGTTAAGGAAGCTTCAATGAGAAAGGAAACAGCGAGAAAGTTTAATTTTCGAAAAAGGGCCGTCAATCATTTAGTAAAAAGTAATCATCAACATTGTTTAAACTTTTTCGGGGCAGAGAATAGATATTGCATCAAATAAATTTTTTCCGAACAATAGCACATCTCATCGTTATTATTAATATTTATTTTGGTTCATCTACGTATCACATAGATAGTGCAACAAATCATTAACTTGAGTTTGACAAGCTATTAATTATCCTCCAATGGTACGAAACAAATATCTAGCAGATATATTAAAATTTTATAAATCTAATAATAAATGTAAATAGAATTTTGTCAATCTTTTTCTTCTTTTGTTTAAATAAAATCCTTAAAAATATATTTATAGATCATCTAATTACTATTCTCATTTTTAATTCTCTACTTAGCTTATTACTTAGCTAGAAGAAACATTAGTAATCTAAAGTTAATTGCCTTAGCTGCCAATAACCGATTGCACTATGAACTATCTGGCAAGGGTAGGAGATAATATTCACTTTCATTGCTCTCATCTGTGAATATGTGTTTGCAGATCTGAGTGTTTACTTTCATTTCCGAGAACGGTCCCCTTAAAGCAAAGAAGTGTATGTGCAATGGGGTACTTGTCTTACTTTTCAGTATGAGCTTTCAACAATTGAAATTAATCTAAATAAACAATTCCTAGCTCTCCACTTTGACCGTTCGAATTTTCAACGGTTTTGGAGGTTTTGGTTTGTGCGTATCACCCCGCTTGCGCAAATGATCGCGTCTGGTGAAGCCTTTTGAACAGGTTTCGCACACGTAAGCTTTTCTGCCTGTATGCGAATCGATATGTCTTCTCAGATCAGTTTTATGATGGAATTGTTTCGGACAAAATTGAAATTGATGGGGTTTTTGTGCTGCACTGTGCTTCGCATAGTGCGTGTCGAAAGTGACTTCGTTGGGAAAACGTTTGCCACATCGATTACAACGGAATGGTTGCTCGCCCTTGTTACACTCGTCGCAACGAATTTCGCCAGTCGGTGTTTTTCGGCGCATCCAATTCATGGGGCGAGGAACTCTTTATTCCCAATCAAGAGCGGCCTTTACTTTTAGACACAACACTAACTTTCTTATTGCTGTTACTTAGCCAAACGATTAACCAATGTCCGTACAACAGCGGCAATTACCGTGACCCGTTCTTTTCATACACCTTCTCGACTTTTACGTCCTACAAGAGGCGCCAAATTCACTGACATCTGTCCAAATCAGAGTATACTGACTGCCATCACCTCCATGTGGCTGTCAAATCCCTGGTTGTCACATCGGACAAAACATCTGTGCGTGGAATGGCACTTCATATGGCGGAAATGTGCTTCTCCAGATGTCGCCAGTGGCATAGTTTTCTCGATGGCCACGGTGGAGGGGCATTTCCAGATGGCTATGTCTCGAAATGTGCCGGGGTTGGATTAATTCTATATTTCGAATATTTATATCCACGGATCTAAATATTTGGACAGAAAAAAAAATATTTTCTGCACAACGATATCCGCACAACCGATGAAGTCCGCTGGCACTTCGAGGACATATCCATCTGGCAGGTTACAAGGGTTCGGGATCGGAATCACTTCGATTCCTGGGCGTAGGCGTCACATTACACATTCCCCCCCCCAAAATCGAAGTAATTACGATCCCGTCTCCTTTGTAAAAGGTCTTGGTTAGGGACGTGACGGGTCGAAGATCGGTTTCGAAGGATAGGCTACAACCCTGTTCGGGAAGACTCGACAGTGACTATATAGTAGGAAGTCAGGTGTTATTCGGAGGCCTTCGTCTAGGCAGAGATTTGGGATAAGCCAAGGTTTCTCGTGGGAATTAGTTGCACTTCATCGTCTAAGGTCTTTTGCGTGGTAAATTCCCAGGGTTTTACCAGTCATGTCCGCGATGAGGTATCGGGTGGGGCTTATTACTTGTATGACTCGACACTTCACGAATTTCTTGTCTAGTTTGGCATTGTAATGGCGGGTGGCATCGCTCTGTCGGAAGTTTCGACGATATATTTCGTCGCCGGCCTTAAAGCCAGAAGGATGAGATCGCAAGTTGTACCGCTCCTCTCCCATCCGTCTACTTTCTTCAATCTTCTCCCGCAGTTGATCTCGCAGAAGTTGGAGCTTTTCGTGCGGTTCTAGAACCACGATTGGGTCCTCTAGCGATTTCAGCTGCCGCAATAGCCGGTAAGCGCTCCCATGACCGATCATGTACTGGCCGAACACTGCAAAATACGGCGAAATGCCGGTCGTGGCGTGGTACGACGAGCGCAGCGCACTAGTGATGGCGGACAATTTGCGATCCCAGTCCCTCTGATTCGGGTGGACATAGGCGCGAATGGCCGCTATGAGCGTACGATTCAGTCGTTCGGATGCGTTGGCTTGTGGTGAATAGACGGCAGTTCGTTGGTGGATGATGCCGTATTTGGACATTAGGTCTCGGAACTTGCTGGAGGTGAACTGGACCCCATTGTCGGAGACAAGTTTCTCCGGAACTCCAAACATGTGAAAGACTCGGTTCTCCAAAAAGCTGATTATTGGTCCAGTGTGCATGTTACGTAGTGGTTCTATGATAGGGAATTTGGAGAGCTGGTCCAGGACCACGACAGCTCCCGTGTGACCAGAAGCAGATCGAGGGTAAGGACCGATAAGATCAATGTACAAGCGCTGGAACACGCGTTCGGGGACCTCAACCTTACCCATGGGTGGCCGAAGAATGGTGTTGGGCGCTTTAGTGCACTTGCATAGCTCACAGGAGGCTACGTACGCTTTTATCTGTTGTGCCATCTTAGGCCAAAAGAAACAGGTTTTCAACCGCCTAAGTGTACGACCGTATCCGCCGTGCGCACTTGATGGGTGGTCATGGGCCCGTCTGATAAGATCAGTGGTTAATTCTTCGGGCACCCACAACTTCCACTGTTCTTCTTCTTGTATGGGGTCTCCGGATGCGTGTCCCATCCGTTTGTAAATAAATCCATCCGTCAACCGCAGTTCAGGAAGCTGGGGCTGTTGATTCTGGATCGTGTGAATCAGTTGGGTGTAGCTGGCTGACTTGAAGGCAGGATGGTCCAAATCGATCAATTGGGGGCTGTCGTCCTCTTGGACCAACTCGGCTCCTTCAGGGGCAAACATTCTGGATAGGGTGTCGGGGACTACATGCTGGCTTCCTTTTCGGTGGCGAATTGTGAAGTCAAATGCCTGTAGTTTCAGTGCCCACCTGGCCAATCTGCCGTTGAGATCAGTCTGGCTCATTAGCCATTTCAGAGAAGCGTGATCCGTAACGATTTCAAAGGTGTGTCCCTCCACATAGGCTCGGAAGCGTTTCACTGCCAACACCGCAGCTAGACATTCCTGCTCGGAGACCGTGTAATTTCGCTGGGCTGGGTTCAGCTTGTGAGACATGAAGGCTATAGGTCTCTCCTCGCCGTCTTGTGCAACCTGGACTAAGACTGCTCCCACCCCATGTTGACTCGCGTCACAGTGGATTGAGAACGGTTTGTCAAAGTCCGGGCTGTGCAGTACGGGGGCTGTAGTCAGACTCTTCTTTAGCTCTTCAAAGGCTCGCAAGCTGGGCTCTTCCCAGACGAATTTACGTCCCTTACGCAGCATGTCGGTCAAAGGAGTGGTAATGGTGGCATAGTCACGTACAAAACGCTGGTACCATCCGCATAAGCCTAAGAATCGGCGTAATTGTTTGGTGGTCTTGGGTAATGGAAAAACGTCAATCGCTTGAGTCTTTTCCGGATCGGTCTTGATATGGCCATGCCCAATGATGTGACCTAAATATTTCACCTCCGTCATCACGAACTGGCTCTTCCTTATGTTGATGGTTAATCTTGCCCTCCGGATGTGTAGAGCCACCTCCTGAAGCAGGTCGATGTGTTCATCGAAGGTCTCGGTTATAAGCAACAAATCGTCCAAGTAAACGAAAACTTGGTGCCGCAAATGAGGTGGTATCACCTTATCCATAAGGCGCGTCATTGTTTGGGGGGCATTACACAATCCGAATGGCATGGTCACGAATTGATATAGGGGCCGGCCTGGGACTGTGAAGGCTGTTTTCTCCTTTGAACCGGGGTCTAAAGGAATTTGCCAGAAGGCGTCCTTGAGGTCTAAGCTCGTGATGAAATGGGCTTTAGGCAACCGACTCAAAATGCCTTCGATCAACGGTAGAGGATATGCGTCCTTGACTGTGACGGCGTTCAAGCGTCTGGCATCTAAGCATAACCGGACCTTGTTCGGCTTGACAACTAAGGTGACTGGGGAAGCCCACGCGCTCTATGATTCTTCGATTACGCCTAATGCTAACATTCGATCCACTTCGGCATATAACAATTTTTCCTTCGCCGGAGATATGGCGAAATGTCTCTGTTTTATGGGTTTAGCATCCCCCACATCTATAGTGTGGAACACCAGGGCAGTCCGCCCGAGACCTTCTTTCTCGTGCGATGGAAAAGCCGATATAGCCGAGTCAAGACGCAGTTGCTGAGTTACATCCAGTGTATGCCGTAATAAGTTAGTGGGTTGAGATTGGTCAGGAACGGTGGTGACGGACTCCAGGGTCGAACCGGAAAATAGTGCCGGGGCCAAGTTAAATTTTCGAACGAAATCCACTCCTAAATAAAGATTCTGGGTTAACTGAGGTATGATGAAAAATTCCATAGGTTTAGTTACCCCTTTAAAGGTGACATCCGTCATAATTTTTCCCACTACAGAGTGACGAGTTCCGTCCGCCGTGCTTAACCAGGAGGTGAAATGACGGATTTGGTCCGCGTGCTTTGCCAGTACCTCCCCTGCAAACTCGGCAGAGATGCAATTCACACTGGCTCCCGTATCGACTAAGCCTGATACTCGTTTTTGCAGGAGGTGTACTGACGCATATGGCCGAACATCATCCCTCAATAATTCGTCTAAGTATATGTCCTTCAACACTTTCCTCGACTGCCTGACTTTTCTCCAGAAGCTCCGCATCCGACGCGTGGCTCGCTTGCTTCGCGGTGGGACATTTGTGGCCAATTCCTCATGGAAGATGCGCTGTCGAGTAGCCAAATAATTCCGCAACCTAACATGAAAAGGTTTTACATGCCAAGGAACCTTCGTCTCGCTATCATTTCCCTGCGCATTGGCCTCGGCGAAGGACGGCGTCGGTTGTGGAACTTCGGGAGAACTGTGTTTAGCGGTGCGAGTCAGCAGAGTTGGAGTCATGTTGGGAGCTGGGTCATAGCTGGTGATGGGGTCTGGATTGGTTCGTCCGGGGTCTAGGAGTGCCGACGGGTGGTCGCGGCACTCGGTGGCAAGTTTTTTCGCCCTTTGCAATTTGCACAGTCCGGTGCGTATGTGTCGGCCTTCCCGCATCGGTAGCAGAAAAGCGTTGGCTCCGCTGGACATGCGTAGAACCGATGTCCCGGTTGTCGGCAGTTCCAACATACCGTCGGGCTTGTAATTGCTTCAAGGGAGGGTCGATCAATCAATGCTGGGTCCTCAAGCTCCGGTGGTGCTCCGCTCCTCGGTACTGGTACTGGATCCGCAAGCAGGTGGTCCGCTGCCATCAACTCCGCGGTGTGATGATTTCGGGGATTTGGTCCCGTTATGCGAGGTTGTGGACGGAAGGTACCACGCCGCTCATCCAAGTGTTCTTGTCTGCGGGCATGGAGGCGCAATCCCTGTATGGTGTTGATGGGAAAATGCAGAAGGCTGTTCTGGAGATCCCAGCGCATATTCTCTCTGATAATTTCTACCAATTCGTCCTCGGGCATGGTATTTCGCAGGCGAGTGCTCAATCTCACTATACTGGTGTAGTACTGGTCGAACGGTTCGTGAGCGCCTTATTTCCGTTTCTTTATTTGCTCTCTTAGCTCTCTCTCAGTGAAGCCATCCTCAAATCGATTGCGGAAGGCTGCACTGAAAGAGTGCCAAGTAGGACGTGGCGTTGACTCTTTAAAGCTCCAGTACCAGTCGGCAGCGTCGCCGCTGAACAAAAGATGTGCATGCCGGAGGAAGGCCGAGGAATCACCTCCCAGGGTGCTGGATACCAACGCCTGAATCCGGAAAAGGAACCGGTCCGCCGATATCATATCGTTGAACCCTGTAAAGTTCAGGCGCCAACTCTCCATGATACGAGGTGTCGGGTCTCGAAAAGGTGCCAATGCGTTCCCGGGGGGAATCACATCCTCGATTGACCTGTGGTACTGAACTGCCTCGGGGGCTGGAGGTACCAACGGAGGTCCGGTACTGTGTCGCGGTCTGTATTCGGGAGCTCTGGGATCCATTCCCGAGCTCCTTGGAGGTGGGACCCATTGCTCGGATTGTCGGGAGTGGGGCATCGCCACACTGGGATTTGGCTCCCAGCCAAGCGGAGTTCTCACGCGGCTGGGTGGTTGGCTCAACGGGAGATTCTGGATCTTTCCCTCCAGGTTGCCAATCCTCTCCGACATGTCCCTCATCAACGCCACGAGGGTGTCAATGGAGTGGGCGGAAGGCATGGTTGTCACCTCGGACACGACACTTGCAGCCGGAACTTCACCGCCTACTGCTCCTTGCAGGTCTAAGAGTGGTTGTGACGTTTCGGCTTCTGGAGCTCCTTTCGCCACTGCTCCACGCGTTGGTAGGGGCGTTCCGATGGGGACGTCTAGGGCGGTCCGCTCGATGGGTCGCCGACATAATGGGCAACTCTCTGACGTGAGGAGGAGCTGTTGTACACAGGCACGATGGAATAGATGTCCACAATCCAATCGCACGCTGTGTACGCCCTCCACTACGTCCTCGAAACAGATTCCACAGTTCGCGGGTTGGACCGTTTTGGACCGGGTCCACCGCTTTTCTGGAGTCCGCTTCGTTGCCATTTTTACTGGTTTTGGTGGTTGTACGTGTTACTGTGAAAGAAAAGAAATGTAACACTATAATATAAAAACTTAAGACTATCTTAGTGGCCGATAGTGGCGAGCTAATGATAGAGGGGAAAAAAAAAATGTATTTAAAGTATACTTTCCTTTTCAGTGGTCGACTCCTTCAACGGGAAAAGAGAGTGCGTGGTAATCTGTCGAAGAAAGGATGCTTTCGGTCGATTTACGAAAATTACCCCATAACCCACATACATTACAAACCGTTTCTAATCTACGTTAAATGACTCGACGAGACAAGTGGTAGAGCTACCGTAACGACTTTGTACGCGGTCAAAATTCCCGACGCGTGGAAGCATTCCGGGCTTCGCAACTCCAGCATACGCCATCGAACGTTGAACCGATACCACTCGTCTAACACGCATACGAAATAGTTAGAATCCTTCCGCGACATAAAGGCAAGGTAGCCTTCTATTTTCTTGAGAGTCCATGCCGATAGGTAAACCCATCAGACTGGCAGTTCCATCAAGAAAATAGAAGGTCCTTACAGGGGTTAACCTGGGACAACACATCGGAAGGATTCTGTCGCGAAAGCAAAATCAAACAAAGGAGAGCGGAAGCTACAACTCACGTGAAGCGACCTCTAATGTGTATCACACAATTCCACTGCTCCTGATAGTGGGACTCGAGTACCAAAGTACCTTACATCCTCCGTAAAGGACCAACTCGTCAGAAGACGCGAAGTTCTTTCCCCCTTAGGATGTTTTTGGCCCCACGTTGGGCGCCATTTGTAATGATTTTTCTACCTTCAGCTCGAACGCGGAACCGACCTCTCATCGGTTCTAGACGTTAAGTCTGAGTAGTGCCAACGGATGGTACCAACAGGTCAACCAATCCGTGCACCGTAATCCATTCACGCGGTGACTGCTTGTCGGCCAGCTAGTTCGGAGAGGATTTCGGTCGCGGGTCTCCGAATGGATTACGCTCAATTACAATATTTCAGTCACCTGAAATTGCCCGTTTTCTAAACGCGTCAACATTTACTCATCCAGAACGAGAAACCTACATTACGTTAGTTCTGGATGGGATCTATCCACAGATCTCCAATCAAAAACGCTACAAAATCTCATAGGCGCGTTACCGATTCACCGACGCGGTACCGAAAAATATACTACTCGAACTTACACCGAAGAAAACTACTCTAAAGAAATGGCGAAACAAGCAAAGGTACCGCGTACCGCGCGCGACGCGAAACCGACTTCAGCGGATTTGTCGAAACCCTACCCTCGCGACGGCATACTTACCCTACACTCTCTGTTCCCACTGAAAAAAGGACGAGTCACTGAAAAGGAAAGTCGTTAGTTACTTAGCAATTCATTTTTAATAATGTAAAAATTTTGAACAAAACATAATATTTGTATTGTTTCATTTCTTGTTCTTTTTTTTTTTTACGCTTAATTTAAAATACTATTTAGTAGATATTTAGCTTTGTAGCTTAACAATACTCATTTATTTATAATTATTTCTTGATTCATGGATGTTCTATCTGTTTGATATATATTTGTTGTATCGCACCTTAGTTATTTTGAAAATCTACAAGTCATTTTGATCTTGGTTTAAGTAAAACTTAGAATGGTTTAGTGGACTTGTATTAGAAATACAATATTAATTATTATTGGAACTGTTTTTGGAAGAACTACCAATTATTTAGGATTTTTTTAGAATAATCGTTCAAGTTACATTTGGAAGGAGCATTTATCGTGGATGATTTTGAAGGATGTTAAGGAAGCTTCAATGAGAAAGGAAACAGCGAGAAAGTTTAATTTTCGAAAAAGGGCCGTCAATCATTTAGTAAAAAGTAATCATCAACATTGTTTAAACTTTTTCGGGGCAGAGAATAGATATTGCATCAAATAAATTTTTTCCGAACAATAGCACATCTCATCGTTATTATTAATATTTATTTTGGTTCATCTACGTATCACATAGATAGTGCAACAAATCATTAACTTGAGTTTGACAAGCTATTAATTATCCTCCAATGGTACGAAACAAATATCTAGCAGATATATTAAAATTTTATAAATCTAATAATAAATGTAAATAGAATTTTGTCAATCTTTTTCTTCTTTTGTTTAAATAAAATCCTTAAAAATATATTTATAGATCATCTAATTACTATTCTCATTTTTAATTCTCTACTTAGCTTATTACTTAGCTAGAAGAAACATTAGTAATCTAAAGTTAATTGCCTTAGCTGCCAATAACCGATTGCACTATGAACTATCTGGCAAGGGTAGGAGATAATATTCACTTTCATTGCTCTCATCTGTGAATATGTGTTTGCAGATCTGAGTGTTTACTTTCATTTCCGAGAACGGTCCCCTTAAAGCAAAGAAGTGTATGTGCAATGGGGTACTTGTCTTACTTTTCAGTATGAGCTTTCAACAATTGAAATTAATCTAAATAAACAATTCCTAGCTCTCCACTTTGACCGTTCGAATTTTCAACGGTTTTGGAGGTTTTGGTTTGTGCGTATCACCCCGCTTGCGCAAATGATCGCGTCTGGTGAAGCCTTTTGAACAGGTTTCGCACACGTAAGCTTTTCTGCCTGTATGCGAATCGATATGTCTTCTCAGATCAGTTTTATGATGGAATTGTTTCGGACAAAATTGAAATTGATGGGGTTTTTGTGCTGCACTGTGCTTCGCATAGTGCGTGTCGAAAGTGACTTCGTTGGGAAAACGTTTGCCACATCGATTACAACGGAATGGTTGCTCGCCCTTGTTACACTCGTCGCAACGAATTTCGCCAGTCGGTGTTTTTCGGCGCATCCAATTCATGGGGCGAGGAACTCTTTATTCCCAATCAAGAGCGGCCTTTACTTTTAGACACAACACTAACTTTCTTATTGCTGTTACTTAGCCAAACGATTAACCAATGTCCGTACAACAGCGGCAATTACCGTGACCCGTTCTTTTCATACACCTTCTCGACTTTTACGTCCTACAAGAGGCGCCAAATTCACTGACATCTGTCCAAATCAGAGTATACTGACTGCCATCACCTCCATGTGGCTGTCAAATCCCTGGTTGTCACATCGGACAAAACATCTGTGCGTGGAATGGCACTTCATATGGCGGAAATGTGCTTCTCCAGATGTCGCCAGTGGCATAGTTTTCTCGATGGCCACGGTGGAGGGGCATTTCCAGATGGCTATGTCTCGAAATGTGCCGGGGTTGGATTAATTCTATATTTCGAATATTTATATCCACGGATCTAAATATTTGGACAGAAAAAAAAATATTTTCTGCACAACGATATCCGCACAACCGATGAAGTCCGCTGGCACTTCGAGGACATATCCATCTGGCAGGTTACAAGGGTTCGGGATCGGAATCACTTCGATTCCTGGGCGTAGGCGTCACATTACAGATGCTAAGCGAAGTTTGTGGGTTTATTTATGATTCGTGAGTGTGTGTATAATGAGTAAAGCGCAAAGGAAAATTATTGGTTGGTTAGCGCTCTTTTCAGTTGCAGTTCTAATTAAAAAGTGTTATTTACTTTGCTGTTAATTTTTTTACTTTTGAGTTGAGGTGCTATTGTAAGTACGTACTAGATTATTTATTGAATTTTATGGAAAATGAATTATTATTGGGATTTCGTTTCGCTATTTGGAAAGCGCTACATGTTTTCTCGTTTCTTGATGTTTTCTAAGAGTAATTAAATCACAGAACTTAATTTTCAGTGAGTAAAATTCTAACATCATCAATTTCAGGCTGCTACTCTCCTGACAGAATATTTGAATTTTCATCGAAATCAGCTATATTATTGCAGATTTGTCATTCCTTCTGCAAATGTATTTTTTATACATACGGTAACTTTTAATTTAACTCGAGTGTCAATTTCTTTTAGTTTTCGATGGAGAGTTGTAGCGCACATTGTATAAATGATCGTGTTAACCAAATATATTTTTGTAGCTGATAGAAGTATAATAGGGAGAACGTCAATCAATAAAATTGACCAGCAAACGATTTACACAACGAAATGTGTAGCATTATAAAGAAAGACATTCCACTTACAAACATAACATTATCACGTCAACTTAAACGATAACAATTTGTTAGAGTTGTTTATTTGGATGCAAGATCCTTGCTGGTAGTTATACTAATTGTAGCTTTAAAACTGACCTTTGCTTTGCCTCTTACCCCGGTAGCATGGCAACGATCAATCCTGCAGAAGCTGTAAGCATTCAAGCTCCATCGTGATTGTTTTCAATCACATAACCTTGACACGATTCTTGGGATAGATAGACAGTGCTTGCATAACGAATCGTCAATGCTGACTTGAGACATTCTAGGGGTGAATCCTCATTGCAATCGTGGCAGACAGGTGTCGAGCGTATGAATTTCCAATGACGGATTGGCGAAAGCATCACATATTTATCGCCTTTTTATACACGACCACTTGCAAAATGGCTAAGCATTAGCGGCGCACTGATTTTATCGGTCTAGCGAGAATTAAGAAATAAGTTACATCACCAGTTACCCTCGTCCAAAAGCATATTTACCTGAAATGTTTACGTTTGGGTTTAGGTTGTAACACAGAATCTTCCTTTATTCACAAAGCTCACAATGGAATTTGCACACAAAATCCCGCTGCGATAAAAGCAATTCCTCTTGATGGCACTCGCTACCCACACACCTGCTACCATGTGGCTGTCAAAATTCTGTTGGCATCCCACGATAAAATAGACGTGGGATGTGCACTGGTCGCAACCAACGTAAAATGACAAGCCACCTAGCAGCAAAGTGTGTTGGTAGTGGTCACCAGCGGCGTCGCATGATTCATTACAGGGCAGTGTCCACGATGCCTACCAGGCATGGGGAGACTGAAGGAAACGCTGCTTGGCCCTATGATGTTGTTTTTTTTTTCTTTTCTCTCAGCGTCGTAGGTCTTTGGCATGGTAGACTCCCAGCTCCCTTCCGGACATGTCCGCAATGAGGTACCGCGTGGGACTTAAAACTTGTAAGACCCGACACTTCACGAACTTCTTGTCTAGCTTGGCAGTGTAGTGCCGACCTGCTTCACTTTGTCTAAAATTCCGTCGGTAGATTTCGTCGCCTGCCTTGAAGCCAGAAGGATGGGATCGCAGATTGTACCGCTCCTCCCCCACCCGTCTACTGTCTTCAATCCTCTCCCGGATTGTTTCTCGTAGAATTTGGAGTTTCTCGTGCGGCTCCAGCACCACTATTGGGTCTTCCAACCCCTTCAACTGTCGCAATAGCCGGTACAAGTTTCCGTGGCAAATCATATGCTGGCCGAACACGGCAAAGTATGGGGAGATGCCTGTGGTGGAGTGGTAAGACGAACGCAGGGCACAGGTGATGGCGGAAATCCTGCGGTCCCAATCCTTCTGATCCCGAATGGCGGCTATGAGGGTGCGGTTCAATCGCTCGGGCGCATTGGCTTGCGGAGAATAAACGGCAGTCCGCTGATGCGTAATGCCATACTTCTCCATTAATTCTCGACATCTAGACGAGGTGAACTGAACTCCGTTGTCAGAGACCAGCTTCTCCGGTACTCCAAATATATGAAAAACACGATTTTCCAGAAAACTGACTATGGGGCCGGTGTGCAGGTTTCGAAGAGGTTCCACAATCGGAAATTTGGACAGGTGGTCCAGGACCACGACAGCTCCCGTGTATCCCGAAGTCGAGCGAGGGTACGGACCGATGAGATCTATATACAGGCGCTGGAACACCCGCTCCGGTAGTTCGAATTTTCCCATCGGGGGCCGAAGAACAGAATCGGGCGCTTTAGTGCATTTGCACAGCTCACAAGCGGCTACGTACTTTTTCACTTGCTGCGCCATCTTAGGCCAAAAGAAGTAAGTCTTCAGTCGACGAAGCGTACGACCATAACCGCCGTGTGCACTCAATGGGTGGTCATGAGCCCGCTTAATCAATTCGCATGTCAGTTCTTCGGGCACCCATAACTTCCACTGTTCCTCTTCTTGGATGGGGCCTCCGGAGGCGTGTCTCGTCCGCTTGTATATAAATCCCTCCGTCACCCGTAGTTCTGGCAGCTGTGGCAACTGGTTCTGAATCGTATTCATCAGCTGGGTATAACATGCTGACTTGAAGGCGGAATGGTCCAAGTCGATCCATAGGGGGCTGTCGTCCTCCTGGGCCAACTCGGCTCCTTCAGGGGCGAACATCCTTGATAGTGTATCCGGTACCACGTGCTGACTTCCTTTGCGGTGTCTTATCGTGAAGTCAAACGCCTGTAATTTCAAGGCCCATCTGGCCAAGCGGCTGTGGAGATCAGTTAGGCTCATCAGCCATTTCAGTGGCGCATGATCAGTGACGATTTCAAAAGGATGTCCTTCTACATATGCTCGAAAACGTTTCACTGCCAGCACAGCCGCTAGGCATTCCTGCTCTGAGACCGTGTAGTTCCGCTGGGCCTGGTTCAGCTTGTGGGACATGAAGACTATAGGTCTCTCCTCGCCGTCTTGTGCAACCTGGACTAAGACTGCTCCCACCCCATGTTGACTCGCGTCACAATGGATTAAGAACGGTTTGTCAAAGTTCGGGCTGTGCAGTACGGGGGCTGTAGTCAGACTCTTCTTTAGCTCTTCAAAGGCTCGCAAGCTGGGCTCTTCCCAGACGAACTTACGTCCCTTACGCAGCATGTCGGTCAAAGGAGTGGTAATGGTGGCATAGTCATGTACGAAACGCTGGTACCATCCGCATAAGCCTAGGAATCGGCGTAACTGCTTGGTGGTTTTGGGTAATGGAAAAACGTCAATCACTTGAGTCTTGTCCGGGTCGGTTTTGATATTGCCATGCCCAATGATATGACCTAAATACTTCACCTCCGTCATCACGAACTGACTCTTCTGTATGTTGATGGTTAACCTTGCCCTCCGGATGTGTAGAGCCACCTCCTGAAGCAGGTCGATGTGTTCGTTAAAGGTCTCGGTTATAAGCAGCAGATCGTCCAAGTACACGAAAACTTGGTGCCGTAAATGAGGTGGTATCACCTTATCCATAAGGCGTGTCATTATTTGAGGGGCATTGCACAATCCGAATGGCATGGTCACGAATTGAAACAGGGGCCGACCTGGGACTGTGAAGGCTGTTTTCTCCTTTGAGCCAGGGTCTAAAGGAATTTGCCAGAAGGCGTCCTTGAGGTCTAAGCTCGTGATGAAGTGGGCTTTAGGCAACCGACTCAAAATGCCTTCAATCAACGGTAGAGGGTATGCGTCCTTGACAGTGACGGCGTTCAAGCGTCTTGCATCTAAGCATAGTCGGACCTTGTTCGGCTTGACAACTAAGGTGACCGGGGAAGCCCACGCGCTCTGCGATTCTTCGATCACGCCTAATGCTAGCATTCGATCAACTTCGGCATATAACAACTTTTCCTTCGCCGGAGATATGGCAAAATGTCTCTGTTTTATAGGTTTAGCATCCCCCACATCTATAGTGTGTAACACCAGTGCCGTCCGCCCGAGACCTTCCTTCTCATGCGATGGAAAAGCCGATATAGCCGAGTCAAGTCGCAGTTGCTGATTCACATCCAGTGTATGTCGTAATAAGTGAGTGGTTTGAGTTTGGTCAGGAACTGTGGTGACGGACTCCAGGGTCGTACCGGAAAACAGTGCCGGGGCCAAGTTAAATTTTCGAACGAAATCCACTCCTAGATAAAGATTCTGGGTTAATTGAGGTATGATGTAAAATTCCAGAGGTTTAGTTACTCCCTTAAAGGTGACATCCGTCGTAATTTTTCCCACTACAGAGTGACGAGTTCCGTCCGCCGTGCTTAACCAGGTGGTAAAATGATGGATTTGGTCCGCGTGCATTGCCAGTACCTCCCCTGCAAAATCGGCTGATATGCAATTCACACTGGCTCCCGTATCGACTAAACCTGACACTCGTTTTTGCAGGAGGTGTACTGACGCATATGGTCGAACGTCATCCCTCAATAATTCGTGTAAGTGTATGTCCTTCAGCACCTTCCTCGACTGCCTGACCCTTCTCCAGAAGCTCCGCATCCGACGCGTGGCTCGCTTTCTTCGCGGTGGGACAGTTGTGGCCAACTCCTCATGGAAGATGCGCTGTCGAGTAGCCAAATAATTCCGCAGTCTGACGTGGAAGGGTTCGACATGCCAAGGAACTTTCGCCTCGCTATCATTTCCCTGCGCGTCCGCCTCGACAAAGCATGACTTCGGGAGAACTGTGTTTGGCGGTGCGAGTCAGCAGAATTTGAGTCATGTCTGGGGCTTGATCATAGCTAGTGATGGGGTCAGCATTGGTTCGTCCGGGTTTTAGGAGTGCCGACGGGTGGTCGCGTCACTCGCTGGCAAGTTTTTTCGCAATTTGCAATTTGCGCAATCAGGTGCGTACGTGTCGGCCTTCCCGCATCGGTAACAGAAGAGCGTCGGCTCCGCTGGACATGCATAGAACCGATGCCCCGTTTGTCGGCAGTTCCAACAGACCGTCGGGCTTGTAATTGCTTCAAGGGATGGTCGATCAATCAATGCTGGGTCCTCAAGCTCCTGTGGTGCTCCGCTCCTCGGTACTGGTACCGGGTCAGCAAGTAGGTGGTCCGCTGCCATCAACTCCGCGGTGTGATGATTTCGGGGATTTGGTCCCGTTATGCAAGGTTGTGGACGGAAGGTACCTCGCCGCTCATCCAGTTGTTCTTGCCTATGGGCATGGAGGCGCAATCCCTGTATGGTGTTGATGGGAAAATGCAGAAGGCTGTTCTGAAGCTCCCAACGCATATTCTCTCTGATAATTTCTACCAGTTCGTCCTCGGGCATGGTTGTTCGCAAGCGAGTGCTCCATCTCACTATACTTGTGTAGTACTGGTCGAACGGTTCGTGAGCGCCTTGTTTCCGTTTCCTTATCTGTTCCCTTAGTTCTCTCTCAGTGAAGCCATCATCAAATCGATTGCGGAAGGCTGCACTGAAAGAATCCCAAGTGGGACGTGGCGTCGACTCCTTAAAACTCCAGTACCAGTCGGCAGCATCTCCGCTGAACAAAAGATGTGCATGCCGGAGGAAGGCCGAGAAATCACCGCCCAGGGTGCTGGATACTAACGCCTGAATCCTGAAAAGGAACCGGTCCGCTGATATCATAGCGTTGAAACCCGTGAAGTTCAGGCGCCAACTCTCCATGATACGAGGCGTCGGGTCTCGGAAAGGTGTCAATGCGTTCCCGGGGGGAATCGCATCTTCGAGTGACCTGTTGTAAGGGACTGCCTCGGGGACTGGAGGTACCAACGGAGGTGCGGTACTGTGTCGTGGTCGATACTCGGGAGCTCTGGGATCCATTCCCGAGTTCCTTGGAGGTAGGGCCCATTGATCAGATGGTCGAGAGTGGGGCATAGCCACACTGGGATTGGGCTTCCAGCCAAGCGGAGTTCTCACGCGGCTGGGTGGTTGGCTCATGGGGAGGTTCTGGAGCCTTCCCTCCAAGTTGCCAATCCTCTCAGACATATCCCGCATTAACGCCACGAGGGTGTCAATGGAGTGGGTGGAAGGCGCGGGGGTAACCTCGGCCGCGACAACTGCAGCAGGAACTTCACCGCCCACGGCTCCTTGCATACAAATCATCTTCACAAAATTAACGTTCTCTTCCATTTTAATCTTTGTAGTATTGATTCCAATTTATCATTCCTAACAATTATTTCAAAATATCGGCCATTCGTATTTAATTACATGAATGATAAAGCAATAGAAATCGATCTTAAATTAAATTTTTAAATCTTTAAATATGACTAAAACTTAAGACTAAATTAGTGGCCGATAGTGGCGAGCTATTAAAAATGGGGGAAAAAAAATATTGAACAGCTACTTTCCCTTCCAGCAGTCGACTCCTCCAAAGGGAAATGAGAGTGCGTGGTAGTCTGCCGAAGAAAGGGTGCTTTCGGTCGATTTACAAAATTTAACCCCATACCCACATACATTACAAAAACCGTCTCTAAACTACGTTAAATGACTCGACGAGACAAGTGGTAGAGCTACCATAACAGCTTAGTACGCGGTCAAAATTCCCGACGCGTGGAAGCATTCCGGGCTTCGCAACTCCAGCATACGCCACCGAACGTTGAACCGATACCACTCGTCTATCACGCATACGAAATAAGTAGAATCCTTCCGCGACATAAAGGCAAGGTAGCCTTCTATTTTCTTGAGAGTCCAGGCCGACAGGAGAAACCCCATTTGGGTGACGGTTCCATCAAGAAAATAGAAGGTCCTTACAGGGGTTAACCTGGGACAACACATCGGAAGGATTCTGTCGCGAAAAAAAAAATCAAACAAAGGAGAGCGAAAGCTACAACTCACGTGAAGCGACTGCTAGTATGTATCACACAACTCCACTGCTCCTGTTTGTGGGGCTCGAGTACCAAAGTACCTTACATCCTCCGTAAAGGACCAACTCGTCAGAAGACGCGAATCGTTTATCCCCTTAGGATGTTTTGGGGCCCCACGTTGGGCGCCATTTGTAATGTTTTAATGTCTACGTGCGAACGCGGAACCGACCTCTCATCGGTTCTAGACGTTAAGTCTGAGTAGTGCCAACGGATGGTACCAACCGGTCAACCAATCCGTGCACCGTAACCCATTCACGCAGTGGCTGCTTGTCGGCCAGCTAGATCGGAGAGGATTTCGGTCGCGGGTCTCCGAATGGGTTACGCTCATTTACATTTTCCAGCCACCTATACATGCCCGTTTTCAAACGCGTTGCAAAACAAAACCATACGGAGAGGAAACCTATTCTACGTTACTCCGTATTTCTTCATCAATCAGTCAAAGAACAAAATCTAATTTTTACTTCGCGTTCCCGAATTTCCGACGCGGTACCGAAAAGTATACTACGTTAACTCAACCCGACGAAAGCTACGTTAAAGAAAAATCAAAATCAACTAAGGTACCGCGTACCGCGCGCAACGCGAAACCGACTTCAGCGGATTTTCTCAAACCCTACCCTCGCGACGGCATACTTACCCTGTACCTCATTTCCCACTGAAAAGCAGAACCACTGGAAAGGAAAGTCTATTTTTTCGTTAGCAATTCATTTTGTTATTTTATTTTAACTTGTGAGATATAATCAAAAAAAATTATTATTCCTATCCATCATATTATATTTGAAAGATATATGGTTTCTTTATTTAATAACTAACTTAACTACATGTATATAAATGTTTTGGCTTAATGACAATAAATTTTCAAATAGGATTCATCTTCTCAGGGAGCTGAATCGTAGTGTCTATTAGTAGTACAAACTTTAGAACATTTTAAAATCATGTTAAACGCTACAAAAGAATCTCCACATGCTAATGTCAGGTATTTTCTAAATTTTCCCAACAATTACGTTGTGCTGTTTAATTTACTGAAATGTTATGATTAACTTTAAACTGTTTGGATGTGAACCGATCCTCTTCTTTGATTTATTTTAAATATAGAATTTATGTATTAGCTTATTTATATTGCGTGTAATAAATCTAGATAAATCTAGGAGCAAGCTGGCTTGATTTTATATTCGCACAGACATATTCGATATCTGTAAAACTGCATTTGTTTTATATCTCAAGAAAATATTTGTTTAGTTTTGTTTTTATTTGTAATGAAATTCATGACTATGTTTCAGTGATCTTTTGTAGTTGTAGCATAGGTATGACTGATCACCACGAATAGCGAGCTATATATATGCATAATGTATATAATATAACATATTTTATTTTTCTTTTTTTTTTTCATATAAGGTGTGCACACCTCATAACTACCCAATAAGGCTTATGTCTAATTATTAACTTTAACGTACAGTTTGATTTTAAGGGATATCTCGCAGCTTCTTCATTTTTTTTCATTTTCGAACCTACTATGTTGATTAAATACTCTAAGTATTTATATTTCACTAATTTTAAGCGTATTGTTCAATTATATTTGGTTACATTACGAAAAGATGCTAAGCGAAGTTTGTGGGTTTATTTATGATTCATGAGTATAATGAGTAAAGCGCAAAGGAAAATTATAGGTTGGTTAGCGCTCTTTTCAGTTGCAGTTCTAATTAAAAAGTGTTATCTACTTTGCTGTTAATTTTTTTACTTTTGAGTTGAGGTGCTATTGTAAGTACGTACTAGATTATTTATTGAATTTTATGGAAAATGAATTATTATTGGGATTTCGTTTCGCTATTTGGAAAGCGCTACATGTTTTCTCGTTTCTTGATGTTTTCTAAGAGTAATTAAATCACAGAACTTAATTTTCAGTGAGTAAAATTCTAACATCATCAATTTCAGGCTGCTACTCTCCTGACAGAATATTTGAATTTTCATCGAAATCAGCTATATTATTGCAGATTTGTCATTCCTTCTGCAAATGTATTTTTTATACATACGGTAACTTTTAATTTAACTCGAGTGTCAATTTCTTTTAGTTTTTGATGGAGAGTTGTAGCGCACATTGTATAAATGATCGTGTTAACCAAATATATTTTTGTAGCTGATAGAAGTATAATATGGAGAACGTCAATCAATAAAATTGACCAGCAAACGATTTACACAACGAAATGTGTAGCATTATAAAGAAAGACATTCCACTTACAAACATAACATTATCACGTCAACTTAAACGATAACAATTTGTTAGAGTTGTTTATTTGGATGCAAGATCCTTGCTGGTAGTTATACTAATTGTAGCTTTAAAACTGACCTTTGCTTTGCCTCTTACCCCGGTAGCATGGCAACGATCAATCCTGCAGAAGCTGTAAGCATTCAAGCTCCATCGTGATTGTTCTCAATCACATAACCTTGACACGATTCTTGGGATAGATAGACAGTGCTTGCATAACGAATCGACAATGCTGACTTGAGACATTCTAGGGGTGAATCCTCATTGCAATCGTGGCAGACAGGTGTCGAGCGTATGAATTTCCAATGACGAATTGGCGAAAGCATCACATATTTATCGCCTTTTTATACACGACCACTTGCAAAATGGCTAAGCATTAGCGGCGCACTGATTTTATCGGTCTAGCGAGAATTAAGAAATAAGTTACATCACCAGTTACCCTCGTCCAAAAGCATATTTACCTGAAATGTTTACGTTTGGGTTTAGGTTGTAACATAGAATCTTCCTTTATCCACAAAACTCACAATGGAATTTGCACACAAAATCCCGCTGCGATAAAAGCAATTCCTCTTGATGGCACTCGCTACCCACACACCTGCTACCATGTGGCTGTCAAAATTCTGTTGGCATCCCACGATAAAATAGACGTGGGATGTGCACTGGTCGCAACCAACGTAAAATGACAAGCCACCTAGCAGCAAAGTGTGTTGGTAGTGGTCACCAGCGGCGTCGCATGATTCATTACAAACATTTCCAGTCTTAGTATAAACTTCTTGGAGCTTTTTCGTGGATGTTAGGAGGGGGTGTATTCTATTATTGTTAGTCGAGATATAATATCAATAAGTGTTCGTTGCCTAGACTCTATTTCTATTATTTGAGCAAGCAGAAGTAAATGCCTTTAACACTTTCATGTAATTTAACACGCGATAGTCTTCGTTCATTATACGTTTGTGCTGTTGTACATATGAAACCATGTGTACACAGAATTATCTTTGTTCGTTGTACGTTAGTACTGTTGTACATATGAACACATGTTACGACCCTGCGATGCTATGCATGGGTTGTATGCAACATCATCTGTCGTCCCTACACTTACCTATATCCTGTGCCTCTACTTTTTCCTTTCAGGCAAAATATTAGTTTGTATATTTACCTAGTAATTCTAGAGCGGATTGATTGTCTTCATGGAAGAAAACAGAGGCGAACTCGCCGATTTAAGTTAGACCAAGAAGTGATTTATTTCCACATCGACTTATCCTATTTATACAATTTTACTTCGTCTTCAATACAAATACATATTCAATTTCTAAACATATTCTAAACATATTTTGTCTACTCTAGCAAAAACATTTTACATACAATTTCCTATCTCTAATATTCTTTCCCGAAAAACTATGCAAAAAAATTCACATTCTTATTAGCAATTCTACACGATGCATTTCCCATGTTGAAAGCATTATTCAAAAAAAATCTACATTCTTAATAGCAATACCAAATATATTGCATTTCTCATATTGATAAAAAATACTTTAACTCAACGTGAAGTAAATGCCTTTAACACTTTCATGTAATTTAACACGCGATAGTCTTCGTTCATTATACGTTTGTGCTGTTGTACATATAAAACCATGTGTACACAGAATTATCTTTGTTCGTTGTACGTTAGTACTGTTGTACATATGAAACCATGTGTGTACGGAAATGTTTAAACGTACGAACGTGTTTTCATATGGGGCTAATGGTAATGTACGTTTAAAAGATATTCATTGTTTACGATTTGCTTTCGATTTTAATGAATGCATTACAATTCTCCTTTCCGTAATTTTTCAAGAAAATTCATATGCAAGTTCAAGCTCAACTTGACACTTTTCATAACAATTTCATTGACGGTGAACATCTTCTTTACCGTGATTCTTTATTAAAATCCATATGCAAGTCCAAGTTTAACCCGATACTTTTCATAACATTTTCATTGACGGTGAACATCTTCTTTACCGTGATTCTTTATTAAAATCTTGGCGCAAGTTTCTTACAGAGCAAAATACATTACGAACAAAACGACTATACGTCTCGGGTATTCCATCACTCGTCTTACGGAAAGAGTTTCTAGACGCTTGATTCATGATGAAATTTAACCAAAACAATAACAAATGTGGACATGTGTCCATAGTGGCACGAGCCAATGCTTTTGCTTTTAGTTCCGCCGAGTGTTATTTGAGCTGGGAATCCCCTTCGTGGTGACGTATGAGGTGAATGAATGTTTGGATAATTTAGTGGTCGCTCAAAATGCTTAAATGGACAAATGAAGGCTTTTTAAAATGTTATCGATATTTATTTTTATGGCGTACTCATCTCAATCAGACTTGGGGTGATATTTAGCGGAAGATACTTACAGAGGAATCTTTAGTAAATGCTTTGGCATTTAACTACACGGTAGCTGGAATAGTTCCTCCTGTTCAGCGTGTCTTTTAGGGCGTAACAATATCTTCCCCCATTTTAAATGTCTGTGGCGAGTCTTGGAGAGATGAGCCGCACGTCGATTGTTATGTTATTTTAAGAGTTGAAACTAGTAGGTTGGTTTTTTTTTTTTTTTTTAATTAATTGATTTATTTTTTGGCTCTATACGTTGATTGTCATTAGTTGCATTAAACATTTATGGCGACTGTTTGTTTGTTAAAGATTACGCTGTGGTATTTTTATTCTATTTAAAAAATTTTCATGGTTTGTTTTACTTTATTGACTTTGGGTGCATTATTTTGAGTGGTATATAATGGATTTATCTATTAATATATATCTATATTTTGCTATGTAATTAATTTCAATTTTTTGTGGAGCTTAATGTTTTTCTTGTTTTTAACAATAGATGTAAATATATATATATTTGTTTTTTTTTTTTTTTTGGTGATAACAATGACATTTTTTGTATTTAAAGTATTGATGTACTTAATAATATTATGTATGTGTTCTTATGATTGAAAATATTTCTGCATCTGGATTTTTTTTTATAATGCTACTAGCAGATCTTGATGCTTAAAAATAAAATTGTTATAGTATAGTATTTTTTTTTTTTGGAATTATGGACATTTTCTTGTAACTTATATTTAAATTTTAATCGAGTTGACTTGCAGAGCTCGGTGTTTACAGATGATTATTATTGTTATTGTAAACAAATAGAAGCAATACATTTTTTTTTTGTTTGAGGGTAGTAGCAGAGCTCAGTTAATTTTTTTTTTTGTTTTTTTTTGTTTTTGTACTTTTTGCGGTGATTTACAATTTTTTAAAATATTTGCTTATTCAGAGCTAGATTTTTACAAATTATTATATTTGATCGAGGTTATGAGCAGAGCTCGATTTTTATTTACTATGATCGAGTTGATAAGCAGAGCTCGATTTTTATTTATTACTATCGAGTTGATAAGCAGAGCTCGATTTTTATTTACTATGATCGAGTTGATAAGCAGAGCTCGATTTTTATTTATTATTATCGAGTTGATAAGCAGAGCTCGATTTTTATTTACTATGATCGAGTTGATAAGCAGAGCTCGATGTTTATTTACTATGATCGAGTTGATAAGCAGAGCTCGATTTTTATTTGCTATGATCGAGTTGATAAGCAGAGCTCGATTTTTATTTATTATTATCGAGTTGATAAGCAGAGCTCGATTTTTATTTACTATTATCGAGTTGATAAGCAGAGCTCGATTTTTATTTACTATCGAGTTGATAAGCAGAGCTCGATTTTTATTTACTATGATCGAGTTGATAAGCAGAGCTCGATTTTTATTTACTATGATCGAGTTGATAAGCAGAGCTCGATTTTTATTTACTATGATCGAGTTGATAAGCAGAGCTCGATTTTTATTTACTATTATCGAGTTGATAAGCAAAGCTCGATTTTTATTTACTATGATCGAGTTGATAAGCAGAGCTCGACTTTTATTTACTATGATCGAGTTGATAAGCAGAGCTCGATTTTTATTTACTATGATCGAGTTGATAAGCAGAGCTCGATTTTTATTTATTATTATCGAGTTGATAAGCAGAGCTCGATTTTTACAAATTAATATTAGTATTTCGTTAGAGGTTAATCGTTAATAGTTAATGAATAGAAAGTAGGGCTTCTCTTTTTTTTTGTTTAAACTAACTGTAGAGATCGTGGCGGGGGTTGGGGTATTATTGCTTCCTCGTCTTGAGATTGGGCCACCATCGGAGGTTTCGTTTCTTGCTTATTGAGGTTAAGGGTAAATGTTGGGTTTGATTCCCGATTGGTGATTGTTAGACGATTTTGTTTCCTGCAGCATTTTATGTGTCGAATAGACAGGTATATCCCTATTGTTATGATGCCAATTGTTGTTAAGCTGAGGGATGCTGTGGATAAATGCATATGCTGCTTGTTCGTTTCTTTGAATGTAATTTCATTCAATTGGTCATAAATCTCGTTAAGGGAGTGGGAGTTGGTGTGAAATTGTTTGTTCACATCTTTTTCTAAGAATAGTTGCAGCGAGCTATTAATAGGAATACGAGTTAGGCTGGTTATGTTGAGATTTATTACATTTGGGTCAATCTCGGGGAAAAAGTTTGGTTGTTTTATCTCGAACTTGTGAGTACTTTCTGCTTCGTATGGTATCATTAAATCATGTAGTTGTATACTGCAAGGGAAATGGAGGTATAAAATTCCTTGGCCCATGAGGGTGTGTGTGGTAACATTTTCGTTACATTTGACGTGAATGGGAGTTTCTGATTGAAGAAAATATATCCAGCTATTGGGTTTGTTTAATTTAATGAAAGTATTTCCAATTGTAGTGCTGATCCGAAGGGGTAGAGTAACATTTCTATTGAAGGGGTTGTGCAGCAATGCTATTATTTTGTTCGTTGACGGTGGAGCTCTGATTACAGGAGTCGTAAGTGGCATTACATATAGATCACCAGGTTCGGGATGTTTAATTTTTTTAGAGTTTGATAAATTGTCTCCTTGTAGTAAAAGAAATTGCTGAGTGGGTATGTTACTTGCTATATGTGAATACTCGACATATGGGATCATTAGAAATGATTTATTGGTGGCGATCGGGAAGGTGTGGATTTGTTGCAATTGCATAAGTGGTAATTGAAATATGGGTAGTTTGATTACTATTAGGAATTTATCTTGCAGCCTGTAGTGCTGTATATCTGCTGTTTGCGCCAATATTTGGTCACAGTATTGTGGACATTTATTACCGGGCTTTGTATATACATTTTTCAACTTTTGTTTAGAAATAAGAAGGAGGTGGATTTGATTCAGTTGAGTAGATACTACAATGTCTATTAGAGTACGTTGTCTAAATTCTATTTCTAATAATTGCGCCAATAGTGTTGTTAATAATAGTTGTTTGCGTTCGCTTGCTATTAATGCATCTGTAATGTTAGAAATATCTCGAATTTGTTCGGCAATTTGTTGTTGTCTGGTGATCACGTTGGTTAATGGTTTGTGGAGTTCCTCCAGTGACGTTTTTACGACGCTGATTCGTTGCTTTTCTAGTTTTACTAGTTCTTCTCCATCATACTCCAATAGATTTAATCTACTATATAATGCTTGTTCGTTTTTATTATCCATTGTGCCAAACAGGATTGGTTTTGGCTTGAACCGTGATTACAACGGAGATTAGTAGTAAAATCATTGCATTTGCCATGACTGAAAGGGGGAAAAGGAAAAGTTATTCGTAGAATGGTTTTAATTTGTTATTATGGACATTTACTAGCTTCTTCCCTATCGCAATTGTTGTGTTGACAGGGGAGGTGATTGATTTAACAATATACGGGCCCACTAATTTATGCTTCCTGTTTTCATTTTTTTTAATAAAATTTTGTCTCCTATGTGGAAAGATATTGGCTTCGTGTTTTGGTCATAGTATGTTTTTGATTTTACTTTGCTTTTTAATATATTTTTTCGCGCTATCGAATACATTTTCTGAAGCTTATGTTTTAAAAGGAAATAATAATTTTCGTGGTTGTAGATTGGGGTTGGCTCTTTTTTAAGGTTTGAGGGTATTTCTGCTGTAAAACCGAAAAGGCAGTCCATTGGTGTGAGCTTGGTGCTGTCGTGTTCACTATTGTTATATACAAAGGCTGCGGTTCTTAAAAATTGGTCCCATGATTGTGGGTTGCTATCTACCGCAGAACGTAGATATTCTATCAGCGGTCTATGAGCTCTTTCTAAAGCTCCATTTGACTGGGGATGGTAGGCTGATGTTTGCAGCTTTTTTATATGTAAGAGCTTACATACTCTTTTAAATAGCTCACTTATAAAATTAGCCCCTTGATCTGTCACTACTTGTTTGGGTATTCTGTACCTTGTTATTATTTCATCGAAAAAAATTTTTGCTATTGTTTCCGATTCTATATTGGGTATGGCGTACCAATCTACGAATTTGGTGAGGTTGTCCTGGAATGTTAATATGTATTTATTTCCTGAGGATGTTTCTACTAAGGGTCCTACTATATCTAGGTAAATCTTATCGAAGGGTTTTTCGGCTATATCAGTGATCACCATGGGCATGCGATGTTTTTGGGAGTTTTTCATTGTTTGACACTTCTTGCATTTCTTGACATAGTTTTTGATATCTTTCAGCATTTTTTTTCCATCTATACTGTTTCTTAATTTTTTTGTAAGTTTTTGAGACTCCTTGGTGTGCTCCAAAGGTGGAGTCGTGGAATTCATATAGCACCGCGCTAATTACTTCGGGGGATGTTAGGATAGTTACTTTGGGTGGGCCTTGTAATATATTTTGGGTAGGGTCTGATAGTGCCGAATCATTGCCAATATTATTAGGGCTTGTTGTTTCTGGAACTGTATCTGTTACTTGTTTGGTAGCTGGTATATTAATCTGTGAGTCTAACAATTCTTCATTGTTAATCGCTGCAGGTGGTGGTTTGTCTTGTAGCTGCACTTGTTTTTGCGCCTGTGCTCGTGTGACAATGTTGCACTGATTATTTTGTTCAGACTCTTCTAGTGCCTCATGGGGAATTCTGCTCAATGCATCGGCATTAGTATTATATTTGCCCGGTTTATACTCTATTTGGTAGTCGAATTCTGAAAGTTTGTGATGGAACCTTACCAATCGTGTGGTAGGGTCTTTTACATTGAATATTCCTTTAAGAGGTTTGTGGTCAGTATAAACCGTGAAACGCCGGCCTTGTAAGTAGCATCGAAAATTTTTTGCTGCCCACACAATTGCCAGGAGTTCCTTTTCAATGGTCGAATAGTTACGTTCCGCTTTATTTAGTGTGCGACTTGCATATGCTACTGGTTTATCTTTTCCAATTTCTCCCTGTGACAGGACTGCTCCTAACGCTTCATTGCTGGCGTCAGTGGTAAGATTGAATGGCTTAGTGAAATCAGGGTAGGCTAAAGGAGGGGGTTTAATTAAAGAAGTTTTTAAAAGTTGGAATGCTTCCATGCATTTGTTAGTCCAAGTATATTTGACACCCTTCCGGAATAAGTTCGTTAGAGGCTTGGCTATTTTAGAGAAGTTTGGAATAAATTTACGATAGTAATTAGCTAGGCCTAAGAAGGATTGCAGTCGTCTAACTGTATTGGGAACCGGGAAATCTTGAACGCATTGAGTTTTACTGGGATCTGGGCGAGCACCTTTTTGTGAACAAATGTGACCTAAATAGACGACCTCAGGTCGTAAGAATTGACACTTCTCAGGTTGAAGTTTCAGGTTATTCTCTTTAAGTCTGGTGAAAATTTTTCGCAGTTTGCTGATATGGTCTTCTAAATTTTTTCCATAAACTACTATATCATCCAGGTAGACAAAACAATCAAATCCTTGTAGACCGGTTAGGATATAATTCATCAGTCTTTGGAATGTGGCGGGTGCCCCTTTTAATCCAAATGGCATTCGCTTAAATTCATAGTGGCCATAATTTGTACTGAAAGCTGTTTTAAGTCGATCTTTAGGTTGCACGAGCACTTGGTGGTACCCGCTAGCTAAATCGAGGGTGCTGAAGTAACGTGAGTGGCCAAGTTGGTCTAAGATGTCCTCAATTCGTGGTAGTGGAAAGGCATCTCCTATTGTTTTGTCGTTCAATTTTCTGAAATCGACTACAACTCGCCATTTCTTTTCCCCGTCGGCGCCTGCTTTCTTGGGCACTACCAAGAGAGGGGAATTCCAGGGGCTTTTGCTTTGTTGGACGATGTCACTGTCCAACATTTCTTTCAGTTGTTCATTTATTATTTCCTTCTGAGGTTGACTTAGCCGGTATATCTTTTGGTTAATTGGGGCTTGGTTGGCTATTAGCGGGATTTCATGAGTCATTGCTTTTGTATAGGTGAGTTTGTCACCTGGTAAATGGAAAATTTCGTTAAAGTCTTGACAAAGTTTTGTTATTGCCGCTTTTTCTTCGGGGTTTAAATGTTCATATAGTGAGAGTTGTTGCTTCAGCTTTGCGTTCCGCATTATTACTTCTGGGTGAAGGCTAGCTTTATTAGATGCCAACGTAAGTTGGTTTATTTGTTTATTACCCGTAATGCTTGGGTTAGGATTGTATTCCCTTTCTGGCTCATAAATTCCGCTTATTGTATTTACTGTTTCGATATGGTATTCATTCAATGCCTGGAGCACCAATTGCAGCTGAGTAATTGTAACAGGGGACTCATTGGAGTTAAGGACACTGACCACTGTTTTTGATGGGCCAACCAGACAGTTTGCCAAAAATACTCCGGATTCCATCTCTTGCGAGAGACAGAGCATTTCTTGTGCTAAATGTATCGGTACCTCTACTATATTTTGGGTTCGGGGGTACATAATAATGGCCTTCTCTAAAGTCACCTTATGTATCCCTTCTAAATTACCCCTAGTGGGTGCCTTTACTATTTGGCAGTCACAGTTTTCATCACTCTGTAGCCCTCTTCGTTGTGTCACGCCTGCTGAAACCTTTTTGGGTATCACTATAGCGCCATTCGACGTCACCGTTTGAGCCTGATGCCTATTCGCTGTGTCTGCTTGAATTTTCAGTGGGAGTGAAAATTCCTTGCAGTTAAATTCCGTGCGAGGAAACTTGAGTGTCTGGTTTGGTCCTTCGATATCACAATTTTTTGCTAAGAAATCGTTTCCTAGCAATCCGTCATTGGGTATTCCTGGTATTGTGTCTACCACTTGGAAAGTGCAAGGTAGCGTGGAAGAGAGGGTAAAGTTGCCTTGCGTTACTCCCAGGGTTTTACCTTTTCCAAAGGGGCTTAGCAGTGTTATTTTTTGCTCGGGGATTATTAAACAGGAATCGTTTAACGCGGTTCTTTTGATTATACTGATTTCTGCGCCAGTGTCTATTGTTAGGGTTGTATAATCTTGAATTCCTATATCTAAGGGTAGCTTTACTGTAACTAGTTTAGAATCATGGTTCATATTCTCTCTTTTTATTATTTTTTGCTTGTTTTCTTTTGAGGAATTTTGCTCCATTACTTGAGTAGGTTTAGTAATGACCACTTTTTCTGTTCTTAATTTTAAAGTCGAGTCGGGGGTTTCCGGCTCGACTGTTGTCCGTTTCCCTGGGTTTTTGCTTCCCATTTTTCCTTTTGACGACATGTGCTTACGGTGTGACTTGTACGACCGCAAAAATCACATGGTGCTTGTACACTGTAAACTTTTTTTGTATCGCTGATGTTGAGTTGGGTTCTGGGTGGGTTTGCATTACAGTCCCCCAGATCGTGTCCATATTCTTTACAGTTTGGGCAAAAAGGGGTATTTTTCCTGTGGTAACAGTCTCTGTAGGTGTGCCCCTTTCTCTTGCAAAAATTGCAAGTAATGTTTGAATATTTATTAGGCTTCCCTACATTCGTATTTGAAGTGACTGGAGCTTGTTGTTGAAAGGGTGCAACGTAGGGGTTAAGTTGAAATGTTGTGGGGTTAAAGGAAATGGGGGCTGGGGTGGGTAGAAAATTTAAATATGGTTGACCGCAGTTTGGTTGGAATGGGACAGCTCCCTGTTGAAGTTTTTCCCTATCTAACGCCTTGGAGACTAGTTCCTCGAAAGTAGCTTCCTCGTTATTGAGCAGATACTGACACAGATGAGGATCAGTTACTCCACTTCTAAGCCTTCTTTTTGCAAAATCCTCCAAATGTAGACTGATTACCTTAGTAACTTGTTCGCCATATTTGATTAACGCAGCTTCCTGGCACCGCTTTAGTAGCTGTCGCAGGCGTGATGTAAAAACCGCGAGAGTCTCGGAAGAACCCTGTTTAGCCGTAATCAATCCATTTATCAAATCCTGGTAAGTCTCTCTTGGTAGATAGACTTGGTTTAGGAGTTTTTCGGCAGCTTCGATGGTCGTGGGGAAGTTTGAGGCAATGAGTTGGTATGCTTCACCGCGGAGACGCGTGGGGAAAATTTGCATAAAGGCCGACTGTTCCGGGGAACTCAGGCATTGCCAGACTCTTTTGCTACAGCCTATGAATGTTTGTAGCTCAAGAATCAATGTAGGGGTTGGGGCTCCTGAGAAAACGGGTATCATTTGCCCCATTAATTTGGCCACTTTTGTATAGTCTGCCATATTGCTGGTTTTTAATACAGATTTTTCAGAGGTTTTATCGTTTGTCATGAGGCTGTGCCGCAAGGAAGGGGGTGTTTGCAGAACGTTATATGATTCGAAGGAAAACTTAAAGTCTTGGGACGTAAGGGCTGGTTTAAACGATTGCGATAGGTCTCGAGGACTGATTTCTTGACCTAACGAGATTTCACGAAATCGTTGGATTTCTTCTTTAAACCGTTCTGTATTTTCGCGAAAGTGTATGACTCTCTCGAGTCTTTTGTTGTGTATTTGGCTTATAGTATCTGTTAATTTGATAATAGATGCTAATTCCTGGGTCGCAAGTTCTCGTGTGACTCCAAATTGGGTTTCTAATAAAGATGATTCTGACTTACTTCTAATTGGTTGTAGAGTTCGACCACTTCTTAATGTTAAACCAGTTCTTTTACCGGTTGGAGTAGATTGATGGTGGATATCGTTGTCGTTGAAAGTTCTTTCGTTCATAAGTTCAATTTTTTAGTCAGCGTATAAACACCGTCGTATAACTATTAATTTATAAGGGTGTATTTGTCTTGTAGCTCGCGTGTGAAATGTTTTATCGGGTATTTTCAGCACAGTTTAGTGTAGTGTTTTTTTTTAACTTTGAATCAAACTTTTCTTCTCACTGTAATCAGGGAATATTATTGGTTAATGTTTATATTATTATTAGTGCTTTTTGTTATAGCTTGGTTCTTCTATCTGGAGTTGAAGTATAAGTATGGGCCGTGAGTACAGGGGTGTAAGGAGACGATATTGCAAGAATAAGTAGGAACGGATTCCGGAGGCTCCATGAGATTATGGCACCCAGTTTTATTGCGATGCAGTAAAAATTTTGCAGTCCACGCAAACCGAAATCCTACCGGCTGTGCCAATTGTTACGACCCTGCGATGCTATGCATGGGTTGTATGCAACATCATCTGTCGTCCCTACACTTACCTATATCCTGTGCCTCTACTTTTTCCTTTCAGGCAAAATATTAGTTTGTATATTTACCTAGTAATTCTAGAGCGTCTAGGCACGCATAAAGTTAAGGCGATCAACGCCGTATTGATTGTCTTCATGGAAGAAAACAGAGGCGAATTCGCCGATTTAAGTTAGACCAAGAAGTGATTTATTTCCACATCGACTTATCCTATTTATACAATTTTACTTCGTCTTCAATACAAATACATATTCAATTTCTTAACATATTCTAAACATATTTTGTCTACTCTAGTAAAAACATTTTACATACAATTTCCTATCTCTAATATTCTTTCCCGAAAAACTATGCAAAAAAAATTCACATTCTTATTAGCAATTCTACACGATGCATTTCCCATGTTGAAAGCATTATTCAAAAAAAAATCTACATTCTTAATAGCAATACCAAATATATTGCATTTCTCATATTGATAAAAAATACTTTAACTCAACGTGAAGTAAATGCCTTTAACACTTTCATGTAATTTAACACGCGATAGTCTTCGTTCATTATACGTTTGTGCTGTTGTACATATAAAACCATGTGTACACAGAATTATCTTTGTTCGTTGTACGTTAGTACTGTTGTACATATGAAACCATGTGTGTGCGGAAATGTTTATACGTACGAACGTGTTTTCATATGGGGCTAATGGTAATGTACGTTTAAAAGATGTTCATTGTTTACGATTTGCTTTCGATTTTAATGAATGCATTACAATTTTCCTTTCCGTAATTTTTCAAGAAAATTCATATGCAAGTTCAAGCTCAACTTGACACTTTTCATAACAATTTCATTGACGGTGAACATCTTCTTTACCGTGATTCTTTATTAAAATCCATATGCAAGTCCAAGTTTAACCCGATACTTTTCATAACATTTTCATTGACGGTGAACATCTTCTTTACCGTGATTCTTTATTAAAATCTTGGCGCAAGTTTCTTACAGAGCAAAATACATTACGAACAAAACGACTATACGTCTCGGGTATTCCATCACTCGTCGTACGGAAAGAGTTTCTAGACGCTTGATTCATGATGAAATTTAACCAAAACAATAACAAATGTGGACATGTGTCCATAGTGGCACGAGCCAATGCTTTTGCTTTTAGTTCCGCCGAGTGTTATTTGAGCTGGGAATCCCCTTCGTGGTGACGTATGAGGTGAATGAATGTTTGGATAATTTAGTGGTCTCTCAAAATGCTTAAATGGACAAATGAAGGCTTTTTAAAATGTTATCGATATTTATTTTTATGGCGTACTCATCTCAATCAGACTTGGGGTGATATTTAGCGGAAGACACTTACAGAGAAATCTTTAGTAAATGCTTTGGCATTTAGCTACATGGTAGCTGGAATAGTTCCTTCTGTTCAGCGTGTCTTTTAGGGCGTAACACTCGGGCATGGTTGTTCGCAAGCGAGTGCTCCATCTCACTATACTTGTGTAGTACTGGTTGAACGGTTCGTGAGCGCCTTGTTTCCGTTTCCTTATCTGTTCCCTTAGTTCTCTCTCAGTGAAGCCATCATCAAATCGATTGCGGAAGGCTGCACTGAAAGAATCCCAAGTGGGACGTGGCGTCGACTCCTTAAAACTCCAGTACCAGTCGGCAGCATCTCCGCTGAACAAAAGATGTGCATGCCGGAGGAAGGCCGAGAAATCACCGCCCAGGGTGCTGGATACTAACGCCTGAATCCTGAAAAGGAACCGGTCCGCTGATATCATAGCGTTGAAACCCGTGAAGTTCAGGCGCCAACTCTCCATGATACGAGGCGTCGGGTCTCGGAAAGGTGTCAATGCGTTCCCGGGGGGAATCGCATCTTCGAGTGACCTGTTGTAAGGGACTGCCTCGGGGACTGGAGGTACCAACGGAGGTGCGGTACTGTGTCGTGGTCGATACTCGGGAGCTCTGGGATCCATTCCCGAGTTCCTTGGAGGTAGGGCCCATTGATCAGATGGTCGAGAGTGGGGCATAGCCACACTGGGATTGGGCTTCCAGCCAAGCGGAGTTCTCACGCGGCTGGGTGGTTGGCTCATGGGGAGGTTCTGGAGCCTTCCCTCCAAGTTGCCAATCCTCTCAGACATATCCCGCATTAACGCCACGAGGGTGTCAATGGAGTGGGTGGAAGGCGCGGGGGTAACCTCGGCCGCGACAACTGCAGCAGGAACTTCACCGCCCACGGCTCCTTGCATACAAATCATCTTCACAAAATTAACGTTCTCTTCCATTTTAATCTTTGTAGTATTGATTCCAATTTATCATTCCTAACAATTATTTCAAAATATCGGCCATTCGTATTTAATTACATGAATGATAAAGCAATAGAAATCGATCTTAAATTAAATTTTTAAATCTTTAAATATGACTAAAACTTAAGACTAAATTAGTGGCCGATAGTGGCGAGCTATTAAAAATGGGGGAAAAAAAATATTGAACAGCTACTTTCCCTTCCAGCATCGACTCCTCCAAAGGGAAATGAGAGTGCGTGGTAGTCTGCCGAAGAAAGGGTGCTTTCGGTCGATTTACAAAATTTAACCCCATACCCACATACATTACAAAAACCGTCTCTAAACTACGTTAAATGACTCGACGAGACAAGTGGTAGAGCTACCATAACAGCTTAGTACGCGGTCAAAATTCCCGACGCGTGGAAGCATTCCGGGCTTCGCAACTCCAGCATACGCCACCGAACGTTGAACCGATACCACTCGTCTATCACGCATACGAAATAAGTAGAATCCTTCCGCGACATAAAGGCAAGGTAGCCTTCTATTTTCTTGAGAGTCCAGGCCGACAGGAGAAACCCCATTTGGGTGACGGTTCCATCAAGAAAATAGAAGGTCCTTACAGGGGTTAACCTGGGACAACACATCGGAAGGATTCTGTCGCGAAAAAAAAATCAAACAAAGGAGAGCGAAAGCTACAACTCACGTGAAGCGACTGCTAGTATGTATCACACAACTCCACTGCTCCTGTTTGTGAGGCTCGAGTACCAAAGTACCTTACATCCTCCGTAAAGGACCAACTCGTCAGAAGACGCGAATCGTTTATCCCCTTAGGATGTTTTGGGGCCCCACGTTGGGCGCCATTTGTAATGTTTTAATGTCTACGTGCGAACGCGGAACCGACCTCTCATCGGTTCTAGACGTTAAGTCTGAGTAGTGCCAACGGATGGTACCAACCGGTCAACCAATCCGTGCACCGTAACCCATTCACGCAGTGGCTGCTTGTCGGCCAGCTAGATCGGAGAGGATTTCGGTCGCGGGTTTCCGAATGGGTTACGCTCATTTACATTTTCCAGCCACCTATACATGCCCGTTTTCAAACGCGTTGCAAAACAAAACCATACGGAGAGGAAACCTATTCTACGTTACTCCGTATTTCTTCATCAATCAGTCAAAGAACAAAATCTAATTTTTACTTCGCGTTCCCGAATTTCCGACGTGGTACCGAAAAGTATACTACGTTAACTCAACCCGACGAAAGCTACGTTAAAGAAAAATCAAAATCAACTAAGGTACCGCGTACCGCGCGCAACGCGAAACCGACTTCAGCGGATTTTCTCAAACCCTACCCTCGCGACGGCATACTTACCCTGTACCTCATTTCCCACTGAAAAGCAGAACCACTGGAAAGGACAGTCTATTTTTTCGTTAGCAATTCATTTTGTTATTTTATTTTAACTTGTGAGATATAATCAAAAAAAATTATTATTCCTATCCATCATATTATATTTGAAAGATATATGGTTTCTTTATTTAATAACTAACTTAACTACATGTATATAAATGTTTTGGCTTAATGACAATAAATTTTCAAATAGGATTCATCTTCTCAGGGAGCTGAATCGTAGTGTCTATTAGTAGTACAAACTTTAGAACATTTTAAAATCATGTTAAACGCTACAAAAGAATCTCCACATGCTAATGTCAGGTATTTTCTAAATTTTCCCAACAATTACGTTGTGCGTGATATAACCGTTTAATTTACTGAAATGTTATGATTAACTTTAAACTGTTTGGATGTGAACCGATCCTCTTCTTTGATTTATTTTAAATATAGAATTTATGTATTAGCTTATTTATATTGCGTGTAATAAATCTAGATAAATCTAGGAGCAAGCTGGCTTGATTTTATATTCGCACAGACATATTCGATATCTGTAAAACTGCATTTGTTTTATATCTCAAGAAAATATTTGTTTAGTTTTGTTTTTATTTGTAATGAAATTCATGACTATGTTTCAGTGATCTTTTGTAGTTGTAGCATAGGTATGACTGATCACCACGAATAGCGAGCTATATATATGCATAATGTATATAATATAACATATTTTATTTTTCTTTTTTTTTTCATATAAGGTGTGCACACCTCATAACTACCCAATAAGGCTTATGTCTAATTATTAACTTTAACGTACAGTTTGATTTTAAGGGATATCTCGCAGCTTCTTCATTTTTTTTCATTTTCGAACCTACTATGTTGATTAAATACTCTAAGTATTTATATTTCACTAATTTTAAGCGTATTGTTCAATTATATTTGGTTACATTACGAAAAGATGCTAAGCGAAGTTTGTGGGTTTATTTATGATTCGTGAGTGTGTGTATAATGAGTAAAGCGCAAAGGAAAATTATTGGTAGGTTAGCGCTCTTTTCAGTTGCAGTTCTAATTAAAAAGTGTTATCTACTTTGCTGTTAATTTTTTTACTTTTGAGTTGAAGTGCTATTGTAAGTACGTACTAGATTATTTATTGAATTTTATGGAAAATGAATTATTATTGGGATTTCGTTTCGCTATTTGGAAAGCGCTACATGTTTTCTCGTTTCTTGATGTTTTCTAAGAGTAATTAAATCACAGAACTTAATTTTCAGTGAGTAAAACTCTAACATCATCAATTTCAGGCTGCTACTCTCCTGACAGAATATTTGAATTTTCATCGAAATCAGCTATATTATTGCAGATTTGTCATTCCTTCTGCAAATGTATTTTTTATACATACGGTAACTTTTAATTTAACTCGAGTGTCAATTTCTTTTAGTTTTCGATGGAGAGTTGTAGCGCACATTGTATAAATGATCGTGTTAACCAAATATATTTTTGTAGCTGATAGAAGTATAATATGGAGAACGTCAATCAATAAAATTGACCAGCAAACGATTTACACAACGAAATGTGTAGCATTATAAAGAAAGACATTCCACTTACAAACATAACATTATCACGTCAACTCAAACGATAACAATTTGTTAGAGTTGTTTATTTGGATGCAAGATCCTTGCTGGTAGTTATACTAATTGTAGCTTTAAAACTGACCTTTGCTTTGCCTCTTACCCCGGTAGCATGGCAACGATCAATCCTGCAGAAGCTGTAAGCATTCAAGCTCCATCGTGATTGTTCTCAATCACATAACCTTGACACGATTCTTGGGATAGATAGACAGTGCTTGCATAACGAATCGACAATGCTGACTTGAGACATTCTAGGGGTGAATCCTCATTGCAATCGTGGCAGACAGGTGTCGAGCGTATGAATTTCCAATGACGAATTGGCGAAAGCATCACATATTTATCGCCTTTTTATACACGACCACTTGCAAAATGGCTAAGCATTAGCGGCGCACTGATTTTATCGGTCTAGCGAGAATTAAGAAATAAGTTACATCACCAGTTACCCTCGTCCAAAAGCATATTTACCTGAAATGTTTACGTTTGGGTTTAGGTTGTAACATAGAATCTTCCTTTATCCACAAAACTCACAATGGAATTTGCACACAAAATCCCGCTGCGATAAAAGCAATTCCTCTTGATGGCACTCGCTACCCACACACCTGCTACCATGTGGCTGTCAAAATTCTGTTGGCATCCCACGATAAAATAGACGTGGGATGTGCGCTGGTCGCAACCAACGTAAAATGACAAGCCACCTAGCAGCAAAGTGTGTTGGTAGTGGTCACCAGCGGCGTCGCATGATTCATTACAAACATTTCCAGTCTTAGTATAAACTTCTTGGAGCTTTTTCGTGGATGTTAGGAGGGGGTGTATTCTATTATTGTTAGTCGAGATATAATATCAATAAGTGTTCGTTGCCTAGACTCTATTTCTATTATTTGAGCAAGCAGAATCGTAATTATCTGCGTTTTCCGTTCATTTAACCAATAAAACATTGTTTACATTTTCGATATCGCTCATTTGCATAGGCAATTGTTGTTGTTCGATTCGTATTTCCGAAATTGCCAACTTTACAAGGGTAACAATCTAAAGGCAATCCATTGCTGTTTGATAAAGAAAAGGGTAAATAAGAAAGAAATTATAAAGTTGAAGGCGCTAATCTATTCATGAAAAAGTTTTAATCTATTGTTATGTATGTTGATGTGTTTTTTCCCCATCGCAATCGTGGTGTTGACCGTAAGTAGAAGTAATTTTCTTAACGATATACGGGCCTTTCCATACCTGTACTAACTTTTGTTTCCTATTTTCATTTCTGAGCAATACCTTATCCCCTACATGAAAAGTTATCGGCCTAGCTTTTTGGTCGTAGTTTGCTTTAGAGTTGGTTTTACTGGAAAGTAAGTTTCTACGAGCTATTTCATACATTATCTGGAGCTTAAATTTTAGAACATAGGAGTAATTTTCGTGGCTATATAAGGGAACAGGGTCCTTTTTAAGGTTAGACGGAATATCTACTGTGAAACCAAACAAACAATCTATTGGGGTTAGTTTAGTACTGTCGTGTTCACTGTTATTATAGACAACTGCGGCAATCCTTAAGAACTGATCCCAAACTTGGGGATTGTCATCCACGGCGGTCCGTAAATACTGAACCAATAGTCGGTGAGCTCTTTCTAAACCCACGTTGGACTGAGGATGATAAGCAGTTGTCTGCAACTTCTTAATATGGAGTAGCTTACACAATTGCTTAAACAAATTACCCACCAAATTCGTCCTCTGGTCCGTAACGACCCGTTTTGGGATTCTGTATCTTGTTATTATTTCCTCAAAAAAAATTCGAGCTACTATTTCAGCCTCTGCATTTGGCATTGCATACCAGTCAACGAATTCGGTCAAATTGTCCTGAAAAGTGAGAACGCATTTATTTCCTGCTGAAAAATCAACTAAGGGGCCTACGATGTCAAGGTATACTTTGTCGAATGGTTTATCAGGTATGTCGCATACGATACTGGGGACTGTTCTTCATTGTTTGGCAATTTTTGCACTTTTTTATGCAAGACTTGATATCCTTTAACATGTGTTTCCATCTAAAAATTCTTCTAAGTTTCCGGTATGTCTTCGAAACTCCCTGGTGACCCCCAAAAGAAGAGTCATGAGATTCATAGAGTGTGGCCTCAAGGCTGAGCTACAATCAACATAACCAGACATAAAGCAAATGACAAAAAAGTTGAACCCGAACATTTTATAGGGCATTGAGTACATTTGACATAAGGATGACATACGCAACATGAAAAGTTGAAATCGAACGAACTTTTTATGTCAGTATGACAAATAAATTGTTTACTTTAAGTGACAATGATACATTGTTGTTCGCCATTTGAAAAGGTGAGCAAAATTTTATCCAGCTGTGAAGAATTATGCAGAAAACTGGTGTTCTCACCTGTTAAGCACAATTCCACTCTGGTATTGAAATTTAATTTAATATTTCTTCTACGCCGTTGAAGACTTTCATCAACAAAATTTTAACGCATTGTCCAAAACATAAAAATTCAAAATCAATTCGAAATCATCCATTTTCTTCAATTACTTTTGCCGCAATGACACTTTTTCGTATCTGTCAAGATCACATAAGCGCGAATCGTATTTTGGCGAACTATGTGCGCGCTACGTTACTTGACGTTCCTTAATTTGTGTTATGTTGATTGTAGCACAGCGGTAAATCTCATCAGGGATATGTAACATAGTGTACTTATTCATTTCTGAAGTTACCACCTGAGTCTCTTGAGGTCGACCTGATTCCTTGGGCAATTCATTATTCGTAGTACTTAATGGGTCAGGGTGGGTCACTGGGTCGGGTTGCTCTTGTCCCGGGGGTTCCCCGAAAGGTGGATTAGGTATGTTCTGTTGCACTCTTGTCTGTTTCTGCTGAGATCGTGTAGTAATATTACTGTGATGTACCATATCTTCAACTACAGGCTCCTCAACAGGGATTCTGCTGAGAGTGTCGGCGTTTGTGTTATATTTGCCGGGCTTATAGTATATTCTAGTAGTCGTACTCTGACAGTTTGTGGTGAAACCTGATCAAGAGTTTAGTAGGGTCCTTAACGCTGAAGATTCTTTTCAAAGGTTTGTGATCAATGTATACTATAAACTTACGGCCTAGTAGGTAACTGCGGACATTTTTGGCTGCCCAGACTATTGCTAATAGCTCTTTTTCGATGGTGGAGTAAATTTGTTCTGCTTTGTTTAATGTCCAACTGGCATAAGCTATTGGCTTGTCTTTTCCTGTTACCTTGAGATAAAACTGCACCCAGAGCTTCATTGCTGGCGTCAGTGGTAAGGTTGAAAGGTTCACTAAAATTGGGGTAGGCTAGTAGAGGCGGTTCAACCAACGCAAACCCTGAAGGCCTGTCAGGATGTAATTCATTAATCGCTGGAATGTAGCAGGGGCCCCCTTTAATCCAAAAGGCTTGCGTTTAAACTCATAATGACCATAGCTTGTGCTAAAAGCGGTCTTAGATCGATCTTGGGGGTTGTACGAGAACGTGAATGTCCCAGTTGATCCAAAATATCATCGATGCGAGGCAGGAGGAAAGCGTCTCCAATGGTCTTGTCGTTTAGTTATCTAAAGTCAACGACTACACGCCATTTCTTTTTCCCGTCGGATTTAAATGCTCGTAGAATGTTAATTCATTCTCCAGTCTAGCATTTCTTTCTGTACTGGTATATTCTATTTTATTTACCAGGGATTGCTCAAGGCTGCTGTCAATGAGTTCAGTTGGGTTATAATTAGTCCTAGTTACCTGTTAATTACTACCGTTGGCTGTAGGGTGGCCTGCTAACTTTTCCTCTTCAGCTTTCAGCTCTTTGATAGTGTATTGGGTGGCCGCTTCCAGGGTAAGATCCACATGTGTCAAGAAAATAGGTATACTAGTAGTGTTAAGTACTCCAATCAACACTCGGGATGGGCTCAGTAGGGGATTAGCTATGAAAACTCCGTCACGAATTTCTTGCGAAGGACAAATCATTTCATGTGGCAATTTTAGGGGCACTTCCACTATCTGCTTGATACGGGGACTCAAGGTGACAGCCTTCTCCAAAGCAACCATGCACCTCCCACCTCCCCTATCTTTTGGCTTTGTTCGCCGTGAATGGGTGGCTCGAGCGTCACGGCTGCTTGCTCCTTACCAGGGTCAAAGTCTGCGTTATTCGACGCTCCCTTGTATCTCTGCTCTATATGGTTCCCATTCAAAGGGAGGAAAAACTCTCTGGGGTTGATTTCTGTGCGAGGAAATCTGAGAGTTTGAGCGGGGCCCTCCACGTTGCAGTTCTTAGCTAGAAAATCGTAGCCTAATAATCCATCATCAGTGACTCCGGGTATTTCATCCACCACTTGAAAGTTACAGAAAAAGAGTTTTCCCCCGTCCAAACGGGCATTGTAGAGCTACCTTTTGACGTGGATCTATGTTGCTTGGGCTGATTTTTTGATCAGACTTACTTCTGCGCCAGTGTCTATAGTCAATGTAGTTGTAGGTTGTATTCCTATATCTAGGGGCAGAGTGGCAGAAAACAGTTTAGTTCCGCCGAGATTAGTGCCCAATTTAATTCTAATTAGAGTCGAGTCGGGGATTTTTGACTCGACTTTTAGGCGTTTCCCGAGTTAGTACTTTCCCATTTCGTTTCTTGACGGCAGTCATCCACTTGATGGCCTTGGCGACCATATAAACCACAAATTACTGACGTGCGATACCCCTCGAGATTACCCTCTTGTTTAATTGTGGCTTGCTGGGCCCTGCAGTCTCTGAGATTATGACCGTACTGCTTGCAAGTAGGACAGAAAGGGGTGTTTTTGCGCTTTAAACACTCGGAGTAAGTATGCCCAAATTTACGACATAAGTTGCAAGTTATCTTGTGTGCCTTTTTGCGCTCTTGCACGTGCGCTGGGATGCTTTCTTCGTTCTCATTCCGAGGCTGGAACGATGGTGCAAAGGGGTGGGTGAAAAGGCGATTTGACTCATTGGATAGCTGAAACTAAGTTCCTGGGGAGCCCACTGAACATGGTGAGCCCCTTGCTGTATTTTCTCTATGTCCAAACCCTTAAGTATGAGTTCCTCAAATGTGGGCTTCTCCAATGGCAGTAAATACTGGCGTAGGTGAGGATTCGTGGCTCCACCTTTTAGGGATGTCATAGCGAAATCCTCCAATTGCTGACTTAAAACCTTTACTGCCTCCTTTCCATACTTGATATTGGCTGCTTCCTGGCTACGCTTCAACAGCTGTCGCATTCGTGAGGTGTAGGCAGTAAGCGCTTCAGTAGGGAACTGCTTGGCTGTGGCTAGTCCGATAACTAACTCCTGATAAGTTTCCCGAGGTAGATACAATCGATTTAGGAGCTCTTCAGCAGCGTCAAGTGTTGTGGGCCAGCTATAGGGAATCAACTGGTAGGCTTCACCACGCAGCCTAGTTGGGAAGATTTGCATAAACGCTGGTTGCTCCAATTTGTTCAAACATTGCCAGACTTGTTTGCTGCATCCTTAAAAGGTTTGTAACTCGTAAACTATGGTAGAGCTTGGGGATCCTGAGAACAAGGGGATCATTTGCCCCATTAGTTTGGCTACTTTCATGTAGTCTACCATTTTACTGGATGTCCCTCCTACCATGGAGTCATTAGTGACAAATGATGTATCACCTAGTTCAAGAGAGATTTTCCAGTCTCCGGAAGTTATTAATTGGTCAACTGATTGCGATAGGCTGTCTGAGCTTAGTGCCTGGCTATGCGAGGTTCCTCTGAACTGTTCGATTTCTCTCTTAAAGTCTTCTGTGTGCTGTCGGAATTTACTGATGAACTCTAATCATCGAGTGTGGATTTCCTCTATGGTGTCTGTCAGGGTCTGATATGGCGTTAGTTCTTGGGAATCTCTCAGAACCTGGGCAGTGGTTACTTGGTTAATCGCCTCTGACGATTCAGACTTACTTCTTTGCGTTTTTAGTATTCTTCCAGTCCGTAAGATGACTCCGCTGGGTTTACTTGCAGGCGTAGAATGGTGAAAAATGTCCTCCGCGCTGAAGGGTTTATCGGTCATAAGTTAATCCTGGGGTGTTAGCACTTTCTTATTATTCGACCCGCGGGTATTTGTTGTTTTCACTGAATGTTTTTTTTGTGTTCAAAATGTTCACTTTCCACTCGAAATTTCACACTAAATTGTAAAGTTCACTTTCTGCTTGTTTACTTGTCTCGCTTTGTTTGAGGTTTATATCTGCGTGCCACTGTAAATTAAATTTTTATTAGTACGTGAATTGGAGATAGCGGGGTTTTACACTGGGTCAACTCAGGAGTGAAGTGATTCGGCAAAACAAAAAAAAAAATAGATATTCATGGCAATGGATGTTTCCAACCTCATTCCCAGGTACCAAAAGTTTGGTTCAGATATCGGCTGACCGTAGTCTCAGCAGAACCGATATCCTACCGACTGCGCCAATTTTGTTACATTACCAGCATACCTTATGTATACTGGCACGAACTGATCAAGGCTCCCGGCGGCAGAGAGAACTCACTGTATAATACCTCTTACATGCTACTGGTTAATGCAATATTTTAAAAATGAAATTATCTGAGGTGATTAATTTATTAAAGAACTAGTTAATGAGGTTAAATGTCGGTATATAGATAAATTTAGAGTATTAATTGAGCAGTTAATTTACTCTATTTACGTTTACTTAAATTTTATTTGTTAGTTATTCAGAGGGAAAAGGAAATTCGAAGAAACTAATCTATTTATTAAAGCTTTAACTGTTACTCGGGCTGATGCCTTGAGCTCGCAATTATATTTACGAATCAATTGATTAATAATCCAACTTTTGGTGATAAGGTATGAAAATGTCCATGAAGACTGCAGCGATGGTTTGCTACCTTGGCGAAAGACGATGGTAGGATCCGCCGAGATTGGCCTTGTCTGGGGACGCGTGAATGCGCTGCCAGGCTAGCGTTGCGGTGTCGTGGGGCGGGTTTTTTTCCCCCAGCACAAGGACCCACTACAAAAGAATTTCGCATTCACGAATTCCACGAAAAAAGAAATTCGACCGAAGTCGTAAAAAGATGGTAACCAACTAACGTTTAGAAATTGCAGACGAAAAGGATAAATTGGACCTAGGGAAGACAGACGGACTTAAGGGGACTTCGTCGTTATCCGACGATTCTTATGGCCCACAAATAAGAGTGGGGCATCCAGATGGAGGTGGTGCCCCCTCGCACCCTCCCAACCGGATCAAGATCCAAACATAGACGTGGCCATGTGTTTCCCATTTGAGTGAAAAACTCATGCAAAAGCACTTTGTATGACTCTTTCCCTCAAATGAGAAGCACAATCGTAACCAATTTATGCTATAGAGTTATGCAATAAAATCACATAACCCTAAATCACAAAAGGGCACGCGAGCGGAAGGCCAGTCTACCCGGCAAGAGCTCCTGCTAAGCAACCAAACGGTTGAGCGCACCCGATGGCTAGCCCATATCAGTGAAAAAGCCTGCCATCGATGCGGGTCCTATACCCGGTCTGGTCGCAGGAAATGGAAAGACCGATTTTTTTTTATCTAGCAATTCATTTTTATTCTTATGTTTCTGCTTTGGCGTATCAAAATATATTTTCTAACAATGAAATATTAACAAATTGTAAATTCCCAAAAATTCAGTTTTGAACATATTTCGTGCATCCTTCTTCATCAAAACAATATTTTTATTTTTCCTTTACCAAATTTACCAGGGTTATTCTACGTTAATAGCTAATACGAAGACATTGATTACTCATTCCGACTAAAAGTACTCGTATATGTATCAAATATATATAACACTGTTAGCTATAACATACATTTAAAGTTTAGAAGCTTACAAAAGTAAATTGGCCATTTACAAAGTAGCAAGATCTTCTTTGATAAAATTAATTCATAAATTTATAATTAAAATCAAATTTGTAAAACAATAAACATATTTTTCGAGTTAAAATTTGAATTATTATCGCAAATAGTTTATTAGAAAACGTACGAATTCACGGAGTACGGAATTGTCTCCACCTAATTACTATCTTTACTATATAAGCAAAAAAAACTATAAACATGCTCGACAATCAACAAATTCTTCATCGAAAAGACTCTCAATCAGGAACTACTCGTAATCATTTTGTCTTCAATCTACGAGTAATTATCGTTCTAACCGTGCACACCCTACATACAATACAATGAGTGTATTACTTGTCGACATCCCGTCGTTCAAGGAAATTATATTAACAACAAAAAATTTTTTTTAGTTTACAGTTGCAAACTATCAAGAAAATTTTTTTGTCTTTCTTGCTTATCCTCTGGGATATTTCACTTTCATTTCCCTAACTTTAACACTCGTATTTAAGTCACTCTCTGGTAGTGCAATTCGCAATATAGATATATATGCATGTGTTAATAATAAAGCTATTTACTTTTTTCTTTGTTTTTCTGTCAATGCATAAAACCTTCTTCTTTATACGTATAATTTTACCTTTAGACACGCACTTGAAGACGCAGATGGGTTTTGGTGTAGTTACATATTTGTTTGTTTTTGATATTATTTTAGCTCTTTGGCAAACATAAAATACATACACCATATGAATTCTCTACCACTGTCTACACGAAAGGAATATATCAATAATGTACTTATGTGTGTATTAAAGAGTTGTGGGTTGATTTAATAATCTCATATTTCTTTCGTTCAGTACAATATTTAAAAATGAGTTTTTATCCTCATTTAGTATTATCATGACGATGATCATAATTAGGGCCTACTATTCTATTTAGTTAAGCATCTAATATAAGAAATAGGGATTATGAAACGGATCCGTTATTTATGTTGGGATTCTTCGACGCTTGTTGCTTGGTACAGATGATCGAGCAGTTTGTGGATAATGTTAACAATAGGGACCAGAGTTGAAGCCCTTCTTTATTGCACGAAACGTCTACGGCGGTTGATGGGTAGATTTCTTCAACTCGTTTGCATTTCGGCCCAATGTTCTCCAAGTCCAGGTCAGCCTGTTTTCCTGTGAATCATGGGATTCCTCGAGGTATTTGAGCGCCATACAACTTTCTTCGGTTCGGGGCTGGTTCGCAGGTGAAGGATTTGTATCTTTTCCCAGGCTGAGCCGATCCGAGATAGAAGGCTGCTCTGACACCCACGATGCCTTCCTGGGAGGTGAGGATCACCAGGAACTCACTGTTATCGAGTTAACAGCGCACTAATTTTCCACAAAGCTATTCACGCCTTTCCACTAGTTTTACGTTGCTTCGCTTGAAAACGACTTCCACAATGCCAACCACTGAACTTGTCAATCACAGAACGTCAATCACGTTATCCAATGACAACTCTCACTCTTTCTTCATTCGGTAGGAAAAGCTGAATGCAAATTTTCACGGACGGCAAAATATTCCTAATCCTAACCACAAAAAATCTTTCACAATCATCCACCCCGTTTCACTTCCATTTCATTCTCAATTTCGTACACCGGTAAGGTGTATCCGATCATCTTACACTGTAAATTTTATGTGGCAGATTTAAATTTTTAAAAACCAAATTTAACTGAAGCATAGAAAATGAAGAACATTTTAAGAAGTAATAAAAGTTAAATCTCATGAGAAATATAATTAAAGGGAAACATTTAAATTTAATATAAAGGCAAATTGATATAAAATTAAATTTAATATAAAGGGAAATTGATAAAGAAAAATTTTATATTCAATATAAAGGAAAATTGAGCAGTTGGCTTGAGAAGCTGCTCGATTAATACAAACTGCTACCCCCAGGTGCAAAGCTTTGGGACGCTAATACTCGGGCTAACGCCTTGAGTATGCAGTCAGATTGATAAATCAATCAATTATTAGTTCAACTGCAGGCCCCGGGCATAACTGCCTTGGGGCACTTATACTCGGGCGGATGCCTTGAGTATGCAGTTGAACGTATTCTTGATTCGTTTATCTCGGGCTAAGTGCCTTGGGATAGAATAAGCTCGGGCGCACGCCTTGAGCCAGCGAATGGAGAAATACTTCTCGATTTTTTTGCTTCTATAATTTTCTTTTATACTATAATTATGCTTAATTGCTTTCCAACTAAAATAATGAAGACAATTTACCAATTAAAATGATCAAAGTTCAGTTTGTTTAATGCCTTCTCTCTGTGACTGGTGCATCCACAAAGCTCAAGCTTTCGCTCGATTTGCCTCATTGCAAATGCGTGTAACCAATTCGTTCCACTGAGGCTATACGTTCGATTGCGAAGTCTTGTGTGTATATGTTTGATACTTAATACTAGTATGGATACATACCCACTTCTGCTAATGCATGTTATGATGCCGCACCCACATATGCTTTGGTTACAATCCGAAGCTTTTCGTATGTGTGTGTTGTCATTCACAGTACACCAAGAGGAACGACGGAACCCAAACCGAGTAACAGCGGCTCCCGTAATATTGCCTCCCCGCCGAAAAAAAAAGTTCACGACTGGCTTGAAGAGCCTTGTCTTGAAAGATGTTCATTTTCGCTTCATTGTTTTAATTGGAAAACTTGGAATATTAATTTAAAAATTACTACTTTAAACAATTTTTATCGAATTTACTTTTTCTTGGCTCATTGTTTTTTAAAAAGATATGATATGGTCCTTTCAAAATTTATTTGTGGTCACAATATTTGTTTCTTATTAAAATATAATGACGTAGTTTTTTCGTTATTTTTGTTTGAGTTGCCTTGCTTTGAATTTTTTAACTAATTGTTTTCATAGTCTTATTAGGCATTTTCATTTGGTTTTGTCTTGCTCTATTTACATACTAGAATTTTAATGCTTATAAGGATACAATGAATTTTTGTTTTATGATGAATTATAAGTAATTTCACAATCACACCCTCACTGCTAAGAAAAAACTTGAATTTGAATAAATCGCATTTCCATTAGATTTTATATTTCTCTGGATTGCATTGTTATTTATATGACATTTTATTCTATATGTTGTATTTTTTTAACGAGTTATTATATATTATCAGTACTGATTATTTTGTATGGACCGTGGTAACGGCTCTGTAATTTATTTTTGTTCATATTTCTTACAAGTACAAGGTCTCCTACTTGAAAGTTGGAAGGATTATTGTTTTCTAATTTTCTAATCTTGGTGTTTTGGCTTTGTAAATCATATTTTTAGCTATTTGGATGCTTCTGTTTAGTCTGGTTTTTAATTCATTTGCATAGTCATCGATGTTGTACATTTTTTCATGCTCTTGTAATGTATGGCTAGGTAAGGAAGCTCTTTACCGAAAATGAGTTCATAGGGTGAGTATTGAGTGTCAACATGCGGTGACGTGTTGTTTGTAAAAGTATAGAAGGTATCCATTTATCCCACTCGTGGACGCTGACAAAATTCAAAATATTCATTAAGAACACGATAATTTCTTTTCAATGAATATATAGTTTCATGGTGGTAAGGTGCAGAAAATATTTGTTTTATATTTAAAAGTTTACAAATTCTGTCCATTAGCTCATTCGCAAACTGTTCCTTTCATATGCAACTGGTGGAACTGTTCTCAAGCTCAAGGAGGAGCTCAATTCCTTGTTTGAAATGCTCGAATTGAACAGGCTGCATAATTATTATTTTCTTGCTGGCGACCTGAACGCCAAGCATACATCATGGCTGAATACCACCAATAATCCAAGAGGTGTATTCCTGAAATCATGGATAACAGAGAACCAAATTGAATACATGTGCAATCTATATGGGACGGAGTTCCCAACATACCCTAGGACAAATTCATATTTGGACCTCTGCATTGCTGACGCAAGACTTGAATTCAACTTTAATAGTCCTCAACGGAAACTGCAGGTGCTTCCTTATGATAGCGACCATAACGCAATCGTGATGGAAATCAATCACCAAAGGGATGATGTCTTCCTCATTTCAGTTTAACACGAAAATCATCGGTTGAATTTCAAAAAAACAGACTGGGGAAAGTTTCAAAAGTTTCGAGAGTACCAGAAGCAATGTCCTCCTTCTGATGATGGCGACGCTTGCTCAATGGTTCCTAATAACAGAAATCTAACTGACGATGAAATAGATCTGACGTTGGAAACGATTGAGAAAGTAGTTCCCAAGATTAAACATCGAAACAATATGGAAGGATATGAAACACCAACCATTGCATGGTTGAAAAGATTGAAAAGCCTTCTTCTCACACGCGTCAACAATATTTATCGACGATTTTTGGACTACAACCATCCCTCGTTGGCTTTGTTGAAATTACACCTGAAGAATGTCCGGAACTTAATCCGTTCATACTTCAGGAGTGAGGTCAGCAATCAATGGGCGGAAAAACTGAGGGGTATTAGCCCACAGAACCCAGATGGCGTTTTCGCGAAAGTGAATAGCTTATTCCGCAGGAAGTCTCGAGTGAAGGTATCGAATCTTGAAGTCACTAGTGATGAGATAAATCTTCTCGATAGAGCTGGTATCGAAATTGATAGTACGACTCCGAATAGAAATGGAAACAGGATTATATATGATGGGTTGCAACAACTTGTCTTGATTGGAACACATTTTGAATTGGTTCATCTACCAAACCCTGAGAGAGGGAACGAAATTTTTTCAGAGGTCGTTGAAGCAAAAGTTTCCGACTTCAAATCAAGCCTGAACGGCCAATCAATTCTTCATTTCAATGAAACATTAACATCTGACCTCATACCGAGCTTGAATCTTATTGATTATTTTGTCAGCTATGAAGACTTGTGTTTCATATTTCGCAGGATAAACAACAAGAAATCATGTGGTACTGATGGTATTCCAAATGAAGTTCTCCGACATTTGCCGGACTTCGCTATTAGGAATTATTGCATATTGTTCAACAACATGTTGAGCAATTCATATTTCCCAAATGAGTGGAAAAAGGCTAAGGTATTTCCGATCTTGAAGAAAGGAAAAGAATCTTCATGCCCGAAAAGCTATCGCCCAATCAGCTTGCTGCCTAACATCAGCAAGGTGTTTGAAGTGATACTCAACAGAGCATTAAACGCCTATATAGAGAAATATGAGTTGATGCCGAATTGCCAATTTGGTTTTCGTGCCAGGCATTTGACCACACACGCAATAACGAAAGTAACCTCAGACATCTGTTGGAAACTAAATGATAGAGAATGTGTTGGAGAGTATCCCATTGATATGAAGAAAGCCTTCGATACGGTGTGGTTAGATGGACTAGTTTTCAAACTTCTTCAGGACAACTTCCCTAGACACCTTGTCGCCATGATGTGCAATATGTTATACAGGAAATCATTTGTTGTAACTGATGGAAATCTGACAACAATGCGCGAGTTCAAGGTCTTGAATGGTCTACAGCAGGGAACAGTTACTGCGCCTCTGCTCTTCTCAATATTCATTCGAAAGCTATTGAACGGCTTTGATTTTAACGTCCCGCCAGCACGATCATTGGTAGCGTTTGCTGATGATGCTGATGATCTGATCTATACGGCAGATCGGAAAGCTACAATAGTTCAGAGCAATCTTCAAAAAATGTTCAATGATGTGCGGCTCTACACCTACAATTGGTGAATGAAAATCAATGCGCAGAAGTGCGAAACAATTTTGTTTCGGATAACGCTGCAGAGGGCCAGTCAATATCTGAAATGTAATTGGAAGGATTTCTACATTATGGCTGGTGAGGGTAGTTCAGAACGGGTCCCGCATAAATCCTGTGTTCGATACCTCGGTGCTCATCTCGATCAGTATCTGTACTATACTGAACATGTCAAAATCATGCTCAGTAAAGCACAAAAAGTAGTCATGGACCTTCGACGACTCTTTCATTCCAGATACATTGATCAAAAGGTAAAAGTTATTTGTTACAAGACCGTGGTTAGACCAGTTTCAACATATGGATGTCAGATCTGGTACAACTAGAGTGCTAGTACAATGGAAAGATTAAGAGTTTTCGAAAGGAAATGTCTTCGTGCATGTACTGGTTTGTACAGAAAGCCTGAGACGGATTCGAAGCACTATATATCGAAAAGAAAAATCTATCAAGCCGCTAAAGTGACAAGAGTCGATATCTTCATACTGAAACTTCTTCGGAATCATATCGCGAGATCTGTAACTGTGAGCGAAAACCCTTGGATTTCACAGTCGTTCCACCCTACAGACAGGTATATTGTGACTTGCCTCACTACTGGGTTCGTTCCTCCAGAAGCATTCGTGTATTTGGACATGAATCGATATGTTTTTGATTCTGACGGTGTCCCAATCATATATCACATATATAGATGGGCCACCGGTAAGAAGATAAAATATCCTCCGAATTTGAGTTCACGAGACCAACGATTCCAATGGAGATACTCATTTGCTAGATTCGTTGAGGCTGGTCGAGCTGAGACGGCGCAACCTAGGTATCGGTGGCTGAATGACAATGTCTAAATTATTCGTGTTTATTTTCTGTGTTTGTGTTTTTTCTCGTTATTTAGTTTTTTAGATTCAGCTCATTATTGCTACATCTAGTGTTGCTATTTATTTGTATTACAAATTAGGGATAGCTTTCAGTATAAGATAAAGTTCTTTTTGATTGAATTTATTTAGAATTAGGGTATAACATATTCGATATAGGATAAAAGTTAACTGTTGTGTTAGTAATATAAGTAATTTTAGAATAATGCTGGTAAGTTTTTTCTCCTTTTTCCAATTGAATCAAAAAATATGTAATAATCTTTATTAATTTAAATTTGCTTTTGTTTTTTTTTCATTAAATGTGTTTCTTTGATAACGGATAAATTTAGAGAACCATTCGGGCCATTAAGTTTTCATAGTTTTATTGTTTGGAATTTGCTCTATGTTCTTTTTAAAATTTATACCTATTGGTATTGAATAAAGCGCTTTTGACTTTGACACATACTGTTTTATCATTTTGTACATGTTCTGCCAGATATACTTGTGTTTCAGTTTTAAAAATGCTTCTCGTACACCTAAATGTCCTTAATATGATTCGTCGTGATATTCTTTTATAACTTTATTTTGAATTGCTTTGTCAATTATCCGTTCGGGGTTTTTATATATTATTTTTAAGTGGTACCATGTTTTTTCTTGCTAATCTTTCTTGTAGTTTATTGTAAGTTTCTTTAAATCAATCCTTCGCGTTTTAATTTTTTTTTTCCTTTTTTAGCGCTATTTTGAAGATATTATACTGTATCATTTTTTATGTCAGCCTCTCTAGGTTCAAAACTAATTTCAAAGGATTATGTTTGCTTTATCTTTTGTTACTTTGAATTGGTTATTTTTTTTCTGTCTGTCTGTTAAGGACGTGAAGCCCCAAATATAAATATTTGTATTTGTTTTAGGTGTATCGGACATTTCGTTTTTATTTTTAGGAGTAGTTTTGTTAGCCACGTTTCGCGTTATTGCTAAAATTGTTTCTTATTTTTAATCAGATTTTGGAATCATGTCTCTTAGTCTCTGAATCCGATTTGATTCTTGATAAGGCATCTACATTTGTGTTTATTTTGTCTTTTTTGTATACTATTTCTAAGTGGTAGTCACACAGGTCAAGTCGTATGGGTTTCATTTTAGATGATGGATTTTTGTGTGTGGTGAAAAGTGATACGAGGGGCCTGTGATCTGTTACAATAAGGAATGTTTTACCGAATAAATATGGCCTAAAGAAGTTGATTGCCCAATGTATTACTAGTAATTCTTTTTCTATTATTGGTTTTTTTACTTCGTGTTTGGTCCAAGTTCTACTAGCAAATGATATCGGTAGATCTGTTCCAATTTCGCCTTATGATAAAATGGCGTCAAGGGCGTAATCCGAAGCGTCTGTTGTAACGATAAATGGTTGATCAAAATTTGAATTTTGTAGAATAGGAGCATTTATGAGTTATCTTTTAATGATTGGAATGCTTGTTAACATTGCTCACTCCAATTGAATTTAAAGTTTTCCTTTAGAAGGTTTTTCAGGCATTTTGCAAATTTTGCAAAATCAGATATAAATCGTCTGTAATAGTTACAAAATGCTACGAAGTATCTCACGTCATATTGGTTTTTAAGTACGGGGAAGTTTTGTATGGCTGGGTCTGTGCGGATACCTTCTTTTGAAGTCAGGTGATATACAACTTCGCTTCGTAAGAAATTGCATTTTTTTGAGATTTAATTTTAGATTATATTTCTCTAGCCGACTAAATATTTTTATAAAATTTTCATTATAATGACCTAAAGTGCTACCAAATACAATGATGTCGTCCACGTATAACAAAACAGAAGATTCTAGTCCACTAAGGGCAACGGTTAGCATTCTTTGAAAGCTGTTAGAGAATATTTTAAGGCCAAAGGGGTGGTCTTTTGAAGTGATAGTGGGCATTGAGTATCGAAAAAGCAGTTAGTGATTTTGATTTTTCATTTAACCCTATTTGATGGAAGGAGCTTGTCATGTCTAGTGTTGAAAAATATTTTGCTCTTCCAATTTGTCTAGTACATCTTCTAATCTAGTGAGAGGAAGTTTATCATTGTTCTTTTTCTTAGCACTACAGCCCCTCTCGGGCCTTCGCTTCCTGCAAATAGCGCCTCCAACTGTCCCAGTCCATTGACCGCGTCCTCCAATTCCGAAATCCGAGCAGCGATGAATTGTCTTCGTCGACCGAGTCAGACCAGCGTTTCCTCGGTTTCCCTACGGGTCTCCGGTCTTCAGTTCTCCCAACGAATACCTTTTTGGGTATCCGTTGTTCGTCCATACGATTCATGTGGCCAGCCTATTGCAGCTTCTGCAGTCTTACAATCGTTGAGACCTCCGGTTCGTCAAAAATTTCATACAGCTCATGGTTGTATCGAATTCGCCATTGGTCCCCGTCAAGCTTCGCTCCGATTATTCGCCTCAGGACCCATCGCTCAATATATTTTCGGATGCGTGGGTTAGGGTCCATGTTTCACACCCATAGCATAATACAGGTCTTATCACAGATTTGTATACTTGGAGCTTTGTTTTCCTGTGTATGCAGCTGATCTTCAAGATCGTCAATACTGAATAAAATATTTTATTTGCGAGCTGTATTCTTCGGCGTATTTCGTCTCTTTCATTGCCCGTTTTTGTTATTTTGGCGCCTAAAGACACAAATTCGCTAACATTCTCGATACTATATTCGCCAAGTGTGATATTTTGTGTATTTGAGGTATTTTTCCTCGACTGCGTCATGAGCTTTGTTTATTTTCATTGATTTGTAGCCCTACTGGTTTTTCTTCGCTGTCGAGTTTCAGGAAAAGATCTTTGGCCGTTGTTAATGACCGTGACAAAATGTTGATGTCGTCCGCATAGGCTACTACTTGGCTCGACTTATATAGTAATGTACCTCGCGTATCGACAGGTAGCTTCCTTATGACGTACTCCAGAGCCAAATTGAATAGCAATGGGGCCAGCGCATCGTTGAGTTGATTATTGATGCGGACTTCGGAGGTCGTCGACGTCATTGTCATTTTGGTAAGATCGACTAATTTGGCTGGGATGCCAAAGCAAAGCATTATTTGGGACAGTACGTTACGGTCAATACTGTCGTATGCTTGCTTAAAGTCAACGAAAATTTGGTGTACGTCTATGTTGAACTCCCAGCATGTTTTAAGTACCTGCTTGACTGTGAACAATTGGTCTGTTGTCGATATAATACTGTTGGCGTAAGATCCGATTATATTTTCTAAGATTTTAGAAAATATTTTGTACGCCGTTGTAGTGAATAGTAGAATTTCATAAGTCCGTAAAGGACTGCAGCGATGGTCTGCTGCCCCGGCAGAGGAAGATGGAGGTATCTGCCGAGAATGCCCTCGTCTGGAGACACGTGAATGCGCTGGCAGGCTAGCATTGCGGTGTCGTGGGGCGGGTTCGTTTCCCCAGCACGAGGACCCACTACAAAACAATTTCGCATTCACGAATTGGACTACAGCTCAAAAGGCGACCGAAGTCGCAAAAATTGTAGATAACCTCACCGAGGGAGATGTAGCTTGTTACGAGAACAAGTGAAACCTGAAAAGAAAGGCGAATTTGGGGTGACCTCGTCGTTACCCAAATAAATTCATGGCCCACAAATGAAAGAGGGGCAACCGGGTGGTGGTGGAGCCCCTTCATACCCACCCAACCGGAATAAATCCATAGATAGCTTGTTGAAGTGGCCAGGTATTCCTCTTCTGAGTGGAAAACTCATACAACTTGAATTGTATGAACCTTCCCATCAGAAGGGGAGTACCCCGGTGACCAATTTATGTCATAGAATTATACAATCGGATTGCATAAATCTATGCCATAAAAAGGCACTCTGCTTGGGCCACTCAACCCAAAACGGTCACCTGAAACAGAAAAAGGAATTAGCGAGTACCCGGCGGCTGGCTCATGTTTTGGGGTGGAAGCCTGCCACCGTACCGGGTCCGATACCCGGTTAAAAGTTGGAGAAAGGAAAGACCATCGGGTACAGTTTTACTCCATTCTTTTATTTTATAATGGAAGATATATTAAACCCTATAATTAACAAGACCTCTAAAAACAATCAACTTTTCCTTCTTGACTAAAATTGTTGACAAAGTTCTAAATACTTAGTATATATTTTTTTTTTTCTCAACTACATGGAACAATTGTTTGGTTTTTATTTATTCGCATGGATGTTATAATGCACATGTGTTGTGTGTAACATTTACTTTTAATTCAAGACACCTCCCTCAATATATCTACAGATGTTCATTGGTTTAATTTACTTTACTATAGTAAAGCCATCATTTTGCTTTCATTTCATTTTATAATTCAAATATTTTAATAATATATAAAACAAATTTAGGTGAAGAGAGTAAAGTCAAATCTAAGGCACTTACCTGCACGGTCCTCCGAGCGCTCGATGGGTGCAGGCTGTAAGCGGTTGAATTTCTTTTCTTTTGATTGAAGGTATCTTTAGTTAATAAGGGATTATCGATCCATGCAATTGAAACACTAATTACGTATAAAACATTCATATTATAGAACGATGCATTGCATCACGTGGGGAAATTCACAATTTTTTTTTTAATTAATAAAAATATTTGTTCAAAACATTCATGAATCCAGGGAGAAGCACCAATGAATCATTGTAAAAATTTAAATATAACAATTCAATTTTAATTTTTGGCAATCCTCATTGAAAAATTTCACTAACGCCAATTTTCTCACTATGTATTGGTGAAATGCAGTTTAACACCACTAAATCACTTCACCAACGGGGTAAGCTTTTCTTGACAGCCAAGCATCCGTTTTTTCAGACATTTGTTGGAGAATATATCGAAAGCATTCGGCCGCACTTGCTCCAAGTTTCCGTTCAACGCTGTGATCATAATATTGTCACGAAAATGTTGATGCAGTCAATCGAAATTCACTCTCCAGTAAGCATCTCCATCTGGCATTTCCTTTGTTGCACCCGATTGTAACTTTTGCAGCTTAGATAAATCTAAATCTGGCGGTCGAAATAATAGATGTTGTTCTACTTCTAATTTTGGCAATATTAGATCTGTAGGGGCTTCACTTTGTTTGGGTATTGGACAACGAATTAAGAAATTATCATTGACCATTTGTATAAAAGTATCACGAAACGCTGCTAGTTTATTGTCTTTATTTTCGCTACTCGAATTGCATCTCAATATGATTTGATGAGCCGTTTGCGATCCAGATCGTAAAAGCTCTTCGGTGATTGTCGATCCTACTGTGCCGTATTTTGTATGCATGAAATGAACATACCTAAGATAACGAAGCATTTGCAGAATGGCATCTTTTTTAACTACGTATTCTGGTATATTATCATTGCTGAACGATGGCGCGAAAGTAACGAGTTGAAATTTTATAAGGATGGCTAAAATCATAGAAACCACTTGTTTAATCTAAATATTTCCACTTTCTCTTGGCAAAAGAAAATGCACCATGTGAATCATTAACATGTCTGTGTCGGAGGAGCAAAGCTCTCATAACTGTAGGCTTATCATCTGGACTAATCAATTCTTCAACAACCATCTGTTCAACAATCTTATAAGCAACTGCCGGTTGATCCTTTTCTTCTAAATCTAAAAGCACAACACCAGTTTCAAGGCAACGTCTTAAATTTAGGAGAGAGTGGAAGGAAAGTGGAGCAACGTGCGGTTTGCCCCATCTATCTCACACTTCTTCAATATGTCCTTCATACTTGATCCAACGAGCGGTTTCTTTCCATTCACGATCATCACCTGTTCCATTAAGTTCGTCAAGTTGTACGAACACCTCATGTGGGCTATGATCAAATCGTTTCTTTGCATGCAAAGTTGGTGGCACACTGATAGTAAAGTCCTTATGTTTGCCTGACGAATGATGAACTTGGTGACGTCTTAATCCTCTCGGATCTTCGGATCGTGAAGTGGAAACGAGTTGAGTGTGTAAAGCTAGCTTTTATCTCCTTGACGACAATGTTGGCTTGATTTTGTTGTTCCGCCTTTCCCTCTTTTGCAACTGTTGTATCAAATCACAGTTAGTACTATCAATGATTATTTGCACTGCACAAACTTTCGGAATTTGTAGATTGAGATATTTTCACCATACTAAACAAATCTGTCGATAGAAATAACATTTGCGGATTCATATGTGTACATATCGATCAGATGCCGAGTTTGAAATCAATCTCCTTGACGACAATGTTGGCTTGATTTTGTTGTTCCGCCTTTCCCTGTTTTGCAACGGTTGTATTAAATCACAGTTAGTACTATCAATGATTATTTGCACTGCACAAACTTTCGGAATTTGTAGATTGAGATATTTTCACCATGCTAAACAAATCTGTCGATAGAAATAACATTTGCGGATTCATATGTGTACATATCGATCAGATGCCGAGTTTGAAATCAATCTGCGAAACTTTCCGCAAGTCGCCCCTTCGACGTACACGCGTTACTTACCTTTTCAGAGACCCCCTAACCGTACTCCCTCTTGAACCCGCCAGATATCCCACACCGCGCGAAGACATCTCCGTCAAATTGACATCTCGTTCACCTCGCTTTCGTTTGTGGTGAATACTCCGCCGGTGGTTTAATCTGGGGCCAATTCCGCGATTCCTCGTCGAGGACCCGTCGTAGCTAGTAAGTATGGCCGGTCCTGGAGATCTTTCTCAAACCCTTCTAGGCGACGCACAGTTCTCAGCAGGGCCTCCATACTCTGTGGATCGGAGTTCACGATATGGCGACGAATCTCCGGCCGTTGATTGCGCTTTAGCAGGCGCAGTAATTGGGTAGAAGACAACGGCTCTGACAACTGGTCATTCAGCCGAAGGATATCGGCTCAATATTGATGGAAGGACTCGTCCGGACGCTGCCATCTGGCATGGATCTTGTCCAGGACACTCTCATCCATGTTGACCGTCGAGTATTCCATGCGGAGTACCTCCTTCAGCCGTGTCCAGCGTATTGATGGTGGGGCCGAATGAATCCGCCAGTAAGTCTCGAGTGCTGCTCCCCTGAACAGCATTGGTAAATATCCTGCCAGCCGGCCAACATCTCTCCGACTAAGGACTCCACCCGACCAATGAAAACTTCCAAGTTCAGGCCGTTTGGCTCCCCGCTAAAATGAAGGTTCCAACCCTGTACAATGCTGGGGATATGCTTCGGTTTCAGCATATAGGGTTGTTCCTGCGGAACCACGGGGCCTAGAGTCGGTGGTTGTATTTAGTTGAGTCGTGGCGGAAGATCCCAGGCGTCCTAAGGCTGGTATCGAGATGGTGGATCCGAATCCTCAGACGGATGGTAGTCTGTTCTTCGAATCTTGTTCCGCTGGTTGATAACTGGTTCTTGAGATCGTCGTGCTGATTTAAGTCGTTGTAGTGTTGACTCGGTTTGTTTACAGCGCCGTATGAAGGAGTATATACGATCCACTTCAGTGTAACACTCACCACAGATGTGGTCTGGTGAGCCATCTTCCAATGTGATGTTGATGTTGAGGGACTCCTTCAGGAAGTCGATAATAAAAATCCTCCTCGCTTCATCGACGAAACTATCACAGAGTGGATACATGTCTTCGCCAAGTCGTAGGCAGAGTCGGCATGCACTTGTACAGTCCATTGTGCTATCCTAAAATATTTTAATCTAATTGGACTAAAATGGGTTAAATAAATGCGACAATGAAGCTATAAATAAAATTGAAATTGAATTAACATGACAACAATACAAAAAGTGGCCGAGAGTGGCGAGCTATAAAGACTCCTCACAAAAAAATGTATGTTAAAAGTTTTCTCAATTAACGTTATCAAAAAAAATATAAACGGTCTTTCCTTTCCGTCCTTCCTCCCAAGTATGGACACCATGGCACAATCCTTCTCTTGCGTTTCAGGGACACTCTCTTGTGGCACCATGAAAATCAGGGTTCAGAAGTGATCCCTCATCCGCAAATTTTCTCAAGTTACAACTTGTTAGCCCAAGGTCGGATTCTAATCCACAAGCAGCGCGTGTCTTGTCATGGATAGTCATGGATTAGCTAATCAGCCAATCACATGAAATCAAAATCCATGTAATTTAAGACACCTAGGCACCGCTGGTTTGGGGAGCGGATCAGAATCCTCCGCAAAAAGTTGTTGGGATAATAACTTCCGAACACAAAAAGGGACTCTAATATCATTTGGCCTTACTAGTTATACAATGGTGGTAAACCACCAAAGTATAAATCAAAAGCAGGACCAAACGATATTGATGTCCAAAGACAACACACGTCCGGCAGTTATTACTTGCTGGGGCACGATCAGTGCAATTACCCTCGGGAGTTATCTACCCGCCAAAAATACTTACACCGTGTGGGGACACCTAGAGACGATGGACTGTCTCGTGCTCACGGCTGATGATACAGCCGGGCATTTCGGGCCCAACGTTGGGCGCCATTTGTAGTGAATTAGGATGTTCAATAAGTCCGTAAAGGACTGCAGCGATGTTCTGCTGCCTCGGCAGAGGAAGGCGTCGGTATCTGCCGGGAATGCCCTCGTCTGGAGACGCGTGAATGCGCTGGCAGGCTAGCATTGCGGTGTCGTGGGGCGGGTTCATTTCCCCAGCACGAGGACCCACTACAAAAAGGCGACCGAAGTCGCAAAAATTGTAGATAACCTCACAGAGGGGAATGGAACTTGTTACTAGAACAAGTGGAACCTGAAAAGAAAGGCGAACTTGGGGTGACCTCGTCATTACCCAAGGAAATTCATGGCCCACAAATGAAAGAGGGGCAACCGGGTGGTGGTGGAGCCCCTTCGTACCCACCCAACCGAAATAAATCCATAGATATCTTGTTGAAGTGGCCAGGTATTCCTCTTCTGAGTGGAAAACTCATACAACTTGAATTGTATGAACCTTCCCATCAGAAGGGGAGTACCCCGGTGACCAATTTATGTCATAGAATTATACAATTTGATTGCATAACTCTATGTCATAAAAAGGCACTCTGCTTGGGCCACTCAACCCAAAACGTCACCTGAAACAGAAAAAGGAATTAGTTTGTACCCGGTGGCTGGCTCATGTTTTGAGGTGGAAGCCTGCCACCGTACCGGGTCCTATACCCGGTTAAATAAAACGGAAGGGAAAGACCGACGGTTAAAGTTTAATAATTCATTTTTTTATTTCAATATACTCGTAATAGAGTGTTTAATAATTTTCATATTTTCTATTCAGAAATAGAACGTAGAATTTACTGCGTAATTATGCTAAGCATCAATGAAGTCTATCTCGTTAAATATAATTGTATAATTACTGAACTAGAAGACAAATAAAATGATCGGATTTCCAAAGGGTCTACGCTAGCTTTTTGGCCAAAAAGGAAACGTCCAACTAACACAAATTTTAAATTCCCAACGAATTTTGAATAGTTAAAGCCTATCGAATAGTAATTCATTACCAAAGGAGCTAATGGAATTGTACGTCAATTTTCGTTCAATTATTAGTTCTGGATTTCAATTAGGGCTTCATGAAATGAATGAATTTTGTCTGAATGAAACTAATTGAGAAAGATAAGGTTACTGAAACCTTAGCAAGCATTTAAATGAGAAACCATAATATCCACAATTATTTGAACTATTCAAACAATTTTTCTCGAAGATTAAGTAGTTTACGAAGTTATGATTATGTAAATTAAACATTCATTGCATAAATACTAAATTAAGAAATGCACAAATTTGGCAATAAATGAAGAGTATTGAATAAACATTATTCAAAATCTTACTATGGACTTTTCCTCAAATCTTGAGATTGATGAAGTTAAGGAGTAAATTTTACTTGTAGACATAGAAATTCATATGTTATAACATATTCAAATTATTACAGAATCGTTAAAATGAAAAATTATTATTTTAAATTCTATTGTCGTTGATGAATTCTTAATTTTAATTTCTTCCTAAATTCTATTCAACTGTTGAATGCAGTTCTATGTTATAATCAGTCTTATTTGAATCCAGCACATTTTTTTTTGTTTTTGCCGTGTTCCCTTTTCTTAAGGATGGTTATATTAATTTATTCAAAAATAAGTAAAACTGCCCATTTCATAGTTCAAATAAAACGTATGGCCATTAATTGTGGAAAGGGTTCATTTCCCAGCTTCAAAAAAAAAGAATTTTGAAAAAAAATATATTAAGCGTAATTATGGACATTAATTTTGGACAAAACCTAAAATAAATTGTATGTCGCAAATATATAAATCGACTACTTTAAGAAATTGCTCAAATACAAAACCAAATAAGCGTTGTTTGGTTATTTGAATTAGTTAATAGCGACTATTTTACAATTTAGCACAAATTTCATTTAATTTTAATGAGTAAACACGAATCACAAATAAAATAACTAGATTGTTTGTAATTCAACTTCGATATAGTCAATACGAAGATCAATGTCTTTTAAATTAAACGCATTCTACATGAAGTACAATAGTGGTGGAGTTGCATCGTTGTCAATCAAGCTTTATCTCCAATTTTAATTTCTCGCACCAAACATTACCATCTACAATTAAAATATACATCTGGACATTAACTGGACATTCAGGGAACAAAAATCCTTCAATTTTATTATTAACGTCTATACCAAAACATAAAACTGCATAAAGGTCCTTTCTTTTCTAATCGGATCTACTTGCGATCTACTATATTTAATGAATTACATTTCTGTATGATTAAAATGACGATGAAAATTATATGTGTCGGTGAATATGTGTAAATATTTGATAATTATGTACATAAATAATGAATGAGTGTAAAATATAAAAGGTCATATGAATAGCGAATACTTTTACTTGTTATAAACTTTGCATTAATCCCTTGGTTGTGCGTCCCGTACACTCCTAGAACACTTCAAATTGCATCGAACCACCACACTCTGCAAACCGTTCTCTCGCTCGTTCACACGCACTTGTCTGACGAATGATGAACTTTGTGACGTCTTAATCCTCTCGGATCTTCGGATCTGTGTGATGTTAGCTCGTTAAGATCTGCTTCCTTCAATTCCGAGTCTTCAGGCTGAATCGATATTTTGGAATTTCTGTTCCGGATTCACTAATTTTACGATTTTCCACACTATCATGCTAGCAACAAAGACTGGAAACGGGTGCGCGTAGCACAGTCTGAATGCAAAGAATGTCTCGCACAGATCACACAATATGTGTCTTTATTTATTGGCATCGTATGCCATCCAACGCATAGCAAATCACGTGCGAGTCCGAAGAAAATTATAAATATTTCACTTGGAGATATCTGGCGATTCCGGTTGGCTGGCTTGGTTTAATATCCAACGGAGTGGATAAAATTTCTATCCACATTCCGTTGTGAATTTTCCAACATCCACTATTTAGGAACTTCATGCAGTATGATTACTCTTCCAGGCTAATGCTGCTTTTTCTCACGCATATGGTAGATAGAAAACTCGGGTTAGCTTCACTTAAAAACCTGAACGACCGCAGCGATATCGCGACGAAACAATAATTTTTCGGGCTATTGTGTTAGACGGGGGGCTTTTGATTTCTATGATTGTTTTATTCTTTTCTTTTTTTTTTCAAAACTCTTTGCTGGCGCAGTTCTCGCGCGTGCTCCCCGTAGCGGTCCAAAGCCGACCCCCTAACCGTACTTTTTCCTCAACCCGCAAGATATCCAACACCGCGCGAAGACATCTGCGTCAAAGTGACATCTAGTTCACCTCGCTGTCGTTTGTGGTGAATACTCCGCCGGTGGTTTATGCCTTCGATGAAGCCAAAATATAGGGTGTTTTTTTTAGGATGTATCCAATTTTCAAATGAAATAAAATACAGATAAATTGTATTGATTGTCATGAAATTGGTTTTATTGGAAAGATAATTCCCGACCATTTTTATTTGAATATAGTTTCGGGTATGTGAGCGCCACAACTAGCGCGGGGAACTCCAGACGAAGGGTCAAATTCCGACTACTCTAACCAATGATTGAAGCCGTGTCTCGCAAATAACGCGGTGAATATTGTCTTCCCGGGAGTTAAGTACAAAAGGCATTTTCTTGACTTATTTTTCATGCGAAAAAAAAGCGAGTGTTGCGATGAGGAAGGTGACTGAATGGTTACTCATTGTTAAATTGAGTTTGTGCTGCGTGCCTGTGGCAGCGCTGGCTTTTAGAGCCCTACTCCTCGATTACTACACCGTACAAGCTGTAGCTTGTCACCTTTTTGTAGATAGGGAATATAATTGATTGACTCCACTCTTTCGGCATATGTTCTTGTTGCCAAATGTGCTGGATGACTTTGTGAATAGCTGAATATCATTCACTATCTTCTTATTGAGCTGCCTGAAATCAACACCTAGTCTCCACTTAGTATCACCATCATCACTTTTCTTTGGAACTAGGAAAAGGGGTGAGTTATATAGGATGAATGAATCTTCAATAATGTTATCTTCTAGCAGTTTTTGGACTTGTTGGTTGATTTCTTGTTGCTGCGTATGAGGAAGCCTGTTATTTTTAATATTTGTGGAAGTGTTATATATCGTTTGAATATTTTGTTGGTAAAAAGTGTTACATGTAAGTGGTTCTTGCCCAAAATGAAAAATACTTTGGTATTTATAAATAATATCTCAAAATACCCTTTTGTTTGTTTTTGGTCTACATGATTCAAATTCAAATTTGCTAGTAATTCCCTGAATCTGTTATTATTATATTTTGTTTTGCTGTTTTGTTTACTTAATATTTTGAGTTCACTCAGTGGGCTTTTTCAGACGCAGCGTTAAAAGTGAACGTTAAACAGGTTATATGGGCAAGAAGAGTGGGAGGTATTGAGGGAACCTGATGGTAAAAACATGCCAACATTTTTTAAGGTGAACGAGCGTAACGCACATACACAAATGCATTTTGTTGATCATTTGGTGGGGGAAATTTTATACAAACACCGGTAATCATTCCGAATTGAACATTCGGTGAAGAAGGTAGTCGTCATGAAACGATTGCCTTTCTTTAATTTGCGTGCATAAATGGATGCGTGGATGCGAGAAGCTACGCGTTATTTAATAAATTTATGAAAGCGGAGGCCATGTTCAATTTCAGGAAACACGACGAATATCACGATTTCAACAAAATTAAATTGCCCTTTTGTGAATCCATAGAAAATTAACAGTACGCATAATCTTCATAAAATCACATTATAATAAGCAAGTTTACAACACATCAAGAAAAATATGCGACTAAAAAAGATATTCAAATCTGGAATATATTTTTCAGAAAGCGGAAAAACATGGAGGATTCAAATGAATCCAATAGAAGCTTGAATCGACAAACTTTAACGATCATAAAATACATTTTTCATTCCAGTTTTTATTACCTCGTGCAGAATTCAAGGCTAAAACATCAATTCTCAATCGCTTATCCCTCTGTCTTCGCTTTCATGTTGTCCGCACGACGTTTAACGATGAAATGATTCTTTTGACATATACGAGTGCACTCGCAAGACTTGTATCGTATACAAAAATAGCTTGGTTGAACTGTGCAACGTGTAAACATAAGGGCATAAGCGCGAAACCTGTTTGGATATGGGTTTTTACCATTCCCGTGTGAAAAAACCCAATGGTTTTACTTTCAATTCAAAGTGGGGTAGTATTTGTAAGTGTTTTATGCCATCTGCTGGTACTAGAGTATTGCTAACAAAAACACCTGGTACAATCTCTTCATTTAGGGATGGATCAGACTACAACTATATAGTCGCACTACTGTCGCAAGTTACACATAGTCAAATGGAAGCGCGCACACTGCGATTTGCGACAATTTTGGCCAGGTCGGCAGTCGCAGCGACTTGCGATTTTTCCTAAAACCAGTTTAGGAGGAAGTTTTTGTGATACTCGCGCAGGCGCACATCATTTGGACATTTGACGCTGGCGTGCTTGGAAATTTTTTGTAGAGTACAAATGAGTTAGCGCATGTATTCCTGGCAAAGACATACCTTCAAATGAGCATTTTATTTCTGCGCATGCCTGTAGTTCTTTTGGAAATCTTATCGCAGTGTGTTCATATTCGCGTCTAAGAATCACTTGATACGACAGTAAAATCGCAATGTAGCCGAACCCTTAAAATTAGACTATTTTCATTTTAAATTATGATTGATGGGACAGACGTATTGAGACTTGGAGGTACTACTATATGTTGCCTTGTTTGTGGTGATTAGAGATGGGTTGTTACATCACATTTCTGTATCAGATACAAACTGATACTGATACATTATTGTACCTGATACTTTTCGTACCTGAAACTTTTCGCATCGGATACATTATTTTGGTCTTCACTGTAGTGTGAATCAACTCAACATCAACAACATAGTAATTTTGTTTATGTTTATGTTAACGATTATGTCGATGATGGATTTGGTTCTTTTCAGAAAAGTGTCATCTCCGCACACAATTAGTGTTATAGTAACATCAGTTTGACTGCCGTTTTAGGAAGTGCTTAAGTTAAGTGATTAAAAATTTGAAATGGTTGTAGTAATAGAGCAGTTACCCTGTCAAACTGTTCTAAAATTTTCCTATCTCCGTCACCTCTACAGCATGATTCCGGAAGGTTGAAATTATTACTAGAAAAAGGAAGACAGTCCAATTAAACGCATATTGCGATAGGCGACGATAAGTAGACATTAATGATTATTCAGCGTAGAATTTTTCTTTTCTAAATATCTAATATCTTCTTTCTTTTTTAAATAATCCAAAACTATTAACGCCTCGCACACCGATTTTGTTTCCAATCAGCGTGATACCAAAGAAAAACTACGATATACAATTACGCAGTATCCATTAGCTGTGCGCACCCACACATGGAAAAAATTGTATGCAACCTACTTTGAGGCTTGCATCAAAAGGTGGGTGTTGGGATGTTGCGATGTTCCTCGACGCATGGAGTCGAAGGGCAAACGTCAGTGAGTGAATGCACGTGGGTGGGTGCGCGGGGGCTCCATCACCACCCGGTTGCCCCTCTCTCATTTGTGGGCCATGAGCCTCTCTGGGTAAGGACGAGGTTATCCTGCTTCCACTTCTTTTTACTTGTTTCTCTTGTTCCATGAACAAGTCAGTTGTCCCTGGTGCAGTTGCCTACGATTTTTGCGACTTCGGTCGCCTTGCTTTTCTCGACCCCAGAAATTCGTGAATGCGACGAATGCGTCCTTGTGCTGGGGGAATGAACCCGCCCCACGACACCGCAATGCTAGCCTGCCAGCGCATTCACGCGTCCCCAGACAAGGGCATTCTCGGCAGATACTGACACCTTCTTCTGCCGAGGCAGCAGACCATCGCTGCAGTCCTTTACGGACTTTGAAATTAACCTTAATCACTAAAAATGGCGCCCAACGTGGAGCCAGAAATGCCCGGCTGTATCATCAGTCGTGAGCACGAGACAGTCCATCGTCTCTAGGTGTCCCTACAAGGTGTCCAAATTATTGGCGGGTTGGTAACTACTGAAGGCTTTTGCACTAATCGTGCCCCAGCAACTTAGTAACTTCCGGATGGTGTGTTGTCTTTGGAAATCAATATCGTTTGGTCCTGCTTCTGATTTATACTTTGGTGGTTTACCACCATTGTATGATTAGTAAGGCCAAATGATATTAGTGTCCCTATTTGTATTCAGAGGTTATTATTTCAACTTCTATTTTGCGGAGGATTCTGATCTGCTCCCCAACCAAGCGGTGCCTGAGTGTCTTACACTACATGAATTTTGATTTCATGTGATTGGCTGAGTAGCTAATCCATGACTATCCATGACAAGACACGCGCTGCTTGTGGGTCAGAATTCAACCCTGGGCTGACAAGTTGTAACTGGTCAAAACTTGCGGATGAGGGAGCACTTCCGAACCCTGATCCTCATGGTGCCGCAAGAGAGTAGTCCCTGTTACGCCTCAGGAGGAGTGTGCCATTGGTGTCCTTGCTTGGGAAGAAGGAATGGAATGGAAAGACCGAACATTCATGATATATATCCAAACGTTTTTCTTTTTAGGTTCATTTATAGTTCGCCACTGACGGCCACTTGAACCGTTGTATACTTTACATTATTTATCAAATTGTTTCTATTACATATATATTCATTTAGATATTGGTTATCTTTATATATTTATAGTTTTAAGTTTTCTTTGAAAAAATAAATTCTGTTTAGCAATGCCCACCAAACGCACGCCCGAGAGGAGGAATTTGCGATCTGATACTGGACAGATGCTCCTATGTGCCATTTGTCACGAGGACCTGGACGAGTCAGCAAGCCACACTCTGCCGTGCGGCCACCGGTTACACCAGCTTTGCTTGAGCCAGCTAAGGCAAACCTCGTCCACGTGCTCGCTATGTCGTCAGCCCCAGGAGCCAACTCCGATAGTAACCGAAAGGCCTCAGTCCTCCAGCGCAAGTGGAGCAATGCCCAAAGGCGGACCCCCTCCATCAACGACAATGGGTGCACGAGTTGAAGACAACGGAGCCGGAGCCTTACCGACCAGTCGGCCCGGTAGCGAACCATCATCAGCAGCGTCACCGGAGATGTCGCAGCTACTGGCAGTAATGCAAGCTATGGCCACCAGCATGGAAGAAATGAGGCAACAGCTACAGAATCTGTCGGTTCCACAGCCAACCGCGCAGCCCTCCACATCCACGGCCAGAGCAGATTATATCGAGCCACCAGTGGCAGTGATGGGGGATATAGTACCTCATAGGATCAGCGGAGCCATGAACCCCATGGCCCCAGAATACAGACCCAGGGCAGATGTCCAGATTTCGCGACCGCAACGGCGGAATCATGCGAGTGCGTGGAGCCCAGAGCGAGAACAGTTCGAGCAGGCAGCTCGGAACCGCGGCTCGATGCCCGGGTACAATTGGGACTTAGCATCTTCAGACCAGCCAGGAGCTCGCCGCACGGGCCGGCCTACTCTCCGCGAAGATGTCGCACCCAGGCAGCCTAGTTATGAACGTAATCGTTCGCCAGGTGCTATTCCGCCCTCTAAGATAGCCCATATAGTGGCAAGTTGGAAGCTTATGTTTACTGGGCAGGACGAAGACCCTACGACTATCGGTGCCTTCTTAAGGAGGGTCGAAAACATGGCAGCGCAGAACCTAGGAGGGAACCTGCGAGGCGTTGCCCGCTGTGCGCAGATGCTTTTTAGTGGGAGAGCTCTTCGGTGGTTCTGGCGTTTCGTCGACACGGATCCCACCTTTGATTGGGAAACTTTGAAACGGGCGGCTTTGCGGGAATTCACCTCAGTCAAAGAAGACGACACGCTGAAGCAGCGAATCCGAAACCGACGCCAACAGGCACAGGAGACAGTGGAGGAGTATTATGAAGTCCTATGCTGTCTGTTGGAGCGTCTAATGATACCCATGCCAGAGTCGGAATTTTTCAGCCTCTTTTGGGAGGGGATAAGACCGGAGCTGCGAGAGCGACTGCTGTTCGCCCCGCGTCACAGTGTGCATGCGCATCGCGCATCAACGAAGAAATTGTAAGCGGTGCAGTATTCCCAGCGCTTCGTGTCACATAGCAAATCCTTTGGCCGACGAGATCCACCAGAACGACGCGCGATCGCTGAGCTCGAGAGCCACATACCAGCCCTACCCGCGCCAGCTGTCCTCATTCCACCCACCAGCGTCAGCACCCCGGAGACTCTCCATTAGCCACCGATTTAGATCCAGAACCTCCGTCGGAGGTACATGAACTGGCTCCCAGGGCCCGAACTACCACCTGCTGGAACTGCCGGCAGGCGGGACACCGTTTCACTGCATGCCAGGCAGAGGCTAGCATTTTCTGCTTTCGGTGTGGGAAGCCAGACACCTATGCGCCTCAATGCACTAATTGCAAGAAGACAAAAAACTTGCAAACGAGTGCGCACGACAGCCCGCAGCACTCGCGACAGACTCAGTAACGGAACGGCACACCGTCCCGTCTACTGACAGTTCCCCCTCCGCAGTAGTTCCCCAGCCAGCTGCTCACCCCAACAACCCTGATGATAACCCACCAGCCATGACCACTATGACTGCGGATGTTCATTCTCTTCCGGAGGCCTCGCCAACGACAGTATTGAAGCGACCACCGCAGTCACTGCCTGAAGAACCCCGGCAGCCTCAAATACGCATTCTAAAACCTTATCATGTTCGACTGCAGGAATATCGGGTGGCTCGAAAGCGAATATTTGCTTCCGAAGAAGTCACTTCCCGCCCGCGCAAGACAAAATGGTCAACCCGTAGTTGGCGGAATTTCCGCAAGAGAGTGCGCACCTGCCGTCAAACACTAAACTTTTGTAACATCTCGGAGGTTGCTGAGAATGAGATCAGACCCTACCACCCAATTAAGGTGTTGGGCGAAATCACGTTTGCATTGATTGACACGGGTGCCAGTATCAGTTGTCTTGCCTCGAGCCTTGGCTCCAAGGTGCTCCATGAATATCCTACCTTGATTAAGCCCTGGCGCGCTGAAATCAGTACATAAATTGGCGAATTTTTGTTCGATAATACCCTTTTGTTCAATAAAGGCAACAGCAGTGCAGTGAATCGTACGGTTTCACGACACAACCAACGAAAAACGTTTCTCGACCGCCTTCTATACGAGTGTATGTAGAGGCTGACTGTCGTACCATTAGTGTGGATTGGAATTGTTGAATTTGTTCTGTGCACACGGGCAGTGAACTAACCAAACAAATCGGGGTTGATTTCTTAGTAAACTTGAAGTCCAATTGAAAATCTAGGATAACTTCGAGTGTCGCGCCACTAACAACGCATTTTGGGATAGACTGATTTCCGCGTTATGTGGGGGGAGGGGATTGAATCACATGAAACAGTTTTGCTCACTTGTATTTTGTGCGGGCCGTGAAATCGAAAGAAGAATAATCATTGCGTCCAACTGGGTTTGAAGAAATTACGTCGAATCATCATGCAAGGGAACTGTGAAAAATTTGTGTGATTTCGATTCGACGGAAGCGAAAGATTCTAAGTGGTGCTTTGCGATTAAAGATTTTCTTTCGTTACTGTGGTTACTGACGAATTTTTAGAGAGTAAACCGTGATCAGTGAATCCGTCGAGTTATGCAGAAGAAAAAACGAAGCAGGACTCGCAGTTTCTAGGACTAGCGGGATAGCCGTCGTAATTGTGGTGGAATTTAGAGGGAACCCGACGGGAATCGACTTTAAGAAAAAGTGAATCACGCAATTTAATTCTTTACGCGTGTAGTGAATATTGCAAAATGAAATATCTACTCAGGATGACATCTTCCGTTGCTATTATAGTTGTTTTCTTTGTCTGTTCCGCTTATGGTAAGTAAGTATTTTCCTTGGCAACAGTAAACTTGGAAAGTCATGCAAGGAGCTCAGTCTCCAATATGACCTGATTGTCGATTGTTTAAGAGCATTCGTGCAATCTTTCTTTCGATTCTGTGGCGCCAAATGTCTGTGCTATTGTTCAAAGCCCCTTTCAGTGAATACTACGTGGATCTTTGCTAGAAATATTTGTGAAAGTCTTATCGTGTGTGATATTATCCGAGCAAACGGAAAAGTGACGCACAATTAAAAATACTATGTTAAAGGAAGAGGGCAATGTGCTCCTCTAGATAAATACCAATTAATTCGAGCTGCAGGTACAAAGAGGACATTGAAATACGGTTGGCATTTCAAGGACGGTAATTATTGCAAATTATATCTTTTCTGAAGACTAGAACTTGTTTGAGTATTAGTGCATGTGCAACTTTTCGTGTAGAAGCGTATAGCGGTGTTGATTTTTCAATTTAATAAACGGAGTACTACATAGAACTGATATATGATCACAATTACCTCGTACGCGATCTACAAAGTGCGAATGTAAACAAGGTAAAGAGAAAATTAATATACAATGCAGTTTTCATACAAATTTGAGCAGCTCTACATAAAGAAAAATCTAGCGTCAGACGCATTCGCTGTGGCAAAAATTTCAAATTCACTATTTATTTTTTTTATATCCCTTTTTCTTATTTATTCCCACGCAAGCGCAAGCGCCATCGCTGTGGGAATTTACTTGAATGATACTATGTGCTGATGGAAAGTAAAAAAAAGTTTATTGGTACAATTCTTTGGCTTATAACTATTTAACTTAATTCTAAACACACATATGGCATCACTAATTGGACTAGATTATAATAAGAAAATGTTTAATCATATCGTGTTAGTCCTTTTAGGATTTAATTTATTTGATTAATATTTACCGTCGTCTAGCCCGATTTGTATCTGGCCAAATTTGACGTAGCACCGAAGTAACGAACTTCTATGCTGCAAGCTAAACTAAGTTTGGCCGAATAAACTAGCCAAAGTATTTTGAACAATAAATCCCTTAATTTGTCTTTTAATAAAAACCAGCCTAAGATTTACTTTGGCCGAAACCTTTATTATAGGACGGGTCAGAATTTACTGATCCCGAATCGATACATTCATTTTCCTTTTATACCCAATCTATTCGTAAATCTACTTCTCACGCCCTCATTATTCAATGTTCAATTTGTGTGGTCATTAACACCTCGCATTCCCATTCATTATACTCATCATATTTATCCATATGTACGAATGCAATTTATGACCTATTTTCTGGGTCATAAATTCCATCGTATCAAAGTGCATATGACTAGGTCGCTAGTATGCACATGGCAATTCGAATGCGGAAGAAAAGTAAAAGTGAAAGAAATTGAACGTTGAGTAATGAGATAGGTATTATGTTACATACGTTCTTCGTCACATTTGTCTTTGCGATATATATTGGTTTCATATTCCAATGCAATGGCTCATGAAAGTAATTTATGACTTTGCCATGGGATTGGAATATGAGACGAAATGTATTTGTTATGATTGAGTTTACATTCATTATGTAATTTGTATGAATACAATTTGAGTTTTGCATGAATGAATCATTACATTGAGTTTGTGTTATGCAACTTATGTATGAAATATTGGGAATCATTACAATCAGACCAATGTACATTTGTCATATTTGACATTAGTATTACAATTGACAAGTATCACAGCCTTTGAGAATGGAACACTGGAGTCGAGCATCAACTCAAATCTTGTCATCATTTTCAGATGCGCCACGAACGTTGGTCTTAAGATTTAATTTTTGAAGGGCGTAGGTTAAAAAGGGAGCAAAAATTTAGAAAATTTTGAATTTGTAAAAGTTAACTACCATTGCATTATTGAATGATAATGTTTCTATTTCAGACTTGACTACTTTGCAAAACTTTAGTTAAATAAATAGAAACTTCACAGCGAGTTTAATAACTGAAAAATAAATCTGTTTCTCAGGTAATTACAAATTCAACTACTACTACAATGATAGTCCCTCTTCCTTTCATAACCAGGCTTCGGACCGTCTTCGGCGGAATCAAGACGTAATTTTTGGTTCCACGGGTTTTATACTGCCTTTTTTGAGTTAAATGTATAATCGTCGAGATTGATCTTCGCTATGTGTGAAAGAACTACATGCCTTTAAAATGAACTAATTCGTTGAAATCTTGCCTAGCGGAAATTGTTCAGTGCCTAACAGATTTTTTTGTTCTTATCCTTGAGTGCTTTCAAGAACATTTTTTACACTCGTAGCTTTGTTATTATCTGATCTTCGGAGCACAGTTCATTTCGACAATTCCTCTACTCAAATTAAATCATGTACAGAAAATTATCTACAAAATTGCATTCCCTTGCAACGAATTTCCACATTTACCTTCTAAACAAATGGATTTAGGGGGGAGGTTAAATACAAAAGACTATACTGTCGACAAACAAAAGCAAACTCCGAATTATTGCAAAAATGCTAAGTATTTGGAAATATAAAGACTAATTATTTCGAAACTACTTTTATTCATTTGAAAATTGAATAAAAATGTAATAAATAGCATTTATGGATTACAATGAAAATAATAATAACATAATATACATTTCTTCATAGTATCCCATAGTTAAAATAAACTTATTCACCATTCTCGATAATGTACTAGCTTCGCCATGCAGCGAAGCGCTTGAAACCAATACAGTTGCTACACCACTTGATTTGCCTGCAAAGATAAAAATATGGCTGAGCTCCAGAAGAGATTCATAAAAGTAGACATTTCACCTATTGTTGTCCATTAATCTCTACCAAAAGTGGAATTTCCACATTGCATCCGTTGAGAATAATTAAACTTCACCTAGTTGCCCGTGCATTTTCATTAGCAGGAAATCTGAAAAACATTCATTCATTAATAATGTGATTTTTATACATGCTGAACATAATAAAATACATATTTTTTCATTTTCATATATGTGCAATATCATTTTAAAATTTGGTTGAAAAAATCAATAAAATCGACTTTATCAATAAAATTTTTCAAGCAAGCCAGCAAAAATTTGCCCCAACGTTCATGCGGTACTGCGTGAAAACTAAGCGAATAAAATGGTCGCCCCCCGATATGTAAACATGATCATGCGTGAATTTGAGGCAATAATTTTCAATGAAAAAACACTTCAAAATATTGTATTTTCCTTTCTACGTTTCATGTTGATACTAAACTATGAAATAATACTCCTGTGGGCTGACGGTGGCTTATATTACTGCTTATTTTCACAATGCACATGTTTTTAGAAACTTCTTTGCACTTCTCGATTTTTCTATCGAAATATAAAGACTTCCTCACTTACAATTTAAGCGATAAATTGTCTCTTATAGTCTTGTTGATGAACAATACACAAATCGCTAATTTTCACTGAACGAGTTTGTTTACGGTTTTTCACAGGCGAATTTGACAGCGAATGCAAAAAAAAATCATATGATATGAAGATTTCTTCTTATCAACAGAGAAAAATGATGACACAAGAATAAGCAGTGTTCCATTAGCATCGGGCCGTTCCTGTTAGCTACCTGTTTCAAGATCACAGCTTGAAGAAACGCAATTACACCAGCTTCTTACGCAAAAAAGACATCCATTCCGTGATTCGCGCCGTCGGTTCCGTCCGTAGTAGTACCAGCAAGCAATTTATGCGGAATTGTAACGCGATAGTTAGAAATTTTATGTGGTGCAAGACAAATTAAAAATTTGAAATTTATTCAATACAAACTGCCTGCGCGGTTACTAAAGTTTCCACTTTTACATTAGCATTTTACAAAAAAAAATGTATATGACAACCACCACAAAGATGTATAAGAAGGATTCGATGAATTCGTTCTTCGATTTGGTCATCCTTATTGATGTGCATAGATAGAATTATGACATTTGAAATGGAAAAAGGATAATTTTTATCTGAATAGTGTATAAATATTAGGGAATTATATTCAAATATACACTTGGACTATATATGTACAATATGTAAAGTGCATAAATAGAAAAATATAAACTAAAAACAATTATGTACTATCTAGGAAAAACTACTACTACCGAGCGGATGTTGTTTTACGCGGGAGTAACGAATTCATTGGGTGAAGTTCATCACGGGAATACTGTAACGGATTATTTAGCGCAAGAACGGGATCGTGGAATCACAATTTGCAGTTCAGCTGTATCATTTCTTTGGAAAGAACATCAGTAAAATTTATTAATTTTATAGTCTTTGTATTTCTATGAAATAAATCAGAATAAATTTGCTCGATACTCCAGGGCACATCGACTTTACGATGGAAGTGGAACAATCTTTGTCTGCTATAGACGGTGTTATAGTGGTTTTAGATGGAACCTCAGGAGTTGAAGCGCAAACTATAACGGTGTGGTCACAAGCCGAGCGTTATTCGTTACCAAAAATGGTATTTGTGAATAAATTGGATCGCGAGGATGCAAATTACACTGCGTGTTTGCAAGATATCAAAGTAATATTGAACGCCAATCCCTTACCACTATATTTGCCTACTACAGAAGGCCCATTAGGTTATCAGATATATTATCACCATCGGCTAAGAATATTTTAAAACTCATTGCAAAACTCGTACAGGTATTATTGACGTCATCAGAAGAAAAAAGCTGAATTGGAAGAATGACTCTTTTGGAAAGGAATATGAAATTTTAGACTTAACTAAACGTGATTATGATTTTGTTTCTAAACAACGTAATGAATTAATTGACATGTTATGTGATTATGATACTAAACTCACTGAATCAGTTATTTTTAACAATGGATATGAACATATAACTGAAGAAATGATGTACCCCGTGATCAGAAAAGCAACATGCACACAAAATGTAGTTCCCATAGTATGTGGGTCAGCGTATAAAAATATTGGAATGCAAATATTATTGGATGCCATTTGTGCATTCTTGCCATCGCCCACTGACGAGAATAAACTTTATGATTGCTTTGAGTAATAAAACTAAATACCTTCTTTTCTATAAAAATATTTAGTTATTAATTTCAGAGGCAATTTCGCTGGAAAGGTTTTTAAAATTATTCACGATAAACAGAGAGGCCCTCTATCTATGGTTCGTGTCTTGTCTGGGAGGTTGAAAAAAGGAATGCGATTAACGAATGGTAGAGGCATATCCGATGTTTTATATAAAATGTATAAACCTCTAGCTAACGAATACAGAGAAGTCGATTATGTTGAAATGGGTGATATTGTTGTGTGTGCTGGCCTAAAGGTGAGTGCACGTCATTTTCATATTTTTTGATTCTTGTCATGAAATGCAAGAAGTTAGCATTTTTAGATAATTTTTGATTAAGTTTACTCAAGCATTTAAGTTAGATTTATTATTTTTACAGAATACAGTTACCGGTGATTTGTTGACTAACAGCATGACTATAATAAAAAAATTTCAAAATAATCTGGAGAAAAGGGTCGCTTGTAAAACCCTAACGAACGTTAAAAACGAGAACACAGATTTAATAAAAAGCGTATTTTTATTGCAACCACGTGTACCCGATGCAGTCTACTTTTGTTCCATTGAGCCCAGCAGTCTAGCTTTTCAAAGTGCATTAGAAGTTGCCTTGAAACAAATGCAGCGAGAGGATCCTAGTATACGTGTTGAATATAACAACGAAACAGGACAGACTGTATTGGGTGGTAACTTAACAAAACAGTATATAAAATTGCAATATTTCAAATATTATAATGTTAGGTATGGGTGAGCTTCACATAGAAATAGTTAAATCGCGATTGAAATCTGAATATAAAATTGATGCCGATTTGGGTCCATTACAAATTGCATATAAGGAAACAATCGAAAAATCGGAATCCGGACATTGGAGCTTAGAGAAGGAAATTGCCGGAGCCAAACAGAGTGTATCTATTGGAATAACTCTAGAAAAATGGACTGGAACCACGACGCTTTTTAGGTTTGTTTGCAACAAAAAAAAGAAAATAATGAAACGTAACAATTTAGATTAGATACGAATCCTGAAAACATGGCAAGACTAAAATTAATACGCACAAAAACTCTTCAAATTATTAAAAAGGGAGCATTGGCAGGACTACAACGTGGACCGCGCGTAGGGGGTAAAGTGATTGACACACAAATTAAACTTGAAAGTTTAACCGTCGGTCGTGGAACATCTGATTCTTTTCTTATGGCTGCTGCTACGCATTGTATCCAAAAGGTAATTCGAAATAAAAACTTACACCCTAATTAAAAAGAGAATTAATCCATCTATAAAATAATGCTTTGCATGAAAACACTATCACTAAAATGTAGTTTTACCAGCTAAAATCAGCACGAAATTGTAAATGAAGTCATAATGCTCATTGAATTTTAAAATACCTCTTTTCTTGTGCGGAAAGTATGTTAAAATAAATTTTTCTTAAGAAATAAAATTAATATCGTTGGGTGCTAATAGCAATTATCTACGAAGATAATTCACCAAAACCATTATATTTACTTATATTTATATTATTTAGCTGAATTCGATTAAAAATCGTACTCATATGCAGAATATTTTAAGTCAGTGACCATTTTTTCTAGTGTCATTTTTTTTTTCCTACCAACGAAATGGTAGTAAATGGTCTCGGTGCCACATTGAGTTTGTTGGATCCACAATGTAATATTAAATGCAAAAAACGCCAAAAATTATGTTTATTTGACAGCTCTGCTACCGAATCCTAAATACACCTTCACGCGGTAGTCGCCGGATACTTTTTGTAAAAGGCTAACGTAAGAGGACAAGCGTGTTAATCTATAGTAATAACCATACCGCAGAACGGAAGTTGGGCGACGGGCTATCTCCCTATCTGAGAAACAAACAACTACTTGTAAACGTACAAAAGAGCCTGATTGGACCAACTGGCATAACCTCGTAACCGGGAAAAGGACTATGACTTCCGAAAAGCAGAGTGTCCCCCTCATAAAAAAACAATTATGGACGGGGTACTAAAACACAATCAGAGCACAACCAAGTAAACTATCTACGTTTTTTTTAGTATTAAAACTTAGTATTATAGAAAAACAATCAAACTAAGAAATTCTTGAAAGTTTTGAAATAAAAAGCAGAAGAAAAAGAAGAACCTCAATTATCTTCCTTATTTGACAGAGATACTAATGTATGCCAAATTCTAATTTACAACACGTTTCCTAGTCAGCAACAAAATAAAGTGAAATCAACGAATATTACTACTTTACAATAGATTCTAAGCCGCCTCAATGCTGTAATCAAAAACAGTGTTTAGAATTCAGCTAAATGCGTACAACCCAGGCATAGAAAAGATCAAGATTGCCAAACCAAAACAGTGTGCTCCTTCAAGCGGTTTTTGAAAGTTAGAAACCAATGGCGCCACTGAAAACAAGCTGTGGATGGAAGTCGAAGCGGCAATTAAGACCGTGGCAAACATATGATCACGACGCAAAAAATAATTGGTTCGATGATGAGTGCCAGAATGCGTTAGACAAAAACAATCAGGCGTACAAACAATATTTAGGTAGGAAAACCAGGACGAAGAGAGAACACTATGAAAATCTCAGGAGAATATCGAATAAGATAATCAGAATTAAGAAAAGAAAGTACTCTGACGAACAGAAGCATCAATATAAGTCTAGCGAACAACTACGCAAGACAAGCATACAAAGTAGTAAAAAACCTGAAATGAGGTTATGAGCCCAAAACCACGCTCCGCCGTGATGACATTGGTAACATTTTCGCTGATGAAAACATGAAAAAGGAAAGATGGGCATCATATTCCAAGAATCGGCTTCCATTGGCCCCACCAACTCTTGATGAAGTTTGTTCCATCATCAAAGCCCAAAAGAATAATAAAGCACCCGGCATCGATGAGATATTCCAGTGGAGCTCATTAAATATGGTGGTAGAAAGCCATCCATAAGATCATCCAACAGATCTGGCAACAAGAACATATGCCTAAATAGTGGAGCCAATCCATTATATTCCCTATCCACAAAAAAAGTGACAAGCTACCGTGCGAAAACTTTAGAGGTATATCACTGCTTTTTACGGCGTACAAAATATTTTCAAAGATCTTAGAAAATAATATCAGATCATACGCCAACAGTATTATTGGGGAGTATCACGGAGGCTGTAGAGAAGATAGATCTACGATGGACCAATTGTTTACAGTCAAGCAGGTGCTTGAGAAATACTAGGCAAACAACATAGACGTGCACTAAATTTTCATTGACTTTAAGCAAGCATACGACCGTATTGATCGTAACGTAATGTACCAAATAATGCTTTGCTTTTCCATCCCAGCCAAATTAGTCCCTCTCACGTTAACAACCCCCAAGCCCGCATTAATAACCAACTCACCGATGCTCTCGACACAAATATCGGACCAAAGCAGGGATATGGTGTAATGATTTTTATGACGTTCTCGTTCGTTCTAGATTTCCCGAAGGAAATCCAAACCGACCTCTCATCGGTTATAGACGTGAAGTCTTGGAATGTGTTAACAGACTGTATCCATCAGGTCAACAAGTCCGGACACCCTTAGTCTACTCCAAGTGGCTGCTGGCAGGCCAGCTAGTTCGGAGAGGAATTTCGGTCGCAGGTCTCCCGCGAGCAGACTGTCTGAATACAAGTTTGTCAGCCACCGATTCAAATGCCCGATTAAAACGGGTCAAATTAACTTCCAACAACTCGATTTTACTTTAATTGAATTTCATCTCTTTCTGACGGTATGTCCAGTCCAAAAGGGAGAAATCAGAAAAAGACATCAAACAAAATCACGCGTTCCCGATTATTCACAGATGCGGTGCCAGAAATAAACTACTGCAATCCAAAACCGGATCAATCTAGTCTAATTAAAAACGCAAAACCAAACTACGGCACCACGTACCATACCGCAACACCGAACCGACCCGTCGTGGACTATCAAAACCCTACCCCTCGGCGAAATACTCACATTCGTCTTCATTTCCAAAGTCAAAGTCAAAAGCGCTTTATTTAATACCAATCGTTATAAATTTTTAAAAGAACATAAAGCAAATTCCAAACAATAAAACTATAAAAAACTTAATGGCCCGAATGGCTCTCTAAATTTATACATTATCAGTTAAACACATTTAATGAAAAAAATACACTTGCAAATTTAAATTAATTAAGATTATTAGATATTTTTTGATTCAATTGGAAAAAGGAGAAAAAACCAACCAGCATTATTCAAAAATTACTTATACTACTAACACAACAATGAACTTATATCCTATACCTAATATGTTACACCCTAATTCTAAATAAGTTCAATCAAAAAAAAAACGTTACCTTATATTGAAACCTATACCTAATTAATAATACAAATAATAGGGTGACCAGATGCTCAAGAGGTAAAAGTAGGACATCGCCTTGCCAACCCCCCCCCCCCCCCCCCATGATAATTCAAATATTAAAAAAATTTTTTTCAAATATACAATTATTGGGAAAAAATTTTTTTTTATTCGAATGTTTACAAAGTTGGGCGAATTTAATCAAAGAGTCACGGTTCATTTTTTACAATATTTTTCAGAATTTGCAATAAGTCGAAGCAATTCTGAATTTTTCGGGTCCATTAAATAATTGTAAAATTCGACGCAGGAATATGATTTAAAATTCATTTTGATTGAAATAAGAGAACGAACAGTTGAAACAGACAATTGGTTTCTTTCGTCGGTCCACTTTACGCGAGACTTTACGAAACTTTAGCTAAAGTTTCGAGTGAGTTGCTAGGGCACCAGTAACCAACTAAAAATATCATGCTTACATATATAAGATTCACTTCAATCCACAAATGATTTTTTTAAAGAGAAATTTGAATGAAAACGAAATAAAGATATGGAAATACGCACCCTTATTAGCGATATTAATGTTAATGTCACACAATTTACACTTTGCTACTGACTCGTCAAGAGTAGAAGAAAAGCATTGATATTTTGGGTTCTTACGCAGTTTTTCCGAAAAGGTACATTTCCTTTTCGGCATGGCGAAAAACAATCACTTAATAATAATAGCAGAATGACGATTGATTGCGATAAATTTTCGTCGATGTGGAAAGATTCCAGTTGACTCAAAACAAAACAATACTGACTGAACAACGAAAGAATCTTGCTCTTATTTATAACCTCGCCTCTCCCACCAGTATTCCTTTACTATGCTCACCAGCGTCCCCACAGTGAAAGTAAGTTTCGTGTTCGTACAATAATGGCTATTGCATGTCAACGACAACACTCCGATGCATACAAACTCGATAATTAAAGTGTGTTCAAGCAATTGCTTCGAAGCACTTTTCTCTCTATCTAACTCATTGTTTAGAAAGAGAGAAAAATTCTTTGGAGCAAGCGCTCGGACACGCTTTTTCACGCGCGGGATTTTGAATTGTGATATCTCCATCTTTTTTTTCTTCCAAATAAAAAAAAATGAAAAAATGTATTACAAGGAGTAAATTATGAGAAAATTTCATCCTTTGATTGAAAAGTAGGACGTTTGGAGGATTTTGTGAAGTTTAGGAGGACAGGAGGACGGGCAAGCAAAAAGGAGGACATGTCCTCCTAAAGTAGGACGTCTGGTCACCCTGACAAATAAACAACAATACTAGATGTAGCAATAATGAGATAAATCTAAAAAACTAAGTAAAGAGAAAAAGCACAAAAACAGAAAATAAGCACGAATAATTTAGACATTGTCATTCAGCCACCAATACCTAGATTGTTCCATCTCAGCTCGACCAGCCTCAACGAATCTAGCAAATGAGTATCTCCATTGGAATTGTTGGTCTCGTGAACTCAGATTCGGAGGATATTTTATCTTCTTATCGCCCGTCGGTATATGTGATATATGATTGGGACGCCGTCAGAATCAAAAACATATCGATTCATGTCCAAATACACGAATGCTTCTGGAGGAACGAAGCCAGTAGCGAGGCAAGTCACAATATACCCGTCTGTAGGGTGGAACGGCTGTGAAATCCAAGGGTTTTCGCTCACAGTTACAGATCATGCGATATGATTCCGAAGAAGTTTCAATATGAAGATATCGACTCTTGTCACTTGAGCGGTTTGATAAATTTTTCTATTCGATATATAGTGCTTCCAATCCGTCTCAGGCTTTCTGTACAAACCAGTGCATGCACGAAGACATTTCCTTTCGAAAACTCTTAATCTTTCCATTGTACTAGCACTCTGGTTGTACCAGATCTGGCATCCGTATGTCAAAACTGGCCTAACCAGGGTCTTGTAACAAATAACTTTGACTTTTTGATCAATGTATCTGGAATGAAAGAGTCGCCGAAGTGCCATGACTACTTTTAGTGCCTTACTGAGCATGATTTTGACATGTTCAGTATAGTACAGATACTGATCGAGATGAACACCGAGGTATCGAACACAGGATTTATGTGGAACCCGTTCTGAACTACCCTCACCAGCCATAATGTGGAAATCCTTCCAATTACGTTTCAGGTCTTGACTGGCCCCCTGCAGCGTTGTCCGAAACAAGATTGTTTCGCACTTCTGCGCATTGATTTTCATTCGCCAATTGTCGGTGTAGAGCTGCACATCATTAAACATTTTTTGAAGATTGCTCTGAACTATTGTAGCTTTTCGGTCTGCCGTATAGATGATCAGATCATCAGCAAACGCTACCAATGATCGCTTTGGCGAGACATTAAAATCAAAGCTGTTCAATAGCTTGCGAATGAATATTGAGAAAAGCAGGGGCGCAGTAACTGTTCCCTGCTGTAGACCATTCAAGACCTTGAATTCGCGCATTGTTGTCAGATTTCCATCAGTTACAACAAACGATTTCCCGTATAACATATTACACATCATGGCGACAAGGTGTCTGGGGAACCTGTCCTGAAGAAGTTTGAAAACTAGTCCATCTAACCACACCGTATCGAAGGCTTTCTCCATATCAATGAGAAATGTTCCAACACATTCTTTGTTGTTTAGTTTCCAACAGATGTCTGAGGTTACTTTCGTTATTGCATGTATGGTCGAATGCCTGGCACGAAAACCAAATTGGCAATTCGGCATCAACTCATATTTCTCTATATAGGCGTTTAATGCTCTGTTGAGTATCACTTCAAACACCTTGCTGATGTTAGGCAGCAAGCTGATTGGGCGATAGCTTTTAGGGCATGAAGATTCTTTTCCTTTCTTCAAGATCGGAAATACCTTAGCCTTTTTCCACTCATTTGGGAAATATGAATTGTTCAACATTTGGAATACCGTCAGTACCACATGATTTTTTGTTGTTTATTCTGCGAAATATGAAACACAAGTCTTCATAGCTGACAAAATAATCAATAAGATTCAAGCTCAGTTGTTAATGTTTCATCGAAATGAAGAATTGATTGGCCGTTCAGGCTTGATTTGAAGTCGGAAACTTTTGCTTCAACGACCTCCGAAAATATTTCATTCCTTCTCTCTGGGTTTGGCAGATGAACCAATTCAAAATCTGTTCCAATTAGGGCAAGTTTCTGCAATCCATCACATATAATCCTGTTTCCATTTCTATTCGGAGTCGTACTATCAATTTCGATACCAGCCCTATCGAGAAGATTTATCTCATCACTAGTGACTTCAAGATTCGATACCTTCACTCGAGACTTCCTGCGGAATAAGCTATTCACTTTCGCGAAAACGCCATCTGGGTCCTGTTGGCTAATACCCCTCAGTTTTTCCGCCCATTGATTGCTGACCTCACTCCTGAAGTATGAACGGATTAAGTTCCGGACATTCTTCAGGTGTAATTTCAACAAAGCCAACGAGGGATGGTTGTAGTCCAAAAATCGTCGATAAATATTGTTGACGCGGGTGAGAAGAAGGCTTTTCAATCTTTTCAACCTTGCGATGGTTGGTGTTTCATATCCTTCCATATTGTTTCGATGTTTAATCTTGGGAACAACTTTCTCAATCGTTTCCAACGTCAGCTTCTCTAACTTTGACAACTAGAGATCTATTTGATCGTCAGTTAGATTTCTGTTATTAGGAACCATTGAACAAGCGTTGCCATCATCAGAAGAGGGACATTGCTTCTGTTACTCCCGATTAAACTTCTTTTGAAACTTTCCCCAGTCTTTTTTTGAAATTCAACCGATGGTTTTCATGTTGAACTGGAATGAGGAAGAAATCATCGCTTTGATGATTGATTTCCATTACGATTGCGTTATGGTCGCTATCGTAAGGAAGCACCTGCAGTTTCCGTTGAGGACTATTAAAGCTGAATTCAAGTCTTGCGTCAGCAATGCAGGGGTCGAAATATGAATTTGTCCTAGGGTATGTTGGGAACTCCGACCCATATAGGTTGCATATGTATTCAATTTGGTTCTCTGTTATCCATGATTTCAGGAATACACCTCTTGGATTATTGGTGGTATTCAGCCATGATGTATGCTTGGCGTTCAGGTCGCCAGCAAGAAAATAATAATTATGCAGCCTGTTCAATTCGAGCATTTCAAACAAGGAATTGAGCTCCTCCTTGAGCTTGAGATCATTTTGACCAGTTGCATAGGCAGAGACAACGAAGAGGTTATCCCCACCTGGCAGTGAAATTTTGATGACGGACACTTCAAGAAATTCAAAGTTTTTGAATTCGACTTTTTCAATATTTTGGAAACAATAGGGTCTTCTAACCAATATCCCGGTGCCACCTCCCCCATCACCTATTACCCTATCGTTTCTTACGAATGCAAAATCTTTGAATTCCATGAAATGCCATGAATTGAGGTGGGTTTCAGTGAGAAGTATGATGTCAGGCTTTTGCTTAACAACAAATTCAAGGAGATAATCACGTCGATGTAAATTTTGAGAAGCAGCTCATTATTGCCACCTACATTATTTACATTATTTCCAGCATTTTCTGCTGGTCCTCTAGCGGCGAGTGCAAATGATACTCCGGGCTTGACGAAGTTGGAAGGTATGATATTACGGTGTACTTGTGTTTGCCTTGGAGCAAATTTAACTTTTGCATCTTGATATCGGGAGCATCTTCGATATGATGCTGGGTGACCAAAAACACCGCAGTTAACGCAGTATAATTTTTCTTTAGGCTCCGTCTGAGCCAATTTGCACTCACCGGGAGCATGCACGTCTTTGCATTTAACGCAACGATAGTGCATGGCACAATTGGCAGCCGAATGTCCAAATCTTTGACACCGGTAACACTGGTTGATTTCTCTTTTCTGGAGGCGTTCCCACCTCACCACTCTGAAATTCAAGTACCTTATTTGTTGAAGGGCACTTGGACTGCTCTTATTTGCAATTTGTACCAGGTAAAGTGGTAAATTCTTCCTTTCTATGGTCGACCTTCTTGTCGCAAAGGCTTTGACTGAAACAAAATCAATATCTGGTGCAGCCTCCTTGAGCACCTGAAGAAGATCGACCGTATCCTCTCCGCTGTCCAAATCCTTCAACAAGAAGGTCTGATTTTTTTCACTTTTTGGGGTATAGGTGAAGTGTGGAACCTCCCCAGAAATCAGCGCATCTTTGGCTGACTTGAAATCAACCAGTGATTTCGTCCTTATAGTTAATTTTTCGGCATTAACTCTTTTGATTTCGAAATTGGCCAGTTTATTTTCGGCTGCCAATAGTCGAACCATATCTTTCCCGGTTTGTCCGAACACGTTGATTGGCGGAACCTTTTCTGTCTTGTTGGAAGCTTTTTCAGAGGAACCAGCAGAACTGCGGGCTGGTTTTTTCTCCTTATTTTTGTTCTTTAAATATTGAATAAAATTAACGTCATTATCTTGATTAAAATTACCTCCGATGTTTTCTTCGATTTCCATATCTTCGGTTAATCCCTCCAGCGCTGCAAAATAATTTTGGCTCTCGTTGGTGCCACCAGCACCTAGAACTTCCTCTGGATTTACTTGCTTTGCACTTTTCTTCGGCTTTTTTACCTGTTGCCATTGATTTTGTGGCTGTGTCTTTTGAGGCTTCATCCCTTTCTTGAAAAGATCCTTGAGAGACTGTATCTCTTGCCTTAGTTCATCATTTTCTTTCTGCAATTTGGCCATTTGTTGATTGTCCGCTATTATTTGCTACTTGCACCCTCCATCTACGGAGTTTTCTTCGTTATCTTTTCTTTTGGTGATTGTCGCCAGTTTCGTATTCGTCGTTTCCCCAGGTTGCCCCAACGGTGGGAAGCCGTCGGGCTCCTCCATACCAGCGGCGAAATTTTCTTTGTGAATTTGTTTTTCGTTACCAATCGAAGTAAAAATATTCGATAGAAATTTCCTGAGTCGATTACTTCGACAATATAAGATTTTTTCCGATAAAAATTAACTTCAGACTAACGTTTTTAAAAAATTAATTTAATTTTTGAAAACTTTTGACAGGAGCGATTTAAAAGACGTCTATACGCAAAGACTACTACGATCTATCCTTCGTCTTCATTTCCTTCTGGCAAAGAACGGGTGTTTGCTGAAAAGGAAAGAGTTTCATTTTTGGTTAGCAATTCATATTTTTTTTTTGACATTATTATTGATGAGAAAGAAATTTATATTATATACATGAAAAACTAAGAAAATAAAATTGCTAACATTTGCGAATAATTAAAATAGACTAGATTTATTTTAAATACGATTAGAACATAAATTTAGAAATAATCAATACAATTCAATTAGTTATATCAATTAGTTATACATAGAAAATACAAGCGGTATATTCAACAATTTTTTTGTTAAATAATTAGAATATTTGTAATTGGAATTTAAGAGATAAAACAAATTTTAATGTATTGAAGAAAATATAAAAAAAATGGAATTCAAATTCTATTAACCTTATCAAAAGTGAAGATAATATTTGATTTGCCTTCAATTTCTTCTTTATAGCTCTACAGCCCCTTTCGGGCCTTCCCTTAGAGATAGATTATCTCATTGTCATGATCGAATGTATCGGCACTCCACAATGTGATATGATCATTATCACGCTTTGGCCGTGTGTCCGTCCACCCAGCTGCGATACGTTCTGATTTTAAACCAGCACGTATCATAACTGAACAGGCTTATTGTCCGTCCGAAGAACCACTCGAACTAAATCTCGTTGGCACCAACGAGACTCGAACCAGAGACCTTCGGCTTAAGGGTTGAATGCTCAAACCACTACAGCATGCGGACTTTCGATTGTGCCTTCAATTTATCTATCACTTTTCTATCGACGACAATGGGCTGGAATGAATTTTCTGTCTAAATTGGCGAACGAAGTCGGAACCGACCTCTCATCGGTTTTAGACGTGAAGTCTGAGTCGTGCCAACGAATGGTACCAATCAGTCAACCAGTTCGTGCACCCGTAATGCATTTCGCGGTGACTGCTTGACGGCCAGCTAGAACGGAGAGGATTTCGATCGCAGGTCTTAAAATGGATTACGCTCAATTACGTATTTCCGCCACCATTAAATGTCCGTTTCAAACGCGTCGAAAAAACAAACATACGGAAGAGAAACCTACTTTACTTTATTCCGTATTCATTCATCCCTTCAGTCAAGTACAAATATCTAATTTCCATTTCACGTTCCCGAATTTTACCGACGCGGTACCGAAAAATACACTACGTAAACTCAATCCCGAAGAACTCTACGCTAAGAAAAAAGCAAGACAAACTAAGGTATCGCGTACCGCACGCGACGCGAAACCGGCCATTCGCGGACTTTTAAAACCCAACCCTCGCGACGGCATACTTACCATGCACTCTCCTTCCCGCTGGAAAGAAAAGAAGGGCAGGCTGATTGATTAGCAATTCATAATTTTATAATTTCATAAAAACAAAGGAGCTATATATTACAGTCTTTTTGACGGTACTCTTTTTTTTGTGCTTTTGTTTTCTATCTTAGCTTGTATTATTTTGTGTTTAGGAATTAATTTAAAGAATACGAAAATCCTAAAATGTATGCTTTACGAATCAACAATTCCGTATAATCTATTAAGTAGAATCCTAACCGCAATTGGCAAAAGGGTTGTGCTTATGTTATCAAACATTTCTTGAGATTACCATATTTAATTAGTACTTATTATTATTTCTATTTCTATATTTTATATATGCTGGCATTTTACTGGTACCGATTTCTAAATATAATTAATATACTCTTAAGACACAAGGGTATCAAACATGATGATTTTGTTTATTCTTTAAGAATATTAACTTCACATTTCTCTTAAAAGCTATGGTTATGAACGATACTGACAAATATATGCATTATGTTTTTTTTTTTTTTTTAATTACCTCCATTCCCTACCACTCTCTCCATCACTCTTTCTTCGTCGCACAACGCTCGTGCGATCTGCATTCACATTACGTCGCTTGGTCCTTTGTGCCACCCAGACAATGTTTAACACATCGGTATAAGGGGGCACACAATATAATGTGATCTAGTCCTTTTCGTGAACATCTAGTCCAAAAAATCATGATCAGCTCTCAGAGATAAAAAAAAATTCAATATCATACGACGCATTCAAAAAAAAAACTCTGAGTAACTGTCACTTCAGTATCTCGCCGATAGGGTCAAAAAGAACGCCCTAAGATACTGGGCTCATGAAAGCAGAATTACAGGTCCACGCTTCAATCAGTGCTCATTAAATGCTCCCTTAGTCTTTTCTTAAATACCAAAAGTGAGTTTGCTTCCTTAACAATTTCTGGTAGATTGTTATATATACGCAGAGCATCATTCGTTGCATCGTTCTTTAGTCGATCCGTTCTGGCAAAAGGTATTACGAATTGATTTGCATTCCTCGCATTATATGGGTTGATCTGTGATACCTTAATTAATGGCGCTCGTTCCGATCCATTAGTTTTTAAATTTCTGTAGATAAACTTCGCTTTCTGTTTATAGGTCTAAATGTATGATGCATTCAAATTAAAATATATAATTAGATGCGAATAAACTCTACGTAACTATACGAAATACTCATTAAAAAAAAAGAAAATATGTTCTTGTTTAGATCACAATTTTCCAAATTCTTCTTTTATATGTATAAGATATTTGGAGCCACACTCACTAAAATTATAGTATTAAGGAGGGCCACGTTGTTGAAGCTGTTGTTGTTTTTTTTATTATTATTTGCATCATTTGTTAGTTACAGTATTAATAGGGTCGGTTTTATGTCGTATTATTATTTAGGTTGCTGTTAATTATTAACATGGTTCATTATATATATATATATATATATATATATATATATATATATATATATATATAGATATATATATATATATATATATATATATATATATATATATATAGATATATATATATATATATATATATATATATATATATATATATATATATATATATATATATATATATATATATATATATATATATATATATATTATATATATATATATATATATATATATATATATATATATATATATATATATATATATATATATATATATATATATATATATATATATATATATATATATATATATATATATATATCTATATATATATATATATATATATATATAATATATATATATATATATATATATCTATATATATATATATATATATATATATATATATATATAATATATATAAATCTGATCAAGTTATAATAAAATTGATTCCATTGCTTGAAGCCAGAATATAATTTCCTGATTTTCTGGAATGTAGGATTTACAGGTACCTAACAATTGTCATTAGATGTCGGTACTTCAGAGATTGCTATTTATCTTGATAGAAAAAGTAATTTGTGAGACCCGTATTCATTTCATCTAACTGATAAAGGTTTATCTCAAGTCTATCTGAAAAACATAATTTCCTCATTTCTTTTTTAAGTGTCTTTCTGTGAATTTTTGGTTGTAACCTTCTACTATCTAAATGATAGAAATAAGATACATTGGAAAACGATAGGGCACTACTATTTAGGATTATATTGTTTTATAAAATTTACTCCAAAATTTACGTCACCTTTCATTCTAATTCCCTTACAGAAAATTAAATGTTACGGGAAATACAACTGTGTTCACCTTCTTCAACTGCTCAATGTTATGTCGTGTTACATCGGCTAATTGAACTTGAAGATACAGGTATAGCACCAAGGCCCTTCTGGTAATGCTTCTTGCCATGTTGTCAGGAATTCTTCAATGCGAAACTTAAGACTGGGCTGTAATATATTTTGAGCAATCAAACGCGCAACAAGTTCTTCATTGTAATGGAATTTAGAGTTGTCTTCATTCGGGGCCGCCTAATTATCAAAAGTGCCTCCGACTATAGTTTTCGGTGCAATACCTTCTGAAGCATCTATCATAACGTCACGATCGATTTTATTCATAATCATATTCTAAAACCCACAGGTAACCATCAATCTCAATTGCCCGAAAATATTTGAGGAGACCATCATATTCTTTGCGGCTACACTGAACTGTGTCCAAAAGTTGATCATACGTAAAGAGTAATTTTCGCTCGATGCAGTATTTATTTTCAGGCCCTGAATACCTTGTCATTTGTAACAACTCTCCGAGTTTTTTCGATCGTGGCTTTATTTGCCGGCATTCTAAGTATTCATGGAAAATTTTCAAAACATCACCGCGTTCTAACTTGCGATCAGCGGACACTTCCTCTTCGTTGCTATTGTTCAGACTTCGGTCAATGGAGCGGCGACCACCCTTTAGGACCTTTCAGCGGAAACGTGCTTGTTGCTTGTGCAAATTTC
>OZ017739.1:214442347-214902347 GCA_963969285.1 Odontomyia ornata
TATATATATATATATATATATATATATATATATATATATATATATATAATATATATATATATATATATATATATATATATATATATATATATATATATATATATATATATATATATATATATATATATATATATATATATATATATATATATATAATATATATATATATATATATATATATATATATATATATATATATATATATATATATATATATATATATATATATATATATATATATATATATATATATATATATATATATATATATATATATATATATATATATATATATATATATATATATATATATATATATATATATATATATATATATATATATATATATATATATATATATATATATATATATATATATATATATATATATATATATATATATATATATATATATATATATATATATATATATATATATATATATATATATATATATATCTATATATATATATATATATATATATATATATATATATATATATATATATATATATATATATATATATATATATATATATATATATATATATATATATATATATATATATATATATATATATATATATATATATATATATATATATATATATATATATATATATTTTATTATCATTTGTATTATTTGCTATTTATTAATATGGTTTGTATTATTTCTTAAAATTGTAGGGATTATCCGTTATTTATTATTATGATTTGTATAATTCCTTACAATTTATATGTATTAGTTGTTAGTATTGTGTTTGTCATTTCAACATATTTACAACCGATGATAAAACTAACGCAGATAATCTGATACACCTCTCAAAATCTTTGTTATATATATATATATATATATATATATATATATATATATATATATAAATAAATCTGATCAAGTTATAATAAAATTGATTCCATTGCTTGAAGCCAGAATATAATTTCCTGATTTTCTGGAATGTAGGATTTACAGGTACCTAACAATTGTCATTAGATGTCGGTACTTCAGAGATTGCTATTTATCTTGATAGAAAAAGTAATTTGTGAGAGCCGTATTCATTTCATCTAACTGATAAAGGTTTATCTCAAGTCTATCTGAAAAACATAATTTCCTCATTTCTTTTTTAAGTGTCTTTCTGTGAATTTTTGGTTGTAACCTTCTACTATCTAAATGATAGAAATAAGATACATTTGAAAACGATAGGGCACTACTATTTAGGATTATATTGTTTTATAAAATTTACTCCAAAATTTACGTCACCTTTCATTCTAATTCCCTTACAGAAAATTAAATGTTACGGGAAATACAACTGTGTTCACCTTCTTCAACTGCTCAATGTTATGTCGTGTTACATCGGCTAATTGAACTTGAAGATACAGGTATAGCACCAAGGCCCTTCTGGTAATGCTTCTTGCCATGTTGTCAGGAATTCTTCAATGCGAAACTTAAGACTGGGCTGTAATATATTTTGAGCAATCAAACGCGCAACAAGTTCTTCATTGTAATGGAATTTAGAGTTGTCTTCATTCGGGGCCGCCTAATTATCAAAAGTGCCTCCGACTATAGTTTTCGGTGCAATACCTTCTGAAGCATCTATCATAACGTCACGATCGATTTTATTCATAATCATATTCTAAAACCCACAGGTAACCATCAATCTCAATTGCCCGAAAATATTTGAGGAGACCATCATATTCTTTGCGGCTACACTGAACTGTGTCCAACAGTTGATCATACGTAAAGAGTAATTTTCGCTCGATGCAGTATTTATTTTCAGGCCCTGAATACCTTGTCATTTGTAACAACTCTCCGAGTTTTTTCGATCGTGGCTTTATTTGCCGGCATTCTAAGTATTCATGGAAAATTTTCAAAACATCACCGCGTTCTAACTTGCGATCAGCGGACACTTCCTCTTCGTTGCTATTGTTCAGACTTCGGTCAATGGAGTGGCGACCACCCTTTAGGACCTTTCAGCGGAAACGTGCTTGTTGCTTGTGCAAATTTCACATTTGGAACTAACAACAAACTATTTGAAATTTCGGCATCTTTTACTTCGTACGTTTTTGTTTCCGTACATAGAACAACTTTATCGCGGAGTCCTCCCTTGATGAATGATCTTTCCATCCGGATAATAAACAGCCTGAGTAATTTGTGTTGAATTTCGTTCATCCAATTTCGCATGTTAGATAATAGATTTGACATCGTCCAGATTTCTTTCATAGCTTTCCCTATCATGAATATGGTTCGATCAATACAATCTTATTGTAAATTTTTGAACCTATTTCTAGCAAAGCAATTACGAAAGTTTTCTGGCATTCTATACGACTTAACTTTTAATAGTAGGTAGAGGTAAAACTAACGAACAGAATTAAATTTAAGAATAATGGCGTGATACTATAAACAAAATTGTTTAAACATCTCACTTACTGAAAACAGTTCTCATGCCCGGGTTATTTAAATGTCGGGGTTATTTCCACTGGCCGGTCGAGGAATGTCCATGTTGGTTCCTGTTTTGCAATTCTGAAAAATAAAAAGGTTTGCCTGATGACATTTCCCTCTTAGCGAAATGTTGGTGCTGTAGGACCTTGTTGCGAGTCGTGCACTTAACTTGCAACGACCTTTTTGATTCCTTTAGTTTTTTCCTTCGCCTACCACGAGGCGACACTGCCTTGGCCCTCCTTGACAGTTTCCACCGACTCCAACTGCCATCAGCTTTGGGTGACATTCCTCGACTCAAACTGACGTAGAATGGGAATGTCATCCAAAGCTGACGTTCGCTCTAAAGCCATATGGCAGCGAGCCGGCAGTGGCGTAGGGTCGACTCATTATAGGGCACTTCTCAAAAAATTGTGTTATCTTGTAGTAACTGAAGAGGTCGAGAATATGTGAAGGTGCATCAAAAGGATCAAAATTTAATAGCTGAGGTTTTTTGAAAATGACTCGCTATTTTTAAGTGTATTGAACACAGCATGCGCGAGTGTAGCAAATAAATGATTGCACTGACGAGCGCCGGAGTGTGCGCGCGGCGGCAAAACAACATCGAAAGGTCATTTCATTGAATTGTTGTGCTGTGAAATGCGTAAAATTTGGCATGAATTCATGTATTTTGCATGAGTAATTTCATCCGGCAAGTTCAACTTAATGCAGGGAGTGTACGGGATGTTAGACGAAGGGAAAGAAGAAAGGTGCATTTGAATTTGCCAGGGCGTGAGGGAGATTGACTCTTCCGTCGCGACTGAAGGAAAAGATTGGATGGAGTTAAGTGGAGTGTGCCGGGGCAATGAGACTTGCGCGGTGTGTTACACACAAATGTACATTATTCAGTGAAGAAATGAAAATTGTCTCAGGGAATTGATTAGAAACCTGATTTCTAGCGTGATAGTCGAGTTCCAAATATTTTTAAGTGTGAGAGGAAGGTTGGCTAGTCCCAAACAAGTGTGTATGAACGAGCGAGAGAACGGTTTGCAGAGTGTGTTGGTTCGATGGTTTGCCGTTGTTTGATTCTTTGGGCGATGGGGGAACTTGCTCGCGCCGGGAGTCGGTTCACGATCGTCAACCAGTGCGGACGGCGCGAGAAAGAAAAAAAGCAAAATTATCGCGTATACCGACTACGAGTGCGCGAAGTTCTCTTGATTCACACAAGAGTTAGTGGATATGCGAATAAACGCGCGCAGAAGAAAAATCGAAGTGCGAATTTTATCGCGAGGTGTTGACACGCACTTGTGTTCCAATTCGATCGAGTTGCTTACGGTTTCGCCGCAGAGTGCGGAAGATTAGGAAATAACGGCAGGCAAGCGCTGTTGCCGAGTTTCTCGAAAAACGAGTTCTATGTGTCAGTGAGTGCACACTTGTGTATGAGTGTTAGCTCAAAATCCGAAGCGGGGACGGCGATCGGGACGACGGGAAAAATAAAAGACGCGAAGGGGGAAAAACGAACAGGTGTTTGCGAATGTGGAAAAGCTAGTCGCCGCGCGATATTTAATTATATGTATTTCGTGATTCCGTAAATAATTTATCACCAAGTGACGAAGATTGAAATGTTGAAAGCGTGTTTTAAAAGTGATAAACATCACCTTATTGTGGATACCTATTAGTTCTACCATCAGGAAAACGTTCATAATTGGAACGTTGTTGGGGTCGTGCTCATTCTTTGGAAAGTTGCTTAATTGCGGGAGGATTAACCGTTTTTTTTCGAATTATTTTCTTTATCAGGGTAGCAACTGTGTAACGGGATTAAGAAGGCATTGACGACGCGGCAGTGCATGTAAATGATACGGCTTTTCTTTTTTTTCTTAAAACCCCGGAAAACGGTACATCCTGCTGGTGACATTTGAGTGGTCACTAATGTGCGGGCGAAAGAGACGAAATTTCTCAGTCTTGATGTAGAATACCTCACATCGTCGAAAGCGCGTGACGCTCTTAAGAAGTCTCGTTTTGCTGAAGGAGATAATTGCTAATCCCATCCCGAGAGAGTACAATAGATTAGTTGGATTTTATGTTAGACTATAAATCTCTTCATCGAGCAAAGAAAGTTCCGGTTTACTGAGAAGAGCTTAAAGTGATGTTGAAGAAAATCTCGTTTTCAAACTCTTGCATTTTGTATACTGTCCGTCAGGTGACTTAAAAGTGGGAGTTCCAACTGAAATGCTAAACAGGAATTGATCGATTCAAGTTGTCCTTTGTGCTCTCCTGGCGCCCGGAAACAGTTCAATTTCTTGCAACGTGATTGTGAACTCAACGAATAAGTGATAAAAATAGCACAAAGGCGTGTCAAAGTGTTCGCAGAGAGAGTTGGCATGCTGAAGAGAGCTTAAAAATTTGGTAACTGTGTTCCCGGAATCGATCTACGCATTTAATAGACGTTCCCCTTGAGCTGCTGCAGGAAATTAAAAGTTTATTGCTACAATTTTCTGGTATTCCGAATAAAAAGGATAATTAGATTCTTGTTGCACTTATCGGATTCTTCTCCATATTTCACGTACCCAGCACATCCTCACAACAACTGACCTTTCCGAAGAAAAAAAAAAAAACAAAACACTCAAAAACGATGACTTCCCGGAAATGCTATTTTTAAAGCCAAACTGATTTGTTTACGTTGGCCTTGAAGATCCTGAGGATTACGAAAGTGCCATCGCCGGCGCTATACGATCGCACAAGACGATCCCGAACGCACATTGGCTGCCTCGAACATTTCGTAAGGAGCGTGGCAAAAGCAAAAGGACAAGAACTTCGAAGGTCACTGCAAAAGGATTAGCGAGAAGACTTGAAGGATTCCGAAACCTTGCGGGAGTACGTGAACATTCCTTGGAAGCAGATTTCCTGAACGAAAGTCAAATGCCAGCTTTTAGTGATTCAGGGTGACTCCTGAGGAGGCGATAAGCATTCTATACGAGGTATACAATGTCATATCTGTTTATTTTGCGGGACATAACAAGTTCACTGTTAATATATTAAACTTTTAATGGCTCAAACGCAACCCTACCTAAAATTAGATTAAAATTATTATTCGAAACTAAAATATTGCACACTAGTGGTTAAAACAAGGCATGTGTATTAAATCATTTTTATAAAGTGCAAACACTTCAAAAGACGATTCAACATAAACTTAATCTAAGACTATTTGGAACTATAAAATAAAATTATCCGGAGGTGCGAAGAACAAATTACCGGTTTATTTGCGTGCGCGATAGTTTTAAAGATAAGAGAGCGTGTTTACGAACTTATTGGTGAGTCGAAACAGGCAACAATTAAAATTTGCGGGGAATACTCTGTTGAGGTGAACTTTTTTTTTGCTAAGGAATTATTACCAGTCGCCGTGCACCTAGAGCTGACCAAAACTTTCTCAATGCAATCACGGTGTTGATAGTGCAAGGATAAATACGGGTACCCCATGCCCTTTGAATTGAGGACAAGCCGCAATCACTCCATGGCCTGCCGTGATTACAGTGATTGATAACTACTCGTACACATACAACACCCCAGGCCCCATTTCGATAACGATTTCAAATTCGTCCGAAGAACCCGCACTGGAGCAGTACTAATTAGCTGATGCCGCGTTTGATTCGCTTTCAAGGTCTCGGCAACCGTTTGTTCGGATGATCGAACATATGTCGCCTCGTTGCCAGTCAACGAGCAAGAACGATTCTAGCGGGAAGAAACGAAAGGATTCGGCGGAAGACAGAAAGAGCACCTCTACAAACGTGGACAAATATCGAAAGAGCTCGTATAGCTCCCGTAACCGATCATATTCATCACTAAGAAACCTCCGCTCAACCATACGTGAATCAGGGAATAATAGTCATAGTCAGCGACAGCCATTCAGTTGGTCGTCTACGAATAATTGTATAGCACCGCAACAACTGAAGGCCGGCTGCAGAGAATGGTGTGGAATTGCTAGAACGTATCATTGAGGTCGGAAATGAAACTAAGCCAAATCAAACCTATCTTTGAGCGTCATGCAGGCAAATTTCTGCACTTTAGGTAACCGGTGATAAGGCCAACGAGAACTATGCAGTCCCTACTCCTTACATGGAATTTCCCAAAATCTTAGTGCAGGAGCAGCATTTATGTCGTGAAAAAATCTCAAAACGCCGCATTAAGTTAGATTTAGATGCGTTGATGAAAAATGTGATATTTATCGTTCTAAGGAGTTAGAAAAGTTAGTCTAGAAAAGAAAAGGGATCAAGTAGCCCACGATATCAAAGGATTGCAGAAATCAAGAGCAGATACGTCGGAGTTGCAGGGACTCCCAACGAATAAAGAAACCGGCAATAACATCAATCATTGGAATCGCAAAGACCTGATCGACTACAGAGATCCAACCCGTTATTATCGTATGGAGGAAGCTGCACGATTTGAATTCGATACACCTATAAATTTTACCGCTAATGCTAGAAGCTGCTGTGATCGACCTAAACCGGATTGGCATCGTTGATGGGGAAGATATTAAAGCGTCAAAAGTCAATTTACTTCATTTAACAGGCGGTGGTTCCATAGCGAGTTTCCTCAGTTTTATTGCTAAACCGACCATTTTTCCGACATTCTTGCCTCTGCGGTTTATTGCCCGCGGACGAGACAATATCTTAACAAGTGAATTTGTTACTCAATTTTGTATGGCATTCGCCCAAAGAACCCCTATAGTGATAAGTGAGACTAATACTAATAGCACGATGATAACAACCTTAAGAATTTACAGGACACCTCCAGCCCCATCGAGCGCTCGACGGAACAGCGGTGAGTCCTTTTGATTAATAAAAATCCATGCTCAAAATTTTATATTCATTATTTATATTATTTATAATAAATTATAAAATTTGTTTTATATAAGTACAAAATATGCGGATACATATCTATACAAAATATGCAGATACCTATATTAGATTCGGTTTCATATTAATTGGAAGCCTAGAAATTTAGTTGACGCGTCCTCATTAGCTGAACGTGATTAAAAGTAAACCTTTTTACCTTGCCTGTTGAAAAGCAACTCGGTTATTTCAAAAAACTGGATGAAATCTTAAGTTAAGAAAAAAAAAAAAAAAAGAAAACTAATTTGAAAAGCATAGTATAAATATGCAACTTTTGGTATTTATATGTTATAAGTAATATGAGCTCATGGTTTTGATTCGGAAAAGAATACTTAACGATCTATTAAGCAATCGATTTTTGGCGGTCCTATGCTTTAATTTATATTTTGTTTATCGCAAATTTTGAAGTCTTTACATTTTGCAGAGAATCATTTTACAGTAAGTGCTAGGTTAACATTCTTAAAAACCATGCGATTTGTGAATAAAATGAAGAATTAAACGAAAAATTGGTCTTTTCCCTTCCGGTTTTTCTGACCGAGTATAGGACCCGGTACGGTGGCAGGCTTCCACCTCAAAAAATGAGCCAGTCACCGGGTACATTTTAATCCTTTTTATTTCAGGTGACTTTATGGGTTGAGTGGCCCAAGCCAAGTGCCTTTTTATGGCATAAAGTTATGCAATTCAATTGTATAATTCTATGACATAAATTGGTCACCGGGGTACTCCCCTTCTGATGGGAAAGTTCATATAATTCAAGTTGTATGAGTTTTCCACTCAGAAGAGGAATACCTGGCCACTTCAACGATTTAACATTGGATTTATTCCGGTTGGGTGGGCATGAAGGGGCTCCACCACCACCCGGTTGCCCCTCTTTCATTTGTGGGCCCTGAATGTATTTGGGTAAAGACGAGGTCAACCCCAAATTAGTCTTTCTTGTCAGGTTGCACTTGTTCTCGCAACAAGTCGTAATTCCTTCGTGGAGGTTATCTACATATTTGCGACTCCGGTCGTCCTCTGTTGATCTTCTGCAAGCAATTCGTGAATGCGAAATGTTTTGTAGTGAGTCCTCGTGCCGGGGAAACGAACCCGCCCCACGACACCGCAATGCTAGCCTGCCAGCGCATTCACGCGTCTCCGGACGAGGGCATTCTCGGCAGGAACCAACACCTTCCTCTGCCGAGGCAGCAGAACATCGCTGCAGTCCTTCACGGACATATTGAAAATCTTTGATTCACTACAAATGGCGCCCAACGTGGGGCTCGAAAAGCCCGGCTGTATCATCAGTCGTGAGCACGAGACAGTCCATCGTCTCTAGGTGTCCCCACTAGGTGTTAGAATTATTGGCGGGTAGATAACTCCCGAGGGTTTTTGCACTGATCGTGCCCCAGCAGCCTAATAACTTTCGAACGTGTGTTGTCTATGGACATCAATATCGTTTGGTCCTTCTTTTGATTTATACTTTGGTGGTTTACCCCATTGTATAACTAGTAAGGCCAAATGATATTAGAGTCCCTTTTTGTGTTCGGAGGTTATTATCCCAACATTTATTTTGCGGAGGTTTCTGATCCGCTCCCCAAACCAGCGGTGCCTAAGTGTCTTAAATTACATGGATTTTGATTTCATGTGATTGGCTGATTAGCTAATCCATGACTATCCATGACAAGACACGCGCTGCTTGTGGATTAGAATACCACCCCGGGCTGACAAGTTGTAACTTGAGAAGTTTGCTAACGAGGGATCACTTCTGAACCCTGACTTTCATGGTGCCACAAGAGAGTGTCCCTGAAACGTTTTAGAAGGATTGTGCCATGGTGTCCATACTTGGGAGGAAGGTCGGAAAGGAAAGACCGTTCATATATATTTTTTCTTATAACTTAATCAAAACTTTTTTTTGTGAGGTTCTGAGATAGTTCGCCACTGACGGCCACATAAGAATTTTAGTAACTTTTTCTCACCTTTTTTTTTATTATTGTCATCATTCATATAGTTAATCTTATATACCCATATTCTTCATTATTTATTTATCTAGGTATTTAATTAGGAAAACCATTTGGATTTAAAATGCCTACAAAAAGAACTCCCGAAAGGAGAAAGTTGCGGTCGGATGCCGGACCAGCGCTATTGTGCTCCATCTGTCACGAGGACATGGACGAAACTACAAGCCAGAGGTTGCAGTGCGGACACAGGCTACACCAGCTGTGTTTGGCACAACTGCGGCAAACCTCATCCGCGTGCCCGCTCTGTCGACAGCCTTTGGAAATCGCACAGCCAGCAACAGAACGACCTCAGTCCTCCAGTGCCAGTGGAGCTGTCCCCAAAAGCGGACCCCTTCCATCCACGACAAGGAGTGCACAAGACGATGACTACAGGGCTGAAGCAGTTCCGCCTGCAGAAGAAGCGAGTCCACCGGTGACTGTGGAAACCACAGTTCTAAGAGATCTAATGGCGCTCGTACAGGACATGTCCACCCGGCTAGCCTCTCTAGAGAGCCAGAGAGAGAGAACCCCGCACCACCCCGGCCAAGAACTCCTCCTATGTGGGATTCGGACCCAAATCCGTGGGATTTCCCAGTAGACTCGCGGCGTGATCCCGAACGGATCCGGCCAGGTACAGCCATGAATCCGTTGGCTCCAGTTTACCGGCCCCGATTGAGCCAAGCACCGCCACCAAATCAGGCTCCCGTGATTCCGCCGGACCAACGCTTCCATCCACACGACATGTATCGGCTGAAGCCGACACAGATCCCCAGCATCATCCAGGGATGGAATCTACATTTCAGTGGGGAACCCAATACGATAACGGTAGAGGTTTTCATAAGTCGGGTGGAGTCACTGATTGAGCAGATGCTAGCAGGAGACCGCACAGCGCTCGCAGGGTACTTGCCAATGCTACTTAGGGGAGCAGCCCTGGAGACATATTGGAGAATACATTCAGCTCCACCATCCATACGCTGGTCACGGCTGAAGGAGGTACTCCGCATGGAATACCCTACGGTCGACATGGACGAATTAGTCCTGGATAAGATGAATGCTAGATGGCAGCGTCCGGACGAGTCCTTCCATAAATATCGAGCCGATATCCTTCGGTTGAATGACCAGCTGTCAGAGCCATTGTCTTCTACCCAAATTCTTCGCCTGCTAAAGCGAAATCTACGACCGGAGATTCGTCGGCATATCGTGAACTCCGATCCACAGAGTATGGAGGCCCTGCTGAGAAATGTGCGTCGCATAGAAGGGTTTGAGGAAGACCTACGGGACCGGCCATACTTACTAACCAGGACGGGTCCTCGACGAGGAATCGCGGAGTTGGCCCCAGATTATACCACCCTAGATCTGGAGGATGATTTGGACCCAGACCAGCTTGCTGTAGCAGCAGTGGGAAGTCTTACGACCTGCTGGAATTGTCACCAAACCGGACACCGGTTTATTTCATGCCGCGCAGAACGTAAGGTTTTCTGCTACGGTTGCGGCAAGCCGGACACTTACTTCCCGGACTGTTCTGAATGTGCCGCACGAAAAAACGGCCAAAAGAGTACCCGACCACCTCAGCGGTACTCGAAACCCCAGCAGTAGCTCCTCAATCAGTGGCTCACCCCAATCAACCTGACGTTAACCCACCAGCCATGACCATTACGACTGCGGATGTTCACTCTCTTCCGGAGACCTCACCAACGACAATATTAAAACGACCATCGCAGTCACTGCCAGAAGAACCGCGGCAGCCTCAATTACGCACTCTAAAACCTTATCATGTGCGACTGCAGGAATATCGGGTGGCTCGAGAGCGAATATTTGCTTCCGAAGTTGTCACTTCCCGTTCGTGCACGACAAAATGGTCAACCCGTCGTTGGCGGAATTTCCGCAAGAGAGTGCGCACCTGCCGGCAAACTGTAAACTCTTGTAACATCTCGGAGGTTGCTGAGAATGAGATCAGACCTTATCATCCAATTAAAGTGTTGGGCGAGACCGTGTTTGCTTTGATCGACACGGGTGCCAGTATCAGTTGTCTTGCCTCGAGCTTTGGCTCGAAGGTGCTCCAAGAATATCCGAACTTGATTAAATCCTGGCGCACTGAAATCAGTACAGCTGATGGCACCAAACACCCTATACGAGGTAAACTAACCACACCCGTGACGTTCAGGGGTCAGACGAAGGATATTACGTTCTACATTATTCCATCTTTGACTCAGAATGTATACCTTGGTGTCGATTTCGTCCTTCGCTTTGGACTGGCCTCCGATTTATTCACCGATTTGTCTTTAAGAACCAGAAATGTCAACGAAATCACTTCTACTCCCGATAGGCATGATCTGACGCCTAACCAACGACAACGCCTGGAAGCATCCATTGCTGCTTTCCCATCGTACGCTACTCAAGGCCTTGGCCGCACCACCCTAGTCTCACACGCCATCGACGTTGGCGATAGTAAACCGATTAAACAGAGACACTACGCCATCTCGCCGGCCATGGAGAAATTGGTGTATGCGGAACTAGATAGGATGCTCGAGTTAGGGGTCATAGAGGAGTCCCAAAGTGCCTGGTCCTCACCGGTAACCTTGGTTGTAAAGCCAGGTAAAGTCCGCCTCTGTCTTGATGCCCGTAAGGTAAACGCGGTTACCATCAAGGACGCGTACCCTCTTCCACTCATCGATGGAATACTAGGGAGACTACCGAAAGCCAATTATATCACCAGTCTCGACCTAAAAGACGCCTTCTGGCAAATTCCACTCGATGAGGGGTCAAGGGACAAGACCGCCTTCACAGTGCCTGGACGACCATTATATCAGTTCGTCACAATGCCCTTTGGCCTGTGTAACGCGCCGCAAACGATGACTCGGTTGATGGACAAGGTCATCCCACCTCACCTGAAACACCAAGTGTTCGTGTACCTTGATGATCTGTTACTCATCACGGAAACGTTCGATCAACACCTCCTACTTCTACAAGAAGTAGCCCTGCACATCAGTAAGGCGGGACTCACCATCAACGTACAGAAAAGTAAGTTTGTCATGAAAGAAGTCCGATACCTCGGTCATGTCATAGGACATGGCACTATCAAAACGGATCCAGACAAAACTCGTGCGATTGATGAGTTCCCCTTACCAAAAACAGTGAAGCAGCTACGACGTTTCCTTGGTGTGTGCGGTTGGTACCGAAGGTTTGTTCGGAATTATGCAACAGTTTCAGCGCCCCTGTCAGACATGTTGCGGAAGGGGAAGTTCGTTTGGACTGAACTCAGCCGAAAGGCATTTGAAGAGCTTAAACAAGCCCTCACATCAGCTCCTGTCTTGCACAGCCCCGACTTCACGAAGCCCTTCTCCATTCATTGTGACGCAAGTCAACATGGAGTAGGAGCCGTGCTGGTGCAATTGACCGACGAAGGAGAGGAAGCTCCCATCGCCTTCATGTCCAATAAGCTGAATTCGGCCCAAAGAAACTATACTGTTTCCGAGCAAGAATGTTTGGCAGCGGTAATGGCTGTGAAGAAATTCCGAGCTTATATCGAGGGCCACCAATTCGAGATCATCACGGACCACGCGTCACTACAATGGTTGATGAACCAGGCAGATTTAAGTGGACGCCTAGCCAGATGGGCTCTTAAACTGCAAGGGTTCAAGTTCTCCATCAAACATCGGAAAGGAACCCAGAACATCGTACCCGACACTCTCTCACGGATGTTTTCCCCAGAGGGAGCCGAATTAACAATAAATGACGAGGACCCCATCGAAATAGATTTGGACAGCCCGCATTTCGAATCAGATAGCTACAAAGAGTTGAGGCAAACCATAGCGACCCAACAGACACAGCTGCCTGATTTGAAGGTAATAGACGGCTATGTGTATAGACGAAATGAATACGCCACTGGTGATCCATGGCAGGAAGAAGATCTGATCCTCCGCGCACATGACCACCCTTTAAGTGCCCACGGAGGTTACGGTCGGACGTTACGGCGACTCAAGAAATACTTCTTTTGGCCTAAAATGGCATCCCAGGTCAAAGACTACGTGAGCGCCTGTGAGACCTGTAAAGGCACCAAAGCGCCCAACCAGCCTCTTCGACCTCCTATGGGTCAACTCAACGTTCCAGAACGCGTGTTCCAGCGTCTATACATCGATCTACTCGGTCCATATCCTCGGTCTTCCATGGGACACATCGGAGCCATAGTCGTTCTAGATCAGCTCTCAAAGTTCCCAATGGTGGAACCTATCCGTAAATTCACAACTCCATCGATCGTGAAATTCTTAGAGAACCGGGTATTCCATGTGTTCGGTGTTCCAGAGAGTGTGTACTCAGATAATGGAGTACAGTTCCGGTCTCGGCAGTTTAAGAGCCTACTTGAGCAGTATGGCGTTGAACACCAACTGACGCCCATATACTCTCCTCAGTCCAACGCATCAGAACGGTTGAACCGCACCCTATTGGCCGCGATCCGTTCCTACGTCCACCCATCTCAAAAGGATTGGGATCGTCGATTGTCTGCCATCACATGCGCCCTGCGATCCTCGTATCACTCCGTCACCGGTGTCGCCCTTACTTTGCCGCCTTTGGACAGCACATGATTTGCCACGGTAAAGCATACCGACTGTTACGGCAAGTAAAGTGTTTGGGAGACCCCGTCGTTGCGCTGGAGCCCCACGAACGTTTAGGAGACCTTCGCCAACAAATCGGACGGAAAATTAAGGCCGCAGGTAGTGCAAATGAAGCGCAGTACAATCTCCGGTCACGATCTGCTAATTTCAATGAAGGAGATGAAGTTTTCCGGCGAAATTTCCGCCAAAGTGACGCCGCGGGGCATTACAACGCCAAGCTGGACAGGCGATTCTTGAAAAGCCGCATAAAGAAGGTAATGGGACCTAACCGTTACTTGATAACGGATCCATCGGGAAAAGAAGTGGGGGTATACCACGCGAAAGACCTGCGCCGATAGATAATTGGGCACGTCTATTTGTCCGTCCGCATATATTTTCAAAAATGCGCAAAGGTTGTATACTTCCAGGCAAACATAGACATAAGTCAGTCCGTCCGTCTGTTAATTGTGTTTTTTTTCTTTTATGGTTCGTCATCTCTAATCCCGACGCCGAAGCCAACCCATGATACACAGAAATATCCTTCAGCTCCTTTTTCGCAATCCGCATTGCCTTGGGATCGCGAGAAAATTAGCTGCCCTGTAGTAACTGAAGAGGTCGAGAATATGTGAAGGTGCATCAAAAGGATCAAAATTTAATAGCTGAGGTTTTTTGAAAATGACTCGCTATTTTTAAGTGTATTGAACACAGCATGCGCGAGTGTAGCAAATAAATGATTGCACTGACGAGCGCCGGAGTGTGCGCGCGGCGGCAAAACAACATCGAAAGGTCATTTCATTGAATTGTTGTGCTGTGAAATGCGTAAAATTTGGCATGAATTCATGTATTTTGCATGAGTAATTTCATCCGGCAAGTTCAACTTAATGCAGGGAGTGTACGGGATGTTAGACGAAGGGAAAGAAGAAAGGTGCATTTGAATTTGCCAGGGCGTGAGGGAGATTGACTCTTCCGTCGCGACTGAAGGAAAAGATTGGATGGAGTTAAGTGGAGTGTGCCGGGGCAATGAGACTTGCGCGGTGTGTTACACACAAATGTACATTATTCAGTGAAGAAATGAAAATTGTCTCAGGGAATTGATTAGAAACCTGATTTCTAGCGTGATAGTCGAGTTCCAAATATTTTTAAGTGTGAGAGGAAGGTTGGCTAGTCCCAAACAAGTGTGTATGAACGAGCGAGAGAACGGTTTGCAGAGTGTGTTGGTTCGATGGTTTGCCGTTGTTTGATTCTTTGGGCGATGGGGGAACTTGCTCGCGCCGGGAGTCGGTTCACGATCGTCAACCAGTGCGGACGGCGCGAGAAAGAAAAAAAGCAAAATTATCGCGTATACCGACTACGAGTGCGCGAAGTTCTCTTGATTCACACAAGAGTTAGTGGATATGCGAATAAACGCGCGCAGAAGAAAAATCGAAGTGCGAATTTTATCGCGAGGTGTTGACACGCACTTGTGTTCCAATTCGATCGAGTTGCTTACGGTTTCGCCGCAGAGTGCGGAAGATTAGGAAATAACGGCAGGCAAGCGCTGTTGCCGAGTTTCTCGAAAAACGAGTTCTATGTGTCAGTGAGTGCACACTTGTGTATGAGTGTTAGCTCAAAATCCGAAGCGGGGACGGCGATCGGGACGACGGGAAAAATAAAAGACGCGAAGGGGGAAAAACGAACAGGTGTTTGCGAATGTGGAAAAGCTAGTCGCCGCGCGATATTTAATTATATGTATTTCGTGATTCCGTAAATAATTTATCACCAAGTGACGAAGATTGAAATGTTGAAAGCGTGTTTTAAAAGTGATAAACATCACCTTATTGTGGATACCTATTAGTTCTACCATCAGGAAAACGTTCATAATTGGAACGTTGTTGGGGTCGTGCTCATTCTTTGGAAAGTTGCTTAATTGCGGGAGGATTAACCGTTTTTTTTCGAATTATTTTCTTTATCAGGGTAGCAACTGTGTAACGGGATTAAGAAGGCATTGACGACGCGGCAGTGCATGTAAATGATACGGCTTTTCTTTTTTTTCTTAAAACCCCGGAAAACGGTACATCCTGCTGGTGACATTTGAGTGGTCACTAATGTGCGGGCGAAAGAGACGAAATTTCTCAGTCTTGATGTAGAATACCTCACATCGTCGAAAGCGCGTGACGCTCTTAAGAAGTCTCGTTTTGCTGAAGGAGATAATTGCTAATCCCATCCCGAGAGAGTACAATAGATTAGTTGGATTTTATGTTAGACTATAAATCTCTTCATCGAGCAAAGAAAGTTCCGGTTTACTGAGAAGAGCTTAAAGTGATGTTGAAGAAAATCTCGTTTTCAAACTCTTGCATTTTGTATACTGTCCGTCAGGTGACTTAAAAGTGGGAGTTCCAACTGAAATGCTAAACAGGAATTGATCGATTCAAGTTGTCCTTTGTGCTCTCCTGGCGCCCGGAAACAGTTCAATTTCTTGCAACGTGATTGTGAACTCAACGAATAAGTGATAAAAATAGCACAAAGGCGTGTCAAAGTGTTCGCAGAGAGAGTTGGCATGCTGAAGAGAGCTTAAAAATTTGGTAACTGTGTTCCCGGAATCGATCTACGCATTTAATAGACGTTCCCCTTGAGCTGCTGCAGGAAATTAAAAGTTTATTGCTACAATTTTCTGGTATTCCGAATAAAAAGGATAATTAGATTCTTGTTGCACTTATCGGATTCTTCTCCATATTTCACGTACCCAGCACATCCTCGCAACAACTGACCTTTCCGAAGAAAAAAAAAAAACAAAACACTCAAAAACGATGACTTCCCGGAAATGCTATTTTTAAAGCCAAACTGATTTGTTTACGTTGGCCTTGAAGATCCTGAGGATTACGAAAGTGCCATCGCCGGCGCTATACGATCGCACAAGACGATCCCGAACGCACATTGGCTGCCTCGAACATTTCGTAAGGAGCGTGGCAAAAGCAAAAGGACAAGAACTTCGAAGGTCACTGCAAAAGGATTAGCGAGAAGACTTGAAGGATTCCGAAACCTTGCGGGAGTACGTGAACATTCCTTGGAAGCAGATTTCCTGAACGAAAGTCAAATGCCAGCTTTTAGTGATTCAGGGTGACTCCTGAGGAGGCGATAAGCATTCTATACGAGGTATACAATGTCATATCTGTTTATTTTGCGGGACATAACAAGTTCACTGTTAATATATTAAACTTTTAATGGCTCAAACGCAACCCTACCTAAAATTAGATTAAAATTATTATTCGAAACTAAAATATTGCACACTAGTGGTTAAAACAAGGCATGTGTATTAAATCATTTTTATAAAGTGCAAACACTTCAAAAGACGATTCAACATAAACTTAATCTAAGACTATTTGGAACTATAAAATAAAATTATCCGGAGGTGCGAAGAACAAATTACCGGTTTATTTGCGTGCGCGATAGTTTTAAAGATAAGAGAGCGTGTTTACGAACTTATTGGTGAGTCGAAACAGGCAACAATTAAAATTTGCGGGGAATACTCTGTTGAGGTGAACTTTTTTTTTGCTAAGGAATTATTACCAGTCGCCGTGCACCTAGAGCTGACCAAAACTTTCTCAATGCAATCACGGTGTTGATAGTGCAAGGATAAATACGGGTACCCCATGCCCTTTGAATTGAGGACAAGCCGCAATCACTCCATGGCCTGCCGTGATTACAGTGATTGATAACTACTCGTACACATACAACACCCCAGGCCCCATTTCGATAACGATTTCAAATTCGTCCGAAGAACCCGCACTGGAGCAGTACTAATTAGCTGATGCCGCGTTTGATTCGCTTTCAAGGTCTCGGCAACCGTTTGTTCGGATGATCGAACATATGTCGCCTCGTTGCCAATCAACGAGCAAGAACGATTCTAGCGGGAAGAAACGAAAGGATTCGGCGGAAGACAGAAAGAGCACCTCTACAAACGTGGACAAATATCGAAAGAGCTCGTATAGCTCCCGTAACCGATCATATTCATCACTAAGAAACCTCCGCTCAACCATACGTGAATCAGGGAATAATAGTCATAGTCAGCGACAGCCATTCAGTTGGTCGTCTACGAATAATTGTATAGCACCGCAACAACTGAAGGCCGGCTGCAGAGAATGGTGTGGAATTGCTAGAACGTATCATTGAGGTCGGAAATGAAACTAAGCCAAATCAAACCTATCTTTGAGCGTCATGCAGGCAAATTTCTGCACTTTAGGTAACCGGTGATAAGGCCAACGAGAACTATGCAGTCCCTACTCCTTACATGGAATTTCCCAAAATCTTAGTGCAGGAGCAGCATTTATGTCGTGAAAAAATCTCAAAACGCCGCATTAAGTTAGATTTAGATGCGTTGATGAAAAATGTGATATTTATCGTTCTAAGGAGTTAGAAAAGTTAGTCTAGAAAAGAAAAGGGATCAAGTAGCCCACGATATCAAAGGATTGCAGAAATCAAGAGCAGATACGTCGGAGTTGCAGGGACTCCCAACGAATAAAGAAACCGGCAATAACATCAATCATTGGAATCGCAAAGACCTGATCGACTACAGAGATCCAACCCGTTATTATCGTATGGAGGAAGCTGCACGATTTGAATTCGATACACCTATAAATTTTACCGCTAATGCTAGAAGCTGCTGTGATCGACCTAAACCGGATTGGCATCGTTGATGGGGAAGATATTAAAGCGTCAAAAGTCAATTTACTTCATTTAACAGGCGGTGGTTCCATAGCGAGTTTCCTCAGTTTTATTGCTAAACCGACCATTTTTCCGACATTCTTGCCTCTGCGGTTTATTGCCCGCGGACGAGACAATATCTTAACAAGTGAATTTGTTACTCAATTTTGTATGGCATTCGCCCAAAGAACCCCTATAGTGATAAGTGAGACTAATACTAATAGCACGATGATAACAACCTTAAGAATTTACAGGACACCTCCAGCCCCATCGAGCGCTCGACGGAACAGCGGTGAGTCCTTTTGATTAATAAAAATCCATGCTCAAAATTTTATATTAATTATTTATATTATTTATAATAAATTATAAAATTTGTTTTATATAAGTACAAAATATGCGGATACATATCTATACAAAATATGCAGATACCTATATTAGATTCGGTTTCATATTAATTGGAAGCCTAGAAATTTAGTTGACGCGTCCTCATTAGCTGAACGTGATTAAAAGTAAACCTTTTTACCTTGCCTGTTGAAAAGCAACTCGGTTATTTCAAAAAACTGGATGAAATCTTAAGTTAAGAAAAAAAAAAAAAAGAAAACTAATTTGAAAAGCATAGTATAAATATGCAACTTTTGGTATTTATATGTTATAAGTAATATGAGCTCATGGTTTTGATTCGGAAAAGAATACTTAACGATCTATTAAGCAATCGATTTTTGGCGGTCCTATGCTTTAATTTATATTTTGTTTATCGCAAATTTTGAAGTCTTTACATTTTGCAGAGAATCATTTTACAGTAAGTGCTAGGTTAACATTCTTAAAAACCATGCGATTTGTGAATAAAATGAAGAATTAAACGAAAAATTGGTCTTTTCCCTTCCGGTTTTTCTGACCGAGTATAGGACCCGGTACGGTGGCAGGCTTCCACCTCAAAAAATGAGCCAGTCACCGGGTACATTTTAATCCTTTTTATTTCAGGTGACTTTATGGGTTGAGTGGCCCAAGCCAAGTGCCTTTTTATGGCATAAAGTTATGCAATTCAATTGTATAATTCTATGACATAAATTGGTCACCGGGGTACTCCCCTTCTGATGGGAAAGTTCATATAATTCAAGTTGTATGAGTTTTCCACTCAGAAGAGGAATACCTGGCCACTTCAACGATTTAACATTGGATTTATTCCGGTTGGGTGGGCATGAAGGGGCTCCACCACCACCCGGTTGCCCCTCTTTCATTTGTGGGCCCTGAATGTATTTGGGTAAAGACGAGGTCAACCCCAAATTAGTCTTTCTTGTCAGGTTGCACTTGTTCTCGCAACAAGTCGTAATTCCTTCGTGGAGGTTATCTACATATTTGCGACTCCGGTCGTCCTCTGTTGATCTTCTGCAAGCAATTCGTGAATGCGAAATGTTTTGTAGTGAGTCCTCGTGCCGGGGAAACGAACCCGCCCCACGACACCGCAATGCTAGCCTGCCAGCGCATTCACGCGTCTCCGGACGAGGGCATTCTCGGCAGGAACCAACACCTTCCTCTGCCGAGGCAGCAGAACATCGCTGCAGTCCTTCACGGACATATTGAAAATCTTTGATTCACTACAAATGGCGCCCAACGTGGGGCTCGAAAAGCCCGGCTGTATCATCAGTCGTGAGCACGAGACAGTCCATCGTCTCTAGGTGTCCCCACTAGGTGTTAGAATTATTGGCGGGTAGATAACTCCCGAGGGTTTTTGCACTGATCGTGCCCCAGCAGCCTAATAACTTTCGAACGTGTGTTGTCTATGGACATCAATATCGTTTGGTCCTTCTTTTGATTTATACTTTGGTGGTTTACCCCATTGTATAACTAGTAAGGCCAAATGATATTAGAGTCCCTTTTTGTGTTCGGAGGTTATTATCCCAACATTTATTTTGCGGAGGTTTCTGATCCGCTCCCCAAACCAGCGGTGCCTAAGTGTCTTAAATTACATGGATTTTGATTTCATGTGATTGGCTGATTAGCTAATCCATGACTATCCATGACAAGACACGCGCTGCTTGTGGATTAGAATACCACCCCGGGCTGACAAGTTGTAACTTGAGAAGTTTGCTAACGAGGGATCACTTCTGAACCCTGACTTTCATGGTGCCACAAGAGAGTGTCCCTGAAACGTTTTAGAAGGATTGTGCCATGGTGTCCATACTTGGGAGGAAGGTCGGAAAGGAAAGACCGTTCATATATATTTTTTCTTATAACTTAATCAAAACTTTTTTTTGTGAGGTTCTGAGATAGTTCGCCACTGACGGCCACATAAGAATTTTAGTAACTTTTTCTCACCTTTTTTTTTATTATTGTCATCATTCATATAGTTAATCTTATATACCCATATTCTTCATTATTTATTTATCTAGGTATTTAATTAGGAAAACCATTTGGATTTAAAATGCCTACAAAAAGAACTCCCGAAAGGAGAAAGTTGCGGTCGGATGCCGGACCAGCGCTATTGTGCTCCATCTGTCACGAGGACATGGACGAAACTACAAGCCAGAGGTTGCAGTGCGGACACAGGCTACACCAGCTGTGTTTGGCACAACTGCGGCAAACCTCATCCGCGTGCCCGCTCTGTCGACAGCCTTTGGAAATCGCACAGCCAGCAACAGAACGACCTCAGTCCTCCAGTGCCAGTGGAGCTGTCCCCAAAAGCGGACCCCTTCCATCCACGACAAGGAGTGCACAAGACGATGACTACAGGGCTGAAGCAGTTCCGCCTGCAGAAGAAGCGAGTCCACCGGTGACTGTGGAAACCACAGTTCTAAGAGATCTAATGGCGCTCGTACAGGACATGTCCACCCGGCTAGCCTCTCTAGAGAGCCAGAGAGAGAACCCCGCACCACCCCGGCCAAGAACTCCTCCTATGTGGGATTCGGACCCAAATCCGTGGGATTTCCCAGTAGACTCGCGGCGTGATCCCGAACGGATCCGGCCAGGTACAGCCATGAATCCGTTGGCTCCAGTTTACCGGCCCCGATTGAGCCAAGCACCGCCACCAAATCAGGCTCCCGTGATTCCGCCGGACCAACGCTTCCATCCACACGACATGTATCGGCTGAAGCCGACACAGATCCCCAGCATCATCCAGGGATGGAATCTACATTTCAGTGGGGAACCCAATACGATAACGGTAGAGGTTTTCATAAGTCGGGTGGAGTCACTGATTGAGCAGATGCTAGCAGGAGACCGCACAGCGCTCGCAGGGTACTTGCCAATGCTACTTAGGGGAGCAGCCCTGGAGACATATTGGAGAATACATTCAGCTCCACCATCCATACGCTGGTCACGGCTGAAGGAGGTACTCCGCATGGAATACCCTACGGTCGACATGGACGAATTAGTCCTGGATAAGATGAATGCTAGATGGCAGCGTCCGGACGAGTCCTTCCATAAATATCGAGCCGATATCCTTCGGTTGAATGACCAGCTGTCAGAGCCATTGTCTTCTACCCAAATTCTTCGCCTGCTAAAGCGAAATCTACGACCGGAGATTCGTCGGCATATCGTGAACTCCGATCCACAGAGTATGGAGGCCCTGCTGAGAAATGTGCGTCGCATAGAAGGGTTTGAGGAAGACCTACGGGACCGGCCATACTTACTAACCAGGACGGGTCCTCGACGAGGAATCGCGGAGTTGGCCCCAGATTATACCACCCTAGATCTGGAGGATGATTTGGACCCAGACCAGCTTGCTGTAGCAGCAGTGGGAAGTCTTACGACCTCCTGGAATTGTCACCAAACCGGACACCGGTTTATTTCATGCCGCGCAGAACGTAAGGTTTTCTGCTACGGTTGCGGCAAGCCGGACACTTACTTCCCGGACTGTTCTGAATGTGCCGCACGAAAAAACGGCCAAAAGAGTACCCGACCACCTCAGCGGTACTCGAAACCCCAGCAGTAGCTCCTCAATCAGTGGCTCACCCCAATCAACCTGACGTTAACCCACCAGCCATGACCATTACGACTGCGGATGTTCACTCTCTTCCGGAGACCTCACCAACGACAATATTAAAACGACCATCGCAGTCACTGCCAGAAGAACCGCGGCAGCCTCAATTACGCACTCTAAAACCTTATCATGTGCGACTGCAGGAATATCGGGTGGCTCGAGAGCGAATATTTGCTTCCGAAGTTGTCACTTCCCGTTCGTGCACGACAAAATGGTCAACCCGTCGTTGGCGGAATTTCCGCAAGAGAGTGCGCACCTGCCGGCAAACTGTAAACTCTTGTAACATCTCGGAGGTTGCTGAGAATGAGATCAGACCTTATCATCCAATTAAAGTGTTGGGCGAGACCGTGTTTGCTTTGATCGACACGGGTGCCAGTATCAGTTGTCTTGCCTCGAGCTTTGGCTCGAAGGTGCTCCAAGAATATCCGAACTTGATTAAATCCTGGCGCACTGAAATCAGTACAGCTGATGGCACCAAACACCCTATACGAGGTAAACTAACCACACCCGTGACGTTCAGGGGTCAGACGAAGGATATTACGTTCTACATTATTCCATCTTTGACTCAGAATGTATACCTTGGTGTCGATTTCGTCCTTCGCTTTGGACTGGCCTCCGATTTATTCACCGATTTGTCTTTAAGAACCAGAAATGTCAACGAAATCACTTCTACTCCCGATAGGCATGATCTGACGCCTAACCAACGACAACGCCTGGAAGCATCCATTGCTGCTTTCCCATCGTACGCTACTCAAGGCCTTGGCCGCACCACCCTAGTCTCACACGCCATCGACGTTGGCGATAGTAAACCGATTAAACAGAGACACTACGCCATCTCGCCGGCCATGGAGAAATTGGTGTATGCGGAACTAGATAGGATGCTCGAGTTAGGGGTCATAGAGGAGTCCCAAAGTGCCTGGTCCTCACCGGTAACCTTGGTTGTAAAGCCAGGTAAAGTCCGCCTCTGTCTTGATGCCCGTAAGGTAAACGCGGTTACCATCAAGGACGCGTACCCTCTTCCACTCATCGATGGAATACTAGGGAGACTACCGAAAGCCAATTATATCACCAGTCTCGACCTAAAAGACGCCTTCTGGCAAATTCCACTCGATGAGGGGTCAAGGGACAAGACCGCCTTCACAGTGCCTGGACGACCATTATATCAGTTCGTCACAATGCCCTTTGGCCTGTGTAACGCGCCGCAAACGATGACTCGGTTGATGGACAAGGTCATCCCACCTCACCTGAAACACCAAGTGTTCGTGTACCTTGATGATCTGTTACTCATCACGGAAACGTTCGATCAACACCTCCTACTTCTACAAGAAGTAGCCCTGCACATCAGTAAGGCGGGACTCACCATCAACGTACAGAAAAGTAAGTTTGTCATGAAAGAAGTCCGATACCTCGGTCATGTCATAGGACATGGCACTATCAAAACGGATCCAGACAAAACTCGTGCGATTGATGAGTTCCCCTTACCAAAAACAGTGAAGCAGCTACGACGTTTCCTTGGTGTGTGCGGTTGGTACCGAAGGTTTGTTCGGAATTATGCAACAGTTTCAGCGCCCCTGTCAGACATGTTGCGGAAGGGGAAGTTCGTTTGGACTGAACTCAGCCGAAAGGCATTTGAAGAGCTTAAACAAGCCCTCACATCAGCTCCTGTCTTGCACAGCCCCGACTTCACGAAGCCCTTCTCCATTCATTGTGACGCAAGTCAACATGGAGTAGGAGCCGTGCTGGTGCAATTGACCGACGAAGGAGAGGAAGCTCCCATCGCCTTCATGTCCAATAAGCTGAATTCGGCCCAAAGAAACTATACTGTTTCCGAGCAAGAATGTTTGGCAGCGGTAATGGCTGTGAAGAAATTCCGAGCTTATATCGAGGGCCACCAATTCGAGATCATCACGGACCACGCGTCACTACAATGGTTGATGAACCAGGCAGATTTAAGTGGACGCCTAGCCAGATGGGCTCTTAAACTGCAAGGGTTCAAGTTCTCCATCAAACATCGGAAAGGAACCCAGAACATCGTACCCGACACTCTCTCACGGATGTTTTCCCCAGAGGGAGCCGAATTAACAATAAATGACGAGGACCCCATCGAAATAGATTTGGACAGCCCGCATTTCGAATCAGATAGCTACAAAGAGTTGAGGCAAACCATAGCGACCCAACAGACACAGCTGCCTGATTTGAAGGTAATAGACGGCTATGTGTATAGACGAAATGAATACGCCACTGGTGATCCATGGCAGGAAGAAGATCTGATCCTCCGCGCACATGACCACCCTTTAAGTGCCCACGGAGGTTACGGTCGGACGTTACGGCGACTCAAGAAATACTTCTTTTGGCCTAAAATGGCATCCCAGGTCAAAGACTACGTGAGCGCCTGTGAGACCTGTAAAGGCACCAAAGCGCCCAACCAGCCTCTTCGACCTCCTATGGGTCAACTCAACGTTCCAGAACGCGTGTTCCAGCGTCTATACATCGATCTACTCGGTCCATATCCTCGGTCTTCCATGGGACACATCGGAGCCATAGTCGTTCTAGATCAGCTCTCAAAGTTCCCAATGGTGGAACCTATCCGTAAATTCACAACTCCATCGATCGCGAAATTCTTAGAGAACCGGGTATTCCATGTGTTCGGTGTTCCAGAGAGTGTGTACTCAGATAATGGAGTACAGTTCCGGTCTCGGCAGTTTAAGAGCCTACTTGAGCAGTATGGCGTTGAACACCAACTGACGCCCATATACTCTCCTCAGTCCAACGCATCAGAACGGTTGAACCGCACCCTATTGGCCGCGATCCGTTCCTACGTCCACCCATCTCAAAAGGATTGGGATCGTCGATTGTCTGCCATCACATGCGCCCTGCGATCCTCGTATCACTCCGTCACCGGTGTCGCCCTTACTTTGCCGCCTTTGGACAGCACATGATTTGCCACGGTAAAGCATACCGACTGTTACGGCAAGTAAAGTGTTTGGGAGACCCCGTCGTTGCGCTGGAGCCCCACGAACGTTTAGGAGACCTTCGCCAACAAATCGGACGGAAAATTAAGGCCGCAGGTAGTGCAAATGAAGCGCAGTACAATCTCCGGTCACGATCTGCTAATTTCAATGAAGGAGATGAAGTTTTCCGGCGAAATTTCCGCCAAAGTGACGCCGCGGGGCATTACAACGCCAAGCTGGACAGGCGATTCTTGAAAAGCCGCATAAAGAAGGTAATGGGACCTAACCGTTACTTGATAACGGATCCATCGGGAAAAGAAGTGGGGGTATACCACGCGAAAGACCTGCGCCGATAGATAATTGGGCACGTCTATTTGTCCGTCCGCATATATTTTCAAAAATGCGCAAAGGTTGTATACTTCCAGGCAAACATAGACATAAGTCAGTCCGTCCGTCTGTTAATTGTGTTTTTTTTCTTTTATGGTTCGTCATCTCTAATCCCGACGCCGAAGCCAACCCATGATACACAGAAATATCCTTCAGCTCCTTTTTCGCAATCCGCATTGCCTTGGGATCGCGAGAAAATTAGCTGCCCTGTAGTAACTGAAGAGGTCGAGAATATGTGAAGGTGCATCAAAAGGATCAAAATTTAATAGCTGAGGTTTTTTGAAAATGACTCGCTATTTTTAAGTGTATTGAACACAGCATGCGCGAGTGTAGCAAATAAATGATTGCACTGACGAGCGCCGGAGTGTGCGCGCGGCGGCAAAACAACATCGAAAGGTCATTTCATTGAATTGTTGTGCTGTGAAATGCGTAAAATTTGGCATGAATTCATGTATTTTGCATGAGTAATTTCATCCGGCAAGTTCAACTTAATGCAGGGAGTGTACGGGATGTTAGACGAAGGGAAAGAAGAAAGGTGCATTTGAATTTGCCAGGGCGTGAGGGAGATTGACTCTTCCGTCGCGACTGAAGGAAAAGATTGGATGGAGTTAAGTGGAGTGTGCCGGGGCAATGAGACTTGCGCGGTGTGTTACACACAAATGTACATTATTCAGTGAAGAAATGAAAATTGTCTCAGGGAATTGATTAGAAACCTGATTTCTAGCGTGATAGTCGAGTTCCAAATATTTTTAAGTGTGAGAGGAAGGTTGGCTAGTCCCAAACAAGTGTGTATGAACGAGCGAGAGAACGGTTTGCAGAGTGTGTTGGTTCGATGGTTTGCCGTTGTTTGATTCTTTGGGCGATGGGGGAACTTGCTCGCGCCGGGAGTCGGTTCACGATCGTCAACCAGTGCGGACGGCGCGAGAAAGAAAAAAAGCAAAATTATCGCGTATACCGACTACGAGTGCGCGAAGTTCTCTTGATTCACACAAGAGTTAGTGGATATGCGAATAAACGCGCGCAGAAGAAAAATCGAAGTGCGAATTTTATCGCGAGGTGTTGACACGCACTTGTGTTCCAATTCGATCGAGTTGCTTACGGTTTCGCCGCAGAGTGCGGAAGATTAGGAAATAACGGCAGGCAAGCGCTGTTGCCGAGTTTCTCGAAAAACGAGTTCTATGTGTCAGTGAGTGCACACTTGTGTATGAGTGTTAGCTCAAAATCCGAAGCGGGGACGGCGATCGGGACGACGGGAAAAATAAAAGACGCGAAGGGGGAAAAACGAACAGGTGTTTGCGAATGTGGAAAAGCTAGTCGCCGCGCGATATTTAATTATATGTATTTCGTGATTCCGTAAATAATTTATCACCAAGTGACGAAGATTGAAATGTTGAAAGCGTGTTTTAAAAGTGATAAACATCACCTTATTGTGGATACCTATTAGTTCTACCATCAGGAAAACGTTCATAATTGGAACGTTGTTGGGGTCGTGCTCATTCTTTGGAAAGTTGCTTAATTGCGGGAGGATTAACCGTTTTTTTTCGAATTATTTTCTTTATCAGGGTAGCAACTGTGTAACGGGATTAAGAAGGCATTGACGACGCGGCAGTGCATGTAAATGATACGGCTTTTCTTTTTTTTCTTAAAACCCCGGAAAACGGTACATCCTGCTGGTGACATTTGAGTGGTCACTAATGTGCGGGCGAAAGAGACGAAATTTCTCAGTCTTGATGTAGAATACCTCACATCGTCGAAAGCGCGTGACGCTCTTAAGAAGTCTCGTTTTGCTGAAGGAGATAATTGCTAATCCCATCCCGAGAGAGTACAATAGATTAGTTGGATTTTATGTTAGACTATAAATCTCTTCATCGAGCAAAGAAAGTTCCGGTTTACTGAGAAGAGCTTAAAGTGATGTTGAAGAAAATCTCGTTTTCAAACTCTTGCATTTTGTATACTGTCCGTCAGGCGACTTAAAAGTGGGAGTTCCAACTGAAATGCTAAACAGGAATTGATCGATTCAAGTTGTCCTTTGTGCTCTCCTGGCGCCCGGAAACAGTTCAATTTCTTGCAACGTGATTCTGAACTCAACGAATAAGTGATAAAAATAGCACAAAGGCGTGTCAAAGTGTTCGCAGAGAGAGTTGGCATGCTGAAGAGAGCTTAAAAATTTGGTAACTGTGTTCCCGGAATCGATCTACGCATTTAATAGACGTTCCCCTTGAGCTGCTGCAGGAAATTAAAAGTTTATTGCTACAATTTTCTGGTATTCCGAATAAAAAGGATAATTAGATTCTTGTTGCACTTATCGGATTCTTCTCCATATTTCACGTACCCAGCACATCCTCGCAACAACTGACCTTTCCGAAGAAAAAAAAAAAAACAAAACACTCAAAAACGATGACTTCCCGGAAATGCTATTTTTAAAGCCAAACTGATTTGTTTACGTTGGCCTTGAAGATCCTGAGGATTACGAAAGTGCCATCGCCGGCGCTATACGATCGCACAAGACGATCCCGAACGCACATTGGCTGCCTCGAACATTTCGTAAGGAGCGTGGCAAAAGCAAAAGGACAAGAACTTCGAAGGTCACTGCAAAAGGATTAGCGAGAAGACTTGAAGGATTCCGAAACCTTGCGGGAGTACGTGAACATTCCTTGGAAGCAGATTTCCTGAACGAAAGTCAAATGCCAGCTTTTAGTGATTCAGGGTGACTCCTGAGGAGGCGATAAGCATTCTATACGAGGTATACAATGTCATATCTGTTTATTTTGCGGGACATAACAAGTTCACTGTTAATATATTAAACTTTTAATGGCTCAAACGCAACCCTACCTAAAATTAGATTAAAATTATTATTCGAAACTAAAATATTGCACACTAGTGGTTAAAACAAGGCATGTGTATTAAATCATTTTTATAAAGTGCAAACACTTCAAAAGACGATTCAACATAAACTTAATCTAAGACTATTTGGAACTATAAAATAAAATTATCCGGAGGTGCGAAGAACAAATTACCGGTTTATTTGCGTGCGCGATAGTTTTAAAGATAAGAGAGCGTGTTTACGAACTTATTGGTGAGTCGAAACAGGCAACAATTAAAATTTGCGGGGAATACTCTGTTGAGGTGAACTTTTTTTTTGCTAAGGAATTATTACCAGTCGCCGTGCACCTAGAGCTGACCAAAACTTTCTCAATGCAATCACGGTGTTGATAGTGCAAGGATAAATACGGGTACCCCATGCCCTTTGAATTGAGGACAAGCCGCAATCACTCCATGGCCTGCCGTGATTACAGTGATTGATAACTACTCGTACACATACAACACCCCAGGCCCCATTTCGATAACGATTTCAAATTCGTCCGAAGAACCCGCACTGGAGCAGTACTAATTAGCTGATGCCGCGTTTGATTCGCTTTCAAGGTCTCGGCAACCGTTTGTTCGGATGATCGAACATATGTCGCCTCGTTGCCAATCAACGAGCAAGAACGATTCTAGCGGGAAGAAACGAAAGGATTCGGCGGAAGACAGAAAGAGCACCTCTACAAACGTGGACAAATATCGAAAGAGCTCGTATAGCTCCCGTAACCGATCATATTCATCACTAAGAAACCTCCGCTCAACCATACGTGAATCAGGGAATAATAGTCATAGTCAGCGACAGCCATTCAGTTGGTCGTCTACGAATAATTGTATAGCACCGCAACAACTGAAGGCCGGCTGCAGAGAATGGTGTGGAATTGCTAGAACGTATCATTGAGGTCGGAAATGAAACTAAGCCAAATCAAACCTATCTTTGAGCGTCATGCAGGCAAATTTCTGCACTTTAGGTAACCGGTGATAAGGCCAACGAGAACTATGCAGTCCCTACTCCTTACATGGAATTTCCCAAAATCTTAGTGCAGGAGCAGCATTTATGTCGTGAAAAAATCTCAAAACGCCGCATTAAGTTAGATTTAGATGCGTTGATGAAAAATGTGATATTTATCGTTCTAAGGAGTTAGAAAAGTTAGTCTAGAAAAGAAAAGGGATCAAGTAGCCCACGATATCAAAGGATTGCAGAAATCAAGAGCAGATACGTCGGAGTTGCAGGGACTCCCAACGAATAAAGAAACCGGCAATAACATCAATCATTGGAATCGCAAAGACCTGATCGACTACAGAGATCCAACCCGTTATTATCGTATGGAGGAAGCTGCACGATTTGAATTCGATACACCTATAAATTTTACCGCTAATGCTAGAAGCTGCTGTGATCGACCTAAACCGGATTGGCATCGTTGATGGGGAAGATATTAAAGCGTCAAAAGTCAATTTACTTCATTTAACAGGCGGTGGTTCCATAGCGAGTTTCCTCAGTTTTATTGCTAAACCGACCATTTTTCCGACATTCTTGCCTCTGCGGTTTATTGCCCGCGGACGAGACAATATCTTAACAAGTGAATTTGTTACTCAATTTTGTATGGCATTCGCCCAAAGAACCCCTATAGTGATAAGTGAGACTAATACTAATAGCACGATGATAACAACCTTAAGAATTTACAGGACACCTCCAGCCCCATCGAGCGCTCGACGGAACAGCGGTGAGTCCTTTTGATTAATAAAAATCCATGCTCAAAATTTTATATTAATTATTTATATTATTTATAATAAATTATAAAATTTGTTTTATATAAGTACAAAATATGCGGATACATATCTATACAAAATATGCAGATACCTATATTAGATTCGGTTTCATATTAATTGGAAGCCTAGAAATTTAGTTGACGCGTCCTCATTAGCTGAACGTGATTAAAAGTAAACCTTTTTACCTTGCCTGTTGAAAAGCAACTCGGTTATTTCAAAAAACTGGATGAAATCTTAAGTTAAGAAAAAAAAAAAAAAGAAAACTAATTTGAAAAGCATAGTATAAATATGCAACTTTTGGTATTTATATGTTATAAGTAATATGAGCTCATGGTTTTGATTCGGAAAAGAATACTTAACGATCTATTAAGCAATCGATTTTTGGCGGTCCTATGCTTTAATTTATATTTTGTTTATCGCAAATTTTGAAGTCTTTACATTTTGCAGAGAATCATTTTACAGTAAGTGCTAGGTTAACATTCTTAAAAACCATGCGATTTGTGAATAAAATGAAGAATTAAACGAAAAATTGGTCTTTTCCCTTCCGGTTTTTCTGACGGAGTATAGGACCCGGTACGGTGGCAGGCTTCCACCTCAAAAAATGAGCCAGTCACCGGGTACATTTTAATCCTTTTTATTTCAGGTGACTTTATGGGTTGAGTGGCCCAAGCCAAGTGCCTTTTTATGGCATAAAGTTATGCAATTCAATTGTATAATTCTATGACATAAATTGGTCACCGGGGTACTCCCCTTCTGATGGGAAAGTTCATATAATTCAAGTTGTATGAGTTTTCCACTCAGAAGAGGAATACCTGGCCACTTCAACGATTTAACATTGGATTTATTCCGGTTGGGTGGGCATGAAGGGGCTCCACCACCACCCGGTTGCCCCTCTTTCATTTGTGGGCCCTGAATGTATTTGGGTAAAGACGAGGTCAACCCCAAATTAGTCTTTCTTGTCAGGTTGCACTTGTTCTCGCAACAAGTCGTAATTCCTTCGTGGAGGTTATCTACATATTTGCGACTCCGGTCGTCCTCTGTTGATCTTCTGCAAGCAATTCGTGAATGCGAAATGTTTTGTAGTGAGTCCTCGTGCCGGGGAAACGAACCCGCCCCACGACACCGCAATGCTAGCCTGCCAGCGCATTCACGCGTCTCCGGACGAGGGCATTCTCGGCAGGAACCAACACCTTCCTCTGCCGAGGCAGCAGAACATCGCTGCAGTCCTTCACGGACATATTGAAAATCTTTGATTCACTACAAATGGCGCCCAACGTGGGGCTCGAAAAGCCCGGCTGTATCATCAGTCGTGAGCACGAGACAGTCCATCGTCTCTAGGTGTCCCCACTAGGTGTTAGAATTATTGGCGGGTAGATAACTCCCGAGGGTTTTTGCACTGATCGTGCCCCAGCAGCCTAATAACTTTCGAACGTGTGTTGTCTATGGACATCAATATCGTTTGGTCCTTCTTTTGATTTATACTTTGGTGGTTTACCCCATTGTATAACTAGTAAGGCCAAATGATATTAGAGTCCCTTTTTGTGTTCGGAGGTTATTATCCCAACATTTATTTTGCGGAGGTTTCTGATCCGCTCCCCAAACCAGCGGTGCCTAAGTGTCTTAAATTACATGGATTTTGATTTCATGTGATTGGCTGATTAGCTAATCCATGACTATCCATGACAAGACACGCGCTGCTTGTGGATTAGAATACCACCCCGGGCTGACAAGTTGTAACTTGAGAAGTTTGCTAACGAGGGATCACTTCTGAACCCTGACTTTCATGGTGCCACAAGAGAGTGTCCCTGAAACGTTTTAGAAGGATTGTGCCATGGTGTCCATACTTGGGAGGAAGGTCGGAAAGGAAAGACCGTTCATATATATTTTTTCTTATAACTTAATCAAAACTTTTTTTTGTGAGGTTCTGAGATAGTTCGCCACTGACGGCCACATAAGAATTTTAGTAACTTTTTCTCACCTTTTTTTTTATTATTGTCATCATTCATATAGTTAATCTTATATACCCATATTCTTCATTATTTATTTATCTAGGTATTTAATTAGGAAAACCATTTGGATTTAAAATGCCTACAAAAAGAACTCCCGAAAGGAGAAAGTTGCGGTCGGATGCCGGACCAGCGCTATTGTGCTCCATCTGTCACGAGGACATGGACGAAACTACAAGCCAGAGGTTGCAGTGCGGACACAGGCTACACCAGCTGTGTTTGGCACAACTGCGGCAAACCTCATCCGCGTGCCCGCTCTGTCGACAGCCTTTGGAAATCGCACAGCCAGCAACAGAACGACCTCAGTCCTCCAGTGCCAGTGGAGCTGTCCCCAAAAGCGGACCCCTTCCATCCACGACAAGGAGTGCACAAGACGATGACTACAGGGCTGAAGCAGTTCCGCCTGCAGAAGAAGCGAGTCCACCGGTGACTGTGGAAACCACAGTTCTAAGAGATCTAATGGCGCTCGTACAGGACATGTCCACCCGGCTAGCCTCTCTAGAGAGCCAGAGAGAGAGAACCCCGCACCACCCCGGCCAAGAACTCCTCCTATGTGGGATTCGGACCCAAATCCGTGGGATTTCCCAGTAGACTCGCGGCGTGATCCCGAACGGATCCGGCCAGGTACAGCCATGAATCCGTTGGCTCCAGTTTACCGGCCCCGATTGAGCCAAGCACCGCCACCAAATCAGGCTCCCGTGATTCCGCCGGACCAACGCTTCCATCCACACGACATGTATCGGCTGAAGCCGACACAGATCCCCAGCATCATCCAGGGATGGAATCTACATTTCAGTGGGGAACCCAATACGATAACGGTAGAGGTTTTCATAAGTCGGGTGGAGTCACTGATTGAGCAGATGCTAGCAGGAGACCGCACAGCGCTCGCAGGGTACTTGCCAATGCTACTTAGGGGAGCAGCCCTGGAGACATATTGGAGAATACATTCAGCTCCACCATCCATACGCTGGTCACGGCTGAAGGAGGTACTCCGCATGGAATACCCTACGGTCGACATGGACGAATTAGTCCTGGATAAGATGAATGCTAGATGGCAGCGTCCGGACGAGTCCTTCCATAAATATCGAGCCGATATCCTTCGGTTGAATGACCAGCTGTCAGAGCCATTGTCTTCTACCCAAATTCTTCGCCTGCTAAAGCGAAATCTACGACCGGAGATTCGTCGGCATATCGTGAACTCCGATCCACAGAGTATGGAGGCCCTGCTGAGAAATGTGCGTCGCATAGAAGGGTTTGAGGAAGACCTACGGGACCGGCCATACTTACTAACCAGGACGGGTCCTCGACGAGGAATCGCGGAGTTGGCCCCAGATTATACCACCCTAGATCTGGAGGATGATTTGGACCCAGACCAGCTTGCTGTAGCAGCAGTGGGAAGTCTTACGACCTGCTGGAATTGTCACCAAACCGGACACCGGTTTATTTCATGCCGCGCAGAACGTAAGGTTTTCTGCTACGGTTGCGGCAAGCCGGACACTTACTTCCCGGACTGTTCTGAATGTGCCGCACGAAAAAACGGCCAAAAGAGTACCCGACCACCTCAGCGGTACTCGAAACCCCAGCAGTAGCTCCTCAATCAGTGGCTCACCCCAATCAACCTGACGTTAACCCACCAGCCATGACCATTACGACTGCGGATGTTCACTCTCTTCCGGAGACCTCACCAACGACAATATTAAAACGACCATCGCAGTCACTGCCAGAAGAACCGCGGCAGCCTCAATTACGCACTCTAAAACCTTATCATGTGCGACTGCAGGAATATCGGGTGGCTCGAGAGCGAATATTTGCTTCCGAAGTTGTCACTTCCCGTTCGTGCACGACAAAATGGTCAACCCGTCGTTGGCGGAATTTCCGCAAGAGAGTGCGCACCTGCCGGCAAACTGTAAACTCTTGTAACATCTCGGAGGTTGCTGAGAATGAGATCAGACCTTATCATCCAATTAAAGTGTTGGGCGAGACCGTGTTTGCTTTGATCGACACGGGTGCCAGTATCAGTTGTCTTGCCTCGAGCTTTGGCTCGAAGGTGCTCCAAGAATATCCGAACTTGATTAAATCCTGGCGCACTGAAATCAGTACAGCTGATGGCACCAAACACCCTATACGAGGTAAACTAACCACACCCGTGACGTTCAGGGGTCAGACGAAGGATATTACGTTCTACATTATTCCATCTTTGACTCAGAATGTATACCTTGGTGTCGATTTCGTCCTTCGCTTTGGACTGGCCTCCGATTTATTCACCGATTTGTCTTTAAGAACCAGAAATGTCAACGAAATCACTTCTACTCCCGATAGGCATGATCTGACGCCTAACCAACGACAACGCCTGGAAGCATCCATTGCTGCTTTCCCATCGTACGCTACTCAAGGCCTTGGCCGCACCACCCTAGTCTCACACGCCATCGACGTTGGCGATAGTAAACCGATTAAACAGAGACACTACGCCATCTCGCCGGCCATGGAGAAATTGGTGTATGCGGAACTAGATAGGATGCTCGAGTTAGGGGTCATAGAGGAGTCCCAAAGTGCCTGGTCCTCACCGGTAACCTTGGTTGTAAAGCCAGGTAAAGTCCGCCTCTGTCTTGATGCCCGTAAGGTAAACGCGGTTACCATCAAGGACGCGTACCCTCTTCCACTCATCGATGGAATACTAGGGAGACTACCGAAAGCCAATTATATCACCAGTCTCGACCTAAAAGACGCCTTCTGGCAAATTCCACTCGATGAGGGGTCAAGGGACAAGACCGCCTTCACAGTGCCTGGACGACCATTATATCAGTTCGTCACAATGCCCTTTGGCCTGTGTAACGCGCCGCAAACGATGACTCGGTTGATGGACAAGGTCATCCCACCTCACCTGAAACACCAAGTGTTCGTGTACCTTGATGATCTGTTACTCATCACGGAAACGTTCGATCAACACCTCCTACTTCTACAAGAAGTAGCCCTGCACATCAGTAAGGCGGGACTCACCATCAACGTACAGAAAAGTAAGTTTGTCATGAAAGAAGTCCGATACCTCGGTCATGTCATAGGACATGGCACTATCAAAACGGATCCAGACAAAACTCGTGCGATTGATGAGTTCCCCTTACCAAAAACAGTGAAGCAGCTACGACGTTTCCTTGGTGTGTGCGGTTGGTACCGAAGGTTTGTTCGGAATTATGCAACAGTTTCAGCGCCCCTGTCAGACATGTTGCGGAAGGGGAAGTTCGTTTGGACTGAACTCAGCCGAAAGGCATTTGAAGAGCTTAAACAAGCCCTCACATCAGCTCCTGTCTTGCACAGCCCCGACTTCACGAAGCCCTTCTCCATTCATTGTGACGCAAGTCAACATGGAGTAGGAGCCGTGCTGGTGCAATTGACCGACGAAGGAGAGGAAGCTCCCATCGCCTTCATGTCCAATAAGCTGAATTCGGCCCAAAGAAACTATACTGTTTCCGAGCAAGAATGTTTGGCAGCGGTAATGGCTGTGAAGAAATTCCGAGCTTATATCGAGGGCCACCAATTCGAGATCATCACGGACCACGCGTCACTACAATGGTTGATGAACCAGGCAGATTTAAGTGGACGCCTAGCCAGATGGGCTCTTAAACTGCAAGGGTTCAAGTTCTCCATCAAACATCGGAAAGGAACCCAGAACATCGTACCCGACACTCTCTCACGGATGTTTTCCCCAGAGGGAGCCGAATTAACAATAAATGACGAGGACCCCATCGAAATAGATTTGGACAGCCCGCATTTCGAATCAGATAGCTACAAAGAGTTGAGGCAAACCATAGCGACCCAACAGACACAGCTGCCTGATTTGAAGGTAATAGACGGCTATGTGTATAGACGAAATGAATACGCCACTGGTGATCCATGGCAGGAAGAAGATCTGATCCTCCGCGCACATGACCACCCTTTAAGTGCCCACGGAGGTTACGGTCGGACGTTACGGCGACTCAAGAAATACTTCTTTTGGCCTAAAATGGCATCCCAGGTCAAAGACTACGTGAGCGCCTGTGAGACCTGTAAAGGCACCAAAGCGCCCAACCAGCCTCTTCGACCTCCTATGGGTCAACTCAACGTTCCAGAACGCGTGTTCCAGCGTCTATACATCGATCTACTCGGTCCATATCCTCGGTCTTCCATGGGACACATCGGAGCCATAGTCGTTCTAGATCAGCTCTCAAAGTTCCCAATGGTGGAACCTATCCGTAAATTCACAACTCCATCGATCGTGAAATTCTTAGAGAACCGGGTATTCCATGTGTTCGGTGTTCCAGAGAGTGTGTACTCAGATAATGGAGTACAGTTCCGGTCTCGGCAGTTTAAGAGCCTACTTGAGCAGTATGGCGTTGAACACCAACTGACGCCCATATACTCTCCTCAGTCCAACGCATCAGAACGGTTGAACCGCACCCTATTGGCCGCGATCCGTTCCTACGTCCACCCATCTCAAAAGGATTGGGATCGTCGATTGTCTGCCATCACATGCGCCCTGCGATCCTCGTATCACTCCGTCACCGGTGTCGCCCTTACTTTGCCGCCTTTGGACAGCACATGATTTGCCACGGTAAAGCATACCGACTGTTACGGCAAGTAAAGTGTTTGGGAGACCCCGTCGTTGCGCTGGAGCCCCACGAACGTTTAGGAGACCTTCGCCAACAAATCGGACGGAAAATTAAGGCCGCAGGTAGTGCAAATGAAGCGCAGTACAATCTCCGGTCACGATCTGCTAATTTCAATGAAGGAGATGAAGTTTTCCGGCGAAATTTCCGCCAAAGTGACGCCGCGGGGCATTACAACGCCAAGCTGGACAGGCGATTCTTGAAAAGCCGCATAAAGAAGGTAATGGGACCTAACCGTTACTTGATAACGGATCCATCGGGAAAAGAAGTGGGGGTATACCACGCGAAAGACCTGCGCCGATAGATAATTGGGCACGTCTATTTGTCCGTCCGCATATATTTTCAAAAATGCGCAAAGGTTGTATACTTCCAGGCAAACATAGACATAAGTCAGTCCGTCCGTCTGTTAATTGTGTTTTTTTTCTTTTATGGTTCGTCATCTCTAATCCCGACGCCGAAGCCAACCCATGATACACAGAAATATCCTTCAGCTCCTTTTTCGCAATCCGCATTGCCTTGGGATCGCGAGAAAATTAGCTGCCCTGTAGTAACTGAAGAGGTCGAGAATATGTGAAGGTGCATCAAAAGGATCAAAATTTAATAGCTGAGGTTTTTTGAAAATGACTCGCTATTTTTAAGTGTATTGAACACAGCATGCGCGAGTGTAGCAAATAAATGATTGCACTGACGAGCGCCGGAGTGTGCGCGCGGCGGCAAAACAACATCGAAAGGTCATTTCATTGAATTGTTGTGCTGTGAAATGCGTAAAATTTGGCATGAATTCATGTATTTTGCATGAGTAATTTCATCCGGCAAGTTCAACTTAATGCAGGGAGTGTACGGGATGTTAGACGAAGGGAAAGAAGAAAGGTGCATTTGAATTTGCCAGGGCGTGAGGGAGATTGACTCTTCCGTCGCGACTGAAGGAAAAGATTGGATGGAGTTAAGTGGAGTGTGCCGGGGCAATGAGACTTGCGCGGTGTGTTACACACAAATGTACATTATTCAGTGAAGAAATGAAAATTGTCTCAGGGAATTGATTAGAAACCTGATTTCTAGCGTGATAGTCGAGTTCCAAATATTTTTAAGTGTGAGAGGAAGGTTGGCTAGTCCCAAACAAGTGTGTATGAACGAGCGAGAGAACGGTTTGCAGAGTGTGTTGGTTCGATGGTTTGCCGTTGTTTGATTCTTTGGGCGATGGGGGAACTTGCTCGCGCCGGGAGTCGGTTCACGATCGTCAACCAGTGCGGACGGCGCGAGAAAGAAAAAAAGCAAAATTATCGCGTATACCGACTACGAGTGCGCGAAGTTCTCTTGATTCACACAAGAGTTAGTGGATATGCGAATAAACGCGCGCAGAAGAAAAATCGAAGTGCGAATTTTATCGCGAGGTGTTGACACGCACTTGTGTTCCAATTCGATCGAGTTGCTTACGGTTTCGCCGCAGAGTGCGGAAGATTAGGAAATAACGGCAGGCAAGCGCTGTTGCCGAGTTTCTCGAAAAACGAGTTCTATGTGTCAGTGAGTGCACACTTGTGTATGAGTGTTAGCTCAAAATCCGAAGCGGGGACGGCGATCGGGACGACGGGAAAAATAAAAGACGCGAAGGGGGAAAAACGAACAGGTGTTTGCGAATGTGGAAAAGCTAGTCGCCGCGCGATATTTAATTATATGTATTTCGTGATTCCGTAAATAATTTATCACCAAGTGACGAAGATTGAAATGTTGAAAGCGTGTTTTAAAAGTGATAAACATCACCTTATTGTGGATACCTATTAGTTCTACCATCAGGAAAACGTTCATAATTGGAACGTTGTTGGGGTCGTGCTCATTCTTTGGAAAGTTGCTTAATTGCGGGAGGATTAACCGTTTTTTTTCGAATTATTTTCTTTATCAGGGTAGCAACTGTGTAACGGGATTAAGAAGGCATTGACGACGCGGCAGTGCATGTAAATGATACGGCTTTTCTTTTTTTTCTTAAAACCCCGGAAAACGGTACATCCTGCTGGTGACATTTGAGTGGTCACTAATGTGCGGGCGAAAGAGACGAAATTTCTCAGTCTTGATGTAGAATACCTCACATCGTCGAAAGCGCGTGACGCTCTTAAGAAGTCTCGTTTTGCTGAAGGAGATAATTGCTAATCCCATCCCGAGAGAGTACAATAGATTAGTTGGATTTTATGTTAGACTATAAATCTCTTCATCGAGCAAAGAAAGTTCCGGTTTACTGAGAAGAGCTTAAAGTGATGTTGAAGAAAATCTCGTTTTCAAACTCTTGCATTTTGTATACTGTCCGTCAGGCGACTTAAAAGTGGGAGTTCCAACTGAAATGCTAAACAGGAATTGATCGATTCAAGTTGTCCTTTGTGCTCTCCTGGCGCCCGGAAACAGTTCAATTTCTTGCAACGTGATTCTGAACTCAACGAATAAGTGATAAAAATAGCACAAAGGCGTGTCAAAGTGTTCGCAGAGAGAGTTGGCATGCTGAAGAGAGCTTAAAAATTTGGTAACTGTGTTCCCGGAATCGATCTACGCATTTAATAGACGTTCCCCTTGAGCTGCTGCAGGAAATTAAAAGTTTATTGCTACAATTTTCTGGTATTCCGAATAAAAAGGATAATTAGATTCTTGTTGCACTTATCGGATTCTTCTCCATATTTCACGTACCCAGCACATCCTCGCAACAACTGACCTTTCCGAAGAAAAAAAAAAAAACAAAACACTCAAAAACGATGACTTCCCGGAAATGCTATTTTTAAAGCCAAACTGATTTGTTTACGTTGGCCTTGAAGATCCTGAGGATTACGAAAGTGCCATCGCCGGCGCTATACGATCGCACAAGACGATCCCGAACGCACATTGGCTGCCTCGAACATTTCGTAAGGAGCGTGGCAAAAGCAAAAGGACAAGAACTTCGAAGGTCACTGCAAAAGGATTAGCGAGAAGACTTGAAGGATTCCGAAACCTTGCGGGAGTACGTGAACATTCCTTGGAAGCAGATTTCCTGAACGAAAGTCAAATGCCAGCTTTTAGTGATTCAGGGTGACTCCTGAGGAGGCGATAAGCATTCTATACGAGGTATACAATGTCATATCTGTTTATTTTGCGGGACATAACAAGTTCACTGTTAATCACTGTTAATATATTAAACTTTTAATGGCTCAAACGCAACCCTACCTATAATTAGATTAAAATTATTATTCGAAACTAAAATATTGCACACTAGTGGTTAAAACAAGGCATGTGTATTAAATCATTTTTATAAAGTGCAAACACTTCAAAAGACGATTCAACATAAACTTAATCTAAGACTATTTGGAACTATAAAATAAAATTATCCGGAGGTGCGAAGAACAAATTACCGGTTTATTTGCGTGCGCGATAGTTTTAAAGATAAGAGAGCGTGTTTACGAACTTATTGGTGAGTCGAAACAGGCAACAATTAAAATTTGCGGGGAATACTCTGTTGAGGTGAACTTTTTTTTTGCTAAGGAATTATTACCAGTCGCCGTGCACCTAGAGCTGACCAAAACTTTCTCAATGCAATCACGGTGTTGATAGTGCAAGGATAAATACGGGTACCCCATGCCCTTTGAATTGAGGACAAGCCGCAATCACTCCATGGCCTGCCGTGATTACAGTGATTGATAACTACTCGTACACATACAACACCCCAGGCCCCATTTCGATAACGATTTCAAATTCGTCCGAAGAACCCGCACTGGAGCAGTACTAATTAGCTGATGCCGCGTTTGATTCGCTTTCAAGGTCTCGGCAACCGTTTGTTCGGATGATCGAACATATGTCGCCTCGTTGCCAATCAACGAGCAAGAACGATTCTAGCGGGAAGAAACGAAAGGATTCGGCGGAAGACAGAAAGAGCACCTCTACAAACGTGGACAAATATCGAAAGAGCTCGTATAGCTCCCGTAACCGATCATATTCATCACTAAGAAACCTCCGCTCAACCATACGTGAATCAGGGAATAATAGTCATAGTCAGCGACAGCCATTCAGTTGGTCGTCTACGAATAATTGTATAGCACCGCAACAACTGAAGGCCGGCTGCAGAGAATGGTGTGGAATTGCTAGAACGTATCATTGAGGTCGGAAATGAAACTAAGCCAAATCAAACCTATCTTTGAGCGTCATGCAGGCAAATTTCTGCACTTTAGGTAACCGGTGATAAGGCCAACGAGAACTATGCAGTCCCTACTCCTTACATGGAATTTCCCAAAATCTTAGTGCAGGAGCAGCATTTATGTCGTGAAAAAATCTCAAAACGCCGCATTAAGTTAGATTTAGATGCGTTGATGAAAAATGTGATATTTATCGTTCTAAGGAGTTAGAAAAGTTAGTCTAGAAAAGAAAAGGGATCAAGTAGCCCACGATATCAAAGGATTGCAGAAATCAAGAGCAGATACGTCGGAGTTGCAGGGACTCCCAACGAATAAAGAAACCGGCAATAACATCAATCATTGGAATCGCAAAGACCTGATCGACTACAGAGATCCAACCCGTTATTATCGTATGGAGGAAGCTGCACGATTTGAATTCGATACACCTATAAATTTTACCGCTAATGCTAGAAGCTGCTGTGATCGACCTAAACCGGATTGGCATCGTTGATGGGGAAGATATTAAAGCGTCAAAAGTCAATTTACTTCATTTAACAGGCGGTGGTTCCATAGCGAGTTTCCTCAGTTTTATTGCTAAACCGACCATTTTTCCGACATTCTTGCCTCTGCGGTTTATTGCCCGCGGACGAGACAATATCTTAACAAGTGAATTTGTTACTCAATTTTGTATGGCATTCGCCCAAAGAACCCCTATAGTGATAAGTGAGACTAATACTAATAGCACGATGATAACAACCTTAAGAATTTACAGGACACCTCCAGCCCCATCGAGCGCTCGACGGAACAGCGGTGAGTCCTTTTGATTAATAAAAATCCATGCTCAAAATTTTATATTAATTATTTATATTATTTATAATAAATTATAAAATTTGTTTTATATAAGTACAAAATATGCGGATACATATCTATACAAAATATGCAGATACCTATATTAGATTCGGTTTCATATTAATTGGAAGCCTAGAAATTTAGTTGACGCGTCCTCATTAGCTGAACGTGATTAAAAGTAAACCTTTTTACCTTGCCTGTTGAAAAGCAACTCGGTTATTTCAAAAAACTGGATGAAATCTTAAGTTAAGAAAAAAAAAAAAAAAGAAAACTAATTTGAAAAGCATAGTATAAATATGCAACTTTTGGTATTTATATGTTATAAGTAATATGAGCTCATGGTTTTGATTCGGAAAAGAATACTTAACGATCTATTAAGCAATCGATTTTTGGCGGTCCTATGCTTTAATTTATATTTTGTTTATCGCAAATTTTGAAGTCTTTACATTTTGCAGAGAATCATTTTACAGTAAGTGCTAGGTTAACATTCTTAAAAACCATGCGATTTGTGAATAAAATGAAGAATTAAACGAAAAATTGGTCTTTTCCCTTCCGGTTTTTCTGACCGAGTATAGGACCCGGTACGGTGGCAGGCTTCCACCTCAAAAAATGAGCCAGTCACCGGGTACATTTTAATCCTTTTTATTTCAGGTGACTTTATGGGTTGAGTGGCCCAAGCCAAGTGCCTTTTTATGGCATAAAGTTATGCAATTCAATTGTATAATTCTATGACATAAATTGGTCACCGGGGTACTCCCCTTCTGATGGGAAAGTTCATATAATTCAAGTTGTATGAGTTTTCCACTCAGAAGAGGAATACCTGGCCACTTCAACGATTTAACATTGGATTTATTCCGGTTGGGTGGGCATGAAGGGGCTCCACCACCACCCGGTTGCCCCTCTTTCATTTGTGGGCCCTGAATGTATTTGGGTAAAGACGAGGTCAACCCCAAATTAGTCTTTCTTGTCAGGTTGCACTTGTTCTCGCAACAAGTCGTAATTCCTTCGTGGAGGTTATCTACATATTTGCGACTCCGGTCGTCCTCTGTTGATCTTCTGCAAGCAATTCGTGAATGCGAAATGTTTTGTAGTGAGTCCTCGTGCCGGGGAAACGAACCCGCCCCACGACACCGCAATGCTAGCCTGCCAGCGCATTCACGCGTCTCCGGACGAGGGCATTCTCGGCAGGAACCAACACCTTCCTCTGCCGAGGCAGCAGAACATCGCTGCAGTCCTTCACGGACATATTGAAAATCCTTGATTCACTACAATCTTACATATACTATCGCTCACTAATCCTAATGTATATTAGATGGTACTGATTATATGATATGATATACTCAAAATAATGTAAAAATTTTGTAAATAATTTGTTGGGAAACAAAGGCCAAAAAAAAGAATTTAGGATGCAGTTATTTTCATTGCAAATTTTTCGATATTTCTCGACTCGGGCCTATGAAATTCAGAATAATAGCCGATGAAGCAAAAGGATCTTTTCAAGAACTTTATCGGTTATGCAAAAAATACGCCACTTGTGGTTTGTCATCACAGTTACAGGCTCAATACAGTACACAACTCGTCAATTATGTGTTTTTTTTTTTTGCTTTAGCACTACAGCACCTTTCGGGCCTTCGCTTCGAGATAATTAGAATATCTCATTATCTTGATCGAATGTATCGGCACTCCACAAAGTGATATGATCACGAGCACGCTTTGGCTTTGTGTCCGTCCACCCTGCTGCGATATGTTCTGATTTTAAGCCAGCAAGTATCAGAACTGAACGGGCTTATATATATATATATATATATATATATATATATATATATATATATATATATATATATATATATATATATATATATATATATATATATATATATATATATATATATATATATATATATATATATATATATATATATATATATATATATATATATATATATATATATATATATATATATATATATATATATATATATATATATATATATATATATATATATATATATATATATATATATATATATATATATATATATATATATATATATATATATATATATATATATATATATATATATATATATATATATATATATATATATATATATATATATATATATATATATATATATATATATATATATATATATATATATATATATATATATATATATATATATATATATATATATATATATATATATATATATATATATATATATATATATATATATATATATATATATATATATATATATATATATATATATATATATATATATATATATATATATATATATATATATATATATATATATATATATATATATATATATATATATATATATATATATATTTTCTAAAATCTTAAAATAAAATCGGTTCATACGCCAACAGTATCAAGGTGGTTTTAGGGCAAGTAGATCAACAACAGACCAATTGTTTACAGTCAAGCAGTTACTTGAAAAATACTGGGAGTTCAACATAGACGTACACCAAATTTTCGTTGACTTTAAGCAAGCATACGCCAGTATTGACCGTAACGTACTGTCCCAAATAATGCTATGCTTTGGCATGCCAGCAAAATTAGTCGATCTTACCAAAATGACAATGACGTTGACGGCCTCCCAAGTCCGCATTAATAACCAACTCACCGATGCCTCTGACACAAATATCGGACTAAAGCTGGGAGATAGCTGACCCCATTGCTATTCAATTTGGCTCTGGAGTACGTCATAAGGAAGATACCTGTCGACACGCGAGGTACATTACTATATAAGTCGAGCCAAGTAGTAGCCTATGCGAACGACATCAGCATTCTGTCACGCTCACTAACAACTGCCAAAGACCTTTTCCTGAAGCTCGACGGCGAAGCAAAACCAGTAGGGCTACAAATCAATGAAAATAAAACAAAGCTCATGACGCAGTCGAGGAAAAATACCTCAAATACACAAAATATCACACTTGGCGAATATAGTATCGAGAATGTTAGCGAATTTATGTATTTAGGCGCCAAAATAACGAAAACGGGCAATGAAAGAGACGAAATACGCCGAAGAATACAGCTCGCAAATAAAATATTTTATTCTGTATTGACGATCTTGAAGACCAGCTGCATACACAGGAGAACAAAGCTCCAAGTATACAAATCTGTGATAAGACCTGTGTTATGCTATAGGTGTGAAACATGGACCCTAACCCACGCATCCGCAAATATATTGAGCGACGGGTCCTGAGGCGAATAATTGGAGCAAAGCTTGACGGAGACCAATGGCGAATTCGATACAACCATGAGCTGTATGAAATTTTTGATGAACCGGAGGTCTCAACGATTGTAGGACACATGAATCGTATGGACGAACAACGGATACCCAAAAAGGTATTCGTTGGGAGAACTGAAGACCGGAGACCAGTAGGGAAACCGAGGAAACGCTGGTCTGACTCGGTCGACGAAGACAATTCATCGCTGCTCGGATTTCGGAATTGGAGGACGCGGTCAAAGGACTGTGACAGTTGGAGGCGCTGTTTGCAGGAAGCGAAGGCCCGAGAGGGGCTGTGGTGCTAAGAAGAAGAAGAAGAATTATAAACAACGCAGCATGCATCAAGGAATAGAAAATAGAACGGTTTAGCCGTTCGGAAGCATTTGCTTGCGGTGTGTATACTGCGGTTCGCTGGACTGTAATGCCATACCTGTCCATCAGTTCACGGAATTTAATGGATGTGAACTGCACTCCATTGTCGGAGACGACATACTCCGGTACTCTGAATACGTGGAAGACACCTTTTTTGCTTAGGATTGGGGCTGTATGCATGCTCCGGATACGCTCAATGATTGGGCACTTTGACAATTGGTCCAGTATCACTACAGCTCCGATATGAAGTCAACCGAGGATATGGGCCAATGAGATCGATATACAAGCGCTGGAACACACACTCGGGTAATTCAAATTTCCCCATCGGGCTAAAGGACAGCGTTTGGGGCTTTGGTACACTTACACGTTTCACAGGCGGTTACATAAGTTTTTATTTGTTCGGTCATTTTTGGTCGAAAGTAATAAGATCTGCCATTTGCACTCAGTGGGTGATCATGGGACCGTCGGATAAGATAGAGGGTCAATTCTTCGGGCACCCATAACTTCCACTGGTCCTCTTCTTGTATGGGGTCTCAGAATCCGTGTCCCAACCGCTTGTATACAAATCCCTCCGTTACCCGCAGGTCTAGTAGCTGTGGTAGCTAGCTCTGAATGGTGTGCATTAGTTGGGTGTAACCTGCCGACTTGAAGGCGGCGAGGTCCAGGTCGATCAATAGAGAGCTTCCGTCCTCCTGCGCCAACTCGGCTCATTCCGGGGCGAACATCCTCGATAAGGTTTCGGGTACCACATGTTGGCGTCCTGTCCGTTGTCGGATCGTAAAGTTCACACTCCTTGTTGACTCGCATCACAATGGATTGAGATCGGTTGGTTGAAGTCCGGCCTATGCAGTACGGCAGCTGTTGTCAGGCTCTCCTTTAACTTTTCAAAAGCCCGCAAGCCAGGCTCTTATCAATGAACTATCGTCCCATAAGCAGCATGTTCGTCAAGGGTATGACGATAGTCGCATAGTCACGTATGAACCGTTGTACCCACGATTCTACGTCTAGCACTCGTTGCGTGTAGACTTGTCTTTAATCGCTCCTATCATTAATTTTAAAAATTAATTAATTTTTCCAAAAGTCAGTTTCAAAAAATTAAATTAATTTTTTGTAAGCCAGTCAAAAGAAAATTTTGATATTCATTGGAAAAAGCATTTATCGTCGAAGGACGATATGGAGGAACCCGACAGCTTCTCTCCGTTGGGGGCCCCGGGGAGAGTAGCAATTCGAAATTGGCCGCAGATGGCGGGCGTAAAACTCAAGTAGTCGAAGACAAACAAGAAGTGAGTCGACTTCAAGCTGAAATTCAGGAATTGAAACTACGACTGGAAACGTTCGAAGATATGTACAAGAGAGGGAAGAAACCTTAAGATCCAGAACCGATAAGGCCAATAAATACGGAAGCTAAGGCAAAGAAAGCTGTCAAACAAGTCGGCCCAGAAGAAATACTAAGTGCTGGAGGGCTAACGACAGCCAGAACTACTATGCAGCGCTGGACGGACTCCAACAAGAAATGGACGTTGACGAAAGTACTGAAGGTAATGTTAGTCAAAATTACAATGATAATTTTATCCTTTATTTAAAAAATAAAAATAAGGAGAAGAAACCAGCTCGCAGTTCTGCTGGTCCTCCTCAAAAAGTTGCCAAAAATACAGGGAAATTTCAGCCAATTAATGTGTTCGGTCAAAGTGGAAAGGATATGGTTCGACAATTGGCAGCCGAAAATAAATTAACTAATTTCGAGATTAAATGAATCAATGCCGAAAAATTAACTATCAGAACGAAATCACTGGTTGATTTCACGTCAGCTAAAAATGCACTAAATTCTGGGGAGGTTCCACACTTCACCTATACCCCGAAAAGTGAGAAGAACCAGACCTTTTTGTTGAAGGTGTTGTAATCGAGCAGTCACATAATCAAACTGCTTGAAAACCTTCCTATCTCCTACTCGGAGTTTTGTGGCAGATTGGAAAGAAAAAATGTAATTGATTTTATTTCCCATAACTTTTATTTTAAAAAATTTCCAAACTGCATATAAAATTCCGGGTTTGAGGAACACTGATGTATTACGCCTCAAAGGTGTAGTACATCACGGAAGAGAAGGAACTAAGCGGTGGAAATCAGCTGAGGCGATGCACCGTAGGCACGGGATTAGAAAGAAAAGAGAAGTTTTTGGACGGATCGAAACGTGGAGAGGGAGTCGGCTTGAAACCGGGACAGCAAGAACGCCACGATGGGGAGTACGCGCAACCATCAAGAGGATACTTTTGTTCCGGCGCGAGTTGACTATCATCGTGAATGAATATATTGCCGGATTGTTCAACTTCGCGAAGTGATATTCAGTAATTTCTTCTGATATTAATTATCAGTGGTGGAGCATTCGCTCAAATTGATATGATTTAAGAAATCCATCTTGTGAAGTGTAGAAGTGAACATAATGAAAAGATTTACGGCTTTATAGTGCAACCATCTAACACTAAAATGCTTAATTTCTCCGTAATCGCAGATTATTTTTCATAGTATTTCTACCACATTGCATATCAAAATTATGAGAGTTCCAAGACTTGAGATCAGTAGATACATTCGGGTTTTGAGGTGAGGCATTAAGTTCTTTGTGTGCGCTTTGTGATGGGATGATAACAACGAAACATAAAACTGCTGAAGTCGCTACTAAATTTTAGTTTGATCATGCTGGACAAATAAAGGCACAAGAAAATTGCGCTCGAACAACAGGAACAACAGTAATTTTAACAAATATTTTCGGTGGAAGTCGGGTGTAAGTTCGAAAGGGAGAGAAATGGCGAACGAAACGAACACCGGTGCCGTCATTCGGGGACAAATATAGAACCCAATTACCAAGAAAGTGGATTGAACGGAGGAGGTAGCGGATTGGTGAGAGTTTGAGACAAAGAATTGCGCGTCGGAAAGCATTTCCACGAGATTATAATTAATTTGAGTGTCGAAAATTTCGTTTTAAATTTCTGGGTATGTTACGTAGACAATTTCTACTGTTGGTGCCATTTGCCCGTGATTGGTGTTTTTCGTGAACCCCGCCAAGGACTGTTGCATGAATTTTCGCTTCGTTCGGATTTGCTAGAACGTTTGTAGCTTCCTTTTCGCAAAAGAAATTTGTCTATAGTTCCAATTTAGCTTGATAAGAAAAAGTGTTAATTCAGAAAAACGAACATTTTAACAAGCAGAGGAGAAATCAAAGAAGTCTGGAACAAAGGAAAATGTTGGATCTCTAAGTGGTACCCGAGCGATCGCTTGGCTGCGACAATTTTGAGTTTGTTTTGGAATATAACTTTTGCGCCGTTTTCGCTCGAATTGATCGTTGGATGTATGCGGTTAAAAGTGCAGTAGCAATCTAAAGGGAAGTGAGGAAAAGAATATATTAAAAATAAAATAACAACAAGTTTAAGAAGAGAAGAGGGGTTTGGGTCACCACCACCATCTGGTTGGCCCACTATTATTTGTGGGCCATGAGAATCGTCGGGTAACGACGAGGTTTCCCTAAGTCCGTCTGTTTTCAATCGTTTCAAATTGTTCTATGAGCATGTCATTTTCCCTTTTGGTAGTTACCTACAATTTTTCGACTTCGGTCGCCCGTTCTTTTGAGACCCAAGAATTCGTGAATGCGAAATTCTTTTAAAGTGGGTCCTTGTGCTGGAGGAATGAACCCGCCCCAGGATATCGCAATGCTAACCTGCCAGCGCATTCACGCGTCCCCATACAAGGGCATTCTCGGCGAATATCAACATCTTCCTTCGCCGAGGCAGCAGACCATCGGTGCAGTCCTTCACGGATATTTATACCTACATATTCACTACAAAGGGCTTGAACTGCGGAGAAGATACCGTCGATCTTCTTCAGGTGCTTAAGGAAGCTGCACCTGAAATGGAGTTTATTTCCGTTAAAATCTTCGCGTCAAGAAGATCGACGGTAGAAAAAAAATTTACCACTTTATTTAGTGCAGATTTCAAATAAGAGCAGTCCAAGTGCTCTTCAACAAATAAGATACTTGAACTTCCGAGTGGTGAGGTGGGAACGGCTCCAGAAAAGAGAAGTCAACCAGTGTTATCGGTGTCAATGATTTGGGTATTCGGCTGCCAACTGCGCCATGCATTACCGATGCGTCAAATGCAAGGATTGCATGCTCCCGGTGAGTGCAAATTGGCTCAGACGGAGCCAAAAAAGAAATTATACTGTGTTAACTGCGTTGTTTTTCATTACCCGGCATCAGATCGAGGATGCTCTCGATATCAAGATGCGAGAGTAAAATTTGTCCCAAGCAAACACAACTACACCGCAGTGTCTTAGCCCCAAACTTCGTCAAGCCCGGAGTATCATTTGCACTCGCCGCTAGAGGACCAGTAGAAAATGCAGTAAATAATGTTAGTGGAAATAATGAGCTGCTTCTCAAAATATACCAGCAACTAAATTCTTTATCGGAGAGAATCGATAAACAAGATACGAAAATTAATCTTATTTTTCATTGTTTAGGGGTTTCAAATGCCTCAAAATAATTTTTCATCCAGTCACATGCCCATGGATATGATTCGTCGCATCTCAATCAACGTCAACTCCATTGTTACTTTACATCGACGTGATTATCTCCTTGAATTCATTGTTAAGCAAAAGCCTGACATCATGCTTCTCACTGAAACCCACCTCAATTGATGGCACTCCATGACATTCAAGGATTTTGAGTTCGTAAGAAACGATAGGGTGATAGGTGCGAAGACCCTATTGTTTCCAAAATATTGAAAAAGTCAAATTCAAAAGCTATGAATCTCTTGAAGTGTCCGTTATCAAAATTTCACTGCCAGGTGGAGATAACCTCTTCGTTATCTCTGCCTATGCAACTGGTGGAACTGTTCTCAAGCTCAAGGAGGAGCTCAATTCCTTGTTTGAAATGCTCGAATTGAACAGGCTGCATAATTATTATTTTCTTGCTGGCGACCTGAACGCCAAGCATACATCATGGCTGAATACCACCAATAATCCAAGAGGTGTATTCCTGAAATCATGGATAACAGAGAACCAAATTGAATACATGTGCAATCTATATGGGACGGAGTTCCCAACATACCCTAGGACAAATTCATATTTGGACCTCTGCATTGCTGACGCAAGACTTGAATTCAACTTTAATAGTCCTCAACGGAAACTGCAGGTGCTTCCTTATGATAGCGACCATAACGCAATCGTAATGGAAATCAATCATCATCCTCATTCCAGTTCAACACGAAAATCATCGGTTGAATTTCAAAAAAACCGATTGGGGAAAGTTTCAAAAGAAGTTTAGCCGAGAGTATCAGAATCAATGTCCTCCTTCTGATGATGGCGACGCTTGCTCAATGGTTCCTAATAACAGAAATCTAACTGACGATGAAATAGATCTGACGTTGGAAACGATTGAGAAAGTAGTTCCCAAGATTAAACATCGAAACAATATGGAAGGATATGAAACACCAACCATTGCAAGGTTGAAAAGATTCTTCTCACACGCGTCAACAATATTTATCGACGATTTTTGGACTACAACCATCCCTCGGTGGCTTTGTTGAAATTATACCTGAAGAATGTCCGGAACTTAATTCGTTCATACTTCAAGAGTGAGTTCAGCAATCAATGGGCGGAAAAACTGAGGGGTATTAGCCCACAGGAAAGTGAATAGAATATTCCGTAAGAAGTCTCGAGTGAAGGTATCCAATCTTGAAGTCACTAGTGATGAGATAAATCTTCTCGATAGGGCTCGTATCAAAATTGATAGTACGAGTCCGAATAGAAATGGAAACAGGATTATATGTGAGGGATAGCATAAATTTGCCCTTAAAAGCTATCGCCCAATCAGCTTGCTGCCTAACATCAGCAAGGTCTTTGAAGTGATACTCAACAGAGCATTAAGCGCCCTCATAGAGAAATATGAGTTGATGCCAAATTGCCAATTTGGTTTTCGTGCCAGACATTCGACCACACATGCAACAACGAAAGTAACCTCAGAGACTGTGTTGGAGCGTGTCTCATTGATATGGAGGAAGCCTTCGATACGGTGTGGTTAGATGGACTAGTTTTTAAACTCCTTCAGGATAAGCTCCCCAGACACCTTGTCGCCATGATGTGCAATATGTCATACGGGAAATCGTTTGTTGTAACTGATGGAAATCTGACAACAATGCGCGAATTCAAGGTCTTGAATGGTCTACAGCAGGGAACAGTTACTGCAATCATTGGTAGCGTGTGCTGGTGATCTGATCATCTATACGGCAGACCGAAAAGCTACAATAGTTCAGAGCAATCTCCAAAAAAATGTTCAATGATGTGCGGCTGTACACTGACAATTGGCGAATGAAAATCAATGCGTAGAAGTGCGAAACAATTTTGTTTCGGACAACGCTGCAAGGGGTCAGTGAAGACCTGAAACGTAATTGGAAGGATTTCTACATTATGGCTGGTGAGGGTAGTTCAGAACGGGTTCCACATAAATCCTTTATTCGATACCTCGGTGTTCATCTTGATCAGTATCTGTACTATACTGAACATGTCAAAATCATGCTCAGTAAAGCACAAAAGGTATTCATGGCCCTTCGGCGACTCTTTCATTCCAGATACATTGATCAAAAGGTCAAAGTTATTTGTTACAAGACCCTGGTTAGACCAGTTTTGATATATGGATGTCAGATCTGGTACAACCAGAGTGCTAGTACAATGGAAAGATTAAGAGTTTTCGAAAGGAAATGTCTTCGTGCATGTACTGGTTTGTACAGAAAGCCTGAGCTCATTATTGCTACTAAATTTAGTGTTGTTGTTTATTTGTGTTAAAAATTAGCGATAGTTTAGGTATATGTTATGTTTATTTTATTATGTTTAGAGATAAGGTTAAACGCTGTAATGGTTTTCGAAATGCCCGTGTAGGACACGGGTGCCGATGGTGTGGCATAAGTGTCAGCGAGCTATAAACAACACCGAGCTCAGCTAACTAGCTTCGCTTAACAACCGCGTACGCGTGCTTGACGACTAGCATTTGCGGGATCATATGAGGCGGGTTCTTGTCGAGCCACGAAGCTACACTACAAAATACTTATCACGCGTACTTGTAATGATTTAAAATCTAAGTCCGAACGAGGAACCGACCTCCCATCGGTCCTAGACGTTAAGTCTGAGTAATGTCAACGGATGGTAACAACCGGTCAACCAATCCGTGCACCGTAATCCATTTTCGCGGTGGCTGCTTGTCGGCCAGCTAGATCGGAGAGGATTTCGGTCGCGGGTCTCCAAACGGATTACGCTCATCTACAATTTTCAGCCACCAATAAATGCCCGTTTCCAAACGCGTCACAAAACACAATCATACGGAGAAGAAACCTACTTTACGTTACTCCGTATTTCTTCATTCAACCAGTCAAAGAACAAAATCTAATCTTTACTTCGCGTTCCCGAATTCCCGACGCAGTACCGAAAAATATACTACGCTAACTCAAACCCGACGAAAGCTACGCTAATGAAAAGGCAAAACTAACAAAGGTACCGCGTACCGTGCGCGACGCGAAACCGACCTCAACGGATTCTCTCAAACCCCACCCTCGCGACGGCATACTTACCATGCACTCTACTTTCCGCTGAAAGAAAGGAACCACTGGAAAGGAAAGTCATGTTATTATAATTTGCAGATATTTTTAACAATCACATACGTTGTAAGAACGTAAAAAAAAATACATAAAGCAAATTTACAATTGATTTCAAAATGTAAGCGAGGCCTATAAAATTTTCTAATTCGGGAATTTTCTAACATAATATCTTTTCATTTGCAAACTACACTAATCAAAACTTATATATGTCTTAATGCCTAGTTTTTTGATCAATTACAATATGTATAAGTACAAGATCTCAAATTGAATTTTTAGGTCCAACAAAATTAATATCAATGATAATGTGATCTTAGAATGAGAAATGAACTAATATAAAAGGCATTTGTCCATTAAATCAATTAACTTACCTAATTTACAGAATATACAAATTTAATAAATCTATATATAACACTTAATTCCACAATTATGACATCATAATCATACTAATTTGTCGTTGGTAGACTAGTCGTGTCTCAAATCTATCTATCGGGTCTTTAAAAGCAAAAACAATAGGTAAAGCACAAAACTTTATGAACAGCCACATGCATTAAAATTCAATTCAAAATGTGAACCAATACGAGCTTATCATAGCCATTTAACTTAAAGAATATCTCTGTCGCTCAAAATTAGAAGTACTTGGTGGACCTGCTTTGTATGGTGGGATAAAAATTCTAGAATACGATTTTTAGATTTGAAAACATGTAGTTGAACCCTAGTCATAGCTGTTGTTAGTACGGTTTTTTCCGCATAAAAAATTTTACATTTTCATCTTTGTGCTTGTTTCAATCTGATATCTTAAAATTTTTAAAAGCGTGATAGAAAATACTGTACTTTGTTCACTGTAGGAATATTTATTCGGTGGTTTTTTATCTCCTTATCAATTCTTCGTTATCAAATCACTATTTACAAAAATATTGAAAGCCTTCAATAGTTATACATATCTAATAAAATATTGATCTTACTTTAAATGTTTTATTTTTTTCAATCAATCGACTAAAGGTACTTCATCGTTTTAGACACTGTGAAAAATCGATAAAACCCTCGCAGTTCTTATTCAATTAGCGTAATATTTAATGATACAAAAAAAATGCTAAATATATATCTTATCGGATAATGTTTCTGCAGTATAGTTAAACTATAAACTTTCTAAATGCTCGTTGCAAAAGACACCATTTTTTTCATTCCATAGAATTATCTACGCATGCTTTTCTTAACACCATTCCTGTTTGACAGCTGTAATTGGTCGCTTGCGGACTTATCAAAGAAGTTTACATTCATACACATATATATAAGAATAAGTGATTGATTTCAAAAATCTTATTGTATACATGAAATGGCAGCTCTTTTAACAATCGCAGCCGTGAAAATCCATCTGATTCGGACAAGGCACATTTCTCAGATCTTGATAATCATGTCATTAAAGTAAAAATATGCATTGTAAAAATGTTGATTGAATCTTAGGATTAGAATCGACAAATTATTTCCATCATCCCATTCCTTCTTTACATAATCCAAAATCGGCAGTTTTCACGTAACCTTCTGTATCGAACAATAGATTATCTAATTTCAAGTCTCTGTAAATAATCTTATTCTCATGCAAACAAAAAAAGAATGCTACTACGCAAGTCCTGCAACCTTAGCCATACTATAGCAGGCTGATCGCCTATTCTGCAGCCGATTTGTCGGCGAATCGAACTCAGCAATGTCACCTTTGTCCAATACCATGACCTTATCTGAGTCCCTAATGGTGTTCAATCGATGTGCAATTGTAAGTACTGTGCACTCCTTCAATTCGGTACGAATTGTTTTTTTTTTTTGAATAAGCTCATCAGTTTCTAAATCTACAGCTGCCGTCGCCTCGTCTAACACAAGCAATTTCAAACCAATGGGGGCTACTTGGCGTTCAGCTGTATCAAATTCTTTCCACCACAGCAGTGCGCCTGATATGCTCTCTGCAATGACAAGAACAACATACCGGGTTGCGTCACTTCTCGTTATATGGAGAAAGTCTTGCTTTATTTTTTTCTAACTTATAACCTAAACTTTGTATATAGTTTGATGATATCGTTACAAGGGTGTGATACAATTATATTGAAATTATGCAAAAATGAGCTTTGTATTGCAAAAAACCTCAAAGTACACCCATGAAATTTTCCTATGGAAATCAAGGTCCCTATTTTGCAGAGGAGGCTGTAAGAATTGAAAACGTAGAAGATCAAATTTAAATTAGAGTCACAGCCGTCTTAAGACACACTGCGAAATACGGGCCCGACTTTGTTTATTACATCTGTTTCTCTATTTATTACATTTCTCAAGGAACATGAACGCGATAATGTGGTCGTAAATAGAATCAATGGATGCACAAAGCAACAAAGCATGTTTGAGAGTTGTAGAATATATGCCCAGAGCATAGTCATTTAAACTTTTGTAAATTCTTCTCTATTATCGCGCGACAAAATTGCGGCATCGACATTAGCACCCGATTCATCATTTGGCCTTGCCAACATGGAAACAACGCTCAATAAAATTTTCTCTACACTCTGCACAGGGCTCCATCTTTCGGCTGAAAGTTCCTAACCCATCGGATCATCGCCAGGAGCATGAAGAATTGATATACAAACACGCCGTCAGCAAATATTTTGGGGTGAAACATTTCGCAAGTAAGTTTTATCTTGGGTGGACTTAATGGATAGTCTGGCGGAAAAACTAATTTAGCTGGAAACACTCCGCCTTCGAAACAAGTTCCTTCAGGACCTGCAATTAGAGCACTTATTGGTCCTGCCACGATTCCTTCAGGCGAATTTGATGTGAGCTGTCTATATTCAGCCATCAGACGGCGTAAAGCCGATCCTGCCATTTCTATTCAAGAATTTCACGCGATAATAAAATTTAACCTAAAAACGTGTACTTACGTCTGACGAACAATTTCGCAACCAGAAATATGAGAATAAGCAACTCAATTCTTGCGCTTTCCTGACTTGTATGAATGCCATGCGTCCATCACTTTTGACCTGCTTACTTTTCGGCACTTCCACACTCACCCGCGAAATTGCCAAAAAATCGCCGACCGCTCTTGAGTGACGGCCACCACTTACACACTCCACTGCCATGTGGCTGTCAATTCACCTTGACATCCCACGACAAAATTGACGTGGGATGTGCGCCCGTCACAACCAACGTGAAATGACAAGCCAACTAGCAGCAAGGTGTGTTGGTAGTGGTCGCCAGCGGCGTCGCATGATTCATTACATACTCTACTCTACAAGACGCACCGATCAATTTTTATTGTCTTTAGAAAAGTTCTATTAGGTGTCAATTAAGCTACTCTACAGTAATTCAATATTTTTTTGCCTCGTTAAAGTTAGCGGACATGGAGGCTTGAATCAAACGCAAACATTACACAAAAAGCAACCGTTACTTTCACCGAAGAAGGGCGTTACATTACAAGGGGAATGTCAGACCTAAAGATGTTAAAGTGGCTGAAGTGAACCATTCATCTCTGCCTAAAGGATGGAAACTTGACGGATGTCGTTTACTTTATACTAGTAAAACAATAAACTAAGTATTTTCGACGGGGTGACCACCTTATCCCTTCAGGAGCAGCCACTCCTGATCACCACGGGGCTGCTCGACTGCTTATGTTCATTAGTTAAACGCTTAGGTTGATTGAATTTTTATTAGAATTGATTGAATTTTTATTAGAATTAGGTTATAACATATTAGGTGTAGGATCAAAGTTCACTGTTGTGTTAAAATCATAAATAATTTTGAATAGTGTAGGTTGGTTTTTACTCCTTTTTCCAATCGAATCATAAAATATGTAATAATCTTAATTAATTTGAATTTGCTGTAGTTTTTTGATAAAATATGTTTAACTGATAACATATAAATTTAGAGAGCTTCTTGGGCCATTAAGTTTTGTATGTTTATTGTTTGGAATTTGCTTTACATCCTTTTAAAATTTATAACGATTAGTATTGAATAAAGCGCTTTGACTTTGACTTTGACCGTTGTACCCACCGCATAAACCTAAAAATCGGCGTCACTGCTTGGTGGTCTTAAGCAGAGGAAAGGCGTCCATCGCATTTGTCTTATCCGGGTCGGTACCTAACCTCCATCATAACGAACTAACTCTTCTGGATGTTGATGGTTAACCCTACCTTCCGCATATGTAAAGCCACTTCCTGAAGCAGGACGATATGTTCGTCAAAGGTCTCGGTTATTAGTAATAAATTGTCTAGATATACAAAGACTTGGTATCGTAGGTACGGTGGTATTACCTTATCTATAAGGCGTGTCATTGTCCGTGGTGCATTACATAGACCAAAAGGCGTGGTCACAAAGTGGTACAATGGGCGACCTGAAACCGTGAAGCCGGTCTTCTTCTTTAAGCTAGGATCCAGAGGGATCTTGCAGAATGCGTATTTGAGGTCTAAGCGTGTAATAAAGTGCGCTTTAGGTAACTGACTTAAGATACCCTCGAACAACGGTAGGAGGTATGCGTCCTTATCAGTGGCGGCATTTAGGCGCCTGGCATCTAAGCATAGTCGGACCTTATTCAGCTTGGCCACTAAGGTGACTGACGAAGCCCATGCACTTTGCGATTCTTCAATCACACCTAGTGCCAACATCCGATGGACTTCGGCGTATAGCGACTTTTCCTTCGCCGGAGATATAATGACAAAATGTCTCTGCTTGATGGGCTTAGCATCCCTCACATCTATAGGGTGAGACACCATAGTTGTCCGGCCGAGACCTTCCTTCTCATGCGAAGGGAAGACCGCTAGAGCCGCGTCTAATCGTAGCTGTTGATTTGCATCTAGTGCATGTCCAAGTGGGTGAGAATTTAGTGTCACATCATTGACGGTGGCGACAGAGTCGAGTGAGATACTGGAAAATAATGCCGGTGCCAAGTTAAATCGTCGAACGAAGTCCACTCTTAAGTATAAATTTTGCGTCAGTTGGGGTATAATGTAAAAATCCAGGGACTTGGTCACACCTTTAAAGATGACATCCGTCGTGATTTTCCCTACTACGGAGTGACGAGTTCTATCCGCCGTGCTCAACCAGATAGTGAAGTACTGCATTTGATCCGCATGGATTTTCAGGGCTTCTCTTGCAAAATCGGCTGCTATACAACTATCGTTCACTCCAGTGCCGATTAAGCCTACCATCCGATTTTGCAAGATCTGTACTGATGCATATGGGCGGAGGTCATCCTTCAATAATTCGTCTAACTTGATCACACGCAACATCCTTCTCGACTGCCTCACCTATCCCCAGAAGCTTCTCGCTCGACGGGTGGCTTCTCGGAGAAGTGGTAGGAGCAATCTCCTCATTGAAGATGCGTTGACGAGCAGCTAGATACTCCCGCAGTCTAACATGAAAAGGCTTAACATGGCAAGGGATACTCGATTCATAGTCGCTTATTTGAGGATCCGGTTCGATCGCGTTCGACGTCAGCTGTGGAACTTCGGTAATTCCTGTTCGGCCTGCTACTTTGTCGACTTCAACTAACCCTAGGTCATTAGAGGGCAAGGGGACTGGACCAGCCTACTCATTCCAATCCGTTAAGGGTTGTAGCTGGGTATCAAGGGCAGTGTTTTGTACCGAATCGGTGCGTAAGTCTGCGACAAAGTGTCGATCCGTCCGATCCCTTCGCGTTGCCAAGTTCAAATTTTCCATCAAGCACCGGAAAGGGACCCAGAACATCGTGCCCCATACCCGAATTGACAGTGAATGACGAGGACCCCTTGAGATAGATTTAGATAGCCCACATTTTAAGTCATACAGCTAGAAAGAGTTGAGGCAAACCATCGTAACCCAACAAACACACTTGCCTGATTTGAAAGTGATAGACGGCTACGTTTATCGACGAAATGAATACACCACCGATGATCCATGGCAGGAAGAAGAGTCCTGGAAAGTCCGGGTACTGGACGTAATGACTTACAATCTGATCCTCCGCGCACACGACCATCCTTTTAAGTTCCCACGGCGGTTACGGTCGGACGCTTCGGCGACTTAAGAAGTACTTCTTACGTGAGCGCCTGTGAGACCTGTGAAGGTACTAAAGCTCCTATTTGCGCACTATCTAAGCTTTTGTTAAATGAAATAATTGCGGGTTCTCCAATTATGTGAATACTTTTTCTAAGGAAGAATGGACGGCACTTAACAGAGGATTACCTGGGTCTCCAACAATCTTTGATGCTATCACAATCCACCCTATAATGCTTTCAATTTACTGAACACATGTACAGAATCACTGGGTATTTGTTATTGGAGGTTCGGGTAGTTTGCGTTTTCACTATTTGCGTTTTCCGGAGTAATTTTATTTTTAGCGGAGTTCACGATTTTACTATTATACGTTTTCTGGAGCCGATCCATTCGCGACGCACGCCATGCGTTTTCATGCTTGACTGACTTGAACTTTTTCACAGTCGAGGTCTAAAACCTTTGTCCGTTCAATGGTTTGATTGGATGTTGTTTCCAGCGGTGCTCCAATTCACTCAGAGGGAAAATGAATATTTGGAAGGGAAAGGTAATAAATGGATATTTGGATGGGAAAGGTAATAAATGGAGATCATTATTACGGCTTAAACAGCTCCCAAGTAGCCTCTTCGACCTCCTATGTGTCAACTTAACGTTCCGGAGCGCGTATTCCAACGTCTGTATATAGATCTACTCGGTCCATATCCTTGTTCTTCTATGGGACACATCGGAGCTATCGTTGTGCGGACCAGCTCTCGAAATCCCCACTGGTGAAACCTATTCGCAAATTCACGACTCCACCCATCGTGAAATTCTTAGAGAGTCGAGTATTCCACGTGTTAGGGGTACCAGAAAGTGTGTACTCGGACAACGGAGTACAGTTCCGATCTCGGCAGTTTAAGGGTCTACTCGAACAGTACGGTGTCGAACATCAACTGACGCCCATATATTCCCCTCAATCTAACGCATCAGAACGTTTGAATCGGACACTGTTGGCCGCGATCCGTTCTTATGTCCATCAAACTCAGAAGGATTGGGACCGCAAATTGTCCGCCATCACTTGCGCTCTGTAGTCTTATCATTCCGACACCGATATCTCGCCTTACTTTGCCGCCTTTAGGCAGCACATGGTTTGCCATGGCAAATCATACAGGCTACTACGGCAATTGAAGTGTTTGAAAGATCCCGTCGTTGCGCTGGAGCCCCACGAGAGTTTAGGAGAGCTCCGCCTATAAATTGGATGGAAGATAAAGGCCACAGGGCGTGCAAATGAGGCGCAATACAACCTCAGGTCTCGACCTTCCAATTATAGAAGGAGATGAGGTTTTTCGTCGCAATTTCCGTCAAAGTGACGCCGCTGGGCATTACAACGCCAAGCTAGACCGGCGTTTCCTGAAAAGCCGTGTACAGAAGGTTGTAGGACCCAATCGTTACCCTTCACCGACCTATCGGGGAAAGAAGTCGGGGTGTATCACGCAAAAGACCTGCGTCGATAGTTGCGTATATACGTCTGTTTTGTCCGTCCGTATCCAGTTTCGCCCACGCGCAAATTTTATACACTTACAGCAAAACCAAAATATTCGTGTCGGCCTGTCCGTCCGCTAATCGTTTTCCTCAATCGTCCCACTACGCTTTCCGACTCCGAAGACAATCGATTCTCCAACTGAAGATCCTACAGCTCCTTTTTCGCAACCCCGTCGGCTTAGGATCGCGAGAAAATTAGCTGCCCTGTAGTAATCGAGCAGTCACACAAGCAAACTGCTCGAAAACCTTCCTGACCCTTATTCGAAATTTTAATTACAGATTTAGAAAAAAAAGGATTCACGTTTTCACAACGTTTCCCTTTAATTATATTTTTCATAAGATTTAACTTTTATCCCTATTTAAAATCTTTTTCATTTTTCTTTACTTCAGTTAATTTTTTTGGAAAATTTAAATCTGCAAATTAAATTTCGGGCATGGGAACACTGATTTAGTGCACCCCAACGGTGTATTGCATTACCGAATGCAATCGAACTCGGCTGAGCGAGCAGCTGATTGGATTTACCGGTGGCGACACGTGAGAAAAGAAAGACTAGTTTTGGACGGATCGGAAAGTCCACTTACGACCGCGAACCGGCAAGCAAAAAAATAAATTGTCAAGAAAAACAAGTGCTCGGTGTCTCATTCCCACAAGTAAAAGTTAATTTCAATGAGTTCATAATGTTGTCGATAGTCATATCAAGTGCTTGACCTGAAAATTTTTCGGTTGAATGAAAAACCTGGGAAGAAAAGTAGTAGGAAGAGAGTCGCCTTCCTCGTAATTATCCATCTTCATTGTCGTCGTCGTGATAGTAAATAATTGAAAAGCAAGTATTTACTTTCGAGCGTGCAACAATCTTGCAAAAGTGAAAGTTTCACCAAACCTTATGTGCGGGCTCCAGTTTCCCATTTCGCATGAATATTTGTCGTTGATTCAGAAGTCGCGGTCGTTTCTTGTTCATCAGTCCGTACTGATTTCGCTCTTTTCACCGTGAAGTGTGCGCCAACAACGAGAATCACCGTGCTCCATTCTTATTAAGATTCCCCTATGAAAGTTTGTAATTGTTGGTGATTTGGGTGGTAAGCGGAATTCGTGCGAAGCGGGACTCGATGGGATACAACAAGCGGCATAGGTCGCGCAAAGAGGAAAGAAATAAATTTTTCGTGCGGGCGGACGGGAAATACTTTTTCGCGTATATCGTTTCAATTTCTGTTAGGAAGAAAGGAGATAAGAATTACACGGAAACTGATGGGGCTGTTGAATGTAAAATTCAGTTTTAGAATTGCGTGTCGGTTGTGATTAGAATTTTAACGTTTACTCGACACACTTTCGATAGGTTGAACTAAAAACCAAGCAATTTTTCATCTGATCTTGATGATCGCGTATAAGATGATGTGATCGTGTTGGGTTGAAATTCAATTGACCAAAATGGAATTTTAAGAAGAATCGGGCAGTGAATTTGCAAAACAAATCGGAGTTAATTTCTTAGTAAATTTGAAGTCTAATTGAAAATCTATTATGACATCTTCCGTTGCTATTATAGTTGTTTTCTTTGTCTATTCTGCTTACGGTAGTCTCCAATGTGGTGGCTGCGATTAAGACAGGAATACCGAAATTGAAGTGTGCTAGTATGCAGCACTGCGGGGCAAATTCATTAGAAACTTTTGACTGAACCATATAAAGTTTCTTTACAAATAGCTCTTCAAATTCGATGAGCCTTGACGTAAATGGAGACACGATGGGATGCACCGTAGTCACAGTCGCGCTTTCAACGAGAATTGGTGAGTGATCGCTTTTAATTCGATTTTGCAGTAGGATATCATTGGGAGAAGTCCTTAGCCGAAAACGTTCACATTCGAAATCGTCAATCCGGAAGCAAACTGCATTTAAATATCAACGTGATTGGACTGACGAGCTTGACTAAGGAAATAAATCGGTATCAACGTCCCGAGGAATTTTCACGTCCATAGCTCAAACTCGCTTCGGTTTCTTGCATTGCGATGAATGGTTTGTATTGTAGTTTTGGCTGAGGATAGGGTCTTCTCAAAATCAAGCGTGAGAGAGAAGGGAGTGGTCAACCATACTTGTATAACCTTAGCAAGTACATGTATTCGAGCGCCGCATTTGCTGGAGTTCATAACTATAACTAGCCATAGTTAAAAATATCCCGCCTTTAGTAGAACCTTCAAATAAAAAAAAAATGAAAGAAAGTATATACCCTTTAATTCTACTATTTATTTTAAATTTAGTATACAATTGTTTCGTTCTCTACTGGAGAACTTCCTCAGTACTACTATTCCCTAAACTATAAGTGTCCTAATATTTATACTAAACTCATTAACGTATTAATATGAATCTCTAATTACATCTAATCCCTCAAAGTACTTTTACTTAATCTCTAATTACCTGATCCTTTACCATTCAAAAATTTGTTTTTCCTTAATTACTACTTAACTACCTTCATTATTTTGTAAGCTTGAATAGCCAGGTGTATCCGTTACCTGGGTCGCCGTTCCAAATGTCCTGCGTCTTCCGATTGAATATCTCCAAGCTTTCTGCTACATCAAGCTTCCATCCGTTTTTAACCGTTTTCAGCATGCTTACGTTGTCCGCAGTGATGTCATGTTTTTCAAGGACTATATGCTCTGCTACTTTTGATTTGAAGTTTTTTGCATCCTGCTTTTTGTTTTTGTTGACTGCTTCCCTTAAGTGTTCATTCCATCTGACACCTAGTGATCTCCTCGTGTGTCCAATGTAACATCCATTACATTTCGTACACGATACCTTGTAGACTCCACTCCGCTCCATTTTGGGAATGGGGTCCTTGGTTGATCCAAGCAAGTTCTGTATTTTTGTGGCCCGGCTCGTATAAACTAGGTCGATGTCTACGTTCTTCATAGCCCTCTTCATTGTTTCCGTCCTTGAGTCAAACGTTACAACCAACCTCTTCCGTTGCTCGACTTCCGCAGTTAGCGTTGTGAACTTTTTATTGAAGATCTCCTTCGTTCGTTTGGCTATCAATTTGGTGACTTCATCCGTAGGGTATCCATTCCACTCGGCTAGCTTATAAATGTGGGACGTTTCTTTTTTCAGGCCTTCCTTATTCAATGGAAGCGTGAGCATTCGATTCACAAGCCAGCTAAATGTCGCCCATTTTTGCTGTTGGCAATGGTTCGAAGTGAAAGGAATTATCCGCATGGTGTCCGTTGGTTTGCGGTATATTTCGAATTCCAATCCATTAGCTCTACATACCATTACATCAAGGAATGGTAGCCGCCCCTCCGACTCCAGCTCGTGGGTGAAACTGATGTTGTTGTGGATTGAGTTGATCGCCGTGAGAATTTTCTGGACCTGATCCTCTTTGATGATCGTGAAGATATCGTCTACATAACGCACCCATCGATGTGGCAGTTTACCTTCTTGTGCTAACTTCTCCTCCAAAAATGCCATAAAAACTTCGCTTAGAAACGGGGAAAGAGGGTTTCCCATTGGAGCACCACGTGTTTGCTTAAAAAATTCTCCCCTGAAGGTGAAATAGCTTTCACCCATGCAGAGTCTAGCCAGTTTCAAATACATTTTGGCTCGTGCTTTCCATTGTTCTCCTGATCCTTGTATCAGAATCCACTCCTCAAGTAACGTAAGTGCTTCTTTGACCGGAATACTGGGAAAAAGTGCCTTAACGTCAAATGACACCATCGTATCCCCATCTTCCCAAGGTCCCCAGGACAAAACCTTTGAAGTAAATTCTGCCGAATTTGCTACTGATCTGGTAACAAATTTTTTGTCCATGTTATTGAATTCCTTGACTAACCACTTCGCAATTTTCTGAGTGGGAGCGTTTTCTGCTCTTCGGAAGTCCTATGATCCTTGGCAGCGATGGGTTGGTTACTTTTAAGGATTTCTTGATTTCCTGAATCCATGGTTCACATTCTTTCAGCACTTTTTCCACTCTTTTTATTGACTCAGGAAGCGGATTATTTCGTAGACTGAAGTTTGGTCCCGTATTTATTTTTTCCCGCATTCTATTGTCGTAATCGGCCTTGTCCATGATCACTACAGCATTCTCTTTATCCGCTTTCATGTAGTAAACCGGTAGATTTTTGAGCTCCTTGATGATCCTATTCTCGTCCTGCTTTCCGACCCATCTAGTTTCTTTTCTCAGTGTATCTGCAGTGCTGGCTCTTATCTTTTGTTTTTCCTCTGCCGTCAGTCCATGCATGCTCGAAAGTCTTTTGATCCCGGCTTCGATTTCTATGACGATATCTTCAGGTTTGGCTTTCGCGTTAATGGAGTATTTCAGCCCCATGTTCAGCAGATTCAGTTGAGCTTGCGTAAATACCTGGGACGATTGATTGATGACTGTGTTTTCGATTGTACGCACCTTGATTTGTTGGGACACTGTCACTTGTTCTCGTCTTAATTGATGAAACTACTACATGAAAGCGGATAAAGGGAATGCTGTAGTGATCATGGACAAGGCCGATTACGACAATAGAATGCGGGAAAAAATAAATACGGGACCAAACTTCAGTCTACGAAATAATCCGCTTCCTGAGTCAATAAAAAGAGTGGAAAAAGTGCTGAAAGAATGTGAACCATGGATTCAGGAAATCAAGAAATCCTTAAAAGTAACCAACCCATCGCTGCCAAGGATCATAGGACTTCCGAAGATTCACAAGCCAGACCATGAAATGCGTGAAATTGTGTCAGTAGAAAACGCTCCCACTCAGAAAATTGCGAAGTGGTTAGTCAAGGAATTCAATAACATGGACAAAAAATTTGTTACCATATCAGTAGCAAATTCGGCAGAATTTACTTCAAAGGTTTTGTCCTGGGGACCTTTGGAAGATGGGGATACGATGGTGTCATTTGACGTTAAGGCACTTTTTCCCAGTATTCCGGTCAAAGAAGCACTTACGTTACTTGAGGAGTGGATTCTGATACAAGGATCAGGAGAACAATGGAAAGCACGAGCCAAAATGTATTTGAAACTGGCTAGACTCTGCATGGGTGAAAGCTATTTCACCTTCAGGGGAGAATTTTTTAAGCAAACACGTGGTGCTCCAATGGGAAACCCTCTTTCCCCGTTTCTAAGCGAAGTTTTTATGGCATTTTTGGAGGAGAAGTTAGCACAAGAAGGTAAACTGCCACATCGATGGGTGCGTTATGTAGACGATATCTTCACGATCATCAAAGAGGATCAGGTCCAGAAAATTCTCACGGCGATCAACTCAATCCACAACAACATCAGTTTCACCCACGAGCTGGAGTCGGAGGGGCGGCTACCATTCCTTGACGAAATGGTATGTAGAGGAGCTAATGGATTGGAATTCGAAATATTCCGCAAACCAACGGACACCATGCGGGTAATTCCTTTCACTTCGAACCATTGCCAACAGCAAAAATGGGCGACATTTAGCTGGCTTGTGAATCGAATGCTCACGCTTCCATTGAATAAGGAAGGCCTGAAAAAAGAAACGTCCCACATTTATAAGCTAGCCGAGTGGAATGGATACCCTACGGATGAAGTCACCAAATTGATAGCCAAACGAACGAAGGAGATCTTCAATAAATAGTTCACAACGCTAACTGCGGAAGTCGAGCAACGGAAGAGGTTGGTTGTAACGTTTGACTCAAGGACGGAAACAATGAAGAGGGCTATGAAGAACGTAGACATCGACCTAGTTTATACGAGCCGGGCCACAAAAATACAGAACTTGCTTGGATCAACCAAGGACCCCATTCCCAAAATGGAGCGGAGTGGAGTCTACAAGGTATCGTGTACGAAATGTAATGGATGTTACATTGGACAAACGAGGAGATCACTAGGTGTCAGATGGAATGAACACTTAAGGGAAGCAGTCAACAAAAACAAAAAGCAGGATGCAAAAAACTTCAAATCAAAAGTAGCAGAGCATATAGTCCTTGAAAAACATGACATCACTGCGGACAACGTAAGCATGCTGAAAACGGTTAAAAACGGATGGAAGCTTGATGTAGCAGAAAGCTTGGAGATATTCAATCGGAAGACGCAGGACATTTGGAACGGCGACCCAGGTAACGGATACACCTGGCTATTCAAGCTTACAAAATAATGAAGGTAGTTAAGTAGTAATTAAGGAAAAACAAATTTTTGAATGGTAAAGGATCAGGTAATTAGAGATTAAGTAAAAGTACTTTGAGGGATTAGATGTAATTAGAGATTCATATTAATACGTTAATGAGTTTAGTATAAATATTAGGACACTTATAGTTTAGGGAATAATAGTACTGAGGACGTTCTCCAGTAGAGAACGAAACAATTGTATACTAAATTTAAAATAAATAGTAGAATTAAAGGGTATATACTTTCTTTCATTTTTTTTTATAACTAGCCTTCAATTTTTATTACAAAACCCATTGTGATTTCGGTAATGCGTGGTTGCTCAGTCGTCAGATACCGGAAGCGTGTATTTGCGTATATGTGACGGTGCCCGAATAAACTTATTTTTCAATGAAACTTAGTGGCGTTAAACCACTGATTGCGAACATTTATATTTCAAATTGGTAAAAGTTAACTGTCAGGCAGGGAGTCGCTAATTATACATTCGAATTGTATTTGAGTTTTCTGTTTGTCTACCATGGCATGAGAGGATCGAAGGAGTTAAATGCTCAATTATATAGAAATACAACACTTAAATTGGAAGTGATTTAGCTGATTTTAAGTAAATAAAATACATGTTTTCATCGAAAATTAAGAGGATATTGAACACAGTTTTACCAAATAAATAATACATAGCTGTGGTTATTGTTGAAAGTACTCAGTTATAGAGAAATGTTAATCACGTCACATATGATCATACAAAAATAAGTGTTTGGTTATTGCGAACTTAGTTTTCCTTCCGGTGTACAATACCAGAAAAGGTTTTTGAAAATATAATTATTTTTCAAATACGTCAATAGAATTATTATTGTTTCGTTTTATGAATTCGTATTACGCATTTAAGTCAGTATCATGCTCATGACATTTTTGGAATCGTTCGATGTTTCTTTCTTCTGTTCTAATTATTCATTTGCAAATGTAAACCAGAGTAAACTTTAATTTAATCTATTAGTTTGTATACAGTATTAAAAGAAACATAACGATACTACTATAATGTTAAGTCGTTTCGTTTGAAATATATTCGAAAAATACAGTTAAAAGAAAAAAGGAAATAAGAAAATGTTCGACTTGTTGGCGTATATATTCACGAGGTGGTGAACGAGCGAGAAGGATAGAAGAATAAAAACTAATGCATTTATATGTGAATAAATAGTTGTTGTTAAATATTAGCAGTCTATTAAGTAAAAAAATCGTTTTTCTTATCGTTGATAATAGCGATTATATTTCACATTCACATAATTTAATGTCAGGTCAGGTCAGGTCAAATATCGAAAAATTGTAAATCTTTTTGTGTTAATATTAGTTGCACTAGAAAAGAAATGAATATAATGAATTACTAAATTGTACCTACGGTCTTTCTATTTCGTTCTATCTGATCGGGTATAGGACCCGCATCGATGGCAGGCTCCTCCTCTAGAATGGGCTAGCCACCGGACGCACTGTTTTCTTTGTTTTGTTAACAGGGGCTCTTGCCGGGTAAGGTGGCCCTCCGCTCGCGTGCCTACTTATGACATAGTGTTATGTGATTCCCTCACATAATACTATGACATAAATTTGCCACGTTTATATTTTTCATTTAAAGGAAAAATTCATCCAAATTAAGTTTGTATGAGTTTTTCACTTAAATGAAAAATATGGTCACGCTTATATTTGGATCTTGATCCGGTTGGGAGGGTGCGAGGGAGCACCGCTAGCATCTGGATGTCCCACTCTTATTTGTGGGCCATAAGTCTCGTCGGTAACGACGAAGTCATCTTAAGTCCGTTGGTTTTCCCCAGGCCCAGTTTGCCTTCTGAGTCAGCAATATATTTTGACTCTTAGTAGGTTACCTCCTTCTCAACTTCGGTCGATATTTCTTTGACCCCGCAAATCGTGGATGCAAAATTTTGTTGTAGTGGGTCCTTGTGCTGGGGAAAAGCACCCGCCCCACGACACCGCAACGCTAGCCTGCCAGCGCATTCACGCGCCCCCAGGCAAGGCCAATCTCAGCGGATCTCAACATCCTCCTCCACAAGGCAGCAGATCATCGCTGCAGTCCTTCACGGACAGGTAGCTATACCTTTTTCACTACATATTGCCTAACGTTCAGAGGCTGCCAGCTGAAACTGTTCGTGAACTCGCAATACTCCTCTGTAAATATGAATAATAATAAGTCATTGTACGAACCATATTAACAAATAAGAAATAATACAGGTAATAATTATGCATAACACTAACTATAACAATAAATAATAACAAATAATACCGATAATATTGTTACATGTCCAACCATTTCTGCGAGCTACTGTTGTCGCAGCTATCAATAACATCAATAAACGAATGTACTCGAAATCACAAGAATCGAACAAACATGATCAACATCTGCAAGTGACGTCACTGCGGCCATTCAAAATTCCTCGAATATTCCAGGTAGTTCGCCAATGTACGAAAAATAGATTGAATGACTAAAGACTATATAAAGCCGAGCTGAATGAATGGAGGGAATAGTAAAACCGCGAAAGTAAAACTGTGATAGTAAAACTGCGATAGAGTGGAGCGCGAAGTAAAGGCGATATTGATTGATAAGTGAAGTGATTTTCGTGATACAGACAGTTAAAATAAAAATTTATAGACAAGTGCATAACATTTTCATTATTTTTTGTGAAATAGTGAAATTAATAATTGTGCATTCTTAGTAAATAAACTCTTTTAACTTTATTAAAAAGACATTGCGTTTTCACTTACCCGGAATATTAAAATTATTGGCCGCAAACCTATAACACGCGATAGTGGTGTCGAGAAGTGAGAAAGAAAACTTCAAAAGTGAAAACTTTTAAACATTTTTAAAGTGCACAATAGTGAAATTTAACTTAAAAAAAGAACGAAAAGCCGAAATAATAAAAATGCCATGAAAATTGCATCTAATTGACCATATCGGAGCTCAAGGAAGAGTTGGAACAGCGAAATCTGGCTACACAAGGTACAAAGGCCATACTGATTGCACGCTTGCATGACGTGATCGAGTCGGAAGGCGTGAATCTGGATTCGGGTGAGCCCTCAGATGCGAAAAATGCCGCAGAAGGTGGAGAAGCAGAAACGCCAAAATCAAAGGAACCAGAAAATGCGCTGATGCAAATGTTGATGCTGATGCAGCAAGAGTAGCGATAACAGTCATCTAATTTAACTGCGAAGCTAGACCAGAAGCTCGACCAATAAGCATTCGAAATCAAGGCAGATATCACACAGAAGCTGGAGAAACAGTTAACTAATTTGAAGGCAGATTTGCAAAAACAGTCAACCGAAATAAAAGCGGGGCTTGGTAGTCTGACCAATCAAATTAAATGTGTCGAGGAAAAGGTTTACCAGGTCGAGAAGAAGGTCAGCCAGGGTTGAGGAGAGAATCAACCATGAGATGGAAAAAAATGAAAAAGGAATCGGAAGCAGCGAAGGCAGTAGTAATCACCTCACCAGCCCCACTTATAACCGCAGCGCAAAGCACATCCAGAAATGTGAACGCACCAATATTTGACGGGCGAACAGTCTGGAGTATTTACAAAACCCAGTTTGAAGCCGCCGCTAGGATAAATCACTGGAATGAGCAGGAACGAGCAATTGCATTAATTCTTGCTCTAAGAGGCCCAGTTGCCGAGCTTTTGCAGACTACTCCCGTTGAGTTGCACTCAAACTTGGCTGCTATAATGAATGCGCTTGATATGCGTTATGGAGACGATCATCTGAAGCAGATTTATCGGCCACGGCTACGACATCAGATGCAGAAGTCTGGCGATAACCTACAACACCTAGCCCAAGACATTGAGCGACTGGCACTTTTGGCTTACCCAGCTTACGACCCAGAACATCGAGATGACGCAGAGGTATTCATCATTGCATTAAAGGACCAGGAATTGCAACAAGCCGTACGTTTAGCTCAAAAGCAAACGGTTAAGGACACATTTGCTTATAGTCTGAACTTTGAGGCAGCGAAAAATGTGATTCGTACCACTGCCCAGGTTCGCGAGGAAGTGGCAGACAAGTGCAAATGTGAGCGCGTGGAAATTGAGCGAGACCCGCATGTTAATGGTGCGCCTAGATACTGGAATTGGGGTGAGAAGGGGCACCTGCAAAGAGACTGCAAGAAGCGAAGAAAGCCGAGCTACTCTCCAGGGTGTGCACCTAGGAGGAGATCCAGACTGAGTCAGGATCCCAGAATGGAAGCCCTTCAAACTGAATCGTCAGGAAACGTGTAAGAGCCATCTTCGTGGGGCAGAGATTGGCTAGGAGGATCGACGCCCCCAGCACCACCATCATCGTGTCAAGACTACATCGTGGAGAAGCAGACTTATGCGGGTCAATTTGAAGGACAACATTGCACCATATCAATCGACACTGGTGCAACCCGATCGATTATCCGACCAAATTCCCAAGATGAATGTGGTAGTATTTGCTGACACTGATGTACCGAAATCTTCCGAGAGCCAAGCTTGATGGTGATTCTGAAGACCACCGATCTTATCTGATAGAGCCAACAAAGATATCGGCATTGCACAGTTTGATTGTAGGACGAAGCCTTGTAAGATCTAGAAGGAACGGATACGTGCCGGTTAGAGTCCTTAACACCGCAGACTCAACCACAAGCATCAAAGCGATAGAAGTCATCGGCCGCTGCCAGCTTGTTTCCACCATCACCTCTTTGGAAGCTACTCACGACCATCATTGGAAAAGGAGGCAAGACACAGACAAAGCCCGGGGACTCACGTCTGCAATATTGAAGCAGACCAAATTGCCAGTGCAGCTATTCAAGCAAGCCCTGGTGACCAAGTACAGTGACATCTTCTCAGCAAGCCCGGATGACCAAGGCCGAACGAGTATGGTAACTCACGTCATAGATACACAGGAATCCAAGCCGATTCGATGAGCACCGAGACGTCTTCCTATAGCCAAACAGGGAGAAGTGAGCGCACTGATCTCGGACATGGAAAAACAAGGTGTTATGTCCATGGGCCGCGCCAGTACTTCTAGTAAAGAAAAAGGATGGTAGCACTCGTTTTTGTGTCGACTATAGGCAGCTTAACGACGTCACTAAGAAAGATAGTTACCCGCTTCCACGCATAGACGACATCATGGACACTTTAGCCGACGCAAAATGGTTTTCTACACTCGATCTCAAGGGTGGCTACTGGCAGGTAGAAATGGACAAGAAGGACCGAGAGAAGACCGCATTTTCAGTTGGGACAGGATTGTGGCAATTCGTGGTGATGTTATTCGGGCTCTGCACTGCTCCAGCCACGCCTGATGGAATACGTGCTACGAGGCCTTACCAGGAAGACTTGCTGTTTGGTTACCTAGATGACATCATTGTTATCGGGAGGACGTTCCAAGAGCACGTTCGGAACTTAGAAGAGGTTTTCTCCCGATTGCGCCTGGTGAGTGAAACTTAGTCCCGACAAGTGTACCCCCTTTGCAGCTGAAGTAAAATACCTGGGACACGTCTTATCAGCAGAAGGGGTCAAAACAGACCCTGAGAAAATTGTAGCCGTCAAAAGCAGGCCAACACCAGACAACAAGCGGCACCTACCAAGTTTTCTGGGTCTGGCGACCTACTATCGAAGATTCGTCAAAGACTTTGCCAAAATAGCTAAGTGTCTCCATCAGCTAACCGAGAAAAATCGTCCGTATGTCTGGAATGAACAATGCCAGGCAGTCTTTGAGATCTTGAAGTAGAAGCTGTGTGAATCACCCGTGCTGCCATATCCAAAACCGGGAAAAATGTTTGATGCGAGCAACGGCGGGATTGGAGCTGTATTCTCCCAGCAGATCGATGGCGAAGAAAGAGTCCTCTCGTATTACAGTCGAGTTCTCTCAAAAGGTGAGTGGAACTACTGCGTGACCAGGAAGGAGCTATTGGCTATAATAGAGGCAACCAAGCAAATAGTACCTATATGGCCAGAAATTTGTTCGTCGAACGGACTATGCATCGCTGAGATGGCTGCTTAACTTCAAAAACCCCGAGGGACAAGTTGCGATATGGATCGAAAGATTGCAGTCATACAACTACGAAATTGTTCATCGGAAGGGCGGAGTTCATGGAAATGCTGACACCCTATCTCGTAGTCCATGTCCAGCTAACTGCAAGCATTGCCGACGGATTGAGGAAAAGGAGCCGCCCGTTTATCTGCGATTGACAACTGCCGAATTCGATGAAGGTTGGTCATTGGAGGAGATGCGAAACGCCCAGCTAGCCGATGAAGACATCGGACCATTGCTCGTATGGAAGGAGACAACTGGGCGACCTGAGTGGAAGGACGTTTCAATGCATGGCGCAACCCTGAAAAGCTATTGGGCACAATAGAACTCCCTTCATGTGGAGGATGGCGTACTCAAGCGGAAATGGGAAACGGCAGATGGCAGCTCCTACCGGATGCAAACTTTACTTCCCAAAAGCCGAATCCACGATGTGGTTAAGGAAATGCATGAAGGATCGTCAGGAGGCCACCTTGGTGTTAACAAGACCTTAGCGAAATTGCGGGAAAGGTTCTACTGGCTCCACGCTCGAGAGCACATAGAGAACTGGTGCCGTAGATGCGCAATTTGCACTTCCTTCAAAGGCCCAAAGCTTCGACTGAGAGGACAAATGCAAACCTTTAACGTGGGTGTACCATTTGAAAGGATTGCTATTGACATCGCAGGACCCTTTCCTGAATCCGAATGGGGAAATCGATACACGCTGGTTGTGGCAGATTATTTCAGCAAGTGGCCGGAGGTCTACCCCATTCCCAGTCAGGAAGCAACTAGTGTAGCCGAACAGCTAGTGTTAAATTGGGTCAGTAGGTACGGCTTACTTTGCGAACTTCATTCGGATCAAGGCCGAAACTTTGAGTCACAGGCTTTTGGCGAAATGTGCGAGCTGCTGGGAATACGGAAAACGAGGACAACACTGCTGCATCCCCAGTCCGATGGAATGGTCGAACGTTTCAACGCCACACAGTAAACACCTGGCCAAGAAGGTTGACGAGAATCAAAGGGACTGGGACCGGCACATCCCATTATTCTTGATGGCGTATAGAGCTGCTGAGCAGCATCGACGGGCCAAGCCCCAGCCAAAGCCATTTTTGGCAAGACTATTCGTCTGCCAGCTGATATAAAGTTCGGAACACCCCCTGAGAAGCCCCAAACAATTTCGGAGTACTCAAGTGAGCTAAGGCAACAGTTGAACCAGATACTTCGACAGTGCGAAAACACTTCGAATCGGCTACTGACCGCATGAAGACCAGGTATGATCTAAAAGCAAATTTTACTGGCTTCCAGCAGGATGACTTGGTGTGGCTATACAACCCACAACGGCGGAAGAGTAGGTCTCCGAAGTTGCAGCATAATTGGGAGGGACCATACCGGGTTACAAAGCGAATCAACGACGTCGTATATCGCATACAGGAACACCGTAAGCCGAGAGTCAAACTGAAAATCGTGCACCTGGACCGTCTTGCCCCATATTACATCCAAGGAGAATTGACTACAACTGGCGTCACATGTTTTCGAGGCGAAAAGAACTGAGGTGGGGGCAGTGTTACATGTCCAAACATTTCTGCGAGCTACTGTCGCAATTGTTGTCGCAACTATTAATAACATCATGATCAATAAACGAATGTACTCGAAAGCACAAGAATCGACCAAGCATGATCAATATCTGAAAGTGACGTCACTGCGGGCATTCAGAATTGCTCGAATATTCCAGGTAGTTCGCCAATGTACGAGAAATGGATTGAATGACAAGAGACCCTATATAAAGCCGAGCTGAATTAATGGGGGGAGTAGTAAAACCTCGATAGTAAAAACTGCGATAAGTGTGGAGCGCGAATTAAAGGCGATATTGATTGATAGTGAAGTGATTTTCGTGATACAGACAGTTGAAATAAAAATTTATAGACAAGTGAATAACATTTTAATTATTTGTAAAATAGTGAAATTGATGATTGTGCAACCTTAGTAAATAAACTCTTTTAACTTAATTTCAAAGACAGTGCGTTTTCACTTTTCCGGAACATTAACATTATCGGCCGCGAAACACAGCACGCGACAATATATTGGATGGTACTGTTTATATGATATGATATAGTGAAAATTTTGTAAATAATTTGTTGGGAAACCTGTGTACAAAAGCCAAAAAAAAAATTTAGGCTGCAGTATTTTCATTGTAAATTTTTCGATATTTCTCGACTTGGGCCTATGAAATTCAGAATAGTAGCCGATGTAGCAAAAGGATCTTTCCAAGAACTTTATCGGTTATGCGAAAAATAGGCCACTTGTGTTTTGTCGTCACAGTTACCGGCTCAATACAGTACACAACTCGTCAATTATGTGTTTTTTTTTTTGCTTTAGCACTACAGCACCTTTCGGGCCTTCGCTTCGAGATAATTAGAGTATCTCATTATCTTGATCGAATGTATCTTCACTCCACTAAGTGATATGGTCACGAGCACGCTTTGGCCATGTGCCCGTCCACTCAGATGCGATACTTTCTGATTTTAACCAGCACGTATCAGAACTGAACGGGCTTATAGTCCGTCCGAAGTATCACTCGAACTAAATCTCGTTGGCACCAACGAGACTCAAACCAGAGACCACTACACCACGCGGACTATCGATTGTGTTTAAGTTAGTATACATTCGGCAAACTGCTCCAGTAAGCGCCAGAGCTGTGCAATGATTGAATCCAAGTAATCTGATACAGAGAATATGTCACTTCCACTAGTCTTTCTCAGGGAGGCTATGGCTTTGAACGACCACATCTAGATTATTAATGACATTTAAATGCAAATAGTGTCCGTCGTATCTTAAAGTTGACTATTGTGATTGCTCAAATTGCAGGGCAATGTTAAGAATGTGATGCTCTGAGTACCGTCACTAAAACGCGCACGTGAAGTTCTTTTTCACAAGTGCAAATAGAGACGGTTGAGTGCAACCCTTTCATTTTATGAGTTGGTGTAACCTAAAAGCCATGATTTGATTTGAACTAAAACATGTTCCAAAATGGAGCATGATGCGGAGGTTTGTCCTCCTTACCTTGGAATAAGTAATGAATGTAGTGTCAATGCACTAAATGAAAATGTGAAAAAAAGGACAAGTGTTGGGCACCGACAAGCTCAGAGCAAAGGAGAAAAAAGATTACAGAATCGCCTCTATAGCGACAGACTTAACGTTTAATTTTACACCATCAGTGTCGATGGTTACTAATAACAACTTAACTAGCAATGTGGACACAAATCAGCCTAAAAAAAAGTTAGTCCCACCTGTCCAGGGCAAATCAAAGAGATACGACCCACAATCAAAAAAAGTCTTCTTAGTAATTATTGAATGGCAAATCAACGGTAAACCTATCAGTTTTACAGCAATGAGATTTTTTATCCTCAACAAACAAGCCACATGCAATGTCACGAATGTCAAGCAAAATGGATTAAGACAAATTTTTCTTTGATAACGACGTCCTCAAGAAAAAGAACATAAATGTCTTCATTCTAGGCAGCTATATCTGCAGGTATGGTGTAATTCGGGATGCTGAATTAGACTTTGACATAAAGAGCTAGTTGAAATAGCAAGGCCTTCCAACAAGATGGGAATGTTATTAATGACATCAAGCTAATCAACGCCACAAGACTCAACGGTAGAAACCTTGAGAAGGCTGACAACTTTAATCCGACAAGATCAGGTAAGATACCGGTCTTAGGCAATACCCTCCAAAATTATCTGAAAATCGCAATCTTCAATGCTAATGCCGAACATTTTAAATTGCGACCCAGATAGTGCAGGAACTGTGGTAGGTTGGGTTACCCCACCTCCATCTGTTAAGACAAAACACCGAGATGTCTTGTTTGCTATGTAACAGTAAGGAGCATATGGCCACGGAACAAATATGCCCCAAATGGGTTGAAAACAAGCATGAAGTAGAAGTCAGCTTTATATTAAATGTCACCAATAAAAAAGCACAGGCGATTATCAATGAAAACAAGTATGATGGGCTTGACCTTGAAGACATAGTTCAAATGGATTTTTCTCAATTGAAGAGATACAAACTTTCTAATAAGAGAAGCCCGGTAGATGTTAGAAAAGTCTTAATGAAACACACATGTTCGAGTGCTTCCAACAGTGGAAAACTGCGAACGCCCCATCAAGCCCATAACCATAAATTCCTACAAAACAAAGGATGTTGAAAAAATAAAACACGAATTATGCAACTTAAAAAAAAATAAATAAAATATTGCCGCTTGTGCAAATTGAGATCGAAGGGCTCGGCCACATTGCGATACGACTGTCATGTCGATTGATTTTTTTTCTGGGTCCGGCGTCACCAAACCTACAGAGAATTTATTGTACATCGCTCCTTTGACGTCCTTCGTAACCTAGCCTCATAGATTTTAGCTAGTTATAAGTAGATAGTTAAGTTATGTTAAGCTTGTAATAAGTTCAGTACAGGTTTTTGCCGAAATTTTTCTAGCTAGTTATAATATTCACATAGAAATACGATACTACACATAGTTCCAAATAATGTTCAAACGATGGTGAAAAGAAAAATTATATAAAAAAATGGATTGATTTTCAAGCAAATATGAACACACTGCGATAAGATTTGCAAATTAACTTCAGGCATGCGCAGAACTGATATGCTCATTTAAAGGTATGTCTTTACTAGGAACACATGGGCTCCATTTTGTTTAAGACAATCAGTATGATATTGAGATATGACGAATACGCAAAGAGTGGCGGCGTTATTATTACTAAAGCGAGGGGCACGTTGCAGGGAAAAATTAAGAAAATTAATACTGACAAACGCAAAAAAACCGAGAATTAAATTTATTTAAAATATTCAAATTGATAGCAGGGACAGCAAAGATAATACAAACTAAGTAGCATCACAGTATGAAATTTCCTTAAAATTTTATCTATTTATAAAACCCTTTCTTTAAGCATTATCTATAAAATTGGCTCATATTTCCTTTAATGCAACTGTAATTGGCATACGGACAGACAAACAAACGGCATTCATTTGGGTTTAGTTCAAGCCTTCTAACTCATTTGTGCGCTATGCAAGAAATTTCCATGCATGCCATCATTAAATGTCCAAATGATGTGAGCCTACGCCAGTATCACAAACACTCCCTAACGGAAAATTATCATACCTAGTAAACTAGTTTTAGTAGTTGTGGTTGGTATTATAAGTGATTTCAGGTGTTGCGTTTTTGGTGTCTGTGAAAATAGCGAAGGTGCTATTGGAGTGTGATTCTATTGAGATTATGGCTTCATATATTGCTTTTATTTCGGCATTTGTTACACAGGGGTCATTGTTGGCGCTGAATTTATCCTCTTTGTGTTATAGTGATAGTTGGCTATTCCCGTTCCTAGATAATTTTTTGCTGGATCGGTGAAGAAAATGTTAATGTTGTTTTTTTAGGAGTTTTTGTAAGGCGTATTCTATTGATTTATTAAAGTTGTAATTTATTAGATTATAAATGTTGGGGATGTTGTTCATGAAGTTGTCTGATTGGAAGTTTATATTATGTGGATCCGGTTACAAGGACCCTTAACATGAGTTATTGAAGAAGTTGGAATATTTGTTACATACATATGGTAGAGAAGTTTGAGTTTTTGTTATTTTCGATGATGATTTCTCTGAACTTTTTACAGTATCGGCTTTTTCCGATTTCCTTGGTTAGGAGTTGTTCTGCTCTTAGTTTTTCAGGTATTTCTTTAGCCAGGACTAGGGTGAGTATATTGGAAGCTGTTATTGGGACACCCAGACATTTTGTTTTGAGGCTGTCTATTTTGTTTAGGAAGTATTTAGGAGCATGTATTAGGTTGGTTATATTTGTTTCTATTATTGGTCTAATTAGAGATTTAAAAGTATTTATTGCTTTGCTGGGTGAGAGTCCGTGGTTTGGGGAGCTGATTTTAGATGCTATGTTGGTTGTTTTTTCCGCTTTTCTAAGATTTTTAAATTAATTTTGGTTGTTAAATGTTCTCCCTAAGAGGGTGAAATTTTTTACCCAATCTATTGGTTTGTTATTATACGAGTATTCTATTTTGTTTGCATTTACTTTGTTGGCGAAAAATTCGATTGCTTGAGATTTATCTAAATTTAAGGGGAGATTTAGTTTGTTGCAATATTCAGAGAAAAGTTTGAATTTAAGTTGGAGGTTGGTGAAGCTATGTTGCCTGATTTTGCCTTTGCTAATTAAAAAGAAGTCATTAGCAAATTGTATGAGCCAGGTTTGGTTGTCTTAAATTTTATGTAGGCAATAGGTTAAATAAGAGTGGGCTTAGAACGTTCCCCTGAAGTAGTCCATTGTTTATTGTGATAGAGTCCTTGCCAAAGTATAGGTATCTGTGTAATAAGAAATTTAGGATCCAATTTAAGTAGTCTTTATTAATGTTTAATTCTGACATGACTTTGCACAGCTCTGGAATGTTTACTCTCTCGTATGCACTGGCTACATCGCAGCTGATGACCAAGTGCTTTCTGTCCTTTTGTTTTTGTTGAGTAAGTGAATAACAGTGTTGATGCACTTGCTTGCAGGTTTGCCACTTCTATATGCGAAGTTTCTGAGTTGGTTGTTATATTCAACTATCGAAGAGATTCTGTTTTTCAATAAGCTATTGATTATTTTTAGTTGGATATTAATTAGAGTAATGGGTCTGTAGTCTTCGTAAAGGTATAGGGGTTTGTTTTTTTTTGGGGATAGGTATGATTTTTATATCTCTGAGTTCATTGTGGATATTGTTATTTTTGAAGCTTTAATTTATTGAATTTAGGAGTAGTGTTGTGGAGATTCAGTGATTTTCTGAATTGTAGCCTATGACATATTTTCCAGGAGCTGTTCTTTTTTCTGCTTTCCTTAGACTATGACGGTATCGGGGCGGTCCAGAGAGTATTTAGAGGTTGGTGTGAATTGTTTCCTATCCCATCAGTTGGTGTGAATTGTTTCCTGTCCCATTGAGATCTGGGAGTATTATTTTTGTTATTTTTTATCGCGCTTACAAAATTCCAAAATTGTTTGACTCCATTCTTTTGTTTAATTTCATTCATTTTGTTGTCCCATAATTCTCTTTTGGCTGCATTAACTTTGTCTTTGTTTTTAGGGTTCATAAGTTAGGGATCAAGGTTTGTAAGCCAGTCCGTATGTTGTAAGTTGTTAGTTCTCATCCTATCTTGCCTGAGATTTGTTAAAGTTTGTATTATTTCTTTTATTAGGTTTGAATCGATTTGGATTTGTTTGGAATTTTCGCTTTGATTTTTAAAGTTGTTGTTTAGTAGGTTTGTTATTCTTTCTAGAGAGGTAGTAGTACTTGCTGATTTGAAGATATTTTTAGAAAGCGAGTTTTTGTCCATTAGTGGGTTGTTTGTTAGAAATAGTAGCTGGCTGCTGCCTGGGATAGTTTAAGTTCTGTTTGAAGGAGGTGGGGTTGAATTTTTCAGTATTTTAGCATAAGGTTTGTTTAGTAAGATCTTGTTTATTTCGTTATTCGAATTCCTGGTGCTTTGATATTTTGTTTTTGTGAAAAGAAGAAAAGCTGATTCCATTGAATCGTTGTCTTTTAGTAGTTCATATTAGTTGCCGTTGTGTAGGTAAATTTTTGCTTCTTTCAGGCTGATGGTTTTCATGAAACTGATTTTGATTTCAATCTTATAGTTTATCCATCGTTGACTTTAAGCAAGCATTCAACAGTATTGACCGTAACGAACTGTACCAAATAATGCTTTGCTTTGGCATCCCAGCTAAATTAGTCCGTCCTACCAAAATGACAATGACGTCGACGACCTCCCAAGTCCGCATCAATAACCAACTCACTGATGCCTTTGACACAAATATCGCAGGGAGATGGGCTGGCTCCGTTGTTATTGAATTTGGCTCTGGAGTACGTCATAAAGAAGCTACCTGTCGATACACGAGGTACACGGACGACATCAACATTTTGTCAAGGTCATTAACAACTGCCATAGAACTCTTCCTGAAACTCGACTACACATCAATGAAAATAAAACAAGGCTCATGATGCAGAGGAAAAATACCTCAAATACACAACGTATCACACTTGGCGAATACAGTATCGAAAATGGGGACGAATTTGTGTGTTTAAGCGCCTAAATAAGGAAAATGGGTAATGAGAGAGACGAAATACGCCGAAGAATACAGCTCGCAAATAAAATATATTATTCAGCTTTAATGATTTTGAAGATCAGCTGCATACACTGGAAAAACAAAGCTCCAAGTATACAAATCTGTGGTAAGACCTGTGTTATTCTATGGGTGAGAAAAATGGACCCTAACCCAAGCATCCGGAAATATATTGAACCCCTTTGAGCGACGGGTCCTGAGGCGAATAATCGGAGCGAAGCTAGACGGGGACCAATGGCGAATTCAATACAACTATGAGCTGTATGAAATTTTTTGACGAACCGGAGGTCTCAACAATTGTAAAACTGCGGAAGCTGCAATGGGCTGGCCACATGAATCGTATGGACGAACAACGGATACCCAAAAAGGTATTCGCTCGGAGTACTGAAGGCCGGAGACCAGCGGAGAAACCGAGGAAACGGTGGTCTGACTCGGTCGACGAAGACAGTTCATCGCTGCTCGGATTTCGAAATTGGAAGACGCGGTCAATAAACCGGGACAATTGGAGGCGCTATTTGCAGGAAGCGAAGGCCCGAGAGAGGCTGTAGTGCTACGAAGAAGAAGAAGTTTATCCATTTAGGGCACGTTTTGTTCATTGTGCTGTGATAAAGATCACCACATAGGAAACAATTTATACTTTTGCCGTGCTTGTCATTGCAATCCTTGTCGCCACATTTTTCGCATCTTACTTTCTCCTTGAAATTCTTTGCAGAAAAATTATGTGTGTCCTAGTCTTAAGCATTGCTTTGGTCTGATGTAGTAGTATTCTACAGGCATTTAAAGATATTCAAGTCTAATCTCGTCTGGGAGTTCGTCGCCTGAGGAAGGCCTTGATTGTTTTGCGTAGGAATGAATTTTTCCCTATTTTCAGGGTCTCGTTTTATAATTCTATAGACATTCTTTTTTTTTATGTTTTTTAGTGGGATGACAAGTGAATTGTATGAAATTGCATTTTTCGGGATTTCTTCTTCAGTAAGGCCTTTTTTGATAATGCCGTGCCTCATAGTAAAGTTGTTTGGTATAAATGCTTGTAGTCCAGTTTTTAATTTTTAGTCCATGTGGCTTTGAAGTACTTGAGCGATTGTATTTTTTGTTGGGATTGTGTTCGCCATATTGGTCGTCATTAAGTTTTCTATTTCTTCTATGGGATGGAATTTGCGTGGGATGTTTCTAAAGAATCTTGCTACGTTGTTTGGGTTTTTAATTAAATCAATTTCAGAAGCATCCATCGTTTCACTATTTGTGTCTTTTATGTTAAGATTAATTTTTGAACATGTACTCTCTTCTTTATTAAGTTTTATTCTTGTTGTATCAGTTTCATTGCGTTTTTTCCTGATGTTTACTTCTTTACTTTCTTCACGATCAGGTGGGTCTTTCTTTTTTGTTGTATTTTCATCCGTTTTGTAAGAGAAAAAATTAAGTTCTCTTACCTGTTGAAATCCTAAGAAGCTTACATTATTTTGGAAAGATAAAAACAGAAAAGTAAGACTATGAATTCTTTTTGTAGTATGTTAGCTGTCACAATAAATCGATATAGGTTACTTTTGTTTAAATTTCCCAATTTGTTACAAGACACTCACTGCTGTCGATGTGAACTCGAGGAAAGATGGAAAGGGTGTGGTCCATTCCTACACGTGGAAAATTCTATTTGGCCTGACAGCTGGAAAATGTCAGTGCATATATGTAAATCTATGTGTCATCACAGCTAAGGAGAAACAGGTAGAAAATCCGGCGTCTAGGGGCGTACGACGCGGAATCCACAATAAATTGCTTGATTCGGGAAAGTGAAAATAGCATGCAAAGTTTATAGCCTAATAGCCATAAATTGTAGGATGTAGTTCTTTTACAAAGAAATTTGTTCGAAGCCAAGAAATTCCGGGAAAATATTTGTCTTCGGGACGTATTTGCAAGTGAAAAAGTGCTTAAGGCGCAGCCCCCAGTGAAACTGCAAATTTGGGTAAACTTTACAGCCGTTCACCTCAGAAACGTTACGAATATTTGCAAAAATTTTTTAGCAAGAAGTCAGAATGAACCTTTGGCTATCGAATCAACTCATTACATTTTGCAAAAAGTTTATGGCAAAAGTTATTAAATTCAAACAAAAAAGCATGTTTTCGTTAAAAAATGTAGTAGATCTCGGAAACTACTTAACGTACCCAGTTGATTTAGGGTACAGTTGTTAGATCTAAATTATTTACATTGAATTACCTCATCAAAAATTTAAAAAAGTTTTTTGCAAAAAATCTTCTAGAACAAAATGTGGAAATCAGAGTGTGCAAATTACACATTTTGTTCTAAGAAATTTTTTGCAAAAAATAAGCCCAAATTAATGCCGTTTGTTTAACTGTCAGTCCACATGACAATAGTTTTTGAAAAATTTTTTGTATTGATGCTGGCATGCATGGAAGTTTCTTGCATAGCGCACAAATTAGTCAGAAGGCTTGAGCTGAACCCAAATGAATGCCGTTTGTTTGTCTGTCTGTCCGTATGTCAATAGTTTTGGAAAGATTTTTTGCATTTCTTCAGTCTAATCATTGAAGCGGCAATAAAATGACATTTGCATTAAATGAAATGTGAGCCAATATTACAAAGATAATGCTTAAAGAAAGGATTCTATAAATTCGTAAAATTTTAAGGAAATTTCAGACTACGACACTACGTTATTTGTATTACCTTTGGTGTCTCTGCTACCAATTTTAATATTTTAAATTTATGGGCTTGTGAGTATTTGTTTCCTTAATTTTTTCCTGCAGCGTTCTTAATTTTTCCCTGCCCTTCACCTTAGTAATAATAATGCCGCCGTTCTTTGTGTATTCGTCATAACTAAATTCACACTGATTGTCATAAACAAAACGGAGCATGTGTGTTCCCGGCAAAGACTTACTTTCAAATGAGCATATCATGCCTGAATTTCCTTTTGCAAATCTTGTCGGAGTGTGTTTATATTTGGCTCTAAGGGATGCATCAGACTACGACTATATAGTCGCATTTCTGTCGCAAGTTACACATGGTTAAATGGAAGCCCGCACACTGCGATTCTCGACAATTTTGTCCAGGTCGGCAGACGCAGGAATTTGCGATTTTTCCTAAAACCAGTTTAGTAGGTAGTCTTTGTGATACTCGCGCAAGCGCACATTATTTGGACATTTGACGCTGACGTGCATGGAAGTTACTTGCATAGCGCACAAATCAGTTAGGGCATGTGTTCCTGGCAACGACATACCTTCAAATGAGCATATTAGTTTTGCGCATGCCTGAAGTTTCTTTGCAGATCTTGTCGCAGTTTGTTCGTATTTGCGTCTAAAGATCGCTGGTTACGACAGTAAAATCGCAATGTGGCCGAACCCTAACGGATCGATCAGACTACGACTATATAGTCGCACTACTTTCGCAAGTTACACATGGTTAAATGGAAGTGCGCACACTGTGATTTGCGCCAATTTTGGCCAGGTGGGCAGTCGCAGGAGTTTGGGATTTTTCCTAAAACCAGTTCAGTAGTAGTAGTAGTAGTGCATGGAAATTTCTTACATAGCGCACAAATGAGTAAGCGCATGTATTGCTGGCAAAGGCATATCATCAAATGAGCATATTAGTTCTGCGCATGCCTAAAGTTCCTTTGCAAATTTCTCGTTACGACAGTAAAATCGCAATGTGGCCGATACTCGAGTTCCGAACGCGGTATATTAGGCTATACCACATGTCTGGCTGGGCTCATCTTGACACTAAGGGTTCGGCCACATCGCGATTTTACTGTCGTACCGAGCGATTTTCAGAAGAAGATTTGCAAAGGAACTTCAGGCATTATTTTTTTTTGTGGTAGGGAGGTGAAGGCATTTAAGCCCGCCGAGTCTGGCAGTGTGGGACTCCCATGGAGGATACCCTTGGACTACCCACTAAACACCTCCCCTGTCAATCTGAGAACCTAGCCTGGAACCGTTTTGTTACGCCGTGGGGCGCCTTCAAGCTGGGGAGTCCCTTTCCTAGCGGGAGGGGAGAGGAGAAGAGGAAATGCCAGAAGAGCGATCCCCCAGCCCCAGCGCCTCCGGCTGCTGTGAGTCCCTTTTATATTTTAGGACTGCCCGAGCATAATGTGCCACCTGGTTCCATTTGTCAACCGATTCGAGCATCACCGCAACTATATTATCCGGTGTGAGCTCTCCCGTCTCGTTGTAGAGTTTCCTTCGCAGCCTGACCTATTTTGTACACGCAAAAATGTGTGATAGGCATTGTCCTCCTCTCCTGGGCAAAACCGACAATCGGGGGACCGTGGCTTACCGATCTTGTGCAGGTAAGACTGAAAACACCCGTGCCCGCTCAAAAGCTGGGTTAGATAGAAGTCAGTCTCACCATGCCTTCGATTTAGCCACGGTCTCACATCCGGGATGAGGCGCGCAATCCACCTTCCCTTCGTGCAATTGACCCAAGACTGCTGGGTCTGCATTGAGCGCGCGTTGTCTCTCCTCGCGGACAACGATCTCCCTCGCATCCTCGTTTCGGCGCAGGTAAATAGCGCGGCGCTCTCTAGCAAGGAGGGCGACAGGTATCACGCGTGCAATCACTCTCACCGCCGAGTCGGAGACTGTTGGATACGAAGATGCAATTCTCAGTGCTTCTCTTCTCTGTACCTGTGCCAATCGTTTTCGGTATACCTCCTTGCTGAGAGCGTCGCCCCATACCTCTGCTCCGTACAGTAGCACTGACCCTACAGCACTCATCAAGAGGCGTCTTCTTGATGGGCTGGGTCCCCCTACGTTGGCCATAAGTCGACTCAGGGCCGATATTCCCGAAGCAGCCTTCTCAGCCGTTGCCCTGATTTGCTCAGAGAAACTCATCTTCGAGTCGATCAGTAGCCCCAGGTACTTCACCGCTGGCTTCGATTGGATTTGTATGTCTCCAATACTGATCATCCTTACTCTAGGGATTCTCTTTTTTGTCAAGATGACCACTTCGGTTTTCTCCAGTGCTGAACTGAGCCCGCGAGCAGTCATCCAGTCCCTCACTCGGCGCATTAGCATACCTAGCCTAAGTTGCGCTTGTTCAACGGTGCGTCCGGCGACCAGAGCCGCAACATCATCCGCATAGCCGACCAAGCGCGACTCATCTGGCATCTCGAGTCTCAGTAGCCCGTCGTAAGACACGTTCCACAGGTCCGCACCAAGGATAGATCCTTGGGCAACACCCGATGTAATTTCCATCCTTCGTTGGCCCTGTGTCGTGTCGTAGAGCAGGCTTCGGTCCTTTAGGTAGTTCCTCAAAAGCCGCATTAGATATTCTGGAACATGAAAAGAGTTTTCCAGCGTGTCCAGAATATCCACCCATCTAGCGGAGTTGAAGGCATTCCTGACGTCGAGTGTCACCAACAGGACGATCCGTCGCTTAGTGCGACTATATGCCTCTGCCTTTTGGACTACGTTCACCACCTCTGCAATCGCACCAATGGTAGAACGTCCTGCTCTAAAGCCGTACTGCCGAGGAGATAGGTCCCCAGCAGCACGAATCGCGTCAGTGAGTCTTCCCTTGATGAGTTTCTCTAGCACTTTCCCAGCCATGTCTAGCATGCATAACGGGCGGTATGCAGACGGCGATTCGGGATTTCCCTTCCCCTTGCTGATCAGCACGAGCCTCGCCACCTTCCATCGTACCGGGAAAACCCCGTCCCGTAGGCAAGCGTTGAATGTGCTGAGCAGCAAGTCAGGACAATGGTGATAGACGAGCCGCAACACCTCAGCTGGAACACCATCTGGACCTGGAGCCTTCCTCGCTTTCAATGAGAGGACTGCCTCCTCCAGTTCCAGCTGTGTGAAGAGTGGGCACTCTACTGCTGTTTCACCATGGACAGCGTCAACACGGACGGGATGGGCGGGGAAGAGTCCCCGCACTATCGCGTTCATCTTTTCCGCGTCATGTATACAAGGCTTCCGTAGGGCACCAAGTTTCCCCATGACCAGCTTGAAGCCAAGGCCCCACGGATCCTTGTTCACATTGTCCACTAGGTCTTGCCAGCAGCGAGCCTTGCTACTGTTGATCAGTTTGCGAAGGCATTTCCTGGCCGACTTATATGCTGCCACCTGGTTGCATGCCTCGTCACGGTTCCGCGCCCGTTGAGCCTCACGCCGAAGCTTGTGACACTCCCTCGGCTTTTCAGTGATTTCAGTAGACCAGCAGTACACTGGGGGCTTGCCGTGCCGGGGTCTTCGACGGGGCATAGAAGCGCAGCAAGCAGTCGTGATTATGCTCATAGTAGAGTTCACCACGTCTTGAGCTGCCAGCTCTTCCGTCCCCTCCGGAGCTCCCTGCAATGGCTCACCTGCTGTGAGAACCTTGACGAACCTCTCGACGTCCATTCTTCCAATGTTCCATCCAGTTGTAGAAGGCCGAGAGCACGGACGTCGGGAGATAGCATCACTTATCTCAAACAGAATGCACTGGTGATCAGTGGCTGAGTAGTCCTCTAATACTTTCCAGTTGTGTATCCTCCGTACTAAGGACTCCGAGGCGAATGTCATGTCCGGTATGGTTCCCTCACAGCCAATACGGCGGAAAGTCGGCGTATTTCCGGAGTTTAGTACGACGAGGGCCGTCCTGGCCGCCATTTCCAGGATTCGTTTTCCCCGCGGATCCGTCTGAGGCATGCCCCATTCGATTGCTTTAGCATTGAAGTCGCCCCCAACGAGCACTTTACCCTCTGCGTTCGAGACAGCGCCCTCCAAAGCATTAAGCTTGGCTTGGAAAGATGATATCGACTCGTTAGGCGTTAGGTACACACTAAAGAAGGTGATCCCTGAGCACCGAACCCACACGAAACCATCCCCCCGTCCACAACTCTCCGCTTGAAAGTCACTGTTCCGAACCCAGATAGCGGATAATGCAGGACTTTTATTATGGTGTTGCTCACTCAGCAGCAAGAAGTCGGCTTTCCTGTCCCTCGCAAACTGCTCAAGCAGATTTTGGGCGGTTGAACTGCGGTGTAGGTTTAGCTGCAGGATGCGGGTCATCGAAGCTCTGATTTTGCCTTGGCTAGGGCTTCCTGGAACACCCGGCATTTTCCTGATCCCAAGACGTGTCCAAAATCAAGTTTTGGATCAGCATCCCTGCAAAAGATACAGTGTGCCTCCTTCGTACACTCTTTTCTTTTATGACCCATTTCACCGCATTTGTAACATAGGGAACTCCTATCGGGTCCTTTGCATACTTGTGTGGTGTGACCATAACCAATGCATTTGAAACATTGAAGAGGCGTTGCTCTTCGCCGTATCCTACAGACAACCCGCCCAATTCGTACTTTGCCCTTGTTCAGGAATTGTTCGGCGTCCTTTTTGGGCAAGTCAAGTATGGCCATACGCTGTCCCCTGTTGTTTTCTGGTGTCAGTCTCGCTTTGATCCTTCCCACGCTAGGGAACTCCTTTTTGATGGCCTCTTCTACCTCGGCCAGAACCGTCACGCAGTCTATGTCTCGTATTTCGGTCGTTGCCATCGGCTCGAGCGGGGCTATAGTTGCGCTTTTGCCGAGGACTTTCTTTACTGCGTCACAGAATGCATCTTTATTGCCGGCCTCTGCTCCGAATTCGAACAGTATGTGGCCCGACCGCGTTGGTCGTACTACCTTAATGGTAGTATTGGTGTCTTCGGGCGTTACGTTTCCCCTGATGTCCCGCAGCACCTCCGCGTAAGATCGGCCATCTTGGGGCTTTACAAGCAGTGCCTGCTGCCGGGGTCTTCGTCGGGGCTTCTGCCTCTCCTGTTTTGCATCAGATCCTTTTTCTAATTGGGCGTCCGTACGAACTTTACTTTCTGGCTTTTTTTGAAGGAGTTTCTTTGCAGTTTTCTTCGTTCCTTTTGTAAGCACTGTCTGGAACCCCTGATCTGGTGCTCCACGCCCGTCAAGTGCCTCTTCCTTCCTTCGTTTATCCCGATCTCCTTCGATTGGGCTAGACGCCATTCTTTTATTGACTTTTAATGATGGAGCTATCTGCATGTCGTCTTTAGATTTCGCCCCAAGCGCCTCTTTAGCCTTCTGTTCATCTTCGGCCCTTAACCAGCTCCTCCGATAGTGCCCTATACGATCAAGGAGCTCCTCTAGTTCAAGGAGCCCCACCTTTGCTGCTTCGCTGATTTTTGGGGAGTCGCATGCAGATTGTATTCTTTTCAGAACATCTCCCGCTTTTCGAAGTAGTCTTTCTTCTTCGTATCTCTGGGCCGCAATTGTACCTTGCAACCATCCTTGGGAGAGGTTTTCGCGTTCCGTTTCCGAGTGCAGTACTTCCGCCACATTTTCAACGTTGGCGGTACAATCACGCGGTGTCTGGTCACTCTTTGCTTTTAGTGCCGTAATCTCCTCGTTTGCTTCTGGATTTTTCGTTGCAATGTCGGGATTTGTGACCCTTGCATCGGTCGCTTTAGTAACGATCGCAGCGGTGACAATCGAATTTTCGGTGCTCTTTATGTTATCTTCCACTGCTCGAACACCTGAAGCATCCTGCCGAGTCTCCCGCTTCTCCTTAATAGGACGCTCGGGCGTTCGCATCATTTTTTTGCTGCGCCCAAACGCCGCAGGAATCTCAGTCTGCACCAGACTGTCTGCTGTTCTCCGTTTTTCGTCTATCGTCACTGTCGCCGTGTTAGTCTTTATTTTCGTGGTTAGTACAGCTCTCGATGAACTTCAGGCATGCGCAGAACTAATATGTTCATTGGAAGGTATGTACTTGCCAGGAATACATGCACTAACACATTTGTGCGCTATGCAAGAAATTTCCACGCAGGACAGCGTCAAACATGTGCGCCTGCGCGAGTATCACAAAAACTTCCTACTAAACTAGTTTTAGGAAAAATCGCAAATTCCTGCGACTGCCGACCTGGCCAAAATTGTCGCAAATCACAGTGTGCGCGCTTCCATTTAACCATGTGTAACTTGCGACAATAGTGCTACTATATAGTCGTAATCTGATCCATCCCTAAGTGGACCAGATTATTAGCTAATCATAAACACACCCCGAGCTGTTAAGTTACAAGTGGTATTTCTAATGTCAGGTATTTTTGCCGGCGAGAAAATATAGACTTTAACGCGGAAGGAAATCGCTTTAAAAGGTGGATTTTCGGTAAGCATAGTGGTTTTAATTGCTTAAAGTAAGGTTGGAAAAAACACCTCAGAAAGATAATTTTGAGTTCAAAACAGCGTGCTTCTGTCTTTCGCTATCTAGCCTTCTTAGTAGCAAGATTGCGATGATTAGAGTCTGTTATAAATGTGATGTTTCGGCACAGCTTTCCATTGAGCACATACCAGATTTTTCATATTTTCAAGTATCCGCAACAAGTTGATTTTAAAAGCTATTAAGTTAATCAAGCTTCAGTCAATTCATATACTTAATTCTTTTTAATAAGACTTCATTTGATTGTTAGAGTTGCTCATGAAGCCAATCTGTATCGCTAATTCTATCAACAGCCAACTATCCGATGAGATGGCAGGATTTAACGAATAAGATTTGCAGATATTAAATACGTGTTTTATTTTGAGAGCTACCGAAAATTGCCATTTTGTATGCTTGTTTTGTTGCTTTTCCGGAAAGCGATGAATTTATGAAAATAATTTTCGCATTAAAAAGTGTAATTTTTTATGGTGTTATCAATTTATTTGGCTACTGCATATTCAAAATTAGATTTGAGAAGCAGTAAAGATGGCATGATGAGTCAGTTTTTCTATTCAAGTGGCATAATTTATAATATAAAAACATATTTCAGATCCTAAACAAAGTCGGTACTAGGCTGCTGGAGCCCATTATGGCAGTTCAAATTATAGCTCCGGTTGCATTCATTCCTACGATATTAATAGATTTACTTAAAAGAAGAGCCCTTATCAATAATACGTACATCAAAGACACGTATAGTAAGGTGAGTTTTGTACATTGTGTATGATAGTTATGTGTTAATTGCAATCGTTATAGGTCATAGAATGTTCTGTTCCTCTGTCAGAGATGCCGGGCTATTCGAGTTTTTTACGTAAAATTAGCTCCGGTAAAGCTAGTGTAACAATGCAACCATCCGGATATGTACCAATGAGTTCACAAGAGGAAACGTTGGCCGAGCGCAGAGCACTTGGGTTGCGATAAGATATAGCGGGATAAGCGATATAGCGAATGAACTGTCAAAGGCTTTCCCTGAATCGTAATTAATTACGATGTATGAAACTTATTTTTATCATTTTTGTTTCTTATTTTGGTAGTGGATATGTTCTTTGCAAAATGACGAGCAACAAAACAAATAAATTGATTCCAAAATGTATTGCCAAGTTAATTAGATGTATCTATGAAAAAAAAATCTGAAATTCAATTTTCTGAACGGGAGGGCTCCAAAACCCATTTTAACTATTCTCATGAAGTTAAAGTTCTATTCGCATGAAGTTAAAGTTCTAAGTTTGCTTCTTCAAGAAAGGCAATTAATTGAGCTAGTGCTTCTTCATTGTTCTTATTAAAAAATTTTGCTATGGGGTAGTTATGTTGAAAGATTTCATACTTGTTCCTTAGAGTTTCAAAGTGTTCACAGTTTAGAATTCTGTGTTCAAGATCGTCTGTGATGTCGCACCACTTAATCCCTTGGGATGGAACTATTTTTGCTTTTTTAGGGTTCTGTAAAATAATTTTACAAAACCCTTCTAAACTCGCGTCCTGTCTGTCTGTCTGTCCGTCTGTCCGTCTGTCTGTCTGTCTGTCTGTCTGTCTGTCCGTCCGTCCGTCCGTCCGTGTGTCACAGCAGTTTTTCTCGGAAACTACTTAAGCTGGTAGCATCAAATTTTGTATGTAGATGTAAAGTGGTGCTCTCTTCAAAGTTCAAGTACAAAAAAATTTTATAAGGTATTTAAGGGGGGTCTCCCCATGTAGGGGAGTTACCCCCCGAAAAAAAAATTTCATTGAAGGTAGCCGATATGGGTATCAAATGAAAGGCCATGATGAGAACTTTTCAAAACAGGTCTTAGTTTGGCAAAGTTTGCTTCGAGGGGCGCACAGGGAGGGGAAATACACGGAAAATTTGTGTCCCCCCTCGCGATTGGACATCTGTGATCCGAAAAATCTGAAAAAAATCAAGAATGTAGGCCTTGATGAGTACAACAAACACATGAGAAGTCGCAATTCACTCAACTTTGTTAGTAATAGTATGATTTATCGATTTTATGTTTTCTTGAATAAAATCTTAACGGTACCCTTAAATTCTATGAAATTCAGTACCCAGATGATTATTTATAAGGTTAATTAACCCTGCAAGTTTCATAAAGATTGAATCATATTTAGCGAAGTTATAGTGGTTTCAATTTTCCTGTATTACTATGGAACAATATGCCCTGCATGTATTACTATGGCAACATATGGCTATGGAACAACATGCGCTTTTTACCGACTCAGACACCACAGTTTTGCTAGGATTTGCATGAAAATTTCAGGAATGATAGGTGTCATGAATACCTTTGAGAATCAGTTCAGCTAGTGGTATCAGTAATCGTAAAACAAAATAGTGGCTGTTTTAAATGCGAAGATTGAATAATTTTGAGTTATTTTTTCCCAACTTCAACGTTTAAGGTGCATGCTTTGAACACTTGATTCAATTTAATGAATGACTGAAGATGAGTACCTACAATTAATACTCATAAGTGAAACAAGTCAAGGAGGCGGGAGGGAGCTTCTAGCAAAAGGGCTTTGTAACAACTCTAGGATTCGAAAAAATTGGCTATTAATCGATGATAACAGTACAGGAGAGTGGCCCCTGAAAAAAAATTCATCAAACGTAGCCGATATGAGTATGAAATGAAAGTTTTCATAGGAGCTTTTCAAAACAGTTCTTAAACTGTCAGTTTTTGCTTCAGTGGGGCACAGGGGGGAAATACATGAAAAATGTGTTACCTCCCTCGCGAATGGACATCTGAAATAATTATCAAGGGAGATATTTATGAGTGTAACAATAACAAAAACCTCAGAAGTCTAAATTCGTTCAACTTTGTTAATAATAGTATGATCTTCGAATTTCATAGTTTCTCCAATAAAATCGTCATTGACATGCTTCTTGACTTTATTCAATCTGGTGACTGCATTTTGAAAATTGAATACAAAACCCTTATGACATGAGCGTAGGTCTGTTTACCCAACTTGTTTAATCTCTTGTGGTTGTAGGTTCTGATGAGGAGAATTCTGTTTATTTGTTTTTGCGTGTTGCTGTTTGGTGTGAAATCGTGAAACCATGGTTTTGTTCTGAAAATGAGGTCAGTTTGTAGCCAGGGGCTGTATGCTAGGTTTTTGATATTATTTCGGTAGTATTCATGCCATTCTATGTTTATGGATTCATTAATCTTTTTGATAGCGTCGTCCCATTCAAGAAATGAGTCGACCTCTTCGCCTTCACTTGTGGCCAGTTTAGCTGCTTTGTCAACCAATTCGAAGCTGTGAAATTTTGTCACTTTTGATATCCAGTATAAGAGTCGTAGTGAGTTACGTCTATTGTTGAGTGTTTTTCTGATTTTTTCTGTGATGACTTTGTGATTTGTGTTGTTTATGATCACTTTTATTGTGTTCTTGGAGTCGGTGAAAATGGCTATGGTATTATTGGGTTCAGATTCCGCGTAGTTTATAGCTTCCTGAGCAGCTTTAAGTTCTGCATTTGCGGCTGTTGGGGCTGTGTTTAAGCAGTATTTTAGTATCTTTTTGGAGTTATAGCAGTGTATGGCAATGCCAGTATCTAGTTTGTTTTTTGCCGCATCCGTGAAGTATATATTAGCTTTGTTACTAGTGAGGTATTGTACCACTGCTTCAATCGAATTGCTGAAGTTTTCAGAGTTTATTGTCTTGTTGGGGATGTTGTGCATGAAACTATTAGATTGAAATTTTATATTGTGCGGATTTCGTAGTGCAGAACCCAAACAGGTGTTGTAGATGTCGACGTTTTTTTTTGTATACTGTGGCATAGTTTGCGTTTTTTTGATTTTCCGAGATCATTTCTTTAAGTCTTGTCGGTATAGGTTTTAACCTATTTCTTTGGCAAGGAGTTGTTCAGCTTTTAGTCTGGCTGGCATTTGTGCGCTATGCAAGAAATTTTCACGCACGACAGCGTCAAACATGTGCGCCTGCGCGAGTATCACAAAAACTTCCTACTAAACTGGTTTTAGGAAAAATCGCAAATTCCTGCGACTGCCGACCTGGCCAAAATTGTCGCAAATCACAGTGTGCGCGCTTCCATTTAACCATGTGTAACTTGCGACAATAGTGCTACTATATAGTCGTAATCTGATCCATCCCTAAGTGGACCAGATTATTAGCTAATCATAAACACACCCCGAGCTGTTAAGTTACAAGTGGTATTTCTAATGTCAGGTATTTTTGCCGGCGAGAAAATATAGACTTTAACGCGGAAGGAAATCGCTTTAAAAGGTTGATTTTTAGTAAGCATAGTGGTTTTAATTGCTTACAGTAAGGTTGGAAAAAACACCTCAGAAAGATAATTTTGAGTTCAAAACAGCGTGCTTCTGTCTTTCGCTATCTAGCCTTCTTAGTAGCAAGATTGCGATGATTAGAGTCTGTTATAAATGTGATGTTTCGGCACAGCTTTCCATTGAGCACATACCAGATTTTTCATATTTTCAAGTATCCGCAACAAGTTGATTTTAAAAGCTATTAAGTTAATCAAGCTTCAGACAATTCATATACTTAATTCTTTTTAATAAGAGGTATTGTACCACTGCTTCAATCGAATTGCTGAAGTTTACATGAAACTATTAGATTGAAATTTTATATTGTGCGGATTTGGTAGTGCAGAACCCAAACAGGTGTTGTAGATGTCGACGTGTTTTTTGTATACTGTGGCATAGCTCGCGTTTTTTTGGTTTTCCGAGATCATTTCTTTGAAGTCTTGTCGGTATAGGTTTTAACCTATTTCTTTGGCAAGGAGTTGTTCAGCTCTTAGTCTGGCTGGTAATTCTTTAGCTAGAGCAAGCGCTAGTATATTTGGCGCGGTTGCAGGGACCCCGAGACATCGTTTTATGGCTTTGGCTTTCCGACTGTCTATTTCGTTTAGAAAGTAATTTGGAGCGTGAACAATGCTAATTAGATTGTTTTCTATTACCGGTCTTATTAGAGATTTGAAGGTGTTTAATGCCTTTTTGGGGGGAAGGCCATGTTTTGGGGAGCTGATCTTGAATGCTATGTTGATTGTTTTGTTTGCTTTGCTTAAGGATTTATTGTAGAACTCGTTGAAATGATTTTGATTATTAAAGTTAGGAAGGTGAAACTTTTGACCCACTCTAGTTGGTTGTTACCATATTTTATTTTGGTGGGGGTGAGTTTTGTTGGTGCAGAATTCTACGGCTTGCGATTTTTCCAGGTTCAGTGGGAGGTTTAGACTGTTACATAGGTCTGTAAATTTATTGAATTTAGTTTGTAGATTATTGAGGTTATTTGGTCTATTTTTTCCTTTGCTCATAATTAGAAAGTAATCAGCGAATTGAATGAGTGTAGTTTGACTGTCTGTGATTTTGTGGAGGCTAGATGTGTAGAGGTTAAAGACTCAGTACATCCCCTTGCGGAAGTCCATTGTTTATTTCGGTCGAATCCTTGCCTAGATGTCATTTTCTGTACATCAAGAAGTTTAAGATCCACGAGATATAATCCTTCTTGATATTTTAGTTGGACATGATTTTAAGTTCCGGAATGTTTACTCTCTCATACGCACTAGAAATATCGCAGTTGAGAATCATGATGTTTTTCGCTTTCTTGTTTTTGTTGAGGAGGTGTATTACAGTATTTATGCATGAGATTGCCATCTTTCCCTTTCTGTAAGCAAAACAGACATTACTCAGGATGTTTTGGTATTTGATGTCACTAGAAATCCTATTTTTGATTAAGCAGTTAATTATTTTTAGCGGAATGCTTATGAGAAGTATAGGTCTATAACTATCTATTTTATGCAATGGTTTGTTTTTCTTTTGGATGGGTACGATTTTGATATCTCTTAGTTCATTATGTATGTTGTTATTTTTGAAGCTGTCGTTTACAGAATTTAGTTGAGCTGATTTATTGTAATGATTGAGGGAGTTTATAATATTCTAATCAATTGCATCTAGCCCGGAGATGATCTTTTTATACGTTTATCTAGTACTATGAGTAGTTCGTGTGCTTCAAAAGTTTCAGCTGGTTCTAGGTTATTGGGCAGGTAAGGAGTCCAGTGGGAATCGAGCGTTTGATGTTTATTTTTTATTATTTTGAGAAAGTCTATTGTTTACGGGGTCCCATTGCGGTCTCGGGTTGATGTTGTTGTTGTTTTTGACTGCATTGACCAAATTCCAAAACTGTTTTATGTCTCCACTTTGGTTTATGTCATTAATTTTTTGGTCCCACAGTTCTCTTTTTGGTTTAGCTACAGTTTCTCTGCATTTATTTTGTAACTCTAAAAATTTTGATTCGTTTTCATTGCTTTTCATTTTTTGGAAATTTGTCCAAGCTTTTGTTTTTTCCCTCCATAGGATGTTTATCTCTTTTGACCACCATTGTTCGGAACTGTGTTTGAAATTCTTCGCTCTCACCTGGTTGGTTTTGATTAATTCATTGATCTTCTTCATGTTTTCTGCAAGATTGTTGGTGAAATTGATCGTGTTGATGTCCTCCATGATTTTATTTTTGTTTGGTATTCGTCTTTTCTTTTTGTTCCAATTTTCGACTTGCAGTGTAAATTCAATAGGGACATGTTCGCTCTTGCCTATTTTATATATATTTTTTGTATTCCACTGATTCCAGTAGTTTAAGTTGTTTGTTAGGGTGATGTTTGGGGCTGACATTTGTGTGATCTGTCGATTGGTTTTCCTAAAAAAGGTGGACGTGCCTGTGTTGAGGGTTTTTTTTGTGGTAGGGAGGTGAATGCTATTTATGCACAGAGTGTGGGACTCCCATGCGCGACTGGACTACCCACTAAATACCTCCCCTGTCAACCTGAGAACCCAGCCTGGAACCGTTTGACACATTACTTCGGGCCAGGTCTCGTTTTGTTACGCCGTTGAGCGCCTTCAAGCTAGGGAGTCCTTTTCCTAGCCCCCGGCTGCTGTGACCCCCTTTTATATTTTAGGACTGCCCGATTATAATATGCCACCTGGTTCCATTCGTCAACCGATTCGAGCATCACCGCAACTATATTATCCGGTGTGAGCTCTCCCGTCTCGTTGTAGAGTTTCCTTCGCAGCCTGACCCATTTTGTACACGCAAAAATGTGTGACAGGCATTGTCCTCCTCTCCTGGGCAAAACCGACAATCGGGGGACCGTGGCTTACCGATCTTGTGCAGGTAAGACTGAAAACAGCCATGCCCGCTCAAAAGCTGGGTCAGATAGGAGTCAGTCTCACCATGGCTTCGATTTAGCCACGGTCTCACATCCGGGATGAGGCGCGCAATCCACCTTCCCTTCGTGCAATTGACCCAAGACTGCTGGGTCTGCATTGAGCGCGCGTTGTCTCTCCTCGCGGACAACTATCTCCCTCGCATCCTCGTTTCGGCGCAGGTAAATAGCGCGGCGCTCTCTAGCAAGGAGGGCGACAGGTATCACACCTGCAATAACTCTCACCGCCGAGTCAGAGACTGTTGGATACGAAGTGGCAATTCTCAGTGCTCCTCTTCTCTGTACCTGTGCCAAACGTTTTCGGTATACCTCCTTGCTGAGAGCGTCGCCCCAGTTATAGGTATTCGATTATAGTTTGATAAAAAAAGACAAATTTAACAATTCGAATTTAATTTTATTCCGACTTAACTCGTTTACAATTAAAATTGAACTAACTTAGAATTTACGAAAAGTGAACTATTGTTGGATAAAAATGCAAATCTAACTACACGTGCCGGAAGGGCTACCTGAGTTGCTAGTCAGCGTCTTCTGCGATCATGTATCGTCTGGTATTCCAGGTGTCATCCGAGGTCTTCAAGGTGAATACGCTAGAATGCGCTATTACGTGAATTGTGTGTGGGAACCGTCCGTAACTCCTCCGCCGTTGGTTTGAAGCATCGGCCATAAGAACTTTATACTATTTGGCTCGTTGGTAGGTAAAATGTTTTCATGAACTATGAATGATTTTGATCGTTGATGCAATAGTAGCCAAAGGATGACGATAGTGATGATGACTGCACCAATCGTTGCCAGCATCATTTCAAGTAAGTATTGTTCACCGAAATAGCTTCCTTGGATTCCAGCAGCGGTATTCCTCGAAAACTGGTAGTTTCCTAGACTTTCGAATTTTATAGGGTGTGCATCATTGGATGTGAAGTTAATTTCGTTGAATATTGTGGGGTATATATTTATTTAATCCCAATAGGTAAGCTTTTGAGTGTTATATGTAATCTCATTTACTGTGATTTGGCAGTCTTTGAATCGGATGAAGATTGTTCCTTTTATTTTGATCCTGTTTGGGCCGCATGTTGTGTTGATGTACGTTTCGGGAACATTGAAAAAGATGAGATGGTTTGGTTCTGGTTGGAAGATCTCCATATCTTTAGCACGGTCATGAAGCTCACAATGGGCTGGTTCATTCCTTATTATCTTTGCAATGCATTTAGAATTTTGTACTGGCTTCCAGTGTTCGTTTCGTAGGCAGTAGAACGTTTTTTCGATGCTGTGGCACTCTTCGTCAAGATTTTGAATGTGGTGGGAACTCATGATAAGGTAAGGTTTGGTCTGTATTGTTTTGGTTTTTTGGATTGGTAGGGCAATGATATGGAAAAGGGAATAGGATTCTGCTGACATTATAGGAACTTTAATGTTAAAAATGATATTGGTACCGTTAGAGTAAGCTTGAAGACTTAACAACTCGTAAATCTGTTCAGTTGAAGAAATGTTTATATTTTGTCTAACTAGTATGTGATATAATTCGGTAAGTTCTCGTGGATTCAATATCATCTTCGAGATAACGTTTAATTTTGCTAAAAGGATAGCTTCAGAAATTCCAGTTAAATGATCATTCAATAAGTCAATATTATAATTTATTTGGTTTAGGTACTGGGCGTATTTTAGGGTTTTATATTCACTTTTGATTTGGTTTTTCGAATTAGTATTTATGTAGTTGAGGTAGCTTGTTATAACTTTTTGTTGTTGATTTATATGGTTTGTTATATTCTCGAATCTTTCCAACATTTGCCCGTTTAATTTAGATTGTTGGGTTATCTCTGTGTTAAGTTTATTTTCATTATTTATAATTTTATTTATTTCTTTATTGATTTCGACAGCATCATTTGCATCTAGGTTGCCAGTTATACCTTTTATTATTGTCCCTAAACCATTTATGAGGCCTCTTTTCATGCGTTTTTGAGGCATTAGCGAGGACAGTTTGTTGCTTACTTCCGTGAGTTTGTTTTTTGTTACCTCTACAGAATCGGTCAATTCAGAGTTGTTTTCAAAGGTTCGAAGTGTATCAGATATTTTGTTTATATTGTTTTCATATTTATCCAGTTGTATTATGTGTATGAGATTACTATGGGATGTTACTAATCTCGCGTTCCCTAGTTTAATCGGCAATAGTCCAGTGTTAGCTGATAGGTCTTGGATGCTCATCTTCTGTCCGAATATTAGCATTGCTTGCCTGAAATTTACGTTTTTTCTTAATTTTTGATTTATGTATTTTTTGGTTTCTGTTAGTAATAAGAGTTACATGGTTATCTTCTTTTACTTTATGTTTTGTAAATCTACGACTGAGCTTATTTCTCCTGCATTCTTTCCTAAATACTATTGAACCTTCGTTTTGAGCTTCGGAAGGGTCTCTTGTTTCGTTCAATTTCTTTAATCTTTTTTCTGTTTGCTCTTCTAATCTAGCCTTAATTTCAGCTTGTAGTTTAGTTTGGAATTCCTTTAATTGTTGTAAATATTCATGCTTACTACTAGATTGTAAGCCATTATTAAATTTATAGGTCCTACCGTAAAAAAGCTCAAATGGAGTATACTTAGTTGCCGAATGTATGGCATTATTGTAGGTAGCTATAACTTCATTTAAGATGTCAGCAGGATCTTTATCCTTATATTTATAGTAGATTATCCTATATGTTTCCGTTAGTGTGGAGTGGAGTCTTTCCACGGGAGCGTTACTAGTTGATTGTTGGTATGAGGTTATATGATGGTTAATGCTATATTGTTTACAGAAGTCCTTAAATATGGTGGAGGTGAATTCGGTACCTTGATCTGTTACTACTGTCACAATGTTTTCAGGTATACCGTGGAGGCTGATGAAGTGTTTTAAGGATTTTATGATAGCTAAGCTATTTCTGGCAGGTAAAAGGTAAGCTGCGGCAAATTTAGAAAATTTGTCAATAAGGGTAAGGATATATTGTTTATCTATTGTATAAATATCCGTATGTATAGTATCAAGTGGCTTTTTAGGTGCTTCAGGGGCTTAGAATTTAGGTTTTTGTGGACGTCTATCGTATTTTAAAGTCTGACATTGTTCGCAGTTATTAATAATTTGAGTGATTTTTGTTTTCATATAGGGGAAATAGTATTTTCTTTTAAGGTGTAGTAAGCTCTCGTTTATTCCACGATGATTGTTTTTCTGATGGTACTCGTTTATGAGGGAATCCTGTTCATCACTTTCAATGATGTCTTTTACTATTTCCGTGCACCTAATGAGTTTGAGATTATTGGACGCTGCAAAATGTTTTGAATACACTTCCTGGATTAACCTGAAGATTTCGTCTGTGCTGTAGATGGCAGTTAGACGGTTAGGGGGAATGAATTTTTTGAACAATTCAATAACATTCTGTTCGGAGAATTCTTGCATCTGGATAGTACGGCGCTGTTTATTTCTGAAAAGAGTCTGTACGTTTGTTCGGGGCCGTCTATTTGTTTTTTCTAGAATAATTTGTAAGGAGAATTCGTTCAAGGGCTGTTCGGAGATGGGAATTCCATCATTAAGGTTTTCTTCTGCGGAGTGTACAGTCGTACCTCCAGTGGTTTGCATTGATGCATTTTCCATGTCATCAGTTTCATTGATGTTAACTTCCTTCACCTTTTCAGTCACATGGGAACTCGCTAAGTTTTTCGGAATTCGACTCAATGCGTCTGCATTAGAGTTTTTTTTTCCTTGTTTATAGATAACTTCATATTCGAACTCTTCCAATTTCAATCTCCAACGCACTAACCTCAGGTTCGAATCTTTCAAGTTCATAATCCACGTGAGAGGTTTGTGATCCGTTACGATCTTGAATTTACGACCAAAGAGATATGGCCTAAAGTACTTCGTCGCCCAAACTATCGCTAAGAGTTCTTTCTCTATGGTAGAGTAATTGATTTCCGAGTCTGTCAAGGTCCTACTTGCATAACAGATGGGTTTGTCGCTACCAATGGGGCCCTGCGACAAGACTGCACCAAGTGCGAAGTTGCTGGCATCTGTCGTTAAGACAAAGGGTTTGCTGAAATCTGGATGTTGGAGAAGAGGGTCGTTCATTAATATATTTCGGCAATCATTAAATGCTTTTACGTATTCCCCGGTCAATTGAATTGTTTGTCCTTTTTTCAAACACCGTGTGAGGGGTTTGGTGAGTTTAGCGAAATCCCGAATGAATTTCCGGTAGTATCCCAAAAGTCCGAGGAAGGTTTTAATTTCCTTTGGGGTTTTAGGCAATGGGAAATCTAAGATTGCTTGCACCTTGTCGGGATTCGGTTTTATCCCTTCAGTTGTAACAAGGTGCCCTAGGAAAGCTATTTCCTTTTTTAAAAATTCAGACTTGTCAAGTTGTACTTTGAGATTATGATCTTGCAGTCTTTGGAAAACTTTCTTGAGATTCTCAATATGCTCCTGGAGGGAAGTTGAGTAGATGATTATATCATCCAAATAGACCAGGCAAATAGTTCCTTGTAACTCTTTTAAAACGTTATCCATGACTCTTTGAAACGTTGAAGGCGCGTTTTTAAGCCCAAAAGGCATGCGCACGTACTCATAATGCCCTCCTTCAACGGTGAAGGCTGTTTTAGGAATGTCTCTGGGGTCCATCTCGATTTGGTGGAAACCACTTGCGAGGTCAAGAGTTGAGAAATACATGGATTTTCCAAGCTTATCGAGAATGTCACTGATATTAGGAAGCGGGTATCGGTCGCTCACTGTTTTTTCATTCAGTTTGCGATAATCGATCACCAGTCTCCATTTTTGCTTCCCTGCTGCGTCCAGTTTTTTGGGGACTATCCACACTGGGGAGCTCCATGGGGAATAACTGGGCCGAATGATGCCTTGTGCGAGCATATCCGATATTTGTTTACGAACTTCCTCTCTGTGGACAAATGGATATCTATATGATTTTATATATATGGGGAGTTCGTCGTCCGTCCTAATACGGTGTTTAACGCCGTTCGCAAAGGTGAGATTTTGTCCTTCTCTAAGGAAAATACCATCAAATTCACGGCAAACTTTGAACAATTCCTTCCGTTCCTCTTGGTTCAGATGTTCAACTCGCAGGAGGTTAATAATGTCCTCGCAAGGAGTAAGAGGCGAACTCTCCTCCTCATAACTTACATTCAGGTTATTTATTTCATGGTAATTAATGCCAAGATTTTCAAGCATTAGTGGTTGTTCAAGAAGTAAAACTTGGTCAGTTTGGGAGCGATTCACTATTTCGACCCAGGCATGCCAATTATAAGCGGTGTATATTCCTTCTGAGATAAATAATTCTTGGGATATTCTCACAGGTTTGATGTAAATATCATCACTTTCTACGTCTACTGGTAATTTGACGATTAATTTAGAGTGAGAAGGTATAGAGTACTTTGGGGACATTAGATTTGGTTTCGAGACCAAAGGTAGTATGGCGTTTTTAGTTATAAGTCGCTTATTGCCGACATCCACCTTAGCGTCTAAGACACTAAGTATGTCTATCCCAAGTAACCCGTCAAAATATCCATGAAATTTAAACACCAAGAATTTCAGGAAGCCTTATTGTTGGAATTCTACGAAATTTGGTAGAGTGACTTCATGTTCAACCTTATGCTTCGAAAGAACTGTATTGATTGTTATTGGGTTAATTTTCCTTAAGTCATTGGGGTTCACATATTCGGGGTTGATAAATGATGAAGACGCTCCGGTGTCAATTAGGAACTTAAGGGGTCGTCCGAAGGGGGATGAAATGTGGATATATGGGAGTATATTACCATGTGTATTGACATCTAAGTATCCGATGGGTTGATGGAGGCCAGACAACCAAAATTTCCAATCGTCTACTTCAACATTTTTTGTATCATATTGTTGGGTAGATGATTCCGCTGGACTAGGGCAATCGTACTGGTTATGATAGTACTGTTGAGGTTGGGGTGCGTAAATTGAGTCAATTATTGGTTCGGCAGATTCGTTAGGGTGCTCATATTAGTTGTCAGCATAGTGTATAGAATTCGTTGGAGGGACAGCTTCCACTAGGGGGATGTTGTTTGCGTAGTTTTCTTCTGAAATATTGAATAATTCCTTAGATATAACTTTTGGCGGTCCCGTTGATCTGAAGAAGTTATCTTGGGGACGATTATACTGTGGTTGAACGCGTTTAACTACTGTTGAACCTAGTTCCATATGTTCTGGTTTTTGGAGATTTGCATTATTAGGCCTATTAAAGATTGGGAACCTTGCTTGGGGGTTCTGAAAATTATTTTGCATTCCAAATGGTCGTTGAATATTTTGGTTAAAGTAATTATTATGTTGTGGTCTAAAATGTTGTAACGGTTGCGGATATGGGCTAGTAAACATGGGTTTCGGTAGAGGGAACCTTGTTTGATAAGGTGTGTAAGGCTGTGCGTATGGTTGTAACGAAACTTTTGGTGAATTTGGTTGAGCCACTTTAAAATTGTTAAAGTTAGTGAGTGGGTTCACGGATTGAGAAAATGAATTAAGAAAATTTGGTTTGGTTAAAGTCGTCTGTTTTGGGTTCAATATATTTTTATTAATGTCTGATTTAGAGTAAGAAATATTTTGTTCTTTGATACAATACGCAAAGGCGGATGCCAAAGATTCTGGCTTCATTGCGCGAATTGTGGAGCCTAAAGGTTCTCTAAGGCCGCTCAAAAATGTATTCAGACACATTTCTGAGAAAAGATTTTTCTTCGCAGATATCACACCCGTGTCTTTTTCGTGAATATTCACATGATTAACTAAGCTCGAAAGAATTTCTACTATTTCACCGTAAAACTTTTGGATCGAATCGGAATTTTGTTTAAGGCTGTGCAAATCTCGTATGAGGGAGGTTTCATTTCGTTTATCTGCATAGTGCAGAATCAAATTTTCTTTTATTTGGTCCCAGTTCAACTAAGTTCCATACATATTCAAAACCTCGTTAGCCTCACCCACAATTTTATTTCTTATTCCCCTCAACATAAGTTGCCCGTAGGGTGTTCCACTGGTCACTCGTATTAACTCGAGGATTTCATCGACATTGTCAATAAAATCGAATAACAGCCTAGGATTACCATCAAACTTTGGTAAATCCTTGATGGCGTCGGGAATTCTTAATGAATTGAAAAGGTCAACTGGAGTGACTGTTATTTTACTTGCACTAGTGCCTGGATTTGCCATGTTCACGTTTATATTATTTATATTTCCACTGAAATTATTATTATTTATCGAATTGATATCTATACTCAAATTAATTTTACTCAGATCTATTAAACTTATTGAATGATACAGTGAATTATTAAGTTCGCGAGAAGTTTCACAAAACTGCACCGAATTTTCACTACCGTTTAATTTTCCACTGTTAATTTCACTTTTAGATATTTTGTTAAATTTTCTAAGCCTAGAGGTCTTTGGGAGAGAGTAGGGTTTTCCTGGAGGAATTTTGTAAGGAGAGGACATGAATCCAAAATCTGACTTACCAAAGAATTATCAGGATACTTTCCATCCTTTCCGGAACTTAGATGACGATATTCTTTCGTCTATAGTCTGCTCGTCGCAACGTTCAACTCGCGTCACTTGCAAAAAGTTATAACAAAACAAACGCAATGTACTGTCGCGAAAAACCGGTTATCCTCCGATTCACTTGTCTTATTAAAACTTTTCCGGAATTCCTCCGCCCTTAGTTCAATTCGACTGCGCCAGTTATAGGTATTCGGTTATAGTTTGATAAAAAAAGACAAATTTAACAATTTGAATTTAATTTTATTCCGACTTAACTCGTTTACAATTAAAATTGAACTAACTTAGAATTTACGAAAAGTGAACTATTGTTGGATAAAAATGCAAATCTAACTACACGTGCCGGAAGGGCTACCTGAGTTGCTAGTCAGCGTCTTCTGCGATCATGTATCGTCTGGTATTCCAGGTGTCATCCGAGGTCTTCAAGGTGAATACGCTAGAATGCGCTATTACGTGAATTGTGTGTGGGAACCGTCCGTAACTCCCCATACCTCTGTTCCGTACAGTAGCACTGACCCTACAGCACTCATCAAGAGGCGTCTTCTTGATGGGCTGGGTCCCCCTACGTTGGTCATAAGTCGACTCAGAGCCGATAGTCCCGAAGAAGCCTCAGCCGTTGCCCTGGTTTGCTCAGAGAAACTCATCTTCGAGTCGATCAGTAGCCCCAGGTACTTCACTGCTGGCTTCGGTTCGATTCGTATGTCGCCAATTCTGATCATCCTTACTCTAGGGATTCTCTTTTTTGTCAAGATGACCACTTCGCTTTTCTCCAGTGCTAAACTGAGCCCGAGAGCAGTCATCCAGTCCCTCACTCGGCGCATTAGCATACCTAGCCTAAGTTGCGCTTGTTCAACGGTGCGTACGCGACCAGAACCGCAACATCATCCGCATAGCCGACCAAGCGCGACTCATCTGGCATCTCAAGTCTCAGTAGCCCGTCGTAAGACACGTTCCACAGTCCGGACCAAGGATAGATCCCTGGGCAACACCCGATGTAATTTCCATCCTTCGTTGGCCCTGTGTCGTGTCGTAGAGCAGGCTTCAGTCCTTTAGGTAGTTCCTCAAAAGCCGCATTAGATATTCTGGAACTTGAAAAGAGTTTTCCAGCGTTGTGTAGCGGAGTTGAAGGCATTCCTGACGTCGAGTGTCACCAACAGGACGATCCGTCGCATGGTGCGACTATATGCCTCTGCCTTTTGGACCGCGCTCACCACCTCTGCACTCGCATCAATGGTAGAACGTCCTGCTCTAAAGCCGTTCTGCCGAGGAGATAGGTCCATAGCAGCACGAATCGCGTCAGTGAGTCTTCCCTTGATGAGTTTCTCTAGCACTTTCCCAGCCGTGTCTAGCATGCATAACGGGCGGTATGCAGACGGCGATTCAGGATTTCCCTTCCCCTGGCTGATCAGCACGAGCCTCGCCACCTTCCATCGTACCGGGAAAACCCCGTCCCGTAGGCAAGCGTTGAATGTGCTGAGCAGCAAGTCAGGACAATGGTGATAGACGAGCCGCAACACCTCAGCTGGAACACCATCTGGACCTGGAGCCTTCCTCGCTTTCAGGGAGAGGACTGCCTCCTCCAGTTCCTGCTGTGTGAAGAGTGGGCAGTCGACTGCTATTTCACCATGGACAGCGTCAACAAGGATGGGATGGGCGGGGTAGAGTCCCCGCACTATCGCGTCCATCTTTCCGCGTCATGTATACAAGGCTTCCGTAGGGCTCCAAGCTTCCGCATGACCAGCTTGTAGCCAAGGCCCCACGGATCCTTGTTCACATTGTCCACTAGGTCTTGCCAACAGCGAGCCTTGCTACTGTTGATCAGTTTGCGAAGGCATTTCCTGGCCGACTTATATGCTGCCACCCAGTTGCATGCCTCGTCACCGTTCCGCACCCGTTGAGCCTCACGTCGAAGCTTGTGACACTCCCTTCGCTTTTCAGCGATTCAGTTGACCACCAGTACACTGGGGGCTTGCCGTGCCGGGGTCTTCGACGGGGCATAGAAGCGCAGCAAGCAGTCGTAATGATGCTCATAGTAGAGTTCACCACGTCTTGAGCTGCCAGTTCTTCCGTCCCCTCCGAAGCTCCCTGCAATGGCTCACCTGCTGTGAAAACCTCGACGAACCTCTTGACGTCCATTCTTCCAATGTTCCATCCAGTTGTAGAAGGCCGAGAGCACGGACGTCGGGAGACAGCATCACTGATCTCAAGCAAAATGCACTGATGATCACTGGCTGAGTAGTCCTCTAATACTTTCCAGTTGTGTATCCTTCGTACTAAGGACTCCGAGGCGAATGTCATGTCCGGTATAGTTCCCTCACAGCCAATACGGTGGAAAGACGGTGTATTTCCGGAGTTTAGTGCGACGAGGGCCGTCCTGGCCGCCATTTCCAGGATTCGTTTTCCCCGCGGATCCGTCTGAGGCATGCCCAATTCGATTGATTTAGCGTTGAAGTCGCCCCCAACGAGCACTTTGCTCTCTGCGTTCGAGACAGCGCCCTCCAAAGCATTAAGCTTGGCTTGGAAAGATGATATCGACTCGTTAGGCGTTAGGTACATACTAAAGAAGGTGATCCCTGAGCACCGAACCCACACGAAACCATCCCCCCGTCCACAACTCTCCGCTTGAAAGTCACTGTTCCGAACCCAGATATCGGATAATGCAGGACTTTTATTATGGTGTTGCTCACTCAGCAGCAAGAAGTCGGCTTTCCTGTCCCTCGCAAACTGCTCAAGCAGATTTTGGGCGGTTGAACTGCGGTGTAGGTTTAGCTGCAGGATGCGGATCATCGAAGCTCTGATTTTGCCTTGGCTAGGGCTTCCTGGAACACCCGGCATTTTCCTGATCCCAAGACGTGTCCAAAATCAAGTTTTGGATCAGCATCCCTGCAAAAGATACAGTGTGCCTCCTTCGTACACTCTTTTCTTTTATGACCCATTTCACCGCATTTGTAACATAGGGAACTCCTATCGGGTCCTTTGCATACTTGTGTGGTGTGACCATAACCAAGGCATTTGAAACATTGAAGAGGCGTTGCTCTTCGCCGTATCCTACAGAAAACCCACCCTATTTGTACTTTGCCCTTGTTCAGGAATTGTTCGGCGTCCTTTTCGGTCAAGTCAACTATGGCCATGTGTTGTCCCCTATTGTTTTCTGCTGTCAGTCTCGCTTTGATCCTTCCCACGCTAGGGAACTCCTTTTTGATGGCCTCTTCTACCTCGGCCAGATCCGTGACGCAGTCAATGTCTCGTATTTCGGTCGTTGCCATCGGCTCGAGCGGGGCTATAGTTGCGCTTTTGCCGAGGACTTTCTTTACTGCGTCACAGAATGCATCTTTATTGCCGGCCTCTTCTCCGAATTCGAACAGTATGTGGCCCGACTGCGTTGGTCGTACTACCTTAATGGTAGTATTGGCGTCTTCGGGCGTTACGTTTCCCCTGATGTCCCGCAGCACCTCCGCGTAAGATCGGCCATCTTGGGGCTTTACAAGCAGTGCCTGCTGCCGGGGTCTTCGTCGGGGCTTCTGCCTCTCCTGTTTTGCATCAGATCCTTTTTCTAATTGGGCGTCCGTACGAACTTTACTTTCTGGCTTTTTTTGAAGGAGTTTCTTTGCAGTTTTCTTCGCTCCTTTTGTAAGCACTGTCTGGAACCCCTGATCTGGTGCTCCACGCCCGTCAAGTGCCTCTTCCTTCCTTCGTTTATCCCGATCTCCTTCGATTGGGCTAGACGCCATTCTTTTATTGACTTTTAATGATGGAGCTATCTGCATGTCGCCTTTAGATTTCGCCACAAGCGCCTCTTTAGCCTTCTGTTCATCTTCGGCCCTTAACCAGCTCCTCCGATAGTGCCCTATACGATCAAGGAGCTCTTCTAATTCAAGGAGCCCCACCTTTGCTGCTTCGCTGATTTTTGGGGAGACGCATGCAGATTGTATTCTTTTCAGAACATCTCCCGCTTTTCGAAGTAGTCTTTCTTCTTCGTATCTCTGGGCCGCAATTGTACCTTGCAACCATCCTTGGGAGAGGTTTTCGCGTTCCGTTTCCGAGTGCAGTACTTCCGCCACATTTTCAACGTTGGCGGTACAATCACGCGGTGTCTGGTCACTCTTTGCTTTTAGTGCCGTAATCTCCTCGTTTGCTTCTGGATTTTTCGTTGCAATGTCGGGATTTGTGACCCTTGCATCGGTCGCTTCGGTAACGATCGCAGCAGTGACAATCGAATTTTCGGTGCTCTTAATATTATCTTCCACTGCTCGAACACCTGAAGCGTCCTGCTGAGTTTCCCGCTTTTCCTTAATAGGACGCTCGGGCGTTCGCATCATTTCTCCACGCCGCTATTCTCCATTTTTCGTCTGCCTTCACTGTCATTGTGTTATTCTTCATTTTTGACGTGGTTAGTACCGCTCTCGATGCACTGTTAACATCGTGGCTGCAACCGCTGGTTGCGTCGTCGTTGTTATTATTTTTTGTTTCTTTTTTGGATGTTTTTGGTCTTTTGATTTTGTTTTCTCCAGTTTTGTTGGGTCCCCCCTCGGAGCCGCTATCTCCGTTCGTGTGTGTAGTCGCCTTTTTGGTTCCATGGTTATCTTTGTAAAGCAGAGAGGTCATGCGAGGGTTGGCACAAGCCCTTATGGGGAAAAGTGCTCAGAGCCAGACCAGCGCTAATCGGGAGTCCGTCTCAACCGAACGTACACCACCAACCCAATGGTGCGAACTTCGAACGTACTCCGAGGTCTGCCAAGGTTTTACCGGGACGGAGACGGTATAATAGTTGAATTGGAGCCGTTCACACACGAGTGTCACCTCGGCGCTACTGTGCAAAGCAACTAGGTCGAAACCATCACATCCGCCAGCCCAAAGCATCAATTCCAGTTCGTTGTCCAAAGCGTAGTCCAGATCCAATCAGAGTCGTTACCTGTCATCCCAGGAGGGAACCTCACGGCGCCCACCATATCCTCGGGTCCGTGGGGGCGGCGCTCCCCAAAGAATGGTAGCCTCCAAGAGTGCTCTTGACAACCGGCATTCCCCCTGCGGGAATTTCCTCGGGTACGTGGGGGCGGAACTCCCAAAAGAATGCTAGCCTCCAAGAGTGCTCTTGTCGACCGGCATTCCCCCTGCGGGTGCTAATTTATTTTTGATTAATATGGATTTTAGGAAATTTCTTTTGCATTGTTTGTTTTATCTCCCCAGTCTTTGTGCCTTGCATTGAAAACTCCTCCAATTATAAATAAGTTTTTGTCGTTAACCACTTAATTTGAGAATTTTCTCTTTGAAAGTTGTGCTGCCTAGGTCGGGCAGAAAATAGCACGCGCAAATATTAATGTTTGGTCTTCGATTTGTTGTGGTAATTACTATTGCTTTAATGTCTTTGTTGTTTAGCGGTATTTCTTTGAATTTTATTTTGTTATTAATTACTATGTAGACTCCCCCTCCTTCTTTGTCTGTTCTTATTTGGTTGATTAGCTGGTGGTTTTTGATTCTTAAGATGGGTGATTTTTTTGTTAGAAGTGTTTCTTGTAGAAGTGCAATTTCTATTTCGTTTTGTACATAATGTACTCTAGTGTGTCTTTATTTTTGGAAATGCTTTGGATGTTATAGTGGGGAAATTTGATATTCTTGTAATCTTTCATGTTTTTAAGTGTTATTATTTGTCAGCCAGTCTGTATATTGTAAATTGTTGGTGTTAAGGCTTTTTTGACAGTGGTTTGTTAGCGTTTGTATTGTTTCCTTAATTAGATTGGATTCAATTTGTATGTATTTATTGTTGCTATTGTTTTTGCAGTTATTGTTTAGTAGATTGATTGGTTTTTCTATTGGTGTGACTTGATTTGCTTATTTGAAGATGTTTTCTGCTAGGGTGTTTTTCTCCATTAGGGTATTGTTTGACTTTAGTAGTAGTTGATTACAGTAGGAGTAGTTTGCGGGTTCTTCGCCACTTTTTCCATACGAATTGAGATTGATTTTGCGCGCCACCTAGTGGTGGAAATTGGAACTAATGGCGCTCGAAGCGGCCGGCAAGGGAACTAGTGTTTTGTGTCGTGTATATGTGGGTGTGGAACTTATGGTTGTGTCTTGATTTTGACATGTTCAGTATAGTACAGATACTGATCAAGATGAACACTGAGGTATCGAACACAGGATTTATGTGGAATCCTTTCTCAACTACCCTCACCAGCCATTATGTGGAAATCCTTCCAATTACGTTTCGGGTCTCGACTGATCCCCTGCAGTGTTGTCCGAAACAAAATTGTTTCGCACTACTGCGCATTGATTTTCATTCGCCAATTGTCAGTGTACTGCTGCATATCATTGAACCTTTTTTTGAAGATTGCTCTGAACTACTGTAGCTTTTCGGTCTGCCGCATAGATGATCAGATCATCACCAAACGCTACCAATGATCGCGTTGGTGACACGTTAAAATCAAAACCGTTCAATAGCTTCCGAATGAATATCGAGAAGAGCAGAGGTGGAGTAACTGTTCCCTGCTGTAGACCATTCAAAACCTTGAAGTCATGCATTGTCGTCAGATTTCGATGAGTGACAATAAATGATTTCCCGTATAACATATTGCACATCATGGCGACAAGGTGTCTGGGGAACTTGTCCTGAAGGAGTTTAAAAATTAATCCGCCAAACCACACCGTATCACATATTAGCTGATGGAGAAAGTTATTTAGATGGGGACCCCCGTTCTGGAGCAGTTCTGCTGGTGTTCCATCTATTCCAGGAGCCATATTTTTTCTGAGGTCTCGTATTTCTGCCTATACTTCACCTCTGGTTGGTGGTGAGAAAAGCATCTTTTGCTCTGCTTCTGGAATATTCACGGTCTCAGTCAGATAAACGAAAACATCTGTTAGATCCTGGTGTTTATGGTCACTCGTTTCTTTCTTCGGCACGTTTTTTTTAGCTTGACATCGAAGGGTTTTATATTGTTCTTCTTTGGCCTGAGTTGGTCGCTAGATGTATTCTTTATGTGTCTGATCACCAGGCGTTCTTATTTTTCTTTGGCTGGTGCCCCAAGACTTCCTCGGCAGCTTCTGTTAGTGCATCTCTAACTGTCGTCCACATGGTTTTGATGTCATCATTACTTTCTCCGGCCTGCGGGACATGTATATAGATGTTACTGAACTATAATTTAGCTTGTGTATCTTGTAGATTGGAGTAACTAATGCTCCTTGTTTACAGCTCTTGGAGCCGGCATCGGAACTTGACCCTTAAAAGGCAGTGGTCCGAGTCACAGACAGCGCTGCGGAACGAGCGCGTGTCGAAAATGCTAGTGGTAGGCTGGTTTTTGTATAAGAACGTGGTCGATCTGGTTGAATGTGCGACCGTCTGGGGATGCCCACGTTCTCTTATGGATGTCTCGATGTCGAAAACCTGTGGAGCTTACTGTGAAACCTCTACTAGTAGCGAAGTCTATCAGGTGTTGTCCGTTGTCACTGGTCTCTGCATGGAGGCTGTGCTCTTCGGTCAGTTCTCCAATATGCCATTTCTCGACCGACTATTGCATTGAAGTCACCCAGAACAATATTAATGTCGTTTGAGGGCAAAGCATATTACAAGGAAGGTACCACATGACCCTATATCAGATTAGATAATTTACAAGAATCATAGTATTAATATTACTGGCCATTATATAGATGGGCCGTTGTGACTCAAGTCTTAATTATATTTTATTTAAAAAAGTTTATGAGAGAGTATTGTAATGATTTTAAGTCTAGGTGCGAACGCGGAACCGACCTCTCATCGGTTCTAGACGTTAAGTCTGAGTAGTGCCAACGGATGGTACCAACCGGTCAACCAATCCGTGCACCGTAACCCATTCACGTGGTGGCTGCTTGTCGGCCAGCTAGATCGGAGAGGATTTCGGTCGCGGGTCTCCGAATGGGTCACGCTCACTTACAATATTCAGCCACCTATACATGCCCGTTTTCAAACGCGTTACAAAACAAAACCATACGGAGAGGAAACCTATTCTACGTTACTCCGTATTTCTTCCTATAACCAGTCAAAAAAACAAAGATCTAATCTTTACTTCGCGTTCCCGAATTTCCGACGCGGTACCGAAAAATACACTACGTTAACGTAATTCCGAAAAAAGCTACGCTAAAGAAAAATCAAAATCAACAAAGGTACCGCGTACCGCACGCAACGCGAAACCGACCTTAGCGGATTTTCTCAAACCCTACCCTCGCGACGGCATACCTACCCTGCACCTCATTTCCCGCTGAAAAGAAGAACCACTGGAAAGAAAAGTCGTGTTTTTAGTTAGCAATTCATTTTGCTATTTAAGTGTGGCTTTTATATTTTTGCTTTCAGGGTAAGTGTACAATATATAATTTTTTTTTACTATGATTACATATAACGTTCAATCGAACACATACGTATAAATAAAAAGATTACACGATTAAAATTTTGGTTTTTAAAATTCAATTGTGAGAAAAGTTTGAAATTATACAAATACGGTTTTTTTTTTCAAACCAATAATAGTAAAATGGCAAATTAATATACAAACGTTTAAATTGTCAATACAATATTGTATGTTTTGAACGGAATTAAAATATGTGGGTACTTAATATTATTTTTGATATTTTTAATATTTTTTTTAAAGTCAAGCTTCTTATTCTTCACTACTTCTTTCCACTCCAAATCTTGTATGAAAATTCTAGCCGGGAGAGGATAAGCAAGACATTGGAACTTCTAAAACAAAACATTTTTTGAAGAGCTTTTCACGTTAAATTCATTGCTTGTTCATCAATCATTCTTGCTCCAGGTTGTATGTATTGTAAAATTGTTTCGTTTAATATTTTCATCTAACAATAAATTTGCGACTATAGGTTAAGCATCTTTTCTTCTTCTTTATCGTCAAAATTAAATTCTAATTTTTATTTATTAGTTCATATATATATATATATATATATATATATATATATATATATATATATATATATATATATATATATATATATATATATATATATATATATATATATATAAACGTGTAAATAATATTCAATAGATCGATTAACATTAAACCTCGGAGCTATTTATTTTATTTATTTACTTTTAATATAATTTTTTTCTTGCTTGTAAATGTACTCTTTTGCTTCAGTAGCGTAAGTTTCCTAGCGAATGCAAATTTTGTGCTAAACTATTTTAATGCATGCTCTGTATTTTTTTCTTGGTTTCTAAATAGCTTCCTAATTTTAATTATTAACCATGAAAGCAATTAACTTTGCAAAAATTGGGATTATCTGTGTGCACTTCGAATGGAGCTTTTGAATTAGTCGAAGATTTTATTTTCATTGAATTGACTGAACACCGCATGAAAAACATCATTAAATAACAAAGAAACTATGTTCTCGAATCATTCATTACATACATCGAGACATTTGTTACAAAGGCTAATAAAAGTCAATTCAATATCCTTTTCTTAGTTGAAAATCCACTGATTGCGAAAGATTTAGCATTTTTATAGCTTTTGTTTCCTTGTTACGCCACATAGCATATATATTACTTCAATAACATTTTACAAATACTAGTAAATGGATTAAATTTTTAATGAGGAAAACGAAGAAAAGGTATTTTTCTTAATTGTTTTTCTTATTCGATTAACAATTTCCTCATGTCCATGATTTATTTGATTTCAGAACCACTGTTTGACTCAATGTATGTCGAGAAACATGCTTTGCTTTTAAAACCATACATTTCATTAGTTTCAAAATTTGAAATTTGTTTCATTATTAGATTTTATGTCATTGAAAATTATGTTCGTTGCTGCTTTACGTTCCAGTCTTTTTTAACTTCAATAGCAATTAAGTATTGTAAAATGTATCTTTTTCTTTTATTTGTTTTTCAATGTTTGTATCTTCAATTGTTCTGTTATATTCTCAAGAAAAAAAAAAGAAATGTACGTTCATAATTGTACACATCAATTTTTAAACTCTGATCAAATCAACTTAGCATCAGTCTTAAAAATATTCGTTTTACACCTCAGAATGCTTTTACGACCATTACAATGCTAACCCAAGGCGCAATCCAGCATTTTACGAAATTGCGTCCTTTTACCCCGGTAGCATGGCAAAGATCAATCATGCAGAAGCTAGTAAGCATTCAAGCTCTATCGTGATTGTTCTCAATCACATAACCTTAACACGATTCTTGGGATAGATAAGACAGTGCTTGCATAACGAATCGTCAATGCTGACTTGAGACATTCTAGGGGTGAATCCTCATTGCAATCGTGGCAGGCATGTGTCGAGCGTATGAATTTCAAATGACGGATTGGCGAAAGTATCACATATTTATCGCCTTTTTATACACGAACACTTGCAAAATGGCTCAGCATTAGCGGCGCACTGATTTTATCGGTCTAGCGAGAACTAAGAACTAAGTTACATCACCAGTTACCCTCGTCCAAAAGCATATTTACCTGAAATGTTTACGTTTGGGTTTAGGTTGTAACACAGAATCTTCACTTTAGCCACAAAACTCACAATAGAATTTGCACACAAAAATCCCGCTGCGATAAAAGCAATTCCTCTCGATGGCACTCGCTACCCACACACTCTGCTACCATGTGGCTGTCAAAATTCAGTTGGCATCCCACGATAAAATAGACGTGGGATGTGCACTGGTCGCAACCAACGTAAAATGACAAGCCACCTAGCAGCAAAGTGTGTTGGTAGTGGTAACCAGCGCGTCGCATGATTCATTACAGTATCAAATCGTTAAATGCGTTCATATCAAAAAGCTTAAAATATGTAAACGCAACTTATGTCGTAAAAGAGTAACCTCTTTACATTTGTGATTTGTGTAATTTCCTAATTTTTGGAGTTTATTTTTTATGGTAAACAAGAACACTATGTTATTATCTGTATATCACTGCACTAGACCTGCTTGGTTGAGGTTCTGTCGCAGCCTTTTCTTGTCTTTGTTTTTTTTTGTCTTAATGAGGTATTTGAATAGTTTCACCCGTAAATTCATATCTGTTCCAGCTATGAAAAGACAATAAAACGCTTATTAAAATGATTCAACATGGAATGCTTTATTGTCGCCACTCTTGGTTAATTTATACTAACATTTTGCATTTAGTGCATAAATTCTTTGGCTAGCGCGTGGAAAGAATTATTGCCATCTCAAGCAAGTTCAAAATTCTTTGATTGAACTTTAATTGAATTGCAATTTGCTTGAGGTGGCAGTAATTTCACATTTGGATTATTGAACTTGAAATAATGCTTAGACAGTACAATATACATTTGAAATATTTTAATGTTAATGCAAGTATCGATTACAGGAATGAATTTTTTAATTAAATGAATCGTAGGGTAAATGAACTGAACTTAGACCTAATTAATCTTAACATAACCGCCCACCAAGAGCCGTCAGGATCTTAAAGTCGGTGCTCGTCATACCAGGTGGTGAATGAGGACGGTGGTGATGTACAGTTGATTCCTTTAGATTTATTTCGGATGCACCAGTACGTGAGGATAATGATGAGTGTAATGCTGGTTAATCCAGTCAAGGTGATGGAAATGGTCGACAGTATTGCATGGGATTTAATCCTTTTCCAGCGAATTTCGTCAATTTTTGTGTCCAGCTCATCTTGTTCGGTAATTAGAGATGAAAACGACTCTGAGTGCATGATGACCTTTGAAATGTTTAGCAGCTTGATTTCTGTGTGTTGCAGCGTTGTGTTCAGCTTTGGCCCAGTTGGTGAGAGGTATGTAGGGAACGTGCGTCCAGTGTGGCGTTGATCAGCTATAAGGATGAATTCTTCAGCTTGAAGTTGGCAGTTTTGGGTGAGTTTGATTGTTCCCGTTCCATTGATTTGTAAATCTTTCCTTACACCTTGGCAAACTGTCTGCGCATGGACCGGTTGAGGTGTGAAAAATAACCAGGTGTTGATCGACATCAGTTGCTGTAAGATTAGTGATGTTATCCGGAAGGGCCTTTGTGGGCATACAGGCTGGTCATGTAGGTTGTGCAACTCCTGTATTACGCAGTTACTCTCGGCTCTCATATCAGTTAGGGTTGCACTGGAAAGAAGGTACGTTCCAGAAGTTAGTTCGGATGCTTTTTCTAAGTCGATGGTGGTTATCTCGAAATAAACTTGATCATGATAATTGATTCCTAAAATCAAGTTAGGGATGCTGAATGCGGTGAATAACGTAGGTTTTTGTTGAAGAGGAATTGCAGTTGCCTTAATTAGATCAAATCTGCGGTTATCGATGATTGGCAAGTATCCGTGAATTTTAATACTGCTTTGACAAGAATCAATTGTCAATTTTTTAGTAGTCGAGTGTACAATTGTGAGATGGGCTGGTAGTAATGCTTGTGTATTTTGTATGGAGGCCTGAAGTTCTGCAAATTTGATGCATTCTAGTATTCCTTCCTTTATATTGACAGCCATTAAAATATTGCTATATTTCAAATCCACTTCCTTGATGAAATTGATGGCACGCTGATACGTACCTAAGAACTGAATGTTAACTTGATTTGAGTCAACTGAGGAGTACCAGCTTTTTGATTCATTTATCTGCTCGAGTCCGTTTCTTAATTGGTTTGCGAATCGTTCAAGTTGCTGGTTTATTCTGCTTGAAGTTGTATTCATTTTTTTTCGTAAGTTGAAGTGATATCTTTATTTGATGGTTGAGTAAGTTTTAAGTGTCTCTTGATTTGCGGATAAATTCTGAACATCCGTGATAATTTCATCATTCACTCCAAAGACCGCTGTGAGTATTTGCCCAAATATTCCGCGTTTCGTTCGAGTGTGTTTAAAGCGCAATAGGTTGATTTTTTGCCGGGTGTCTTCGATAGTGTCTGAGATGTGGTGAACTAGGTCCCAGCAGTGAACCTTTTCGGTTATTTGTCTGCCCTTAGAACACATAGAATACAAACTGGAATTAATGCTTCGCATATTCATCTCATCTGTTCTTAGATCAGAGAGTGGAAGTTGGATATTGACTTGTAAGGTGCCTCGAAGTACATTAGCCTGGCCAACTTGTTCTATGTACATACCACCATCCAGATTTGTAACATTAGCATCCGATAATGTAGGCGATGGTAAAACTCTAAGGACAAAAAGCGTTGTAAGTAGGACTGCTGATAGTCTAGAACGTTGGTTTTTTGCAGTCTTCCTGTTTTCCACACCGGTATCTTGTTCTGATGGTCACTTTGTTGCTGTTTCGGCGGTAAGTTTCCTATGTTGGTTGATTTCGGGGTTATTTCTGCTGGTTGCTGATCTTCCATGTTAAATGGTAGTTTGTAAATTTTGACAATAGGACGTAGTTTAATAGTTCCATTTAACTTGAGAGACACCGTTCGAACTAAACCGTCTGATCCTGGGTGCGTTGCTACAATCCTTGCTAACGGCCACTGCATCGACGGAATGTTGTCCGTTTTTACCAACACCAATTCACCTACCTTCGGATTATCTTGTTTTTCAACCCACTTAAATCTGTGCTGCAAGCGTTGCAGGTATCCTTCTGTCCGTCTTCGCCAAAAGGACTGCTTCATTTTTTGGACCAAGTGCCATCTCTTCAGCAAAGTGTAGTTCGTTTCACTAGGATCATCCTTGACTTCAAACAGGTTATCTCCAGTGAGGAAGTGGCCTGGGGTTAGTGCAGCCATATCGTTCGGGTCGTCGCTTACTTGTGTAAGTGGACGTGAGTTCATACATGCTTCGATCTGGGCTAATAGCGTGTTCATCTCTTCGACATTTTATATCTGATGCCCAATTGTCTTGTACATGTGCGCCTTCATTGTCTTCACGCCGGCTTCCCAGAGTCCACCAAAATGTGGACTACAAGGAGGAATGAATTTCCACTGTATTCCATGATCCGCAACTGCGGAACTACATGCCTGAAGAGATGATCTGTAAACTGTCTGCAACTGCTTGTTGGCTCCTAAAAAGTTTGAGCCGCAATCACTGTAGATGACTTTGCATTTTCCACGTCTCGCAATGAACCGTTTGATAGCCGCAATACATGCGCTAGATGTTAGATCGGACACAAGCTCAAGATGAAAGGCCTTTGTAACCATGCACACGAAGACTGCTATATATGCCTTAGTCGTTTTGGCGCCTCTGCCCCCATTCCATTTAACAGTGATTGGTCCGGCATAGTCAATTCCAGTGTTCAGGAAAGGTTTTTTGAGTTGTACTCTAGGAGCCGGTAAGTTGCCCATTAGTTGAGTCATGGGCCTAGCCGTCATATTGAAACACGTCATGCATTCCCGCAACACCTTTTTCACGGCCGTATGTCCTGATATTATCCAATACTTGAGCCGTAGAGTAGACAGCGTCAATTGACTACCACCATGTAAGGTTTGCTGATGAGCTTGTCGTATCAAAAGTGTTGCTAAAAGTCCCTTTGGGATAATAGCAGGATGTTTGGCTATGTCTCCGATGAGTGCCTGGTGTATGCGGCCGCCCACTCTGAGGACTCCGTCAACGTCAATCCATGGTGATAGGGCTTTAATACGACTACTTTTCGGAATTCTGTCGGTTTTAGATATATGGTGGATATCCTCTTTGAATGCATGATTCTGCGTTACCCTAATACAGGTGTTAGTAGCTTCCTTGAGCTCAGCTTCTGACAAATTTCCTAAACGTTTTATGTTGGGGCGTCTGGTATTGAAGACGAAACGTCGGCACAACGCAATAATCCTCTGTAATTTATGGAACGATGAATACCTGTTTAATATTGTCGGCTGTTCTTCTGTCGTGGCAATTAAGGATGTTAATTTTGCTTCTTCTTCTCCTTCATCATTTGTAACTTGTACCATAGGAGGCATTCGGATAATGCGTGCATTGAGCCAAGTTGGTCGATTTCACCAAAGTGTTGAGGTAATAAGTTCCTCCGGATACATTCCCCTTGATGCAATATCTGCTGGATTATCGTGAGTGCTTACATGATTCCAGCGTTCGGCTGAGCTATTTTGCTGAATGACACTCACTCGGTTGGCAACGTAGACCTTCCATTTAGCGGCAGGACTCCGTATCCATGAGAGGACTACGGTTGAATCTGTCCAATAATATCTAGAAACGTTGCTCCAATTGTGCGCCTTGATGACTTCAGCCATAAGGTTCACCAACAAAACGGCTCCATTCAGCTCCAAACTCGGTATCGATTGTACCTTCACTGGTGCCAACTTTGATTTTGCTGCTAGTAATGTAACCTTGGTTGACGTTGTAGTCACTACTCGGATATATACAGCAGCAGCGTAGGCTGTTGATGATGCATCACAAGACTCATGAAGCTCGACCTGATTAGACGGGCTGAAGTCTATTCATCGATTTATCCTAAGATTTTCCACCGCCGGAAGTTGTTGTCGCAGTTGTATCCGCTCTTTTATCAACGTTGGATCTATAGGATCATCCCAACCTTTTTCTGCCAGCCACAACTTCTGCATTGTTGTTTTCCCTATAATGATACAGGGTTGTAGCCAACCTATTGGATCGAACAATTTGGCCACTTCTGCTAGTATGGTGCGTTTTGTCAGCATTTTCTCGTTGGCTGGCCTTGTAATACTGAATGAGAATACGTCGGAGGCTGGATGCCATTGAATGCCAAGTGTTTTTATCTGCTCAGTTGATGCTATGGTAAGGGGAAGCTGTGTCTCCCTTTCTGTGACTGGAATACGTTCCAACAGTTTTGTATGGTTGGATGACCACTTCCTTAAATGGAATCCGCCTTTCCTTAGAAGATTTCGAAGATCAGTCTGTAGCTGTAGAAGATCTTCTAGGTTATCCGAACCAGTGAGTACATCATCAACGTAGAAATCATTTGTCAATGTTTGCGCAGCTTGAGGAAATGAGTCATACTCATCCGCAGATAACTGGTGAAGTGTGCGTATCGCGAGATATGGTGCACAGGCCGTTCCGTAAGTGACTGTGCTTAACTGATAGTGTTGGATTGGTCACTTTGGTTGAACCGCCACAAGATTCGTTGGAAATGTTGGTCTTTCTCGTGCACAAAGATTTGCCGATACATCTTCTCAATGTTGGCTGCAATGACGTACTTATATTGCCTCCGCCGCATTAGAAGATGTAATAAGTTTCCCTGGATAGTGTGGCCAGAATGCAGAAGATCGTTTAAGGATTTACCTTTGGAACCCTTTTGCGACGCGTTGAATACTACCCTTAATTTCGTGGTACTGCTGGTTTCTTTCACCACAGCATGATGCGGTAGGTAATATGCCGTAATCATCTTTATTCGGTCTACAGGTACTCTGGACATGTGGCCTAAATCCATGTATACTTGCATAAAACTCCGATACTGTTCATAAAGTGCTGGATTTTGTATCAGCCGACGCTCCAACTGTCTGAATCTTATGTGTGCAATCTTTTGCGTGTCACCAATGTCAGAATGAGGATCCAAGTTTGGTCTTCTGGGCGCATGGCTTCCCGGGTAGAAGTCCTGGCAGCAATAGTTGGTCATAAAGATCTGCTCCAATGAGGACATCTACGGTTGATGGTACGTTAAATCGAGGATCTGCCAGGTCGCCAACTGTCAATCCCTGTGGAATTATTAAAGGAATTTCAGTACATGGTAATGGTGCAGTTATGGTTGTAAGAATGAGTGGCGTGAATAGAATCTCCTCGTTATGTCCATATTCAGATTTAACGACAGCGCGTAGTTTAGTTTCTCCCTTTGACATTACATTTTCAACAGCTCCTATGCCACTGATCTTAAATTTTGCCCCAGTGCGTTTAGCCTGTAGAAGTTGCATTGCTGCCTCACTGATGAAGGATCGTTGGGCTCCAGAGTCGAGCAATGCTCGGAATGTTACACATTCTCCATCTGGACGGCATATTCGTATATATGCGGTTGCAAGCAAAACGTAATTTTGTTTTGTGTAAGCACCGTGGCCTTGCACAATTGACGCAGCTGTTGATTTTTTCTGCAATGGACTTTCTGAGCTTGATGTGTGCAGCAGCGTATTGTGTCTTTTTCCGCAAAGCTTACACCCGTGTGTCGAAGTACATTTGTTGGCTCTGTGTTGACCAAAGCAGTTGAAACATAGGTTGGAATCTTTGATCACTTCTCGTCTTGCTTGCATTGTAGCTTGTTTGAACGAGTTGCATTCAAAAAGCTTGTGTTGAGCCTTGCACATTGGGCAGGAAGCTTTCGTATTCACTTGAGTAGTGTTTGCTTTCACCGTCTTTGGTTTCACCTTCCCAGTTGACAAAGCCTCCAGCATTGAAAATCTTTGTTTCAGGAAATCCAGAAACTGCTGAAACGAAGGGATTTCACTCGACTCGGAAATTGTTCGTTACCATTCCTTCCTTGAGTCTTCGGCAAGCTTTTGGTTGAGCATGACATGAAGACAGTTGTTAAGGCGAATGAATCCGCCTTCAAGGTATGGATGCCTGCAAGTAGCTGGTTCATTGTACCCAGCATACGTCGAAGGCCTGATGGCTCATTGCGTGTGCAATGCTCGATGTTGAAAAGGCGTTGCATTATTTCCTGTATTGATTCACCACTTTGTTCCCAGCGCCAACTTGCTACCGCTAATTAATTGTCCAAAAATTGAAGTCCTCTAGAAGTTGTCTCCTTCTGCTCTAAGAGTCCTTTTCCACTTGACTCCTGACTCTTTCTAGAATCCGGCTCGACGGACCAAATGTTCCAGCTATGAAAAGACAATAAAACGCTTATTAAAATGATTCAACATGAAATGCTTTATTGTCGCCACTCTTGGTTAATTTATACTAACATTTTGCATTTAGTGCATAAATTCTTTGGCTAGCGCGTGGAAAGAATTATCGCCATCTCAAGCAAGTTCAAAATTCTTTGATTGAACTTTAATTGAATTGCAATTTGCTTGAGGTGGCAGTAATTTCACATTTGGATTATTGAACTTGAAATAATGCTTAGACAGTACAATATACATTTGAAATATTTTAATGTTAATGCAAGTATCGATTACAGGAATGAATTTTTTAATTAAATGAATCGTAGGGTAAATGAACTGAACTTAGACCTAGTTAATCTTAACAATATCTATTTCTTGGAAATCCTAAATCGCTAATAACGTGAGGTTCTTTTTATAGTTCGTGAACTATTTTTCGATCTCTGATGTCTTAAGCGGGTTGTTGGTTATAGGCTTGCAGGGTAGTTTCTAGTTTTCCACAGTAGGGAAAACGATTTGTTTAGTTTGGTTGATTTTTTTGCTGGTTTTCTCCCGCAATGGCACTGGGAATGTTTCATTAGAACCTTCCGGACATCACCTTCTATTCGTGAACTTGTCTTTTTTCAGTTGAGGAAAATCCATTTGAGCTATATCTTCGAGGTCAAGTCCTTCATATCTATTTTTGTTTATGATCGCCCGAGCTTCTTTGTTGGATACGTTTCGAATGGAACTAAATTCTACCTAATATTTGTACTTCACCCATTTGCGGCATGATTGGTCAGAAGATATATGTTCTAGTAGGCATTTTATGTCATTGCAAGATCCCTTGCATCCATTTGAGCTGCATTTAAGGCATCTCGGCGTCTTGTCCTTGCAGATGGGAGTGGCATGTCCTAACCTGCCACAGTTTCTGCATTGTCTGGGTCGGAATTTAACGTATTCAACTTTGGCATTAAAGTATGCAATTTTTAGAAAGTCCGGGCGGGTGTTGCCTTGGACCGTTATTTTAACTGATTTAGTCGGAAAATAGTGGTCGGCCTTTTCAGGATCTCTCCTGTTTGCAGGCGGTCTTCCGCACCCTGTTCCATTTTGGGGCATGTATTCGGTTTGCTTTTCCTCCAAATTATTGCTCTAACTTCATCAGATTCAAAAAATGAAAGAGGGTACTAACCTGTATCTCTTCGTGCTTGATGATAAGCACTTTAGGAGTACTGATGCTAATCCTAAAATACCGATGTCCTCGGATTTAGCTTCCTCGAGTTCACTCGACTTGATTATAAAAAGAAAACACCTCAAAGGAATCCGCAGTGGTATATGTAAGGATGTGACCTCTAGGGCATCTGAGATAGGAATGGCACTACGAGGATGTCGATTTTATATTTCTTTATTTCATCCTGAAGTTGTCGCAGTGGACCTGGTGGGTTCAATGATCTTACATCCTAAGTTCCATAAAAATAGCCCTTTATGCGTTGCGGTAGTCATTGCCAGTTATGCAATCCGATTCAAAACTATTATCCTGGTTCCATGACAAGTAAATACTAAGTGGGGCGTTGTCAGCGCTTCGATTTCGTCGGTTCTGGTCCACGAGTGGCATTTTATTCCGTTTAGCGCACCCTTTATCCGCTACCTGAAGACGCGCCCGATGGGGGGCCGAAAGCCCCACATGGATTTCACTATCACTTAACCCTTTTGCGATTGCCATTTCGATAAACACAATATCAAAAACCGCTGAAATTCAGTTTTCTCAAATATGCACAAAAGTAACGTAAAAGATAATCATATGTCTTGCAGACGTACACCTTGTCTATAACTGAGAACTGGGAGGGCTCACCTTGAAAACAATATCATCTCGTGACAGCTCTGTCCGTCAACTGAGTTAGTTGGGAAAATTAATTAGGCGATATTTCCTTCTTCCCATCCAACCACCTTAGAGTGTAGTGCGTTTCGCGAGTGATTGTGTAGGAAAATTAACCTAAAAAAAGTCAAATAAGAACCATACATTAAGTAACATCAATTTTCTAGTTTTGCAATTTTAAATTATTTCCAATAAGGTTGGCAAATCCCACAACCAACTAAGATTTGATTTCATTTAGCTACAATTAATCATTTAAAGTGTAGAAGAGTGCAACACTAAGAAAAATTAACTTGAGGTCCTTAGACTTTGGTCGATTCAGGTAAGAGTTTTTCGCTAAAATAATGATATAATGAAAGACCCTATAAATAAAAAGAAGGAACCGCCCGACCCCGGGGAAAAGAAGGATGCTGTACTGAAGAAAATCACACAGGAAACAAACGCAAAAAGAATCAAAAGAAACATTAAAGGAGACAGCACATGTAAGGTCAATAATCTCAATCACAATGCTAACGGTGAAATTAGCGAACCAATGGACACGATTGATACGGAAAAACATGTGAAATTGCAAACGGTAAACCGTCAAGCAAGACAAAAACAATGAGAAAACAAAATTAACAGAAGCAACACCAACAATGTCTACGCCTACGGAGGACATCGAAAACTTTATGTCGGATACCCTGAACAACACGATCAAACCCAAAAATACAATAGCCCAGATTCTAAAAGATCATATGGCTGCAATAAAAGAGAGCGAAACATCGAACAAGCGAAAACTGGGTAAAACACCAACAAATACAACAAAAACGACAGCAGGAAAAAATTCTTTGTCCTAATGGATCTATCAAAAGAGAAAGCAAACGAAAAAATGAGACTTACTCCAATATCCTTCTACTCCATGAACAAAAACATCAATAACAAAAACATAAAGGACATCAAACAGATAGGATACAATAGAATAAAACTGATGTTTAACAAACCCGAAGAAGCTAATGAAGCAGTCATGAACCAAAAGATCAAGAACTTTGGAGTGAGAGCGTTCATTCCGAACAACTTCATAATGAGACATGATATAATAAAAGGTGTATTACCAAACATCACAGAAGAAGAAATAGCCAAAAACGGAATTCCAAGCAACTCCCATGGCATACACCAAAAAAATATAAAAATTATGAACGTGTACGAGTACAGGATTAAAAGAAGAGATCCAGAAAACAGAGAAAAGTTCATCCCAACGCAAAAAGTCAAGGTATCATTTTCGGGAGAGGAACTTCCGGATGAAATAAGGCTAGAGTATCTGAACATCCCAGTAGAGTATTATTACCTAAGACCAAAACAATGCACAAAGTGCCTCAGACTAGGTCATACTCAGTATTTCTGTAAGGAGTTCCAAGGTGAAAACAGAAGATGCTCAAAATGTGGAGACAAAGAATGCTTAGATAAGGAATGTAAAGTCACAAAATGCTTTTTATGTGGAGACCTAAGCCACAGTGCTATGGATAAAACATGCCCCAAATGGATCAATTATGATATAGAGGTAAAAGTCTGTTCCATAAAAAATATAACCCTCAAAGAAGCAATAAATAACCTAAATAACGGCAACCAATTTGAACTGCTGAAGGACAACGAATCCATGGATTCAGCGTTCCCACTCCTATCAAAATCAACAAACAATAGAAACTAGAACAATGTAATAAAAAAATTAATGCTAAATAAACCGTACGCTAAAACAACAAGAACACGTAACACATGAGCAACCAATCACACAACAAACTTTCCAATGAGTAATCAGTAGAGGTAGTTTGCCGGTTCTGGAGCACTTTTTCCATACGAATTGAGATTGATTTTGCGCGCCACCTACTGGCGGAAATTGGAACTCATGGCACTTGAAGCGGCCAGCAAGGGAACTAGTGGTTTGTGTCGTGGATATGTGGGTGTGGAACTTATGGTTTGTGTCTTGGGTATGTGGATGTGTTTCTCGGGTGTGTAGGTGCGTGTATTAGGGTGGTATAGGTAGGTGCCTGAGATAAGAAGGTATGAGTCTGGAATAGGTGTGGATGTCATGGATGGCTGCGGCGAGGGTGTGTGTCTAGAGTATGTGGATAGGTGTATCAGATTAGTGTAGGTGTAGTACGGGGATAAGTAGGTGCGAGTTTAAGGTAAGTAAGAGATCAGTGTTCTGGTTAAGTAGGCACATTGTGTTTCTATACATAGTGGTGTCATGGTGCACGCCAATTGGCAGGGTAGATGGCGCTAAGATGTCGATTTTGAGATTTCAATCGAAAGTTTTTCTAAGCCAATGTGTCTCGGATGAATGCACGTCGCTGAGACGTGCTTCGATACATTGTTGGCTATTAGACTATCATTTCGCTTGATAGAGATGCATTTTATCTTTGCTTATTGCAACGTTGGAAATGAAAAGCGAAAAGTGAGATGGTTAGGATGTTGTGATTTCATTCAAAAGGTAATATGTTAACATGAATGAATGTTGATCACTGTGTATCTATACACAGTGATGTTATATATTGCTTCTACCAAACGTATGTGAAGAAAATATGTTTTTTATGAAATTTGATGTACAGATTAGCCGTTAGTAGTTACTAATTTTTTTAAAGAAAGCTCTTATATATCTTGTTTAAAGATGCAACTGATTTTTGGACTCTTGTAATAGTTTACGATTGTTGCTTTATTTATGTACCTTCTATAAAATTTCAACCATAACTTACAAGCGATTATATCTCAAATGGGTTGCAAGCATTGGATACTTAGTCAATTCTGAAAAACAAGCGCATAATTATTGAAGTATATTTCACTTTGCATTAGTTTTTTATATCCGAGTAATGGTGTTATGAGAAATTGTTCTTGTAATATCAATGACTGAAATGTAATATCAATGACTGAAAGTTTTGTAAACTTCATATGAATTAGAGAGAAAATTTTAATTTACATAGCTTAAGAGAAGGAAGTCCTGCCTCGAGATGGTTAGTGAATTTATCTTAATTGTATTTTTGTAGAATTTTTGGAGGAAAGGTACGGTAATTCCTAAAGGTAAATTATTTATAAGATCAAGATCCAATTGAAGTAAAATTGGTAACATGTTTTATTGCTTTATGTCATGAAATTAACAACAAGAAGAAAAGAATTGCGAGATTGAGTCAAGCATGGTTTTAAACATAGCTTGGTGTCTATCGGTTGTTTACAATTGAAGCAAATGACGAACGAATGCTTTATTTACCACATATCTAGACTCTTGAGCAACTTCTGGAATTCAAAGCATTCGGTATTAAGTCGATGAGTCTTTGTGCGCATAATAACGAAGCATACGAAAAATCAAATTAATTTCAAATTATGCTTAAGAGCGAAATAATAAGTGAGAGCATTGGTATGAAAGGAGATCGTCAGAGTAACAAAATAATGTTAACGGTTTGAATGCAAATTGATTTGGCCAGATCCCGTTAAACTTTTGAAGGATTTTCTTATTGTTTATAATTCTTTTCAAACTTTATTCACATTTGTACAATGATATGATGCGTTTTAGCAATTGGTGTCGATGAACAATGGTCAGTATTTAACGAAATTTTCGCAAAGGCAAGAACGCATAAATATGTCTGTAGTAAGTAATGCAATCTAATTCTAAATTCTAATTAAGACGTTAATTCTTCACTTTCACGCAATAGAATACAAAATGATTTTCAACAATAGCTACTTTATGCAATTATCAAACTCTAATAAATGGTTAGTAAATTGACGCTTCCAAAAAATGTTTACCCTTATCAGGTATTTTTATACATTTGATTGCATTAATTGTTTATTACATTTTATTATTTTGATGACCTTCGATTATGTTAATTACAAAAACATAAAAATGTAGGGTGAATAGATACAAAATCAATAAGTAACACGAAAAAAAAGAAAAAAAATGCTTGTCAAGATCAGGGATCGAACTCAATCCTGCGCTTGTGAAGACTATGTACTCCCACGAAGCTACACGTTGTACGGAAATTCCAGAAATTTAAACAGATTTATCGTTTCTAAGCATCTTCCATAATAATTACCATGAATATTTATTTATAGAAAATTTTAAACAACCCAAAATCAAAATTCTAGCGCCTGAACATTTTTCGCAAGCTTTTCGAAATCGTCAGCTAAATGAAAAGCATCGAGATTGAGGAAACTCATGGGGTTCAAGGTTTCACAGGTTCCGCCGTTAGAAACTTGCTAACGAAGGCAATATATTGCAATGGGCCATTAGTTCCTTGAATTTAGTGTGAAAGTGTTGTGCAGTGAAAAGAAATTTCCGGGATCTAATTTGTTGGAAGAAATTAAGTATCTTTATTTTTTAATAATATTTTTATATTTATATGTACAATCATATTTCGAGTATGAACTGCTCGTATAAAAACTGCCTTCACGGCTATACATATGGTTCTTCCTTGAGCTATTTTCGAGTACCTCAGGACTATAGAACTAACGTCTGGTTGAAACATGCAGGCATTTCACGTCCAAACGTTCTGAAATTTCAATTCTTTTGTGAGGACCATTTTTACAGCTCCAGTATAAGAGAGTATGGCCATAGAAAGATCTTGAAGCAATACTCGTTGCCAAAGCCTGCCATTAGTAGGCGAGGGGCGAGTCAACAAAGTAGCATCAAGCTCTCTGCTTCTGATGTTGCGTGGCTTAAATAAAAACTGGAAGCAAGGAATTGGGTACATTGTAGGCTCCGTCGATGGTGAATTGCTGGTTTTCATAATAAAAACAGCCATAAATAAGGTTCTTAGTGTTGGCTCTGAGGTTTTAGGAACAGTTTGCGATCAGAGCGCAACAAATCGACGTTGCTTGAATTTACTTGGGGCCTCCACTAAAAATCCTTACTTTGAGGTAGAAGGTAAACGGATATACACGTTTTTTGACACGCCTCATCTTTTCAAAAGTCTAAGAAATATCCTATTGAAAAATGATATCCGTTACGATAATAACATCGTGACATGGAGAGTTATAAAAAAAGTGCGCGAATTTGATAATAATGTTATCACCACGCTTCATAAACTCACGGACGTGCATATACACCCAAGTAGCTTTGACAAAATGTCAGTAAAACTTGCAACGGAAGTTCTCAGCAATTCCGTATCTGCAGCAATTTCAGCTGCCGTCGAATTAGGATGCTTTAAAGCTGATAAGGAAGAAGAGAAATCTGCATCCAGCACTGCCGAATTTTTATTGAGGGTAAATAAGCTTTTTGATAATTTAAACAGCGTGTCAAAATTTTCAAAAAATTCTAATAGATGTTCCATTTCTAAAGAGGCTCCACATGTGCTAGACAATTTGAAAGAAAGCAAGCATTGGATATCACAGTGGACTTCTTTGGGACGACTCAACCGACCTTACTGCTTCGATGGGCTGATCCGTAATATCAACGCTATTGATATGCTGTGGAACGATTTAATGGGTAGTCAACAGTACTTGATCACATCCCACATTAACCAAGACCCTATAGAGAATATGATTTCAATGCTGCGCACATTTAAAGGGTCATATGAAAGAAACCCTTCAGCCTCTAGACTTTACCGCAACCTGAAACAAATAATGTTTCAAAACGTTTCCCTTTCGGACTTTAGCAACTATTCTGATTGTCAATCACAGAATTTGCTCGATTTTTTTCCCAACTTCTGAGACTTATGTCGATGACCAATCTGCTTCCAACGCAGATTCAATAGGTAGCCTGACTGCTGATGAAGAATATGTTGTTGTCCACTTCATTGAAGATGCTCCTGATAACTTTGAAAGATTATCAGATTCTACTTTCAAATTAAAAGAAAGTTCCAAACTGCATTATATGGGTTCTTAGCTAGAAAGCTACAAAAAAAAATTAAAATGCGATACTTGTAGTACATTTATGATTGATAAAACGCCCCCCAATGACTCCAGGGATATGATCAAAAATTTAAGAAGTTCGCAATCAGCACTAATAGCTTGTTTGGAGGGTTGACTGTAGTTACTCCTTCCTTTGAAGTATTCCTTGACTCAGTACGTGAAGAATTTGAAAAGAAATTCAACCAAATCATGTCCGAGTATAACGTCCTGGGCAAACTCTGCAGGGAAATTTCAACAATAGTCAATTGGCAGTGACAGTGTGATCATAAATATATAGGGCAGCGTTTTATTTTATTACCATTCATCCGCCTGCATGTTCATCAGGTAAATAAAATTCTGCATAAGGTTGATTAAAGCCATAGGGTAAAGTTTTTGAGAGGACTTGAATAGCTGTTTGGAAATAGTTTAATCTATTGACTGTCACGATATCCAAAATACCCATCTAAACTAAGTCTTCCCTATTGAATTCACATTCTGTATTAGGCCAGTTTTAATTTTAATATTACAGAGGGTGTATTTTTTTCCTGCACGGAGTTATGACCGCCTTCATAAGTTTATGTGGTTTTGAAATCGAGTCATTATGTTTACAAGGTATTATGAAGTTGGTTTTCTCATATTTTTAGGAATGTTTTAATTAACTGTATTTTTCGTTCATAAGCTTTTCATAAGATTATTTGCAGTTTTCTTCACGTGAAGCCTTTTTAGGGTTTTGTGCTTCTTACTAGATCGTATTGAAATCATGACCTGTCTTTTCGTCTGTTTGTCTGATTTTCAGTGGTAAATCATTACCAATACATTCAAGCGCTCACATATAATGGTTATTTTCTTATTCCACTAGGACCTTTGCAATTCTTTCAAATGTTCTGCTTGCTTTGGGGAGTTAATTTCTCTACTCTCTTTCTTTAGCTAAGTCTTTTGTGATTAATGTTGTTTGCTTTACAAGAATCTGCTCAATTCAAAACGTTTAATTGGATCAGCTCATCTGAGAAATTGCACACATCGCAAACTTTAAATACCTGTTCTGTGAGGTGGATTAGGCCTACTAGGGAAACCACATAAAAAAAACGCGCCTTGCACTTTACCTCTAGGTGGTGTGGAAAAAGTGCTGACATAAATCTTAGTATAAAGCCCTTCAATGGACGATGTATATGTATATATATATATATATATATATATATATATATATATATATATATATATATATATATATATATATATATATATATATATATATATATATATATATATATATATATATATATATATATATATATATATATATATATGTTTATATGTTCTTCAGTGCAGTGTTGAAGTTTATTGAAATGACGGTTTTTTATCTTCGAAATACGTACATATGTAAAAAATAAATCAAATCAAATCAAACTAAGGAAGCTTGATTTTTACTTCAAAAGTGAAACTAAAGAAGCATACTAAATTCGATTTTAATACTCTTTCAATATTATTGAAGCCAAATCTTACTTTTCATTATTCATACCAAAAATCATGCAAATTATGGATTTCATTTAAAAATCCAGGCTAGTAATTTTACGTAAAAATGAACGCAAAATAATGAATTGCTTCAATGAATGCTCCACAGTGAAATTTAGAATATACACTCCACAAACAATCTTTGTATTTGTTTTTATTCAAAAATCAATAAAAATTACAAAGCCCTAATAACCCCAATCGTTCATTGCAATTACATTTAGTATTTTTTACATGTTTATTATCTTTCAAACAGATCCAAATATTTCTTTAAATATGTCAAACACAAAAAATCCCAATCAAGTATATGTTATTGTATATTTTTTCAATCCAACTCTATCCTCCAGAACTTCAGCGGCTGCGGCAACATTGAATTACAAAAAGCCCGCAAATTATTTTCTGCATTCTAAGTACTGGTTGGATTGAATTAATCTGAGTTGTTATATCTACTAATGTTTATACAGTAGAATAAATACTGAAAAAATATTTTTCCATTCATGGAACCTTTTGTAAATCCATAATGATTTAATTTTTGGATTAAAAAACAATCTCCTTTTTGATCATAATTAATTGTCAGTACGTATGTATTTTGAAGGCAATGTTGAAGTACATACCTTCAGTACTGAATTTTAATAAATTGAAAACACCACATTTCAGTTAATTGAAGAGGCGGTATGTTACCATCGACACACGGACATACATACTGAAAATCAATTAATAAAAATTAAAACATGGAAGAATGATTTTTACGTCAGAAATAAATCAAAGAAGCTTATAATATTTACAATATTATCGAATTTAATTCTTTCTCATTATCTTTACAAAAACTTATGTGAATTAACAATTTAATTAAAAATCGACACTAGGGATACTACGAAAAAATGAACGAATAATTTCTCCATTTACAATTCCACGGTAATTGCTTCAATGAAATTTACAAACACACGACAAACTATTTAAGTATTTATTGCTTTTAAAAAATTAATTACCTAATCATTTTAGACAATTATATTTAAATACTGCTTATAGTCTTTCAAACAAATCAAAATAATCCTTTAAATATTTTACACAAGAAAATTATGTGCGACCAATTCATTTATTCATTAAACATGACCCACATAAATGAACGGGCACCCAAATCGAAAGCATTTCAATTTTTCTGCTACGCAATCGATAGGCAAATAAATATCCATTCATTTCCAATTGCAAAGAGTGAAACAATCTTCACACACTGCACATCGTGGCCGTGCCGCTAGCGCCAGCCACAAAGCGAACACACACCGTTCCATACATTATTCATTCGATCGCATTTATACAGAGATGTTGATCAATATATCCACCACACATCTCAATGTACATATTGTATACGTTCAGTTGCTTTTCTAATCAGCTTGAAAAGTTTGTCGAGGATGAAATTTTCCTACCTAAGACACTAACCAGCGACAGCTGCGCCGCCAAAAGCATGGGTTCTCCCAATGTGGAGTTAATTTGGTGTGCACCGTGACACCACTATGTATAGAAACACAATGGTAGGCACGCATTCCGGATTCTAGCAGCCTCTAGCGGATAGTAGAACTAGTCTTGTTGGTTGTGTTCTAGAAAAGGCATATGTCTTTAGATTACGGGTGCGCTTTTTTAGCCTAAGTGGCCTCTAATGGTAAATGGTGAAACTAGGCATATTGACTATAGTCTAGGATAGTCCCATATTTTCAATCAATAGATTAAAGCTCTAGATTTCTCAGCGTGTGTTTACATAGCGTTAATATTTATGTTTGAAGTTAATAGGAGCTAGCCTTTGACGCTTTTAGCAGTAGATAATTATACTATTCATGGTTGTTATTCATCTATAGTGGAAGGATTTTTCATATATTCATTGCTTCTAGTTTTCAAGTAGTTTTGTTATTCATCTTTGGTGGAAGTTCTTTTTGGGTCTTTAACGCTTCTTGAGGTAGATAGTTTTTTACCAATGACTACTTTAATGTATATGTTAGGAGATCCATGTCTAGAGTTGATAGCTTGAAGTATTAGGGTTGTTGATCAATTAGGGAAGCTCTGTGGATAGGTGGCGCTCTGGGCGATAGGTTTACTGCTTATAGGGCTTGAGCATTTCTAGCGTATCTCACTACTGAGAGGCTTCCGGGTCGAGCGATTTACTTTATCACATTAGGCGTGCTGAACGTTTTTTATGGTGCGATTGGCTGCGTGGTGACGGCGGGCGTTTGTAAAGACGGATGACTGCGATATTGAAGGATGATGGACGTGCCTGTTAGCGCGTACTCTAAGCCATGGGAATTTACTTCATGGGTGCTTGGAGAAGGAACGCGTTGCTCAGCGATTGGTGTCTTTGGCAGCGTGTGGAAATGGCCGATTCGCTTGATCATGCTAGCCGTGCCGGAAGTTTTTATGGTGCGAGTCGTTGCGTGGTGATGGAGGGCGCTGCTATAGACGGGTGACTTTGCATTATGGATGGGTGACGGGCTTGCCTTTCGATGGGTGCTCTAAGGCATGAGAATTTACTTAGTGGATGCATGCTTAAGGTACGTTTTACTCCTCGTTTGATGTCTGTGGTTAAAGATGGACGGTATCGTAGATGTGATACGCGTCGCTTGTTGGAGAAGTAATTTGAGGTGTACGTTTCCACCGAGGCGGATGTTATGAGCTGTAGAAATTTGTCTCGTGAGCGTTTGGCTAAGTTTCCGCGTTGCTCTTCAAAGGTTGCCTGTCTTTAAGTATGGACGGCCTTGTTGGCGATTCGGAATGATTTGCGTTGCTTTTTGGAGGATCATGATTGGGGTGTAGATTTGTTCGGTGGTGAATGCTGTAAGGCATGGAAATTGACCTCGGGGATGCGTGACATGTGCAACTGAGTTTGCTTGTTAAGAGTAGTGTTTCGAGTCTTTGCGTATAGACGTCTTTTAAATTGCTCCTGTCAAAAGTTTTCAAAAATTAAATTAATTTTTTAAAAACGTTAGTCCGAAGTTAATTTTCATCGGAAAAAATCTTATATTGTCGTAGTAATCGACTCAGGAAATTTCTATCGAATATTTTTACTTTGATTGGTAACGAAAAACAAATTACCAAAGAAAACTTCGCCGCTGGTATGGAGGAGCCCGACGGCTTTCCACCGTTGGGCCAACCTGGGGAAACGACGAATACAAAACTGGCGATAATCACCAAAAGAAAACATAACGAAGAAAACTCCGCAGATGGAGGGTGCAAGCTGCAAATAATAGCGGACAATCAACAAATGGCCAAATTGCAGAAAGAAAATGATGAACTAAGGCAAGAGGATCTCTTCAAGAAAGGGATGAAGCCTCAAAAGATGCAGCCACAATTGTAATAAACATAAGCAGTCGAGCAGCCCCGTGGTGATCAGGAGTGGCTGCTCCTGAAGAGATAAGGTGGTCACCCCGTCGAAACTGCTTAGTTTGTTGTTTTACTAGTGTAAAGTAAACTGCATCCGTCAAGTTTCCATCCTTTAGGCAGAGATGAGTGGTTCACTTCAGCCACTTTAACATCTTTAGGGTTGACATTCCCCTTGTAATGCAACGACCTTCTTCTGTGAAAGTAACGGTTGCTTTTTGAGTAATGTTTGCGTTTGTCTCAAGCCTCCGTGTCCGCTAACTTTAAGAGGCAAAAAAATATTGAATTACTATAGAGTAGCTTAATTGACACTTAATAGAACTTTCCTAAAGACAATAAAAATTGATCGGCGCGTCTTGTAGAGTAGAGTACGCGTGATAAGTATTTTGTAGTGTAGCTTCGTGGCTCGACAAGAACCCGCCTCATATGATCTCGCAAATGCTAGTCGTCAAGCACGCGTACGCGGTCGTTAAGCGAAGCTAGTTAGCTGAGCTCGGTGTTGTTTATAGCTCGCTGACACTTATGCCAGACCATCGGCACCCGTGTCCTACACGGGCATTAAAACAAAAAAATCATTACACAATATCAATGGCAAAAGCTGACAAAGCCGAAGAAAAGTACAAATCAAGCAATCCCAGAAGAAGTTCTTAGTGCTGGTGGCACCAACGAGAGCCAAAACTATTTTGCAGCGCTGGAGGGATTAACCGAAGATATGGAAACTGAAGAAAACATCGGAGGTAATTTTAATCAAGATAATGACTTTAATTTTATTCAATATTAAAGAACAAAATTAAGGAGGAAAAACCAGCCCGCAGTTCTGCTGGTTCCTCTGAAAAAGCTTCCAACAAGACAGAAAAAGTTTCGCCAATCAACGTGTTCGGACAGACCGGGAAAGATATGGTTCGGCGATTGGCAGCCGAAAATAAACTGGCCAATTTCGAAATCAAAAGAGTTAATGCCGAAAAATTAACTATAAAGACGAAATCACTGGTTGATTTCAAGTCAGCCAAAGATGCGCTGTTTTCTGGGGAGGTTCCACACTTTACCTATACCCCAAAAAGTGAAAAAAATCAGACCTTCTTGTTGAAGGGTTTGGACAGCGGAGAGGATACGGTCGATCTTCTTCAGGTGCTCAAGGAGGCTGCACCAGATATTGATTTTGTTTCAGTCAAAGCCTTTGCGATAAGAAGGTCGACCATAGAAAGGAAGAATTTACCACTTTACCTGGTACAAATTGCAAATAAGAGCAGTCCAAGTGCCCTTCAACAAATAAGGTACTTGAATTTCAGAGTGGTGAGGTGGGAACGCCTCCAGAAAAGAGAAGTCAACCAGTGTTACCGGTGTCAAAGATTTGGACATTCGGCTGCCAATTGTGCCATATACTATCGTTGCGTTAAATGCAAAGACGTGCATGCTCCCGGTGAGTGCAAATTGGCTCAGACGGAGCCTAAAGAAAAATTATACTGCATTAACTGCGGTGTTTTTGGTTACCCAGCATCTTATCGAGGATGCTCCCGATATCAAGATGCGAAAGTTAAATTTGCTCCAAAGCAAACACAAGTACACCATAATATCATACCTTCCAACTTCGTCAAGCCCGGAGTATCATTTGCACTCGCCGCTAGAGGACCAGCAGAAAATGCTGGAAATAATGTAAATAATGTAGGTGGCAATAATGAGCTGCTTCTCAAAATTTACCAGCAACTTAATTCTTTATCGGAGAGAATCGACAAACAAGATTCAAAAATTAACGTTGCTTTTGAGCGTTTAGGTCTTTCAAATGCCTAATAATAACTTGTCATCCAGTCATATTCCCATGGATAGGCTTCGCCTCATTTCGATCAACGTCAACTCTATCGTTGCCATACATCGACGTGATCATCTCCTTGAATTTATTGTTAAGCAAAAGCCTGACATCATACTTCTCACTGAAACCCACCTCAATTCATGGCATTCCATGGAATTCAAAGATTTTGCACTCGTAAGAAACGATAGGGTAATAGCTGATGGGGGAGGTGGCACCGGGATATTGGTTAGAAGACCCTATTGTTTCCAAAATATTGAAAAAGTCGAATTCAAAAACTTTGAATTTCTTGAAGTGTCCGTCATCAAAATTTCACTGCCAGGTGGGGATAACCTCTTCGTTATCTCTGCCTATGCAACTGGTAAAATGTTCTCAAGTTCAAGGAGGAACTCAATTCCTTGTTTGAAATACTCGAATTGAACAGGCTGCATAGTTATTATATTTTTGCTGGTGACCTGAACGCCAAGCATACATCATGGCTGAATACCACCAATAATCCAAGAGGTGTATTCCTGAAATCATGGATAACAGAGAACCAAATTGAATACAGGTGCAACCTATATGGGTCGGAGATCCCAACATACCCTACGACAAATTCATATTTGGACCTCTGCATTGCTGACGCAAGACTTGAATTCAGCTTTAATAGTCCTCAACGGAAACTGCAGGTGCTTCCTTACGATAGCGACCATGACGCAATCGTAATGGAAATCAATCATCAAAGGGATGATTTCTTCCTCATTCCAGTTCAACATGAAAACCATCGGTTGAGTTTCAAAAAAACAGACTGGGGAAAGTTTCAAAAGAAGTTTAATCGGGAGTACCAGAAGCAATGTCCTCCTTCTGATGATGGCAACGCTTGCTCAATGGTTCCTAATAACAGAAATCTAACTGACGATGAAATAGATCTCTATTTGTCGAAGTTAGAGAAGGTGACGTTGGAAACGATTGAGAAAGTTGTTCCCAAGATTAAACATCGAAACAATATGGAAGGATATGAAACACCAACCATTGCAAGGTTGAAAAGATTGAAAAGCCTTCTTCTCACACGCGTCAACAATATTTATCGACGATTTTTGGACTACAACCATCCCTCGTTGGCTTTGTTGAAATTACACCTGAAGAATGTCTGGAACTTAATCCGGTCATACTTCAGGAGTGAGGTCAGCAATCAATGGGCGGAAAAATTGAGGGGTATTAGCCCACAGGACCCAGACGGCGTTTTCGCGAAAGTGAATAGCATATTCCGCAAAAAGTCTCGAGTGAAGGTATCGAATCTTGAAGTCGCTAGTGATGAGATAAATCTTCTCGATAGGGCTGATATCGAAATTGATAGTACGACTCCGAATAGAAATGGAAACAGGATTATATGTGATGGATTGCAGAAACTTGCCCTGATTGGAACACATTTTGAATTGGTTCATCTACCAAACCCAGAGAGAAGGAATGAAACATTTTCGGAGGTCGTTGAAGCAAAAGTTTCCGACTTCAAATCAAGCCTGAACGGCCAATCAATTCTTCATTTCGATGAAACATTTACATCCGACCTAATACCGACCTTGAATCTTATTGATTATTTTGTCAGCTATGAAGACTTGTGTTTCATATTTCGCAGAATAAACAACAAAAAATCATGTGGTACTGACGGTATTCCAAATATAGTTCTCCGACATTTGCCTGAGGTTGCTATTAAGAATTATTGCATATTGTTCAACAACATGTTGAACAATTCATATTTCCCAAATGAGTGGAAAAAGGCTAAGGTATTTCCGATCTTGAAGAAAGGAAAAGAATCTTCATGCCCTAAAAGCTATCGCCCAATCGGCTTGCTGCCTACCATCAGCAAGGTGTTTGAAGTGATACTCAACAGAGCATTAAACGCCCACATTGAGGAATATGAGTTGATGCCGAATTGCCAATTTGGTTTTCGTGCCAGGCATTCGACCATACATGCAAGAACGAAAGTAACCTCAGACATCTGTTGGAAACTAAACAACAAAGAATTTGTTGGAGCATCTCTCATTGATATGGAGAAAGCCTTCGATACGGTGTGGTTAGATGGACTAGTTTTCAAACTTCTTCAGGACAGGTTCCCCAGAAACCTTGTCGCCATGATGTGTAATATGTTATACGGGAAATCATTTGTTGTAATTGATGTAAATCTGACAACAATGCGCGAATTCAAGGTCTTGAATGGTCTACAGCAGGGAACAGTTACTGCGCCCGTGCTTTTCTCAATATTCATTTGCAAGCTACTGAACAGCTTTGATTTTAATGTCTCGCCAACGCGATCATTGGTAGCGTTTGCTGATGATCTGATCATCTATACGGCAGACCGAAAAGCTACCATAGTTCAGAGCAACCTTCAAAAAATGTTTAATGATGTGCAGCTTTACACCGACAATTGGCGAATGAAAATCAATGCGCAGAAGTGCGAAACAATTTTGGTTCGGGCAACGCTGCAGGGGGCCAGTCAAGACCTGAAACGTAATTGGAAGGATTTCCACATTATGGCTGGCGAGGGTAGTTCAGAACGGGTCCCGCATAAATCCTGTGTTCGATACCTCGGTTCTCATCTCGGTCAGTATCTGTACTATACTGAACATGTCAAAGTCATGCTCAGTAAAGCACTAAAAGTAGTCATGGCTCTTCGGCGACTCTTTCATTCCAGATACATTGATCAAAAAGTCAAAGTTATTTGTTACAAGACCCTGGTTAGGCCAGTTTTGACATACGGATGCCAGATCTGGTACAACCAGAGTGCTAGTACAATGGAAAGATTAAGAGTTTTCTAAAGGAAATGTCTTCGTGCATGTACTGGTTTGTACAGAAAGCCTGAGACGGATTGGAAGCACTATATATCGAATAGAAAAATTTATCAAACCGCTCAAGTGACAAGAGTCGATATCTTCATATTGAAACTTCTTCGGAATCATATCGCAAGATCTGTAACTGTGAGTGAAAACCCTTGGATTTCACCGCCGTTCCACCCTACAGACGGGTATATTGTGACTTGCCTCGCTACTGGCTTTGTTCCTCCAGAAGCATTCGTGAATTTGGACATGAATCGATATGTTTTTGATTCTGACGGCGTCCCAGTCATATATCACATATATCGACGGGCCACCAATAAGAAGATAAAATATCCTCCGAATCTGAGTTCACGAGACCAACAATTCCAATGGAGATACTCATTTGCTAGATTCGTTGAGGCTGGTCGAGCTGAGATGGAGCAATCTAGGTATCGGTGGCTGAATGACAATGTCTAAATTATTCGTGTTTATTTTCTGTTTTTGTGCTTTTTCTCGTTACTTAGTTTTTTTTAGACTCATCTCATTATTGCTACATCTAGTGTTGTTGCTTATTTGTACTATAAATTAAGTATAGGTTTCAATATAAGGTAACGTTGTTTTTTTTTTTTGATTGAACTTATTTAGAATTAGGGTGTAACATATTAGGTATAGGATATAAGTTCACTGTTGTGTTAGTAATATAAGTAATTTTTGAATAATGCTGGTTGGTTTTTTCTCCTTTTTCCAATTGAATCAAAAAATATGTAATAATCTTAATAAATTTAAATTTGCTAGTGTATTTTTATCATTAAATGTGTTTAACTGATAACGTATAAATTTAGAGAGCCATTCGGGCCATTAAGTTTTTTATAGTTTTTATTGTTTGGAATTTGCTTTATGTTCTTTTAAAAATTTATAACGATTGGTATTAAATAAAGCGCTTTTGACTTTGACTTTGGCTTTGAGTAGTGTTTCGTACGCATAGACTTCCTTGTCGGCGGGAGTTTTAGGGCATCGAAATCTACAGCGTGGAAGAGAAGTGGTATGGTGTAAATTGCATTGCAATATGGTTTTGCTTGATTGAGGCGGTTTTTTTGTTGTGTTGGCCATGGGGGGCGGGTAACGTGATGCGCGGCATTGAGACGTGTTTTCATAAATGTCCATTCAAAGATGCGCCTGTTCTAGTTTGCTGCTTATTATTTACATTGATCGTTTTCAGTTTCTTTTTGCTCGGATACGTCGTTTCTTTGTTTGTGACTCATTGCTATTGTATATTATTGCTTTTATCGGTTTCATGTTAAAAGTACTTTAAGAATCGTCTACAATGTATTTTGTTCGGTTAGACTACTATGTTGATTGCTCAAATCTATGGATGTAGTGAAAGAGATCTTAATGTTTGTTGTAATGCGTTCTTGATATTAAGTATAGTATTAAATTTTAGTTTGCTTGTAGCAGCAGTTTGTTTGTCTTCATCATCATCACTTATTTCTTAAAGCAGTTTCTATACTTCATTCTCTGATTTTACTTTTATGTAGAAGTATGGCACTATATTCATTCGTTTTTTTCTTTACTATAGGATGCCCATTGGTTTTGTTCAAAAGTTCTAGTAATTTCTTCCAAGACGAGTTATTTTTTCAAATTAATGATCTTGTAGTGCATGAGATGGTGATAATTTTGTTCGTACATCATATGATTTGTCCCTTTTGATAAGTGCTTGGGTCTATTTTTTAGATCACTATGTTGACATGTATGTTTTGGGTATCTATTCTTAATTTGAGATTATTTATGGATGTTGTATAGGAAAGATAATACGGTTTATGGCTTATGGAATGCTACTTTTTTATGGAGTTTATGTATGATGAATGTAGAAATCATCGTGGTGGTCCTAATGAGTAGGAATATGGATGCATTTTTACTGATAAATTTTGGGTACGTACTGAAAGGAAGAAGCTAATATAGAAAAAAATGAATGCGGTAGGTCATTGACATTAGGGGTTTGTTGGTATTATGGTATTATTCTTTGTTTATGCCCATAATGCGTGGAAAAATATTTTTTAGTCATGCTAGCATTATAGGCTTGCACTAGATTGAATAAATTTTTATATTTACTTTGAATTAGGTGTTGTTATTGTAGGTCTGTATTATTTAGTTTAAGTAGTTTCATGAGTGTCAGTGTAATATAGAGTAAAACTGTTATTTTATGCTTGTCTCATATTCTTCATATCATGGTTTCTAATATTGAAAAATTATTTATGTATGGATCGCTCTAGTATGATTTTTCGACATTTCCGAATTTCTCTAGGCATATTTTCATTTAGAACTTGTTGATGTTTTGAGTATGATAATTATTAATTTGTTATCTCCTTAGGAAAATGATGCATGCTTGGATGGTGCCATTAAGTTGATATTTTTCGGATGCATATTATCGTTTTTAGTGCCTATATGATTGCATCAGAATTTGCAAAACTCATACTTTGTGTGCTTGTATTAAGCGTAAAGCCACTTCTGCTGTATTCATATACATTTTCAATATTTGTGTATTAAGTAAAATACGTATTTCCTACATTTTAAATATACTGGATTTCGGATATATTCAAGTATTATTTTCACATAAGTGAAATATACTCTTATTGAGTTTTTTTTTTGAAGAAGATCTAATTAGTTTTCAACATATAGGGTATGTTTTGGGTTGGTACACTGCTACTATAGATCACTTAGGCTAATGTTTATGTAAGATAGTTTGGTATAGATAACGATGTGTGGTAGCATATGAGTTTACGGTATGCTATTTTTAGATCGATCTCATTGTATCATGTATAGACAAGTAGCATATGTTATGGAGTGTTCTTTATAAGGATGGTCGCGAGTCATTATAGGATGTTAAGAGATGATCAGGAGGTGTTTATCTGCTGGTAATTTGATGAACAGATGTACAGTTGAGTTGAATGAACTCATGCGGGTTTTTTTGTCCATCGCTAGATATTTTTGAATGGTAGAGTTAAGTCTTTAATATTTGGAAATTTTGGATATGATAGGAATGTATAGATCATTATGCTTGGTTTTTATAGGTATTTAATTGCTTGAGCAGTGTTAGATGAGATGTTAAAATAAAAAGACTGTGTTTCTTTCTAATAGAAATAATTTAATGGGTAATGCTACTTTTTTTTGTTATATATAAATAAATTTTGATACCTGATAAATGGCTTGATATATTTATGAATTCTATAGCATTTTGAACAATTTTCAAGTTAACTTAACCTAGGTTTATTCAGCTGCACTATTTCTGCATTAGGACCATACAAGTGTATGATAAGTCCTCTCACATCTTTTTTAATGTTTATTGTACAATTTATATAGCAATTCAATATCTTCAGCATATCATTGTAGCTTATGCCCCCCTCACTCTAGTGTTGATGTTTCAATTCCGATATCGTTTTGGTTGTATGTTATGAGAATAGTATGTTCCTAAATGAATTACTGATGAGAATTTCCCGATACAAATTGAATATCAATTATAAACTTTTTCATTCTAACAGCACTGACCACTGGTTGGTTATAGTTTTGTTTGGAGTGTTTATAATACCCGGTGCTATGAATTATTACTTTGTCGTATGTTTTGGAGACTGCAGGAGTATGTACTGTTTTATGAGAGTAAAAATATTTCTTGGATCTTGAGCATATGAATGGCAAATGCATGTATCAGTGCCTGATGTCGTATGAGAGTTGGACCATTCACATATTTGGTAGTATATTCCATGTTTATTAGATACTTTCTCACCCATGTTACCATACTTAAGCATATAATTCTCGATGCGTATTCGGTATTCAGGAAAAATGTGATGGTACTCTTCCATGAAGTATAGGATGACCATTGTAACAGATCTTATCGCGTTGAAAGTGTATTAACCTCTGACCTATTAGTTTTCTTGACGTTTTTTGAAAGTGATGTACTTAGCACCACTGTTTAGCTGAATTTTAAAAACCTCATAATAATCCGTAGAATAATATGTAGTCTAGTGATAAAAAAACGACGTGCTGCGTTTAAGTTAACATACATTCATGTTCTAGTTTATACAGTGCAGCTAAGATGAGGGCCTGTTACTCAATATTAAACTTCAGTATTTTATAGACTTAAAAAGATTATACTTGGTTACCACGCCTTTCACAATAGTATGTTGTTTTTACCAAGACTCCATGCACAATTTCCTAATTAATAATTCCTTTTAGTGAAGTAAAACAAACAAATCCTATGAAGACATAAAAACCTGGAAAAATGAGCTCGAATTACTGTAGAAAGGAATTCCTATATGTTAGCTGGACAGGAATCAAGAGAAAAACTAATGCACATGAAAAAAGAAGGATATATTGACGCAATTTCATGAAGAATATATCAGCATGAAATCGATCAATTAACTCTCGAGCAAATAACAATGGCTTCCTCCTAATCAAGATTTGTTCACCAGAACAGCAACCTAGACGTGAAGATTCTTGTCTGACCCATGTATGCCTATAAATAACTTGGAAGATGATTAACATGCAGTTGTAATGAACCATGCGACGCCGCTGGTGACCACTACTAACACACTTTGCTGCTAGGTGGCTTGTCATTTCACGTTGGTTACGACCAGCGCACATCCCACGTCAATTTTGTCGTGGGATGTCAACAGGATTTTTGACAGCCACATGGGAGTGAAGTGTGGAGATAGTGGCCGCCACCCATGAGGAAGTCCCGGAGTGTGCCGACAGTTCGGTCAAATTCTACTCAACCAAATGATGGTGAGTATTGGCAACTCGAATGAGTATACCGACGTCATACACTATAATACACTTCCCATTTATTGCCAGAACCCAGTGTACAACTTGAAGGTGAGTGAGGATATTCGTGGGCAGGCTAATCCAGACAGAACACCGAGCGCCGCTTCTAATACGGTATATGCAGCCAAGCGGTGCCAACAAGCATCTGTACCGGGGATTTCGAGGATTTCAAGCGCGAAAGGAATGCATCAGGTAGTTCAATTAATCCGATTTATTTAACTTATTGGAATGGGACAGCATATTGTTTTAACACTGATGTCTATATGAAAATTCGTTCGGAACATCGGCACATGCAATTCCCGCGGCCGGGCACCTGGTAGTTTTGGGCTTCCTGCCGAGTTCAATTGCTATGAAACAAGATTACTTATCGAAAAAGGTTTTGCTATCTTTTGTCTAAAGATTCACTTATTCAGGAACCAACTAAAAAAGAAAAAGAATCTTACAAAAATCTAGCTAGCAAACGAATAGAAGAGCAAACAACTTGTCTTAAAGATGGAAAACTCGCTGATATTTCGAAAAATATTGATCAAGTAATTACTGGCAAGCGAGAAAAACCGCTACGGTTTGGTGTCGATGCAAAAGACAAAAATGTAAGTGCCGATGAGGTCCTAGCTGAAGTATCTGCAAATTTCGAATTCGATAAACAAAGTGCATTGATCGATATTCCTTACCAACATCCTTTTCCACATGAAAGTTACGTTGTAAAGCTTCCAAACAACAATGAAAATTCATTAAAATATAGCTTGTTTCTCGATTTATGAGAGAAAGGAATGTACGCTACATCAGGTGAAGCCTTTGGCGCAGATTTCATAGCTAATCCTGGTGATCCGTTAATATTCCATGCTTCACATATAGTGATTATTAAACGACCCTACGACGTCATGAAAATGTTGAGTGCGGTGGAAAGGAACCGTCACATCAATGTCCTTATTGTCCGTATAAATTAAAACAAAGAGGTAATTTAGGGGTACATGTGTGCAAGCATCATGCCAATCTGCCCCAATTGGCTAGCAAGCGTCGATCCAAATATTCACAACCAAGGGATTAATGCATATTCACTATTCATATAACATTTTATATTTTACACTGATTCATTTTTTTATGTACCTAATTATCAAATATTTACACATATTCACCGACATATATATAATTTTCATCTTTATTTTTAATCGAACAGAAATGTAATTAATTAAATATAGTAGATTGTAAGTAGATACGATTAGAAAAAAAGGGACCCTTATGCAGTTCTATGTTTTGGAATAGACGTTGATAAGAGAATTGAGGGATTTTTGTTCCCTGAATGTCCAGATGTATATTTCAATTGTAGATGGTAATGTTTGGTGTGAGAGATTAAAATTGGAGATAAAACTTGATTGACAACAATGCAACTCCACAACTATTGTACTTCACGTAGAATGCGTTTAATATAAAAGACATTGATCTTCGTATTAACTATATCGAAAGTTAAATTACAAACCATCTAGTTATTTTATTTGTGAATCGTGTTTACTCATTAAAATTAAATGAAATTTGTGCTAAATTGTAAGAAAAGTCGCTATTAACTGATTAAAATAACCAAACAACGCTTATTTGGTTTTGCATTTGACCAATTTCTTAAAGTAGTCGATTTATATATTTTGAATTCCTGTTAATATGTGCGACATACAATTTATTTTAGGTTTTATCCAAAAGTAATGTACATAATTACGCTTAATATATTTTTTCAAAATTCTTTTTTTGAAGCCGCGAAATGAATCCTTTCCACAATTAATGGCCATACGTCCTATTTGAACTATGAAATGGGCAGTTTTATTTATTTTTGAATAAATTAACATAATCATCCTTAAGAAAAGGGAAAACGGAAAAAAAAAGAATTGTGCTGGATTCAAATGAGACTGGTTATAACATAGAACTGCATTCAACAGTTGAATAGAATTTAGAAAGAAACTAAAATTAAGATTTCATCAACGACAATAGAACCTAAAATAGTAATTTGTCATTTGAACGATTCTGTAATAATTTGAATATGTTATACATATGAATTTCTATGTCTACAATTAAAATTTACTCCTAAACTTGATCAACCTCAAGGTTGAGGTATAGTCCGCAGTACGATTTTGAATAATGTTTATTCAATGCTCTTCCTTTACTGCCAAATTTGTACATTTCTTAATTTAATACTTATATAATGAATGTTTAATTTACATAATCATTACTTCATCGCATATCGCAATATGCATATTCAAAATGTAAGGTAAACCTTTATGGTAAACCATATTTTTTTGTTGCTTTAATTGTACTTTCCTTCGTACAATGTATTGAGTGTGTGCTATATAGACTGTATAATTTAATGCTTTTTCGTGCTAAAAACAATAAAGATGAAGTTTTGAAGAAGTATTCTAATCATATTTCATATTACACGTATACTTTATACTTCAGTATTAATAACAACCAAAAATATATCTTAATTGTTAGAAGAAACAAAATTTCGACTGCGGACAAATTGAATTGAATTTTGATTTTAATTTGCTTGTTGACATTACATCAAATATAAATCTCTCATTTTGAAAATAAATATAAGAAAACTACAATTTTAAATGAATAAAACGATGTATTGCTAACCTTAACAACGACTTTCCTTTCCAGTGGTTCTTCTTTTCAGCGGGAAATGAGGTGCAGGGTAGGTATACCGTCGCGAGGGTAGGGTTTGAGAAAATCCACTGCGGCCGGTTTCGCGTCGAGCGCGGCATGCTGTACCTTTGTTGTTTTGTTTTTTTTATTAGCGTAGCGTTCGTCGGGTTGAGTTAACGTAGTATACTTTTTGGTACCGCGTCGGAAATTCGGGAACGCGAAATAAAAATTAGATTGTTGTCCTTGACTGATTAAATGAAGAAATACGGAGTAACGTAAAGTAGGTTTCCTCTCCGTATGGTTTTGTTTTGTGACACGTTTGAAAAGGGGCATGTATTGGTGGCTGAAGATTGTAGATGAGCGTAATCCATTCGGAGACCCGCGACCGAAATCCTCTCCGATCTAGCTGGCCGACAAGCAGCCACCGCGTGAATGGATTACGGTGCACGGATTGGTTGACCGGTTGGTACCATCCGTTGGCACTACTCAGACTTAACGTCTAGAACCGATGAGAGGTCGGTTCCTCGTACGGACGTAGAACTAAAATCATTACAAATGGCGCCCAACGTGGGGTCCCAAAACATCCTAAGGGGATAAAAGATTCGCGTCTTCTGACGAGTTGGTCCTTTACGGAGGATGTAAGGTACTTTGATACTCGAGCCTCACAAACAGGAGCAGTGGAGTTGTGTGATACACACTAGCAGTCGCTTCACGTGAGTTGTAGCTTCCGCTCTCCTTTGTTTGATATTTTTTTCGCGACAGAATCCTTCCTATGTGTTGTCCCAGGTTAACCCCTGTAAGGACCTTCTATTTTCTTGATGGAACTGTCAGCCAGATGGGGTTTCTCCTGTCGGCCTGGACCTTCAAGAAAATAGAAGGCTACCTTGCCTTTATGTCGCGGAAGGATTCTACTCATTTCTTATGCGTGATAGACGAGTGGTATCGGTTCAACGTTCGGTGGCGTATGCCGGAGTTGCGGAGCCCGGAATGCTTCCACGCGTCGGGAATTTTGACCGCGTACAAAACTGTTACGGTAGCTCTACCACTTGTCTCGTCGAGTCATTTAACGTAGTTTAGAGACAGTTTTGTAATGTTTGTGGGTTTAGGGGATGAATTCGAGTAAATCGGCCGAAAGCACTCTTTCTTCGGCAGACTACCACGCACTCTCATTTCCCATTGGAGGAGTCGACTACTGGAAAGGAAAGTGTTGAACGAATAAATTCACCTTTTTTTTCCTCTTATATAGTTACAAAATAGCTCGCCACTGTCGGCCACTAATTTAGTAGTAAGTTTTGTCCACTTATATATTAGGGTTATAGTAGGAATAATTATATTTTATATTTGTTTTTAGTAATACTAGCACTAACCACACACAGCAAAAACAAACATGGCAACGAAGCGGACCCCAGATAAGCGTTGGACCAGATCCAAAACAGTCCAACCAGCTAACTGCGGGATCTGCTTTGAAGACGTAGTGGAGGGCGTACACAGCGTGCGATTGGAGTGCGGACACCTGTTCCATCGTGCCTGTGTCCAACAGCACTTCCTAACGTCCGAACTTTGCCCACTATGCCGGCGACCCATAGAGCGGACCGCCGTAGACTTCCCCCTCGGAACGCCCGTCCCAACGCGTGGAGCAGTGGCGAAGGGGGTCCCAGAGGCCGAGCCGCCACAATCACTGATGGACTTGCAAGGAGCCGTAGGCGAGGAAGTTCCGGCTGCAGTTGTCGCGGCCGAGGTTACACCCGCACCTTCCACCCACTCCATTGACACCCTCGTGGCGTTAATGCGAGATATGTCTGAGAGGATTGGCAACTTGGAGGGAAGGCTCCAGAATCTCCCGATGAGCCAACCACCCAGCCGCATGAGAACTCCGCTTGGCTGGGAGCCCAATCCCAGTGTGGCTATGCCCCTCTCTCGACCAAAAAAAGGGACCCTTATGCAGTTCTATGTTTTGGAATAGACGTTGATAAGAGAATTGAGGGATTTTTGTTCCCTGAATGCCCAGATGTATATTTCAATTGTAGATGGTAATGTTTGGTGTGAGAGATTAAAATTGGAGATAAAACTTGATTGACAACAATGCAACTCCACAACTATTGTACTTCACGTAGAATGCGTTTAGTATAAAAGACATTGATCTTCGTATTAACTATATCGAAAGTTAAATTACAAACCGTCTAGTTATTTTATTTGTGATTCGTGTTTACTCATTAAAATTAAATGAAATTTGTGCTAAATTGTAAGAAAAGTCGCTATTAACTGATTAAAATAACCAAACAACGCTTATTTGGTTTTGTATTTGACCAATTTCTTAAAGTAGTCGATTTATATATTTTGAATTCCTGTTAATATGTGCGACATACAATTTATTTTAGGTTTTATCCAAAAGTAATGTACATAATTACGCTTAATATATTTTTTCAAAATTCTTTTTTTGAAGCCGCGAAATGAACCCTTTCCACAATTGATCGCCATACGTCCTATTTGAACTATGAAATGGGCAGTTTTATTTATTTTTGAATAAATTAACATAATCATCCTTAAGAAAAGGGAAAACGGAAAAAAAAGAATTGTGCTGGATTCAAATGAGACTGGTTATAACATAGAACTGCATTCAACAGTTGAATAGAATTTAGAAAGAAACTAAAATTAAGATTTCATCAACGACAATAGAACCTAAAATAGTAATTTGTCATTTGAACGATTCTGTAATAATTTGAATATGTTATACATATGAATTTCTATGTCTACAATTAAAATTTACTCCTAAACTTGATCAACCTCAAGGTTGAGGTATAGTCCGCAGTACGATTTTGAATAATGTTTATTCAATGCTCTTCCTTTACTGCCAAATTTGTACATTTCTTAATTTAATACTTATATAATGAATGTTTAATTTACATAATCATTACTTCATCGCATATCGCAATATGCATATTCAAAATGTAAGGTAAACCTTTATGGTAAACCATATTTTTTTGTTGCTTTAATTGTACTTTCCTTCGCACAATGTATTGAGTGTGTGCTATATAGACTGTATAATTTAATGCTTTTTCGTGCTAAAAACAATAAAGATGAAGTTTTGAAGAAGTATTCTAATCATATTTCATATTACACGTATACTTTATACTTCAGTATTAATAACAACCAAAAATATATCTTAATTGTTAGAAGAAACAAAATTTCGACTGCGGACAAATTGAATTGAATTTTGATTTTAATTTGCTTGTTGACATTACATCAAATATAAATCTCTCATTTTGAAAATAAATATAAGAAAACTACAATTTTAAATGAATAAAACGATGTATTGCTAACCTTAACAACGACTTTCCTTTCCAGTGGTTCTTCTTTTCAGCGGGAAATGAGGTGCAGGGTAGGTATACCGTCGCGAGGGTAGGGTTTGAGAAAATCCACTGCGGCCGGTTTCGCGTCGAGCGCGGCATGCTGTACCTTTGTTGTTTTGTTTTTTTTATTAGCGTAGCGTTCGTCGGGTTGAGTTAACGTAGTATACTTTTTGGTACCGCGTCGGAAATTCGGGAACGCGAAATAAAAATTAGATTGTTGTCCTTGACTGATTAAATGAAGAAATACGGAGTAACGTAAAGTAGGTTTCCTCTCCGTATGGTTTTGTTTTGTGACGCGTTTGAAAAGGGGCATGTATTGGTGGCTGAAGATTGTAGATGAGCGTAATCCATTCGGAGACCCGCGACCGAAATCCTCTCCGATCTAGCTGGCCGACAAGCAGCCACCGCGTGAATGGATTACGGTGCACGGATTGGTTGACCGGTTGGTACCATCCGTTGGCACTACTCAGACTTAACGTCTAGAACTGATGAGAGGTCGGTTCCTCGTACGGACGTAGAACTAAAATCATTACACAGTCTTGATAGCCAATAGGCTTAAAGCAAACCGTTACGAGCATATAATATTTGAAGTAAGGTGCAAAAAATTTTCTTATAAATAGATACTTATCAAGCAACAAATAAATTTAGGGAATGAAAGATAGCGCGTTGGATCAGACGCTCAACTTATCAACTAAAGACAGCTATACAGACAGCTCAAGAGATAGCATATCAAATAAGCAGACAGGGCGTCAGCTAAAAAGATAGCTACATAGACCACTTACCAGCTAAACAGACGGGTTTATCAGCTAAACGGTTAGCTCAGCAGACAGCGCAACAACTAAACAGACAGCTCATCAGCAAAAGTGACGGCTAAATAGATAGTTTAACCGATAAAAACACAGCTAATTAGCCTAGAAGCAATCTATTGTAGCCCTGCAGTACTCCTAAAAATTCTAAAGAAAATACGGAGCAAAGTGTCATTTCCTGTTACTGACTCCTACTCCTGTTAACTTGGTGGTTCAAGTCTTAACACCATAGCACTTTCTTATCTTTCAATTTAAATCCTGAGGGTAAGTAGCATTACAGCATCCAAGGGCTAAACATGTTTACTTATGCAATAGAATTATCAACACATATTGAACTTGACCTCCCCATCCATCCGCAAATTCAGAGAAGGGAATATACCTATATATGCTGGTGTAATAAATATACATCTTTAGTTTTACTAGTAGAAGCAGTCATTTAAAATGATCGGAGCAGATCCAGTAAAATCGTCAGCTAGTCAGAAGCATGAAAAGGCCTGCCAGACTGATAAGACTACTTCAACCAGAAAAGTGAACAAGAAAGAGAAGAAACTAAAAAAGAATCGAGAGGAACAGCGAATCTATGAGAAAAACCTCTTGCTGAACTATACATACTATCTTGATGAAGGTTTTCACAAAAGCAAAGTTATACTTGGATTTGACCCGCTAACATTTCAAGCGAAAATAATCTTCCCATGCAGTGGACAAAATCAGTTGGAGTTAGATAACATTCAATGGACTTCACTTCGCCAATATCTTGATCTCAAGGATAGAGTAGATGAGTTCCCTGCAAATCAGCTTGGTCTTCTTGAACACTTCTACATACCTATTGGAGGCGAGAGACTAATACTTAAATATCCCGAGCTCTTCACGCTTTTCATCTTGATGGATTTTTTCAACATTTTCATGCAATACAACAATTTGCTTACTGATTGAGTGAAGGAATACTATGACCAATATTGTGCAAGATGCAGAGAAACAAGCGTACTTAAACTGGATATCAACGACTTCTTCGCTTCAACTCAAACATCATTTGTAAATATAAACTACTCTAGACTTTTTTATGAAATACCAGTACTATGTAACGATCTAATTTTCCATGTGATGAAATAAAATACTACAAACGCCATAAAAAAATGTTTTACTTCACTAAAAGGAATTATTAATCAGGAAATTGTGCATGGAGACTTGGTAAAAACAACATACTATTGTGAAAGGCGTGGTAACCAAGTATAATCTTTTTAAGTCTATAAAATACTGAAGTTTAATATTGAGTAACAGGCCCTCATCTTAGCTGCACTGTATAAACTAGAACATGAATGTATGTTAACTTAAACGCAGCACGTCGTTTTTTTATCACTAGACTACATATTATTCTACGGATTATTATGAGGTTTTTAAAATTCAGCTAAACAGTGGTGCTAAGTACATCACTTTCAAAAAACGTCAAGAAAACTAATAGGTCAGAGGTTAATACACTTTCAACGCGATAAGATCTGTTACAATGGTCATCCTATACTTCATGGAAGAGTACCATCACATTTTTCCTAAATACCGAATACGCATCGAGAATTATATGCTTAAATATGGTAATATGGGTGAGAAAGTATCTAATAAACATGGAATACACTACCAAATATGTGAATGGTCCAACTCTAATACGACATCAGGCACTGATACATGCATTTGCCATTCATATGCTCAAGAACCAAGAAATATTTTTACTCTCATAAAACAGTACATACTCCTGCAGTCTCGAATACATACGACAAAGTAATAATTCATAGCACCGGGTATTATAAACACTCCAAACAAAACTATAATCAACCAGTGGTCAGTGCTGTTAGAATGAAAAAGTTTATAATTGATATTCAATTTGTATCGGGAAATTCTCATCAGTAATTCATTTAGGAACATACTATTCTCATAACATACAACCAAAACGATATCGGAATTGAAACATCAACACTAGAGTGAGGGGGGCATAAGCTACAATGATATGCTGAAGATATTGAATTGCTATATAAATTGTACAATAAACATTAAAAAAGATGTGAGAGGACTTATCATACACTTGTATGGTCCTAATGCAGAAATAGTGCAGCTGAATAAACCTAGGTTAAGTTAACTTGAAAATTGTTCAAAATGCTATAGAATTCATAAATATATCAAGCCATTTATCAGGTATCAAAATTTATTTATATATAACAAAAATTAAGGAGCATTACCCATTAAATTATTTCTATTAGAAAGAAACACAGTCTTTTTATTTTAACATCTCATCTAACACTCCTCAAGCAATTAAATACCTATAAAAACCAAGCATAATGATCTATACATTCCTATCATATCCAAAATTTCCAAATATTAAAGACTTAACTCTACCATTCAAAAATATCTAGCGATGGACAAAAAAACCCGCATGAGTTCATTCAACTCAACTGTACATCTGTTCATCAAATTACCAGCAGATAAACACCTCCTGATCATCTCTTAACATCCTATAATGACTCGCGACCATCCTTATAAAGAACACTCCATAACATATGCTACTTGTCTATACATGATACAATGAGATCGATCTAAAAATAGCATGCCGTAAACTCATATGCTACCACACATCGTTATCTATACCAACTATCTTACATAAACATTAGCCTAAGTGATCTATAGTAGCAGTGTACCAACCCAAAACATACCCTATATGTTGAAAACTAATTCGATCTTCTTCAAACCTATAAAAATTAAGCAAGCATCCAGCAGAAAAAAATTCTGATAAGAAAACAACTCAATAAGAGTATATTTCACTTATGTGAAAATAATACTTGAATATATCCGAAATCCAGTATATTTAAAATGTAGTAAATACGTATTTTACTTAATACACAAATATTGAAAATGTATATGAATATAGCAGAAGTGGCTTTACGCTTAATACAAGCACACAAAGTATGGGTTTTGTAAATTCTGATGCAATCATATAGGCACTAAAAGCGACAATATGCATCCGAAAAATATCAACTTAATGGCACCATCCAAGCATGCATCATTTTCCTAAGGAGATAAGAAATTAAAAATTATCATACTCAAAACACCAACAAGTTCTATATGTAAATATGCCTAGAAAAATTCGGAAATGTCGAAAAATCATACTAGAGCGATCCATACATAAATAATTTTTCAATACTAGAAACCATGATATGAAGAATATGAAACAAGCATAAAATAACAGTTTTACTCTATATTACACTGACACTCATGAAACTACTTAAACTAAATAATACAGACCTACAATAACAACACCTAATTCAAAGTAAATATAAAAATTTATTCAATCTAGTGCAAGCCTATAATGCTAGCATGACTAAAAAATATTTTTCCACGCATTATGGGCATAAACAAAGAATAATACCATAATACCAACAAACCCCTAATGTCAATGACCTACCGCATTCATTTTTTAGGGTTTTGTACTAAAATACAAAACCCTATTGCAATCACGACCTGTGTCCGTCTGTCCGTCTGTCCGTCCGTCCGTCCGTCCGTCCGTCCGTCCGTCCGTCCGTCTGTATGTCACAGCACTTTTTCTCCGAAACTATAGAGGCTACAGCAATGAAACTTTGTAGAAAGGTCAGAAGTGGTGACCTCTTGAAAGTTCAAGGGTGAAAATTTTTTTCAAAGGCGTTTAAGGGGGGTCTCCCCATATAGGGAGGTGACCCCTTAAAAAAAAATTTTCACCATTGGTAGTCGAATAGGGTGTCGTTGGAAAGGTCTCAATGAGATCTTTTCAAAACAAGTCTTAAAACTGCCTTATTGTTACCGAGGGGGACAGGGGAAGGGGAAATGTACGAACTTTTCGCGTACCCCCCCTCGCGATTGGACACCTTCCATCCGAAAAATCTGAAAAAAATCATGAATGTAGGCCTTTATGGGTACAACAACAACAAATACATGAGAAGACGAAATTCACTCAACTTTGTTAGTAATAGTATGATTTATCGATTTTCTGTTTTCTTGAATAAAATCTAAACGGTACCTTTAAAATCAATAAAATTTTGCAAAGAGATGACTATTTATAAGATTGATCTTTTCGGAAAGTTTCATAAAGATCGAATAGTATTTACCGAAGTTATAGCGATTTGAATTTTCCTGTATTACTATGGAGCAATATGCCCTGTATTACTATGGAAACATATGGCTATGGAGCCATATGCGCTTTTTACCGACTTAGACACTACAGCTTTGCTAGAATTTGCATGAAAATTTCAGGAGTGATAGGTATCATGAAAATGAGTACATACAATTGAAACAAGTCGAAGAGGCAGGAGAGAGCTCCTAGCTATAGGGCTTTGTAACCATTCTAGGATTCGAAAAAATAGGCCATGAATCGATAATTACAGTATAGAAGAGTGGCCCCTGAAAAAAAATTTCATGAAAGGTAGCCGATATGAGTATCAACTGAAAATTCTCCATGAGAGCTTTTCAAAACAGTTCTTAAACTGACAGTTTTTGCTTCAGTGGGGGCACAGGGGGGGGGGGGGGGGAAATACATGAAAAATGTGTTTCCTCCCTCGCGAATGGACACCAGTGATCTGAAAAATCTGAAAAAATTATCAAAGGAGAAATTTATGGGTAAAACTATAACAAATACCTCAGAAGTGAAAATTCGTTCAACTTTGTTTTTCACATTTTCTCCAGTAAAATCGTCTTTGACATGTTTCTTGATTTTATTCGTTGCTGGTTACTGCATTTTGTAAGTTGAGTACAAAACCCTTCTGACATGAGCATAGGTCTGTCTACCCAACTTGTTTCTATATTAGCTTCTTCCTTTCAGTACGTACCCAAAATTTATCAGTAAAAATGCATCCATATTCCTACTCATTAGGACCACCACGATGATTTCTACATTCATCATACATAAACTCCATAAAAAAGTAGCATTCCATAAGCCATAAACCGTATTATCTTTCCTATACAACATCCATAAATAATCTCAAATTAAGAATAGATACCCAAAACATACATGTCAACATAGTGATCTAAAAAATAGACCCAAGCACTTATCAAAAGGGACAAATCATATGATGTACGAACAAAATTATCACCATCTCATGCACTACAAGATCATTAATTTGAAAAAATAACTCGTCTTGGAAGAAATTACTAGAACTTTTGAACAAAACCAATGGGCATCCTATAGTAAAGAAAAAAACGAATGAATATAGTGCCATACTTCTACATAATAGTAAAATCAGAGAATGAAGTATAGAAACTGCTTTAAGAAATAAGTGATGATGATGAAGACAAACAAACTGCTACTACAAGCAAACTAAAATTTAATACTATACTTAATATCAAGAACGCATTACAACAAACATTAAGATCTCTTTCACTACATCCATAGATTTGAGCAATCAACATAGTAGTCTAACCGAACAAAATACATTGTAGACGATTCTTAAAGTACTTTTAACATGAAACCGATAAAAGCAATAATATACAATAGCAATGAGTCACAAACAAAGAAACGACGTATCCGAGCAAAAAGAAACTGAAAACGATCAATGTAAATAATAAGCAGCAAACTAGAACAGGCGCATCTTTGAATGGACATTTATGAAAACACGTCTCAATGCCGCGCATCACGTTACCCGCCCCCCATGGCCAACACAACAAAAAAACCGCCTCAATCAAGCAAAACCATATTGCAATGCAATTTACACCATACCACTTCTCTTCCACGCTGTAGATTTCGATGCCCTAAAACTCCCGCCGACAAGGAAGTCTATGCGTACGAAACACTACTCAAAGCCAAAGTCAAAGTCAAAAGCGCTTTATTTAATACCAATCGTTATAAATTTTTAAAAGAACATAAAGCAAATTCCAAACAATAAAAACTATAAAAAACTTAATGGCCCGAATGGCTCTCTAAATTTATACGTTATCAGTTAAACACATTTAATGATAAAAATACACTAGCAAATTTAAATTTATTAAGATTATTACATATTTTTTGATTCAATTGGAAAAAGGAGAAAAAACCAACCAGCATTATTCAAAAATTACTTATATTACTAACACAACAGTGAACTTATATCCTATACCTAATATGTTACACCCTTCTAAATAAGTTCAATCAAAAAAAAAAACGTTACCTTATATTGAAACCTATACTTAATTTATAATACAAATAAACAACAACAACACTAGATGTAGCAATAATGAGATGAGTCTAAAAAAAACTAAGTAACGAGAAAAAGCACAAAAACAGAAAATAAACACGAATAATTTAGACATTGTCATTCAGCCACCGATACCTAGATTGCTCCATCTCAGCTCGACCAGCCTCAACGAATCTAGCAAATGAGTATCTCCATTGGAATTGTTGGTCTCGTGAACTCAGATTCGGAGGATATTTTATCTTCTTATTGGTGGCCCGTCGATATATGTGATATATGACTGGGACGCCGTCAGAATCAAAAACATATCGATTCATGTCCAAATTCACGAATGCTTCTGGAGGAACGAAGCCAGTAGCGAGGCAAGTCACAATATACCCGTCTGTAGGGTGGAACGGCGGTGAAATCCAAGGGTTTTCACTCACAGTTACAGATCTTGCGATATGATTCCGAAGAAGTTTAATATGAAGATATCGACTCTTGTCACTTGAGTGGTCTGATAAATTTTTCTATTCGATATATAGTGCTTCCAATCCGTCTCAGGCTTTCTGTACAAACCAGTACATGCACGAAGACATTTCCTTTAGAAAACTCTTAATCTTTCCATTGTACTAGCACTCTGGTTGTACCAGATCTGGCATCCGTATGTCAAAACTGGCCTAACCAGGGTCTTGTAACAAATAACTTTGACTTTTTGATCAATGTATCTGGAATGAAAGAGTCGCCGAAGAGCCATGACTACTTTTAGTGCTTTACTGAGCATGACTTTGACATGTTCAGTATAGTACAGATACTGACCGAGATGAGAACCGAGGTATCGAACACAGGATTTATGCGGGACCCGTTCTGAACTACCCTCGCCAGCCATAATGTGGAAATCCTTCCAATTACGTTTCAGGTCTTGACTGGCCCCCTGCAGCGTTGCCCGAACCAAAATTGTTTCGCACTTCTGCGCATTGATTTTCATTCGCCAATTGTCGGTGTAAAGCTGCACATCATTAAACATTTTTTGAAGGTTGCTCTGAACTATGGTAGCTTTTCGGTCTGCCGTATAGATGATCAGATCATCAGCAAACGCTACCAATGATCGCGTTGGCGAGACATTAAAATCAAAGCTGTTCAGTAGCTTGCAAATGAATATTGAGAAAAGCACGGGCGCAGTAACTGTTCCCTGCTGTAGACCATTCAAGACCTTGAATTCGCGCATTGTTGTCAGATTTACATCAATTACAACAAATGATTTCCCGTATAACATATTACACATCATGGCGACAAGGTTCCTGGGGAACCTGTCCTGAAGAAGTTTGAAAACTAGTCCATCTAACCACACCGTATCGAAGGCTTTCTCCATATCAATGAGAGATGCTCCAACAAATTCTTTGTTGTTTAGTTTCCAACAGATGTCTGAGGTTACTTTCGTTCTTGCATGTATGGTCGAATGCCTGGCACGAAAACCAAATTGGCAATTCGGCATCAACTCATATTCCTCAATGTGGGCGTTTAATGCTCTGTTGAGTATCACTTCAAACACCTTGCTGATGGTAGGCAGCAAGCCGATTGGGCGATAGCTTTTAGGGCATGAAGATTCTTTTCCTTTCTTCAAGATCGGAAATACCTTAGCCTTTTTCCACTCATTTGGGAAATATGAATTGTTCAACATGTTGTTGAACAATATGCAATAATTCTTAATAGCAACCTCAGGCAAATGTCGGAGAACTATATTTGGAATACCGTCAGTACCACATGATTTTTTGTTGTTTATTCTGCGAAATATGAAACACAAGTCTTCATAGCTGACAAAATAATCAATAAGATTCAAGGTCGGTATTAGGTCGGATGTAAATGTTTCATCGAAATGAAGAATTGATTGGCCGTTCAGGCTTGATTTGAAGTCGGAAACTTTTGCTTCAACGACCTCCGAAAATGTTTCATTCCTTCTCTCTGGGTTTGGTAGATGAACCAATTCAAAATGTGTTCCAATCAGGGCAAGTTTCTGCAATCCATCACATATAATCCTGTTTCCATTTCTATTCGGAGTCGTACTATCAATTTCGATATCAGCCCTATCGAGAAGATTTATCTCATCACTAGCGACTTCAAGATTCGATACCTTCACTCGAGACTTTTTGCGGAATATGCTATTCACTTTCGCGAAAACGCCGTCTGGGTCCTGTGGGCTAATACCCCTCAATTTTTCCGCCCATTGATTGCTGACCTCACTCCTGAAGTATGACCGGATTAAGTTCCAGACATTCTTCAGGTGTAATTTCAACAAAGCCAACGAGGGATGGTTGTAGTCCAAAAATCGTCGATAAATATTGTTGACGCGTGTGAGAAGAAGGCTTTTCAATCTTTTCAACCTTGCAATGGTTGGTGTTTCATATCCTTCCATATTGTTTCGATGTTTAATCTTGGGAACAACTTTCTCAATCGTTTCCAACGTCACCTTCTCTAACTTCGACAAATAGAGATCTATTTCATCGTCAGTTAGATTTCTGTTATTAGGAACCATTGAGCAAGCGTTGCCATCATCAGAAGGAGGACATTGCTTCTGGTACTCCCGATTAAACTTCTTTTGAAACTTTCCCCAGTCTGTTTTTTTGAAACTCAACCGATGGTTTTCATGTTGAACTGGAATGAGGAAGAAATCATCCCTTTGATGATTGATTTCCATTACGATTGCGTCATGGTCGCTATCGTAAGGAAGCACCTGCAGTTTCCGTTGAGGACTATTATCGCTGAATTCAAGTCTTGCGTCAGCAATGCAGAGGTCCAAATATGAATTTGTCGTAGGGTATGTTGGGATCTCCGACCCATATAGGTTGCACCTGTATTCAATTTGGTTCTCTGTTATCCATGATTTCAGGAATACACCTCTTGGATTATTGGTGGTATTCAGCCATGATGTATGCTTGGCGTTCAGGTCACCAGCAAAAATATAATAACTATGCAGCCTGTTCAATTCGAGTATTTCAAACAAGGAATTGAGTTCCTCCTTGAACTTGAGAACATTTTGACCAGTTGCATAGGCAGAGATAACGAAGAGGTTATCCCCACCTGGCAGTGAAATTTTGATGACGGACACTTCAAGAAATTCAAAGTTTTTGAATTCGACTTTTTCAATATTTTGGAAACAATAGGGTCTTCTAACCAATATCCCGGTGCCACCTCCCCCATCAGCTATTATCCTATCGTTTCTTACGAGTGCAAAATCTTTGAATTCCATGGAATGCCATGAATTGAGGTGGGTTTCAGTGAGAAGTATGATGTCAGGCTTTTGCTTAACAATAAATTCAAGGAGATGATCACGTCGATGTATGGCAACGATAGAGTTGACGTTGATCGAAATGAGGCGAAGCCTATCATTGGGAATATGACTGGATGACAAGTTATTATTAGGCATTTGAAAGACCTAAACGCTCAAAAGCAACGTTAATTTTTGAATCTTGTTTGTCGATTCTCTCCGATAAAGAATTAAGTTGCTGGTAAATTTTGAGAAGCAGCTCATTATTGCCACCTACATTATTTACATTATTTCCAGCATTTTCTGCTGGTCCTCTAGCGGCGAGTGCAAATGATACTCCGGGCTTGACGAAGTTGGAAGGCATGATATTATGGTGTACTTGTGTTTGCTTTGGAGCAAATTTAACTTTCGCATCTTGATATCGGGAGCATCCTCGATATGATGCTGGGTGACCAAAAACACCGCAGTTAACGCAGTATAATTTTTCTTTAGGCTCCGTCTGAGCCAATTTGCACTCACCGGGAGCATGCACGTCTTTGCATTTAACGCAACGATAGTGCATGGCACAATTGGCAGCCGAATGTTCAAATCTTTGACACCGGTAACACTGGTTGATTTCTCTTTTCTGGAGGCGTTCCCACCTCACCACTCTGAAATTCAAGTACCTTATTTGTTGAAGGGCACTTGGACTGCTCTTATTTGCAATTTGTACCAGGTAAAGTGGTAAATTCTTCCTTTCTATGGTCGACCTTCTTGTCGCAAAGGCTTTGACTGAAACAAAATCAATATCTGGTGCAGCCTCCTTGAGTACCTGAAGAAGATCGACCGTATCCTCTCCGCTGTCCAAACCCTTCAACAAGAAGGTCTGATTTTTTCACTTTTTGGGGTATAGGTGAAGTGTGGAACCTCCCCAGAAAACAGCGCATCTTTGGCTGACTTGAAATCAACCAGTGATTTCGTCTTTATAGTTAATTTTTCGGCATTAACTCTTTTGATTTCGAAATTGGCCAGTTTATTTTCGGCTGCCAATAGCCGAACCATATCTTTCCCGGTCTGTCCGAACACGTTGATTGGCGGAACTTTTTCTGTCTTGTTGGAAGCTTTTTCAGAGGAACCAGCAGAACTGCGGGCTGGTTTTTTCTCCTTAATTTTGTTCTTTAAATATTGAATAAAATTAAAGTCATTATCTTGATTAAAATTACCTCCGATGTTTTCTTCAGTTTCCATATCTTCGGTTAATCCCTCCAGCGCTGCAAAATAGTTTTGGCTCTCGTTGGTGCCACCAGCACTAAGAACTTCTTCTGGGATTGCTTGATTTGTACTTTTCTTCGGCTTTGTCAGCTTTTGCCATTGATATTGTGTAATGATTTTTTTGTTTTAATGCCCGTGTAGGACACGGGTGCCGATGGTCTGGCATAAGTGTCAGCGAGCTATAAACAACACCGAGCTCAGCTAACTAGCTTCGCTTAACGACCGCGTACGCGTGCTTGACGACTAGCATTTGCGAGATCATATGAGGCGGGTTCTTGTCGAGCCACGAAGCTACACTACAAAATACTTATCACGCGTACTCTACTCTACAAGACGCGCCGATCAATTTTTATTGTCTTTAGGAAAGTTCTATTAAGTGTCAATTAAGCTACTCTATAGTAATTCAATATTTTTTTGCCTCTTAAAGTTAGCGGACACGGAGGCTTGAGACAAACGCAAACATTACTCAAAAAGCAACCGTTACTTTCACAGAAGAAGGTCGTTGCATTACAAGGGGAATGTCAACCCTAAAGATGTTAAAGTGGCTGAAGTGAACCACTCATCTCTGCCTAAAGGATGGAAACTTGACGGATGCAGTTTACTTTACACTAGTAAAACAACAAACTAAGCAGTTTCGACGGGGTGACCACCTTATCTCTTCAGGAGCAGCCACTCCTGATCACCACGGGGCTGCTCGACTGCTTATGTTTATTACAATTGTGGCTGCGTCTTTTGAGGCTTCATCCCTTTCTTGAAGAGATCCTCTTGCCTTAGTTCATCATTTTCTTTCTGCAATTTGGCCATTTGTTGATTGTCCGCTATTATTTGCAGCTTGCACCCTCCATCTGCGGAGTTTTCTTCGTTATATTTTCTTTTGGTGATTATCGCCAGTTTCGTATTCGTCGTTTCCCCAGGTTAGCCCAACGGTGGGAAGCCGTCGGGCTCCTTCATACCAGCGGCGAAGTTTTCTTTGGTAATTTGTTTTTCGTTACCAATCAAAGTAAAAATATTCGATAGAAATTTCCTGAGTCGATTACTACGACAATATAAGATTTTTTCCGATGAAAATTAACTTCGGACTAACGTTTTTAAAAAATTAATTTAATTTTTGAAAACTTTTGACAGGAGCAATTTAAAAGACGTCTATACGCAAAGACTCGAAACACTACTCTTAACAAGCAAACTCAGTTGCACATGTCACGCATCCCCGAGGTCAATTTCCATGCCTTACAGCATTCACCGCCGAACAAATCTACACCCCAATCATGATCCTCCAAAAAGCAACGCAAATCATTCCGAATCGCCAACAAGGCCGTCCATACTTAAAGACAGGCAACCTTTGAAGAGCAACGCGGAAACTTAGCCAAACGCTCACGAGACAAATTTCTACAGCTCATAACATCCGCCTCGGTGGAAACGTACACCTCAAATTACTTCTCCAACAAGCGACGCGTATCACATCTACGATACCGTCCATCTTTAACCACAGACATCAAACGAGGAGTAAAACGTACCTTAAGCCTGCATCCACTAAGTAAATTCTCATGCCTTAGAGCACCCATCGAAAGGCAAGCCCGTCACCCATCCATAATGCAAAGTCACCCGTCTATAGCAGCGCCCTCCATCACCACGCAACTACTCGCACCATAAAAACTTCCGGCACGGCTAGCATGATCAAGCGAATCGGCCATTTCCACACGCTGCCAAAGACACCAATCGCTGAGCAACGCGTTCCTTCTCCAAGCACCCATGAAGTAAATTCCCATGGCTTAGAGTACGCGCTGACAGGCACGTCCATCATCCATCAATATCGCAGTCATCCGTCTTTACAAACGCCCGCCGTCACCACGCAGCCAATCGCACCATAAAAAACGTTCAGCACGCCTAATGTGATAAAGTAAATCGCTCGACCCGGAAGCCTCTCAGTAGTGAGATACGCTAGAAATGCTCAAGCCCTATAAGCAGTAAACATATCGCCCAGAGCGCCACCTATCCACAGAGCTTCCCTAATTGATCAACAACCCTAATACTTCAAGCTATCAACTCTAGACATGGATCTCCTAACATATACATTAAAGTAGTCATTGGTAAAAAACTATCTACCTCAAGAAGCGTTAAAGACCCAAAAAGAACTTCCACCAAAGATGAATAACAAAACTACTTGAAAACTAGAAGCAATGAATATATGAAAAATCCTTCCACTATAGATGAATAACAACCATGAATAGTATAATTATCTACTGCTAAAAGCGTCAAAGGCTAGCTCCTATTAACTTCAAACATAAATATTAACGCTATGTAAACACACGCTGAGAAATCTAGAGCTTTAATCTATTGATTGAAAATATGGGACTATCCTAGACTATAGTCAATATGCCTAGTTTCACCATTTACCATTAGAGGCCACTTAGGCTAAAAAAGCGCACCCGTAATCTAAAGACATATGCCTTTTCTAGAACACAACCAACAAGACTAGTTCTACTATCCGCTAGAGGCTGCTAGAATCCGGAATGCGTGCCTACTTAACCAGAACACTGATCTCTTACTTACCTTAAACTCGCACCTACTTATCCCCGTACTACACCTACATTAATCTGATACACCTATCCACATACTCTAGACACACACCCTCGCCGCAGCCATCCATGACATCCACACCTATTCCAGACTCATACCTTCTTATCTCAGGCACCTACCTATACCACCCTAATACACGCACCTACACACCCGAGAAACACATCCACACACCCAAGACACAAACCATAAGTTCCACACCCACATATCCACGACACAAACCACTAGTTCCCTTGCTGGCCGCTTCAAGTGCCATGAGTTCCAATTTCCGCCAGTAGGTGGCGCGCAAAATCAATCTCAATTCGTATGGAAAAAGTGCTCCAGAACCGGCAAACTACCTCTACTGATTACTCATTGGAAAGTTTGTTGTGTGATTGGTTGCTCATGTGTTACGTGTTCTTGTTGTTTTAGCGTACGGTTTATTTAGCATTAATTTTTTTATTACATTGTTCTAGTTTCTATTGTTTGTTGATTTTGATAGGAGTGGGAACGCTGAATCCATGGATTCGTTGTCCTTCAGCAGTTCAAATTGGTTGCCGTTATTTAGGTTATTTATTGCTTCTTTGAGGGTTATATTTTTTATGGAACAGACTTTTACCTCTATATCATAATTGATCCATTTGGGGCATGTTTTATCCATAGCACTGTGGCTTAGGTCTCCACATAAAAAGCATTTTGTGACTTTACATTCCTTATCTAAGCATTCTTTGTCTCCACATTTTGAGCATCTTCTGTTTTCACCTTGGAACTCCTTACAGAAATACTGAGTATGACCTAGTCTGAGGCACTTTGTGCATTGTTTTGGTCTTAGGTAATAATACTCTACTGGGATGTTCAGATACTCTAGCCTTATTTCATCCGGAAGTTCCTCTCCCGAAAATGATACCTTGACTTTTTGCGTTGGGATGAACTTTTCTCTGTTTTCTGGATCTCTTCTTTTAATCCTGTACTCGTACACGTTCATAATTTTTATATTTTTTTGGTGTATGCCATGGGAGTTGCTTGGAATTCCGTTTTTGGCTATTTCTTCTTCTGTGATGTTTGGTAATACACCTTTTATTATATCATGTCTCATTATGAAGTTGTTCGGAATGAACGCTCTCACTCCAAAGTTCTTGATCTTTTGGTTCATGACTGCTTCATTAGCTTCTTCGGGTTTGTTAAACATCAGTTTTATTCTATTGTATCCTATCTGTTTGATGTCCTTTATGTTTTTGTTATTGATGTTTTTGTTCATGGAGTAGAAGGATATTGGAGTAAGTCTCATTTTTTCGTTTGCTTTCTCTTTTGATAGATCCATTAGGACAAAGAATTTTTTCCTGCTGTCGTTTTTGTTGTATTTGTTGGTGTTTTACCCAGTTTTCGCTTGTTCGATGTTTCGCTCTCTTTTATTGCAGCCATATGATCTTTTAGAATCTGGGCTATTGTATTTTTGGGTTTGATCGTGTTGTTCAGGGTATCCGACATAAAGTTTTCGATGTCCTCCGTAGGCGTAGACATTGTTGGTGTTGCTTCTGTTAATTTTGTTTTCTCATTGTTTTTGTCTTGCTTGACGGTTTACCGTTTGCAATTTCACATGTTTTTCCGTATCAATCGTGTCCATTGGTTCGCTAATTTCACCGTTAGCATTGTGATTGAGATTATTGACCTTACATGTGCTGTCTCCTTTAATGTTTCTTTTGATTCTTTTTGCGTTTGTTTCCTGTGTGATTTTCTTCAGTACAGCATCCTTCCTTTCCCCGGGGTCGGGCGGTTCCTTCTTTTTATTTATAGGGTCTTTCATTATATCATTATTTAGCGAAAAGTCTAAGGACCTCAAGTTAATTTTTCTTAGTGTTGCACTCTTCTACACTTTAAATGATTAATTGTAGCTAAATGAAATCAAATCTTAGTTGGTTGTGGGATTTGCCAACCTTATTGGAAATAATTTAAAATTGCAAAACTGAAAAATTGATTTTACTCAATGTATGGTTCTTATTTGACTTTTTTAGGTTATTTTTCCTACACAATCACTCGCGAAACGCACTGCACTCTAAGGTGGTTGGATGGGAAGAAGGAAATATCGCCTAATTAATTTTCCCAACTAACTCAGTTGACGGACAGAGCTGTCACGAGATGATATTGTTTTCAAGGTGAGCCCTCCCAGTTCTCAGTTATAGACAAGGTGTACGTCTGCAAGACATATGATTATCTTTTACGTTACTTTTGTGCATATTTGAGAAAACTGAATTTCAGCGGTTTTTGATATTGTGTTTATCGAAATGGCAATCGCAAAAGGGTTAAGTGATAGTGAAATCCTTGTGCGGCTTTCGGCCCCCCCATTGGACGCGTCTTCAGGTAGCGGATAAAGGGTGCGCCAAACGGAATAAAATTCCACTCGTGGACCAGAACCGACGAAATCGAAGCGCTGACAACGCCCCACTTAGTATTTACTTGTCATGGAACCAGGATAATAGCTTTGAATCGGATTGCATAAGTGGCAATGACTACCGCAACGCATAAAGGACTATTTTTATGGAACTTAGGATGTTAGATCATTGAACCCACCAGGTGCACTGCGACAACTTCAGGATGAAATAAAGAAATATAAAATCGACATCCTCGTAGTGCCATTCCTATCTCAGATGCCCTAGAGGTCACATCCTTACATAGACCACTGCGGATTCCTTTGAGGTGTTTTCTTTTTATAATCAAGTCGAGTGAACTCGAGGAAGCTAAATCCGAGGACATCGGTATTTTAGGATTAGCATCAGTACTTCTGAAGTGCTTATCATCAAGCACGAAGAGGTACAGGTTAGTACCCTCTTTCATTTTTTGAATCTGATGAAGTTAGAGCAATAATTTGGAGGAAAAGCAAACCGAATACATGCCCCAAAATGGAACAGGGTGCGGAAGACCGCCTGCAAACAGGAGAGATCCTGAAAAGGCCGACCACTATTTTCCGACTAAATCAGTTAAAATAACGGTCCAAGGCAACACCCGCCCGGACTTTCTAAAAATTGCATACTTTAATGCCAAAGTTGAATACGTTAAATTCCGACCCAGACAATGCAGAAACTGTGGCAGGTTAGGACATGCCACTCCCATCTGCAAGGAAAAGACGCCGAGATGCCTTAAATGCAGCTCAAATGGATGCAAGGGATCTTGCAATGACATAAAATGCCTACTAGAACATATATCTTCTGACCAATCATGCCGCAAATGGGTGAAGTACAAATATTAGGTAGAATTTAGTTCCATTCGAAACGTATCCAACAAAGAAGCTCGGGCGATCATAAACAAAAATAGATATGAAGGACTTGACCTCGAAGATATAGCTCAAATGGATTTTCCTCAACTGAAAAAAGACAAGTTCACGAATAGAAGGTGATGTCCGGAAGGTTCTAATGAAACATTCCCAGTGCCATTGCGGGAGAAAACCAGCAAAAAAATCAACCAAACTAAACAAATCGTTTTCCCTACTGTGGAAAACTAGAAACTACCCTGCAAGCCTATAACCAACAACCCGCTTAAGACATCAGAGATCGAAAAAATAGTTCACGAACTATAAAAAAAACCTCACGTTATTAGCGATTTAGGATTTCCAAGAAACAGATATGAATTTACGGGTGAAACTATTCGAATACCTCATTAAGACAAAAAAAAAAAACAAAGACAAGAAAAGACTGCGAAAGAACCTCAACCGAGCAGGTCTAGTGCAGTGATATACAGGTAATAACATTCTAGTGTTCTTGTTTACCATAAAAAATAAACTCCAAAAATTAGGAAATTACACAAATCACAAATGTAAAGAGGTTACTCTTTTACGACATAAGTTGCATTTACATATTTTAAGCTTTTTTATATGATCGCATTTAACGATTTGATACTCTCTCATAAAATTTTTTAAATAAAATATAATTAAGACTTGAGTCACAACGGCCCATCTATATAATGGCCAGTAATATTAATACTATGATTCTTGTAAATTATCTAATCTGATATAGGGTCATGTGGTACCTTCCTTGTAATATGCTTTGCCCTCAAACGACATTAATATTGTTCTGGGTGACCAATGCAATAGTCGGTCGAGAAATGGCATATTGGAGAACTGACCGAAGAGCACAGCCTCCATGCAGAGACCAGTGACAACGGACAACACCTGATAGACTTCGCTACTAGTAGAGGTTTCACAGTAAGCTCCACATGTTTTCGACATCGAGACATCCATAAGAGAACGTGGGCATCCCCAGACGGTCGCACATTCAACCAGATCGACCACGTTCTTATACAAAAACCAGCCTACCACTAGCATTTTCGACACGCGCTCGTTCCGCAGCGCTGTCTGTGACTCGGACCACTGCCTTATAAGGGTCAAGTTCCGATGCCGGCTCCAAGAGCTGTAAACAAGGAGCATTAGTTACTCCAATCTACAAGATACACAAGCTAAATTATAGTTCAGTAACATCTATATACATGTCCCGCAGGCCGGAGAGTGTAATGATGACATAAAAACCATGTGGACGCAGTTAGAGATGCAGTAACAGAAGCAGCCGAGGAAGTCTTGGGGCACCAGCTAAAGAAAAGTAAGAACGCCTGGTGATCAGATACATAAAGAATACATCTAGCGACCAACTCAGGCCAAAGAAGAACAATATAAAACCCTTCGATGTCAAGCTAAAAAAATGTGCCGAAGAAAGAAACGAGTGACCATAAACACCAGGATCTAACAGATGTTTTCGTTTATCTGACTGAGACCGTGAGCATTCCAGAAGCAGAGCAAGAGATGCTTGTCTCACCACCAACCAGAGGTGAAGTATAGGCAGAAATACGGGACCTCAGAAAAAATATGGCTCCTGGAATAGATGGAATACCAGCAGAACTGCTCCAGAACGGGGGTCCCCATCTAAATAACTTTCTCCATCAGCTAATATGTGATACGGTGTGGTTTGGTGGATTAATTTTTAAGCTCCTTCAGGACAGGTTCCCCAGACACCTTGCCGCCATGATGTGCAATATGTTATACGGGAAATCATTTATTGTTACTGATAGAAATCTGACGACAATGCATGACTTCAAGGTTTTGAATGGTCTACAGCAGGGAACAGTTACTCCACCTCTGCTCTTCTCGATATTCATTCGGAAGCTATTGAACGGTTTTGATTTTAACGTGTCACCAACGCGATCATTGGTGGCGTTTGGTGATGATCTGATAATCTATGCGGCAGACCGAAAAGCTACAGTAGTTCAGAGCAATCTTCAAAAAATGTTCAATGATATGCAGCAGTACACTGACAATTGGCGAATGAAAATCAATGCGCAGTAGTGCGAAACAATTTTATTTCGGACAACACTGCAGGGGGTCAGTCGAGACCCGAAACGTAATTGGAAGGATTTCCACATAATGGCTGGTGAGGGTAGTTGAGAAAGGATTCCACATAAATCCTGTGTTCGATACCTCGGTGTTCATCTCGATCAGTATCTGTAATATACTGAACATGTCAAAATCATGCTCAGTAAAGCACAAAAAGTAATTATGGCCCTTCGACGATTCTTTCATTCCAGGTACATTGATCCAAAGGTCAACGTTATCTGTTACAACATCCTGGTTGGACCAGTTTTGACATACGGATGCCAGATCTGGTACAACCAGAGTGCTAGTACAATGGAAAGATTAAGAGTTTTCGAAAGGAAATGTCTTCGTGCATGTACTGGTTTGTACAGAAAGCCTGAGACGGATTGGAAGCTCTATACGAGTATATCGAATAGAAAAATTTATCAAACTGTGATGAGAGTCGATATCTTCATATTGAAACTTCTTCGGAATCACGTCGCAAGATCTGTAAATATGAGTGAAAACCCCTGGATTTTACAGCCGTTTCACCCTATAGACGGATATATTGCGACTTGCCTCGCTACTGGCTTAGTTCCTGTAAAAGCATTCGTGTATTTGGACATGAATCGATATGTTTTTGATTCTGATGGTGTTCCAATCATATATTACATATAGACGAGCTACCAATAAGAAGATAAAATATCCTCCGAATTTGAGTTCACGACACCAACGATTCTAGGTTCTTTGAGGCTGGTGAAGCTGAGACAGAGTGACAATGCCTAAATTATTCGTGTTTATTTCCTGTTTTTGTGTTTTTCGTTACTTAGTTTTTGAGCTTCAGCTCATGATTGCTACATTTAGTGTTATTGTTTATTTGTGTTAAAAATTAGGGATAGATTTCAGTATTTAGTATAGGTATATGTTCTGTAATTAATAGTGGGTTTAGGGATAAGGTTTGAAGACAGCATTTTTTAGTATAACATAAAGTTTTTGGTTGAATTTGATTAGATGTAGGTTATAACATATTGGGTGTAGGATAAAAATTCACTGTTGTGTTAAATATAAATAATTTTGGAATAGTGTTGGTTGGATTTTTCTCCTCCTTTCCAATCAAATCATAAAATATGTAATATTTTTAACTAATTTGATATTGTTTATTTAATTTAATGTTTTTAATTGGGCCATTAAGTTTTCATATTTTCATTGTTTGGATTTACTTTATATTCTTTGAAAATTTATAACGATTCGTATTGAATAAAGTGCTTTTGATTTTGACTTTGCTCTGTACAAAATAACGCTAGTCTTTGGCTCGCAATACTGAACACAGAGTTCCAGGTCAAGGTAAACGGTGAACAAACGGACTGCTTTATAATGGAATTAGGCTCAAAACAAGGGGATGGACTTGTCCCTATGCTCTTTAATATTGCGGCCATACGACATCAGGAAAACATCAGCTGAAACCTCGGGTACACTAAAGTTCAACTCCACACAGTTTGTAGCATATGCTGATGATGTCAATATTATGGGACGTTCAATCTTAAACACCAAAGGAGCATTTTTGAGCCTAGAATCTAAAGCAAACCCATCTGGCCTACGAGTTAATGAAACTAAAACTAAATTCATGACTCAAACGAGGAAGAAAACTCGAGTTAAACAAAATTTGAACGTAGGCGACTACAACCTTGAAAGCGTGGATAACTTTGTATACCTTGGAGCCAACTAGAATTGTAGAGGCATCGAAAAGGACGAGATTGCACGGCGCAAATAAAGCCTATTACTCCTAACTTCCAATTCTAAGGTCCAGAGTTGTGCACAGATAAAATAAGCTCCGTATTTACAAGACACTAGTCAAGCCTGTGCTGTTTTATGGAAGTGAAACATGGACCCTGAAGAGCGAATCCGAAAAGGCAGTGGACTGATTTGAGCGCAAAGTGCTCCGAAAAATCTACGGCCTAGTGAAACCAAGTACAAAGAGGAGACTACGTTACAATGATGAGTTATATGAACTATTTTACGATCCACCTATTCCTCTTGCATAAAGCTACGTAAATTTTAATGCACGAGCCATGTCAAAATAATGGAAGAAAACCGGATACCCAAAAGTTGGGTGGAGCACAAGGTAGACGTCCAGTGAGAAGACCGAGGATTCGATGGGAATGTATGATAGAAGCTGACAGCAGATCGTTATTGGGAGTAAACACTTGCGGACAAGGTCGCGGAACTGTGATGATTAGAGGAGATTAAGCCTGGAAGTCAAGGACCGACTTGGGCTGCCTTGCACTAAAACTAAATGATGAAGATAGTTGAATTGAGTTTTACCTCTTTAATGATGACGAGACTTCGTTGTCTGAGAGTGACAGTGAAGTTGATGAAGATGACGTGCAAAGTGATACTGCAGAAGAGTAGAAAATTTTGCATTCTATATGTTGAAAAAAAATTTTTTAATTCAAAAACGAAACTTAAATTACATTCATAACAAAATTTAATTCTCTTAAAATTTCATTGTAGATTTGATTTCATTGCAACATTGAATTGTAAATTTATTCTTTAAGCACTTCTTGAATCTAAAATCTTAAAACTTCAAGACGCGTATACATGCTATTGTGCATCTTCAGCGATATGATAACATGTTCTCATGAATGATGTTAGATCGTCGGAGTCGGTTCATGTAGCTGGCGACATTGCTAAGCGTATACATGCGCTTGTGGATGATCAGCGATATTCTCGCTCATGGAAAATGTTGAACCATGGGAGCGAGTAATATTTGTAATGAATCATTCGACGACGCGGCGACCACTTCCAATACACCTTGCGGCCATGTGGCTTGTCATCTCATGTTGGTTGTGACGGTTTCACATCCCACGTCAATTTTGTCGTGGGATGTCAAAGTGAATTGACAGCCACATGGTAGCAGAGTGTGGGAGTAGTGGTTGCCATTCAACAACTGCCCGCTCTGACACTACAAGTCGCACTCGTGTTAATCAAGTGGAATCTTCTGGAATTGATTCCTATTCATTTTTGGAAGTGTTTCGCAGTCGGGAAGTGCAGCAAAGGTACATTTCTTCAGTGTTTACTACGATTATCGCTTATTAACTTGCATTCCGTAGGTATTTCGTCTTAAACCTGAACTGGTTGTATGTAACGGACCGGGGACGTGTGTACCTGTTTGCATTGTGGCGTATTTAATGAGCCCGCTAAGGATCACACCATCACGCAGGATTGTATTTGTGGAGAGTTTTTGCCGCGTTAAAGGCTTGTCGTTGAGCGGAAAAGTCCCGAAGCATTTCACGAAGTTATTTGTCGTCCAATGGCCCAATCTAATTGACAAAACAGGAAAAATCAAGTACGTTGGAAAATTAACGTAGATATAGTTGCATTGAATATATGTTAATATTTCAATTGAAGGGAAATCATATATTGTTCAGGCAGACATTGTAAAAACAATGCAATAGGTAGTGCCTGTACAAAGACGGTCCGAAATTGTGAATATTGTGATAGTCCAGATCCAACCACTCAGCGGATCTTATACTTTGACCTTGAATCATACCTATCACGTGCATTGGTGTATAAAGGATAAGGTATGGGTGAAAATCTTTGTAGCAACCACGGAAGTCACCGCAGTTGCAAACATTAAGAATTAGCAGAGAGGTGTGTAGCCCGGGGTGGCATACTGAGGCCGGCTAGCGCTCAGTCGTGTCGTGGGTCTTCCGGGACACCCTCTGCTCGTGCTGAGCCACCTTACATAAAAACTAGCACAAAGGGAAAAGGATGGGAAAGAGGGAGGTCATTTTGAGAAATGAAAATAAGGTTTTTAATATGACATGGCCGTTTTATTTAGTCCAACAATTATATTTACAACCAAAAAAAAACCTTACGAATAAAAGGCCCTTTTGAGAGGTAACAAAAGAATATATACCCAAATACAACAAAACATATATTCTTTTGTTACCTCTCAAAAGGGCCTTTTATTCGTAAGGTTTGTTTTTGGTTGTAAATATAATTGTTGGACTAAATAAAACGGCCATGTCATATTAAAAACCTTATTTTCATTTCTCAAAATGACCTCCCCCTTTCCCATCCTTTTCCCTTTGTGCTAGTTTTTATGTAAGGTGGCTCAGCACGAGCAGAGGGTGTCCCGGAAGACCCACGACACGACTGAGCGCTAGCCGGCCTCAGTATGCCACCCCGGGCTACACACCTCTCTGCTAATTCTTAATGTCTGCAACTGCTGTGACTTCCGTGGTTGCTACAAAGATTTTCACCCAAACCTTATCCTTTATACACCAATGCACGTGATAGGTATGATTCAATTTAATATAAAAATTATTTGTAAAATATTGAAACAAAATACGATTGTTACTTACTTCTTTCCTTGCAAAATCCCGAGCGCCCGGTGATGTACAAACAAAGAAGCGTGGGGCCACTGAAAATCAGATTTCAAGATTAAAGCAACAAAAAACTAAAAACACAACGGCCACTTTCAACTTTCTGATCCGTACTCGAAAAAAACCGCACTCAAGGCACCTGATCCTCTTCACCAACTTACAAAATTTAGTTTTTTTTTTTTCGCTGACTTTCAAATCAAAAACTTTCAATTTTCGTCCCCCCGCACTTCAAATCAATAAAATCTTTTCTTCTTCTTTTCTTTTTCTTTTTCACACCGCACAAATTCAACTCCTTTCTCTTCAAAAATCCAATATTCCTCACTTTCTCAATACTTTCACTCTCCTACTTCGTCATTAACACTTCAAAGAAAAATCTATTTGATTCACCATCACATTTTCAATCCAAAAACCTTTTTTTCCCAATTTTAAAACACCCAAAAATCACTCCTATCCCGCACAGCAAAATTCTTTTATATTTTTTCCAAATACCAACTCCCTTTTTTCCCAATCTTAAAACCCTCCAAAAATCAATTCCACTGAGCACACAAAAACACCCTTATCTCTTTCAAATGCAAAATCTGACTCCCCAATTCCAACCATTTAATTTTCACCTTCCACCTTCATCCCATTCGATCCCGCAATCCCTTTTTCCAATTACCGCTGCCGCATCTGGGTAACGTAATCGAAGTTCATTACACTTCGATTCCGCTACCCACACATTTTTTTGTTCCCGTATCGACAATCACAATAGTATCCATTGACTTGCATATATGGCAATTTACATCCCGAAGAATCGCTTGATTGAATGTAAAGTGTCACATATACATTACGAAAACTATTGATTTTGCCGATACCCCAAAAAGAATACTTCCGTGCGCCCGAGGGAACTTGAACACAGAGTTCCAGCAGACCCTCGATCGAGAACTCACGATGCAGCTAATGGCGCCATGGATTGTCGATCTCCCATTCATCTCATAAGCAACTTCAACGATGCATTTGGGCATGAGATTGAATTTTGTTAGTGAATTAGTGAATTCATTTTTGTTAGTATAAAAAAAATAAAATTTGTTAGTGGGAATAGAATTAGTTAGTATTAAGGAAGGAATTAGGTTTTGTTAGGGAAAATGAATAGAATGAAATTTTGTTAGTGGGAATTAATAAATGGAACGTTGTTAGTGGGAAAATTGAAATTATTAGTATGTATTATTTTTTCGTAGTTGTTAATAAGGAAAAAGGGTAGTATTGTGATGATGGGGGAGTAAAAATTAAAGGGAAAATGGAAAAATGTAAAAAATAAATAATTAAATTTATAGAGGAAAAGGTAGAGTTGCCCAAAGGAAGGTGGAAGTGTTACGGCGCAATTTGAAGTTGCGAATGGGAGAAAGTCGGTACGCCGGAATTCGCAACAATCGTGGGGACGACCCAGACCCTGAGTGTCTCATTCAGCCGGGCAAACAAAGAAGGTCAGCAGGGGTAATCGAAAAAAAAAACAAAAAAGTAGACATTCACTGGACTTCACACCATGGAAATATTCTGTCTGGTTTCTGTTTAGGTGATTGGCGAGCCCCAGTATCCGTCACTTAACTCGCTCCTCCCGGCAGACAATGCTCCATCCGAATCATTGTGCACCTCATTCAGCAGTACGATTTCACCACTGTAATGAGTATCGACCGCGCAATGAGCAGTACCCGAATAATGACGTTTAGAAATCGGGATGCTTTTGCTCAGCTTCACCTTATCGATGGACGATAGGTGGTGGTCAACAACTTCGGATGGGTCACCGGCCGCAAGAGAGGAACGACTCAAGGGGACTGAAGTAGACATAAAAGATTCTGCAGACAGGGGCAATACAACTGGCGCGATGTTAAAAGCGTCCCAAAAATCAATCCCGAGATAAATAGAATACGTTAATGCCGGAACAATCAAAAACCGAATCAACCGAGTTCGATTATTGAATTGAACTAATGCACTAACGTATCCTAACACGTCAGCCTTATGACCTGATGCCGTCTTGACGTTGGCATGCATCGAATGAAGATACAAACCATGGTCACGGACGAGGTCAAGGGCTCCCGCTCCCAGGATGCTAACGCTTGCACCACTGTCTAACAGACCTTTCAATTTGCGTCCCTTAATGCTGATCACAGCATAAGGCCGCTTGTCTTCGTGCGATGCCACGATTGACTCAATGCACGCTCGCTTGAGAAACCGTCGCGTGACAAAATATTTCCATGATCTGTGGAATCGTGACTTCGATCCTCGCCGCTTGCGGTTAGGCTTGCAGTCAGAATCAAAGTCACAAGCCACGTCCAGGGAATTGCTTTGGTGAAATTGGGCCTCAGGCAGCGACGTCTGTGTAGAAACATCTACAGACCTCGGTGACTGAATTCCAATTTCCCTAGAAAATGATTGCAGGGGAATAGCCGGATGCACTTCAGCAGGGAGGGCACCGGACCGGAGACATGAATCATAACCAGTCGAAAATTCGTCATGCAGTTGCACAGAATTGACTTCATATGTCTGAACTGGATATCGAAGGTTATCCATTTCCAGCCGTTGCCATGTGACTTCAATTCGGCGACACATTCTGACGAGATCTCGGGTGGTTGAGAACTCATGTCCAGCCAGATGCTCCTGCAATCGGAGATTCATGTTCTTAAAGACTAGTTCTCGCAGATCCGTGTCCCTCATCGGAGTCCTGAGTTGGAGAGACATCGCTTCAATGGATTCAAAGAACTCTATGAACGGCTCGTGGGATCTCTGCTTGCGGGCGAACATATTTTCCCAAATATGTGCATCATCAAGCCGAGATCCAAATCGCTCAATGAGTTCACATTTCAGCTGACTCCAACTCAAGTCTCCATACAGTTCACGCATCTGCCAGTACCAGTTTTCGGCAGATCCTTGCAGGAGAATATGTAGGGTTGACACCAATTCACGCTCCAAAGTATCGTAGCTTTGAGCCAGAGTGCTAACACGGAACACAAACTGGCTAGCATCCATTCCACCTGAGCCTCCATCAAACTTGAATCCCCATTTATGCATGGGAATAAAGGTGCCATCTGACTCGGGTGTCCGGCCATTATCCCGGAACTGATGCTGTGAATGAGGATCTGACAAATCCTGGGAAGAGCGTAGTGAGCAGCGAGTAAAATTATCGTGTTCATATCGTGTGCGCGGAAACATGATGACTATCAAAAACAATAAAAATCTACAGACCATCTAAATATTTTAAGTATATAAAATCAATGGACAGACGGACAACACTGACAATTTGAATAAAGGAAATAATTTAATAAATTACAGACGGACAAACAAACGATTCTTTAAAAATAAATCAAAATTTGAATGCCAGACAGACAAACAGACAAGTAAATAAATATATAAAATTTTAGCACCTAACCTAAACTAAAATTGGGATTAATTTGACAGTCTCAAAATATCCTTTTGAACTTACCCAAACCAAAACCTAACTCACTACCCTAAACTATAATCAATTAACCAAACTCAACCTTACAATTATTCAAATCCAAAAAAAATAATTAAACTAAACTCAATCTCCATCATCAAAACTAAAACTAATAAAAATTACTCAAAACTAACAAATACCGTAAACCCAATTATCTAAAACTAATCTAAATCATAAACCCTAATTAACTCTAATAATCTATAACTAAACTAGACCTACATTCCCCAATAAGATGAAATAACTAAATACCTAACTGTAACTATTAAACAATCAATAATAAAACCCTAAACTTTCAATATGATGGGGAGATAAAAGAAAATGTATAATAGAACAAGTGGAATGAGTGCAGGCAAGTGTAAATTGAACTATAATAGTTGACTTTGCACTTTCATTTCTCAAAATGATTCTCCCCATTAATGGAAAAGGAAAAGAACAGGTAATTACATGGGATGGGTGTTAAAAGTTTATGAGACACAAAGTAGACAAACTGCAACATTGCCTGGCATAGCCATGGTACTCGTAGGCGGACTCCGCTCTAATTGTCACCTCAAAGGGCTGACTACGAGACCATTATGAAATACTACGGACTTCATAATGACTCGGACAAGAGCCGCACAAATCCCAAAGCTACCACCAGATAGATGATGGAAGGGCCGAAAGCGTTGGCTAATTCCAAGAGTTGGATCCAAGTCCAACTATCCCGTGTAGGGAGATATAACCAACGACTCAAAATTCGGTGAATCCCCAACCAACATCTACATTGCCACAGCTTGACCACTGTCATAGCCGGTGAAGACTGTTGAACACAAAACAGCACGGTAGGCGCCACTGCAACTGCGGCGAACCCCGTGATCAAAAACCTATAAATTAATATCAAAATCTAAACTAAAACTTTTCAAACTATTACTCCAACAATCATCCAAAAATTTCTAACAAAAACAAAAAAAAATAATTTCCCTGGAATGCTCAGACTACTATTCAAGTCAGGCACTCCAGGTACTCAAGCCCAACAAACCAAAAATTGTAAAATTTAAACTGTAATAAAAGCAAGCAATCAAAATCAAATAAACATATTAGAAAGCCTAAGTTCTTGGGCGCCATATGTTGCAAAGCAACGAATGGTGCTATTAAAAATGAAATAAACAACAAAACCTAAACAGTTTGGGCGCCATATGTAGCAACCACGGAAGTCACCGCAGTTGCAGATATTAAGAATTAGCAGAGAGGTGTGTAGTCCGGGGTGGCATACTGAGGCCGGCTAGCGCTCAGTCGTGTCGTGGGTCTTCCGGGACACCCTCTGCTCGTGCTGAGCCACCTTACATAAAAACTAGCACAAAGGGAAAAGGATGGGAAAGGGGGAGGTCATTTTGAGAAATGAAAATAAGGTTTTTAATATGACATGGCCGTTTTATTTAGTCCAACAATTATATTTACAACCAAAAAAAAACCTTACGAATAAAAGGCCCTTTTGAGAGGTAACAAAAGAATATATACCCAAATACAACAAAACAAATCAATTCAATTTAATATAAAAATTATTTGTAAAATATTGAAACAAAATACGATTGTTACTTACTTCTTTCCTTGCGAAATCCCGAGCGCCCGGTGATGTACAAACAAAGAAGCGTGGGGTCACTGAAAATCAGATTTCAAGATTAAAGCAACAAAAAACTAAAAACACAACGGCCACTTTCAACTTTCTGATCCGTACTCGAAAAAAACCGCACTCAAGGCACCTGATCCTCTTCACCAACTTACAAAATTTAGTTTTTTTTTTTTCGCTGACTTTCAAATCAAAAACTTTCAATTTTCGTCCCCCCGCACTTCAAATCAATAAAATCTTTTCTTCTTCTTTTCTTTTTCTTTTTCACACCGCACAAATTCAACTCCTTTCTCTTCAAAAATCCAATATTCCTCACTTTCTCAATACTTTCACTCTCCTACTTCGTCATTAAAACTTCAAAGAAAAATCTATTTGATTCACCATCACATTTTCAATCCAAAAACCTTTTTTTCCCAATTTTAAAACACCCAAAAATCACTCCTATCCCGCACAGCAAAATTCTTTTATATTTTTTCCAAATACCAACTCCCTTTTTTCCCAATCTTAAAACCCTCCAAAAATCAATTCCACTGAGCACACAAAAACACCCTTATCTCTTTCAAATGCAAAATCTGACTCCCCAATTCCAACCATTTAATTTTCACCTTCCACCTTCATCCCATTCGATCCCGCAATCCCTTTTTCCAATTACCGCTGCCGCATCTGGGTAACGTAATCGAAGTTCATTACACTTCGATTCCGCTACCCACACATTTTTTTGTTCCCGTATCGACAATCACAATAGTATCCATTGACTTGCATATATGGCAATTTACATCCCGAAGAATCGCTTGATTGAATGTAAAGTGTCACATATACATTACGAAAACTATTGATTTTGCCGATACCCCAAAAAGAATACTTCCGTGCGCCCGAGGGAACTTGAACACAGAGTTCCAGCAGACCCTCGATCGAGAACTCACGACGCAGCTAATGGCGCCATGGATTGTCGATCTCCCATTCATCTCATAAGCAACTTCAACGATGCATTTGGGCATGAGATTGAATTTTGTTAGTGAATTAGTGAATTCATTTTTGTTAGTATAAAAAAAATAAAATTTGTTAGTGGGAATAGAATTAGTTAGTATTAAGGAAGGAATTAGGTTTTGTTAGGGAAAATGAATAGAATGAAATTTTGTTAGTGGGAATTAATAAATGGAACGTTGTTAGTGGGAAAATTGAAATTATTAGTATGTATTATTTTTTCGTAGTTGTTAATAAGGAAAAAGGGTAGTATTGTGATGATGGGGGAGTAAAAATTAAAGGGAAAATGGAAAAATGTAAAAAATAAATAATTAAATTTATAGAGGAAAAGGTAGAGTTGCCCAAAGGAAGGTGGAAGTGTTACGGCGCAATTTGAAGTTGCGAATGGGAGAAAGTCGGTACGCCGGAATTCGCAACAATCGTGGGGACGACCCAGACCCTGAGTGTCTCATTCAGCCGGGCAAACAAAGAAGGTCAGCAGGGGTAATCGAAAAAAAAAACAAAAAAGTAGACATTCACCGGACTTCACACCATGGAAATATTCTGTCTGGTTTCTGTTTAGGTGATTGGCGAGCCCCAGTATCCGTCACTTAACTCGCTCCTCCCGGCAGACAATGCTCCATCCGAATCATTGTGCACCTCATTCAGCAGTACGATTTCACCACTGTAATGAGTATCGACCGCGCAATGAGCAGTACCCGAATAATGACGTTTAGAAATCGGGATGCTTTTGCTCAGCTTCACCTTATCGATGGACGATAGGTGGTGGTCAACAACTTCGGATGGGTCACCGGCCGCAAGAGAGGAACGACTCAAGGGGACTGAAGTAGACATAAAAGATTCTGCAGACAGGGGCAATACAACTGGCGCGATGTTAAAAGCGTCCCAAAAATCAATCCCGAGATAAATAGAATACGTTAATGCCGGAACAATCAAAAACCGAATCAACCGAGTTCGATTATTGAATTGAACTAATGCAGTAACGTATCCTAACACGTCAGCCTTATGACCTGATGCCGTCTTGACGTTGGCATGCATCGAATGAAGATACAAACCATGGTCACGGACGAGGTCAAGGGCTCCCGCTCCCAGGATGCTAACGCTTGCACCACTGTCTAACAGACCTTTCAATTTGCGTCCCTTAATGCTGATCACAGCATAAGGCCGCTTGTCTTCGTGCGATGCCACGATTGACTCAATGCACGCTCGCTTGAGAAACCGTCGCGTGACAAAATATTTCCATGATCTGTGGAATCGTGACTTCGATCCTCGCCGCTTGCGGTTAGGCTTGCAGTCAGAATCAAAGTCACAAGCCACGTCCAGGGAATTGCTTTGGTGAAATTGGGCCTCAGGCAGCGACGTCTGTGTAGAAACATCTACAGACCTCGGTGACTGAATTTCAATTTCCCTAGAAAATGATTGCAGGGGAATAGCCGGATGCACTTCAGCAGGGAGGGCACCGGACCGGAGACATGAATCATAACCAGTCGAAAATTCGTCATGCAGTTGCACAGAATTGACTTCATATGTCTGAACTGGATATCGAAGGTTATCCATTTCCAGCCGTTGCCATGTGACTTCAATTCGGCGACACATTCTGACGAGATCTCGGGTGGTTGAGAACTCATGTCCAGCCAGATGCTCCTGCAATCGGAGATTCATGTTCTTAAAGACTAGTTCTCGCAGATCCGTGGCCCTCATCGGAGTCCTGAGTTGGAGAGACATCGCTTCAATGGATTCAAAGAACTCTATGAACGGCTCGTGGGATCTCTGCTTGCGGGCGAACATATTTTCCCAAATATGTGCATCATCAAGCCGAGATCCAAATCGCTCAATGAGTTCACATTTCAGCTGACTCCAACTCAAGTCTCCATACAGTTCACGCATCTGCCAGTACCAGTTTTCGGCAGATCCTTGCAGGAGAATATGTAGGGTTGACACCAATTCACGCTCCAAAGTATCATAGCTTTGAGCCAGAGTGCTAACACGGAACACAAACTGGCTAGCATCCATTCCACCTGAGCCTCCATCAAACTTGAATCCCCATTTATGCATGGGAATAAAGGTGCCATCTGACTCGGGTGTCCGGCCATTATCCCGGAACTGATGCTGTGAATGAGGATCTGACAAATCCTGGGAAGAGCGTAGTGAGCAGCGAGTAAAATTATCGTGTTCATATCGTGTGCGCGGAAACATGATGACTATCAAAAACAATAAAAATCTACAGACCATCTAAATATTTTAAGTATATAAAATCAATGGACAGACGGACAACACTGACAATTTGAATAAAGGAAATAATTTAATAAATTACAGACGGACAAACAAACGATTCTTTAAAAATAAATCAAAATTTGAATGCCAGACAGACAAACAGACAAGTAAATAAATATATAAAATTTTAGCACCTAACCTAAACTAAAATTGGGATTAATTTGACAGTCTCAAAATATCCTTTTGAACTTACCCAAACCAAAACCTAACTCACTACCCTAAACTATAATCAATTAACCAAACTCAACCTTACAATTATTCAAATCCAAAAAAAATAATTAAACTAAACTCAATCTCCATCATCAAAACTAAAACTAATAAAAATTACTCAAAACTAACAAATACCGTAAACCCAATTATCTAAAACTAATCTAAATCATAAACCCTAATTAACTCTAATAATCTATAACTAAACTAGACCTACATTCCCCAATAAGATGAAATAACTAAATACCTAACTGTAACTATTAAACAATCAATAATAAAACCCTAAACTTTCAATATGATGGGGAGATAAAAGAAAATGTATAATAGAACAAGTGGAATGAGTGCAGGCAAGTGTAAATTGAACTATAATAGTTGACTTTGCACTTTCATTTCTCAAAATGATTCTCCCCATTAATGGAAAAGGAAAAGAACAGGTAATTACATGGGATGGGTGTTAAAAGTTTATGAGACACAAAGTAGACAAACTGCAACATTGCCTGGCATAGCCATGGTACTCGTAGGCGGACTCCGCTCTAATTGTCACCTCAAAGGGCTGACTACGAGACCATTATGAAATACTACGGACTTCATAATGACTCGGACAAGAGCCGCACAAATCCCAAAGCTACCACCAGATAGATGATGGAAGGGCCGAAAGCGTTGGCTAATTCCAAGAGTTGGATCCAAGTCCAACTATCCCGTGTAGGGAGATATAACCAACGACTCAAAATTCGGTGAATCCCCAACCAACATCTACATTGCCACAGCTTGACCACTGTCATAGCCGGTGAAGACTGTTGAACACAAAACAGCACGGTAGGCGCCACTGCAACTGCGGCGAACCCCGTGATCAAAAACCTATAAATTAATATCAAAATCTAAACTAAAACTTTTCAAACTATTACTCCAACAATCATCCAAAAATTTCTAACAAAAACAAAAAAAAATAATTTCCCTGGAATGCTCAGACTACTATTCAAGTCAGGCACTCCAGGTACTCAAGCCCAACAAACCAAAAATTGTAAAATTTAAACTGTAATAAAAGCAAGCAATCAAAATCAAATAAACATATTAGAAAGCCTAAGTTCTTGGGCGCCATATGTTGCAAAGCAACGAATGGTGCTATTAAAAATGAAATAAACAACAAAACCTAAACAGTTTGGGCGCCATATGTAGCAACCACGGAAGTCACCGCAGTTGCAGATATTAAGAATTAGCAGAGAGGTGTGTAGTCCGGGGTGGCATACTGAGGCCGGCTAGCGCTCAGTCGTGTCGTGGGTCTTCCGGGACACCCTCTGCTCGTGCTGAGCCACCTTACATAAAAACTAGCACAAAGGGAAAAGGATGGGAAAGGGGGAGGTCATTTTGAGAAATGAAAATAAGGTTTTTAATATGACATGGCCGTTTTATTTAGTCCAACAATTATATTTACAACCAAAAAAAAACCTTACGAATAAAAGGCCCTTTTGAGAGGTAACAAAAGAATATATACCCAAATACAACAAAACAAATCAATTCAATTTAATATAAAAATTATTTGTAAAATATTGAAACAAAATACGATTGTTACTTACTTCTTTCCTTGCGAAATCCCGAGCGCCCGGTGATGTACAAACAAAGAAGCGTGGGGTCACTGAAAATCAGATTTCAAGATTAAAGCAACAAAAAACTAAAAACACAACGGCCACTTTCAACTTTCTGATCCGTACTCGAAAAAAACCGCACTCAAGGCACCTGATCCTCTTCACCAACTTACAAAATTTAGTTTTTTTTTTTCGCTGACTTTCAAATCAAAAACTTTCAATTTTCGTCTCCCCGCACTTCAAATCAATAAAATCTTTTCTTCTTCTTTTCTTTTTCTTTTTCACACCGCACAAATTCAACTCCTTTCTCTTCAAAAATCCAATATTCCTCACTTTCTCAATACTTTCACTCTCCTACTTCGTCATTAAAACTTCAAAGAAAAATCTATTTGATTCACCATCACATTTTCAATCCAAAAACCTTTTTTTCCCAATTTTAAAACACCCAAAAATCACTCCTATCCCGCACAGCAAAATTCTTTTATATTTTTTCCAAATACCAACTCCCTTTTTTCCCAATCTTAAAACCCTCCAAAAATCAATTCCACTGAGCACACAAAAACACCCTTATCTCTTTCAAATGCAAAATCTGACTCCCCAATTCCAACCATTTAATTTTCACCTTCCACCTTCATCCCATTCGATCCCGCAATCCCTTTTTCCAATTACCGCTGCCGCATCTGGGTAACGTAATCGAAGTTCATTACACTTCGATTCCGCTACCCACACATTTTTTTGTTCCCGTATCGACAATCACAATAGTATCCATTGACTTGCATATATGGCAATTTACATCCCCAAGAATCACTTGATTGAATGTAAAGTGTCACATATACATTACGAAAACTATTGATTTTGCCGATACCCCAAAAAGAATACTTCCGTGCGCCCGAGGGAACTTGAACCCAGAGTTCCAGCAGACCCTCGATCGAGAACTCACGACGCAGCTAATGGCGCCATGGATTGTCGATCTCCCACTCATCTCATAAGCAACTTCAACGATGCATTTGGGCATGAGATTGAATTTTGTTAGTGAATTAGTGAATTCATTTTTGTTAGTATAAAAAAAATAAAATTTGTTAGTGGGAATAGAATTAGTTAGTATTAAGGAAGGAATTAGGTTTTGTTAGGGAAAATGAATAGAATGAAATTTTGTTAGTTGGAATTAATAAATGGAACGTTGTTAGTGGGAAAATTGAAATTATTAGTATGTATTATTTTTTCGTAGTTGTTAATAAGGAAAAAGGGTAGTATTGTGATGATGGGGGAGTAAAAATTAAAGGGAAAATGGAAAAATGTAAAAAATAAATAAATAAATTTATAGAGGAAAAGGTAGAGTTGCCCAAAGGAAGGTGGAAGTGTTACGGCGCAATTTGAAGTTGCGAATGGGAGAAAGTCGGTACGCCGGAATTCGCAACATCTTTAGAAACAAAAAGTATAATTTAAGGAGATTTATTTATATCAAACGTTCACCTATATTTTATAAAAGTCAGGGACCGATGATCAAATATTGCAATATACAGGACTTGCGCCTTAATTGTTGAAACCGTCTTAATTGAGAATATTAGAATATTTGACATGGAAAAGTAATTCCAAAAATAGAATTTCTGGTAACTAATGTAGGGCATAAATATTACGAATGCATTGTAAAATTGATTAAAATACCTTGGGCCTGAAAAGCAGAATCAATATGATTCGACGATACTCTCGCTTCCGTTGAGGTATATTAGAAATTGTCTGAAATCATCAATATCGTTTCTCTTTAATGTGTCTTCAGTCAAATTGCGACTTGAAGGTTGGGGTTTTATAGATATTGTGCTTCTGTTAATCGAAAACTTATTGCTAGATGAAGAGAATAAGGTTTCAAGGATATCGTCAGATTTAATACTGAATGAGTGAAAATCATACTCGGTCCAGACATGTGAAAGGATCTAAGAGCATTTCGCTCTATGTGAATGTGACAAAGCAATTCTTTTCCACTTTGCCAAAAAAAACTATAAGTGTATTACATACTCCGAATTGATATCAATGCACATGAATATATTTTTTTCCCCTAGTTTAAGATTCCTATAAATTAAATTTTAATTATCTGATTGCTATATATATATATTTTAAATTCATCGCATGAAAGTAGTATTATTCTCGAAAAGTGTTCTCCAAAGTAATATTGAACTGTATTTTCGGTTTCGCTTATCTTATTTGACTAGTGGCACTCTTATAAAATTGAATATTGTATTTGAGCGTTAATTTACGCACAACAACACTCGTTGCTTCCTTAAATTTCGTCTAAATTTATAAATATTTTTGCAATGAACGAATAGAGCGACATAATTTCCCTTATTGCGATTGTAACAATTCTAGTGTAATGCGAATATATGCAAGCTTGTGTATGGTTAATTTAACTTAGCATTTATACTGGCTCCGTTTGCAAAAAAAAAAGAAAAAGAAGAAACTAATTATAAAATCGTTTTATCTAGAGAAAACAGCTTTTATCCGTTTATGCTAATATTATTTTGCATCTATCAATAAAATTTAGAAAAAAATATTTTTCCGCATAAAATCAGGGAGCTAATTACTTCTTTGGAATAAGTAGATGACGAACATGAAAATAGAAATGAAATAATAACATTAGTCTCGCAATATTTCTGTTATTGTTTCCCTAAGACATGGTACGTAATTTGAAAACAACTTCAATGATCACTTTAGAGCATTCGCTTCCTAGTTTTGAATTAAAAAATTTATTTTTAATAATTTCTCTTATTTTGTATATATCAGCATGAAAACTGCCAAAATGTTTATTTTTTGTCTGAAAAAATTAGCAAAGTTCTTTCTAAATTACGACAACAACAATAAGGATGCAGCGCAAAGCAATCGGATAGTGTCGTAACTTTTGCTTGTTGACGTTTACAATGCACATTTCTTAAATAATAAAGTCACAAAATGTTGATAAGAAGATCGTCTTTCAAGGAATAGCAAACAATTAATTTATCCTTTATATTAAGGCTATTATATAATGCTATCAACTAAGTTTAATTAGGACATATAAAGTAAATTTCTTAGAATAAAAACATGAATTGCTAAAGTTAACAACGACTTTCCTTTCCAGTGGTCCTTTCTTTCCAGCGGGAAGTAGAGTGCATGGTAAGTATACCGACGCGAGGGTAGGGTTTAAAAAAATTCACTGAGGCCAGTTTCGCGTCGCGCGCGGTACGCGGTACCTTTGGTGGTTTGCTTTTTTTTCCTTAACGTAGCTTTCGTCGGGTTTAAGTTAACGTAGTGTATTTTTCGGTACCGCGTCGGTAAAATTCGGGAACGCGAAATAGAAATTAGATTTGTTTGGTACTTTGACTGGATGAATGAAGAAATACGGAGTAACGTAAAATAGGTTTCTTCTCCGTATGGTTGTGTTTTCGACGCGTTTGAAACGGGCGATGAATGGTAGCTGAAAAATTGTAAATGACCGTAATCCATTTTGAGACCCGCGACCGAAATCCTCTCCGATCTAGCTGGCTGACAAGCAGCCACTGCAAAAATGGATTACGGTGCACAGATTGGTTGCCCGGGTGGTACCATTCGTTGGCACGACTCAGACTTAACGTCTAGAACCGATGAGAGGTCGGTTCCTCGTTCGTGAGTTAACACTGAAAAATCATTACATATTGTTGACGAATAAGATTAACTATTATTAGATATGTATAATATGATTCACTACAGTGAGAACTAGTTGTGTTGTGTTGCTTGAACATTTCTTTGATAGATCATCGGTACTGTAACGAAGTTCTAGTACTAATAAGCAGACCGATATTCAATCGAGCTGCATTAATAGTTTATTTTATTTTTTAAAAATATATTTCTGAAATTTTATAAGTAAATCGAATTATTTTAAAGTGTCAATCGAAATACCTTAGTCGCTACAAAAATATTTTGGTGACTCCGACGTGATCGTTGCAATCACTTTGAGACTGAGAATTTTAATAGAATTTGTTCGGTAATTTTTCATTTGTTTTGAGTTTTTTGTTTTCGCAGTCTAGATCTGAATATCATTCTTTGGGTCAATTGAGTACTAGAAAAATGGAAACCAACCAAAGAACATTGTTACTGATAAAATAGTATGGAATCATCATTACCTCATCCCGAACACTATCATAGCATTCGCGTGACTCGGTAAATTCAGTAAGCTAAGCCGCACTCGACTAGGGTTTTGGTTACTACTCCTAATTGTACTCACAACAGTAGGTTAAGAACGAATACTTGTAATTTTAAACAACCAGAAATGTCATCAGGCGAAGGGCGGACTACAAAAACAGGACAAAATACGTCGCTACAACAAGGAAATCACAGCCCGAAACAGAATCAACAATTACTTGAACAATTGGTTACACGATGAGAAGGTAAAACAAGTGAAAATCTGCCAATTGCTCGACATTGCACCGAACGATGAGGATTTCGTGGATTTATGCACCACAACGCAACAAGCACCAAAATAAGTCGTGGACGAGAATACAATCACCAGAGATCTCAACTATTCAGGCACGGTGAGCAATGTTTCCGTGTCGGGATCGAGCAAACAGTCATCAGTGAAGAAAACTAACAAGTATGATTAGCGCGTTGCAAAAGAAAAACATTTCACAGCACCTTAAACAAATGTATACACACCTGAGGAGTATATCTCAGCTCGGAATACAAGCAATTCACCGTGAAATTTGCAGAAAACCGAGTAAACACCGTGACACTCGAAGTGCACTGCCTTACGGCGGATCTTGGTGGGAATTATATATTACAACAGCGACACGACTTTCCCGAAATAATAATTCCTCCTAAAAACTAACGTAAACAAACACCACTGACGTTTCAAACTGTCAGTGAATCACGTTCAGCCAATTCAGCCAAACTTGGAGTGATCACCACCAGAGCGGAGTGGAAATCACGTTGCGGCAGAGAGAAACTACTCCGTGAGAATAGAAAGAACCACGCCGAAGAGGTGGATGACCGGGGACAATGGTATTCGGTCGAAGAGCGGAACATTGGCTGTTAGGAAGAGATGATAAAAGCGCGCGAAGAATGACGCGCCTCCTGTTTCCTTCTTCTGGGGTGTGGCGGACCGGAAGTACTGGGGAAGCGGCGAGCGTAAAGAAGTGAACAAGCAGAAGATTTCGATAAGAATCATCAAGTGTGGAGCGGCGAGCGTAAAGAAGTAAACAAGTGGAAGATTTCGATACGAGTCATCAAGTGCGAAGCGGTGAGCGTAAAGAAGTGAACAAGCAGAAGAGTCGGACGGTTAGGACTAGTGTTCGAGGGGAGTGTAGGAGGGTCGCATAGAGAAGGTAATAGCGTCGAAGTGTGAAGTTAGTGTGGTAGCTAGTGTGAGCTCGGTAGATAGGGATCGGGTGGAGGGGGTGAAGAGTGAAATTGGTTGTTCCGGCAAGCCGCATTCTTGCTTGGCGGCTTATTGGGGCCTTGAGTGACAAGCGAGTAGTGCCCGACACCCGTCTCCGGAATAATTGGGGGTGTAACATTGGCGCCTAACGTGGGGCGAAAGTCCGTTGGAATCCTCGAAAGGATTAATCGTCCGATTTAAAGTTGCGTTGAAGTGAAGTTACGCTGAATAGTGAGTGAGAAGTGAAGTGGATAATATTGCGGGTGTGGAAAAGAGTGAAAGTGAGACTCGGTGGAAGTGCATTGTGGTGCAGAGTAGTTTTTAAGTATAGTGATAAGGTAATAGGAGAATCCGTTTGTGTTGTATCTATCGGTAATGTCAATGAAATAAAGTTCAGAAGGGGTTCCTATTTTTAATTTAGCGATAAGAATTGTGTTTTTCCGTTCAGGCCGTCGAATTAAGAAATAAGTTGTTTTCATTTTAAAGTTGTTTTCATTTTAAAATTCAAGGATGTTGAAATCAGGAAAATTTTCGGTGGATCGACTGGTGAAGGACGAGCTAAGCTATGAGTTGGCCATCCGGAATCTGCCTCAAGACACCGTGGAAGCAATGAGGAAATCGCTTCGAGCTGCGTTACGGGCAGAGGACGTCCTGAATGAATCGTTAGTGGCGAAAAATTACCCGTTCACTTACGAGGAAGATCTGGAAGCGATGAAGGAGAAGATAGCGGAGGTCGAGGATTTGGTGGCGAGCTTTTCAAATGACAAGAAGTCCAAGGAATACCTGAAAATCCGGGCTAAGGTGGAGTTTGATTTGCGAAGAATTCGCAACATGGCTCATCTGCCGGAGGCATCACAGGTGGAATTGGACAGATTGCTGCAACAGCTAATCATGGCACTGGGGATGGTGATTGATCGGTCAGAAAATGAAGGGGAGACGGAAAGCGAACCCAAAGCACAGGAGCCAGAATCCGAACGCAGATCGTCGTTAAGTCCTGGAGAGCCGACGTCCTGTTCAACACCGAGATTTGGCAATGGTGATCTGAAAGATCAGAACATCGCAAAGTGGGTTGTTAAGTTTGCAGGAGAAGCATCGGGGAATTTGAATGCTTTTTTGGAAAGGGTAGAGGAATTAAGGGAGGCTCGGGGAATGACCAAAGCACAACTATTTAGGTCAGCGGTGGAGCTTTTTGAAAAGAAGGCTCTTATTTGGTTCCGGGCCAATCGACAATTAGTGGATGATTGGGACGGTTTGGTCAAAGCCTTGAAAACGGAGTTCTTGCCGCTAGACTATGATGATCGTCTTGGAGAGCACATCAAGGAGAGGACTCAGGGCGCAGATGAGACAATTGGAGTTTGTGTAGTGGTGATGGAGGGAATGTTCAAGCGATTGTCGGAGCCGAAATTGGAGAAGCAAAAGCTCAAGATCAAACTCAGTTGAGTTTGAGGAGAATCGAGAGTTTAAAAGAGTTGGTTGAATTAGGAAGAGGTTAGAGGAGACTCGGCAAGCGGTTGAAGCCTTTGTACCACCAGTGAATCTTCGAGGAAGGTGACGTTCAGAGCAGGACTTGGCTTATGTGGAGACAACACCATCTGCGGAAGTAAGGGGCCAATGCGGGAATGTGAGACGGTGCTGGAATTGCCAGCAAGCTGGACACTGGGCAAGGGAGTGTAGACAACCAAAAACGTGTTACAGGTGCGGAAGGAGGGACACGACTCGAGTTAGCTGTCCAAATTGTCGCCAACAGGACACGACGAGGGCACGGGAGCAACTAATCGGCTATCGGGAAGCGAGCAACGTGTCCCATAGGCAACCGCGGTGGCACGGATAAAAGGTCGAAGTGCAGTGTTTCGAAAGTAGAATTCGCCTTGGAGGAGAAGGAGGGTGATGCTCGCCCACATGTTCTGGTGGAAGTTGCAGGAAGGAGAATGCCAGGTCTGTTGGATTTGGAGGCAAGCAGGACAATCATTGGTTCAGAAGGTTGGGAGCAATTGAGGAAGATCGATGTTTCCTTGGATAAGTGTGGGACCCATGCAGTACGAACAGCGAGCGGTGAGAGTTGTAAGGTGGCGGGCTCCGTATTTTTGCCCTTTAGATTAAAAGGACATATACAATACTTGGAAGCATTGGTGGTTACCTTGGTCCCGCAAACACTAATCCTGGGGTGGATTTAAAAAAAAATTTGGAATAGTCTTGGACCTTAGCAGCCAGCATTGGGACTTCACCTCATTACTAGATGAGAAACTATCAAGCCACTTACGATCACTGAGTAGTCTTTCTCTAAAGCAGGAGTTGGAATTAAATAATCTCCTGGAGGAGGAATTTAAGGCTACGGGTGAAGGGTTGGGGAAACATCGGTAGCAGAACATGTGATCAAGACAACTGCAGCGCCTATAAAACAAAGGTATTATCCGATGTCACCAGCCATATTGAAGCATGTCTATACCGAGCCGGGCCAATCGACAATTAGTGGATGATTGGGACGGTTTGGTCAAAGCCTTGAAAACGGAGTTCTTGCCGCTAGACTATGATGATCGTCTTGAAGAGCACATCAAGGAGAGGACTCAGGGCGCAGATGAGACAATTGGAGTTTGTGTAGTGGTGATGGAGGGAATGTTCAAGCGATTGTCGGAGCCGAAATTGGAGAAGCAAAAGCTCAAGATCAAACTCAGTTGAGTTTGAGGAGAATCGAGAGTTTAAAAGAGTTGGTTGAATTAGGAAGAGGTTAGAGGAGACTCGGCAAGCGGTTGAAGCCTTTGTACCACCAGTGAATCTTCGAGGAAGGTGACGTTCAGAGCAGGACTTGGCTTATGTGGAGACAACACCATCTGCGGAAGTAAGGGGCCAATGCGGGAATGTGAGACGGTGCTGGAATTGCCAGCAAGCTGGACACTGGGCAAGGGAGTGTAGACAACCAAAAACGTGTTACGGGTGCGGAAGGAGGGACACGACTCGAGTTAGCTGTCCAAATTGTCGCCAACAGGACACGACGAGGGCACGGGAGCAACTAATCGGCTATCGGGAAGCGAGCAACGTGTCCCATAGGCAACCACGGTGGCACGGATAAAAGGTCGAAGTGCAGTGTTTCGAAAGTAGAATTCGCCTTGGAGGAGAAGGAGGGTGATGCTCGCCCACATGTTCTGGTGGAAGTTGCAGGAAGGAGAATGCCAGGTCTGTTGGATTTGGAGGCAAGCAGGACAATCATTGGTTCAGAAGGTTGGGAGCAATTGAGGAAGATCGATGTTTCCTTGGATAAGTGTGGGACCCATGCAGTACGAACAGCGAGCGGTGAGAGTTGTAAGGTGGCGGGCTCCGTATTTTTGCCCTTTAGATTAAAAGGACATATACAATACTTGGAAGCATTGGTGGTTACCTTGGTCCCGCAAACACTAATCCTGGGGTGGATTTAAAAAAAAATTTGGAATAGTCTTGGACCTTAGCAGCCAGCATTGGGACTTCACCTCATTACTAGATGAGAAACTATCAAGCCACTTACGATCACTGAGTAGTCTTTCTCTAAAGCAGGAGTTGGAATTAAATAATCTGCTGGAGGAGGAATTTAAGGCTACGGGTGAAGGGTTGGGGAAACATCGGTAGCAGAACATGTGATCAAGACAACTGCAGCGCCTATAAAACAAAGGTATTATCCGATGTCACCAGCCATATTGAAGCATGTCTATACCGAGCTGGATGAGATGCTAGCCATGGGGGTAGTGAACCTTCGAACAGCGCCTGGTCATCTCCAATCTTGCTAGTGAAGAAAAAGGAGGGTACCTATAGATTTTGCGTAGACTATCGGAAACTCAATGCAGTATCGGAGAAGGATGCGTACCCAATACCATACGTTTCCTCGTCGCTCGATAAATTACGGGATGCTCGGTATCTGTCGTCACTAGACATAAAATCAGCGTATTGGCAAGTCCCGATGGCAGCGGACTCAAAAGCCTTCACTGCGTTTACAGTGCCTGGGAGGGGACTTTTCCTGTTCAGAAGGATGCCATTCGGACTGTAGGATGCACCAGCGACTTGGCAGCAGTTGATTGATCGCGTTTTGGGACCTGAACTAGAACCCTACGTATTTACGTACCTGGACTATATAGTGATCGTGACTCAGGACTTTACAAAGCATGTGGCAATACTAAGGGAAGTATTTCGACGGCTACGAGAAGCAGGACTACGGGTATCGAGGGAAAAGTGTCAGTTCTGCCGGCCGCAGTTAAAGTACCTGGGTTACGTCGTCGATGAACACGGGTTAAACGTGGACCCAGATAAGGTTGAATCGATGCTGCGTATTCCGCCACCAAACACTGTGAAGAAAGTTCGGCAATTTTTAGGAATGGTATCATGGTACCGGTGATTTATCCCGGACCATGCCACCATTTCTGCACCCCTGACTGACCTTCTACGGAAGAATAAGAAATTTGTGTGGACTCAACAGTGCCAAGAAGCATTTGAAGTTTGTAAGGCAAAATTGTTATCCGCACCAATTTTGAGTTGCCCAGATTTCGACCTGCCTTTTTGTATACAAACGGATGCATCTGATGTCGGGTTGGGGGCAGTTCTTAGCCAGAAGCATGCCTCAGGAGAAAAGGTAGTGTGCTATTTGAGTCGCCCCCTCAGTAAGGCGGAGAAGAAATATTCAACGACTGAGAAAGAATGCCTTGCGGTTCTGTGGGTGGTGGAGAAGCTGCGGCCATATGTGGAAGGCTACCATTTCCAGGTGATAACGGACCACCACTCGTTGGCCTGGTTAAACAATCTGCGAGATCCTACCGGTCGATTGGTTCGCTGGGCGGTCATATTGCAGCAATTTGACTTCGAAATCATCCATCGAAAAGGAAAGGAACACCTTGTTCCTGACACTCTATCACGCTCAGTACCAGCGATAGAATTAATAGCAAATGTAGAGGACGACGCATGGTATCGGAAGATGAAACAAAAAATTGAAGCTGAGCCCGAGAAATATGCCGCCTGGCAAGTGAGGTCAGGGGAATTATATAAGCGGATGCAACGTCGACTGCTAGGTTCCGGGGGGGCAGACTCCTGGAAGAAGGTAGTTCCGAAACCAGAACGAAGAGAGCTCTTACTAAAATTCCATGATGACCCAACAGCAGGGCACATGGGAATGACAAGAAAGCTCGATCGTATTGCACAGCACATTTACTGGCCGAAGATGGCCGCGGACGATAATTCATACGTGCGAAGATGCAAAATTTGCCTGTCAATAAAAGTGGATCGTCAGGGATTTGCGAGTCATATGGTTAGTAGGGTGAACGAGGCTAAACAACCATGGAAAACTCTTTGTGTTGATCTAATTGGACCTCTTCCCCGTTCGACAAAGGGGAACACACATTCTGACAGTTTTCAATTACTTCTCAAAGTTCCTGTTGTTATATCCAGTACAGTCAGCCACAGCCAATGAGGTCACACGTATCTTGGAGGACCAAGTCTTCATGCTATTCGGCGTACCACGCTCCCTTATATGCCATAATGGCGTGCAATTTCACTTGAGAACTTTTCGGCAAATGCTAGGGGCTTATGGGGTCCAAGCGAAATTTACCGCATTCTACCATCCTCAAGCTAATCCCGCCGAGCGAGTAAATCAAGAAGTTAAGAGAATGCTGAGGACGTACAGTACAGAGAACCACCGGAAGTGGGATATTCACTTGGCAAAAATTGGATGTGCCTTATGGACGTACACTCATGAGGTTATGAAAGCAACTCCATATTTCGTCAATTTTGGAAGGGAGATGATCACAGATCCACGACAGTATGAGGTAGGTGGAGTGGAGAATCCAATTCCGTGCATACAAGAGAAAGCTAGGGCCTTGCAGACTATATGGGAAGAAATTGCCCAGTGGATGAAGCAGATGGCAGGAAAGTTCACTGCCTGGTACAATTTCCGAAAACGTCCAGCATCTTTTAAGGAAGGTGACAGGGTTTGGAGACGAACTTTTGTGGAGTCGGACGCCGCAAAATATTTCTCCGCAAAACTGGCTCCAGAATATATAGGACCTTTTGTGGTGGAGAAACAAGTATCAGCAAGCTCTTACAACCTCAGACACATGGATGGGAGAGCTGCAGGCGTCTGGCATGCGAAGGACCTCAAAGTGTATGTCTCGTAAAGGTTGAAGCGGATCGACAAAGGGGTAGGTTACGGTAACATAGACACGAGTGAGTTACGCATTCTGAAACAAGGCGGATCGTAGTAGGAGTTAGTCTTCCGAGTGCAAAACATGAGTGGGGACCAGCTTACGTGAGTTTCAATATGTAGAAAAACCGCGAATCAGAAACTAAGGGATAAATCGACAGAATTGACGCGATCATGAGTCAGAGTTCGAAATGAGTATATATATAGCTTACATAATTTACCGTTGATAGCCTACTTCAGTAACGTCGCTGAGGGAGGGTCGCTTTTGGGGCGGTTAAAGTGTTTTTTTCCTTCCCTTTCTTTTGGCCTTCTTCTTAGGAGTTTTCGGGCGTCCTTGCGGTTTTGTTGCCAGAGGACTTAAAATGGAAGGTTGTCTTAGAGCTAATAATAAACGTAGAGGGTCTCCACAGATGACGACACAACGTAGATTAAAAGGAAAAACTGGTATGAATAGAGATATTTACCTATATTGAGTTAAGTTTTCATCTTTTGGGCTCTCCCGTTTCTTTTCTTTTGGGTTTTCTCTTGATTTCTTTTCCTCTTTTTTCCCCTTTTCTCTTCTCGAGTTCTCTTACGTGATTAGAGGACCTAAAATTACAAGAATTAATGTAGACATTCATCAGGGAAATCAATTAACAAGTTACGAGGAGGGAATGGTTACAGAATAACGGAGTAAGAGACATCAGTAAAGGGAGTCTTGTCCGTAAATAGTTAGATGAAGCACAAACGAATTACATCTAGAAAGGAACATTGAGGTTTAGATGATAAACAGGATAGATTTATGCAGTTTATAGAGGGATAATGTTGAATTATCGGTAGTTTTTAGGGAAGTCGAGTTTGTCAAGTTTGGTTTTAGTTGTATTCATATTGTTTTATCACTTATAGTATTAGTTTTCTTTCTTAATTGGTACTAATATTAGGTTAGGTTGAGGGGCCCAGAAGTCATAGTATTAGTTTTCGTTTTTTCTACTCAGTACTCGTAGTCTGTTAGGTTGGTGGAGGTCATAATATTAGTTTTCTTTTATTTTTCCTACTTATTTATTTATTTATTTATTCCATCTTACAGACTAAACAATCCAATCACAAAATGGAACGCAAAGAACAATTATAGCAAAATTTAAATGAAAAAGAATACTAAAACGTCGATAATTAAAAGTTAAACTAGTAGTAAGTCTCTTAGTTTTTTCTTAAATGCTATGTAAGAAGAGGGGAAAGGACCAAGCTCGAGATTATTATGATTTCGTACGATTTTTAAGATTGATGAATAGAAATATAAAGCAGTTCTAGCATATGGGATAATGAAATAAGAATTCATCCGAGATGAACGAGATGTTTGTCGGAAACGCAGCTCAGAAAAATTTTTAACGGGACTTGATGGTAGCAGAGTTTGTACAAAAAACATTGGTATAAATAAGTTGTCGGGATATTAGGGATGGAAGAAATAGGAAAGGTAAACGACTTTCATAAGGCTGATACGGCAAATTAATCTTTAGGAAAAGAAAACGCGTGAACTTTCTTTGGACAGTTTCTAAAGAAGTCACGAGATAGGAATATCGGGGGGACCAGATAACAGAACAGTATTCAAGCAAAGGGCGAACAAGACAAACAAATAGGCGGACAGAAGAAGAGATGCTATTGAATTTATGTACATGTCTAGGATTAACCCGGAACCTCTAGACGCTTTAGTAATCACATTTAAAATATGTGCATCAAATTTGAGTTTTGGATCATAAGTTACTCCAAGGTCTTTATGACTGAACACTTCAGAGAGCAAAGCATCATTTAATATATAATTAAAATTAATAGGAGAGTCTTTAAGAGAAAAAGTCATTTTATGACATTTAGTAGTGTTAAGACATAAATAGTTTGAAGCACACCATTCATTTAGAGCATTCAAATCATTTTGGAGGAGCTGACAGTCTAAATGGGATTTGACTGCTCGAAATACTTTGAAGTCATCTGCATACAAAAGGCACGAGGAATTAATTACAATGGGAAGATCATTTATGAACAACAGAAAGAGAAGAGGCCCAAGAATTGAACCTTGTGGAACACCAGATGAAGGACAAAAAGGACTAGACGTAGTACCAGAGAGACTTACTCGACAGGGACGACACGATAGATAAGATAACATCCAAGATAGAAGAGCACCCGAGATGCCAAGAGCTTCAAGCTTACGACAAAGAAGTAAATGATTCACAGTGTCAAAGGTCTTGGAGAAATCTGGGTAGATCACATCAACTTGCAGTTGGTTATCCAAAGCTCTTGCAATACTGTTTGTGAACTCCATTAAATTAGAGGTAGTGGAGTATCCTTTGAGAAAGCCATGCTGCTCTGGAGCAATAATAGGAGCTAATGAGTTTGAGAGTCGATTATGAACCAACCGTTCAAGTAACTTTGAAAAGCAGGACAGTAAAGAAATAGGGCGATAATTGGAAACTGACGTAGGATCACCACTTTTAAAAATAGGCACAATATTAGCTGTTTTCCAAGGGTTTGGGAATGTACCAGTACTCAAACTTAGATTGAAGAGGAGAGATAAAGAAAAACTAAGCAATGAGGCTAACGACTTCACAAATATGTTTGGCAAACCATCCGGCCCAAGGCTAATATTAGGATCAAGAGCATTGATCAAAGCTTCGACTTCAGATGCATCTGTACAAATAAAGGAAATTGGGAAGGGAAGATGATTAGGTAAGACAACAGGATGCACAGCTGCAGCGGGAGAAGAGAAAGTTGAAGAGAAAAATTGGGCAAATGAGTCAGTAGCTTCTTGAGGAGAAGAAACCTCTGCACCATTCCAACGGACCTTACTAGGAATGAAAGAAGAGGATTTCAGCGACCTTATATAAGACCAAAAAGGCTTTGTATTATTAGCCACAAGAGAGCTATCCAGACTGCTGAAATAATCCTTCAGAGCATATCTGATCTTTTTTTTGGCAATAGCACGCATCCTGCTAAAATTATATCTTGCTTCAATAGTGCCGAGTGTTTTAAAACACGATGTGCCTTATCTTTTGCTCGTAGGGCGCTAAGCACTCGCTTTGTAAGCCAAGGCTTATGATTTGCTTTACGGAGTGTCTGAAGAGGCGTATAACAGCGAATAAGATTATAAATATAAATGTAAAATTTATCCAAAGCAGCCTCACAATTTAGGCCTCTAAAGAAATCTAGCCAGTTGACTGAAAGTAATTCTGTATTAACAGCTTCATAGTTAGCTTTAAAAAAGTTAAGTTTTGGAGCAGGATGAGGTTTGTTAAATTCAATTTCATCGACTATAAGATCTATAGATAAAGGAGGATGGTACCGATCAAGAGCAACATACGGATGTAAGGCTTGAGAAACAGATAAGTAGCCAGGTGGAACATTTGATAGAACAAGGTCAAGGAGACGACCATTAGGATTGCGGATATGGATAAATTGAGAGAAGGAGCAATGAGATAGGAAAGATGTCAAGGTTATAGAAAAAGGGTCAACTGACGAGATTGAAGGAGTAGTATAATTTTTCCACTCTATGTATGGTAAGTTAAAATCCCCGCAAACTAATATTTTGGCGTGAGGATATCGCAAAACTAGATAAGAGGATAGATCATCAAAAAACGTCTCATAAACAGTTAAAGGTGAATTACAAGGAATATAAATAGACAAAATCAAGAACTCTGTATTATGAGGGAGAGAAATTTTGATAATAACATATTCTAAAGTAGGAGGAAAACAGAAATCAGAACAAGGAGAACTAGGTAGAGCTTTGCTAACTGCAACTAAAACTCCACTACCATCAGCCTTATTAGTGGCAATCAGGTCACGGTCACATCTATATACAATATGATCAGGAAACATTTCACTGCTCAAAATGTTTCCATTTAGCCAGGTTTCGGAGAAGCAGATAATTGAATCATTACTAACTTGATAAGAGATAAAGAGTTCCTCAAGCTTGGTCCTTAATCCTCGTACATTTTGGTAAAAAATAGATAAACACATTTTATTAGGAGAAGAGAAGTTACATTGAAGAGTATTAAGGTCTGAAAGAGATTCATTGACGTTTAGAGAGGATACAGTAGAACAAACATTATGATTATCAGAATATTCATCAAGATTACTTATGACTAGAGCTTTGGGATTTCGTTTATTGCCCGACGAAAATTTCTTCGTCTAGATTCAAACAGCTTAACAAGTACACCAGCAGGCCAGTAATTTGGATTCAGGACAATATCAGTATTCGCAGAAATCACCAATTTGAATGAGGCAACTACTTTGCCCGTTAAATTTTCCTTAGTCAATTTGCTTACTTAGTACTCGTAGTCTGTTAGGTTGGTGGAGGTCATAGTATTAGTTTTCTTTTTCTCCTTTTCGTGTAAGCACTAGTATTATGTGAGACTGGTAGGCCAGGCTAGCTCAGTTGGTAGAGCATGAGACTCTTCATCTCAGGGACGTTGGATGGTTAGTATTATAGGAGTGGATTTCCGGGAAATCTACTAAAATTAGTGGGGGGGAATGTTCCGGATAAAATAGAAGGGCATCATCATTGTCTCATCCCGAACACTATCATAGCATTCGCGTGACTCGGTAAATTCAGTAAGCTAAGCCGCACTCGACTAGGGTTTTGGTTGCTACTCCTAATTGTACTCACAACAGTAGGTTAAGCACGAATACTTGTAATTTTAAACAACCAGAAATGTCATCAGGCGAAGGGGAGACTATCGGTAATTCGAATCTACAAAAGCAGGATCTATCACAATGGGATATCGCCAACTTGACGCCACTTTCGCCGAGGTAATTTCCCGCGAGACAACCATCAATATTGGCACTATCGGGCATGTTGCGCACGGCAATCAACTGTGGTCAAAGCCACATCGGGCATACAGACTCTTCGTTTCAAGAACGAACTGGAAAGCAGTAACACTATCAAATTAGAACGTTTAACGGATAGTGAATTGACCGAATTGACCAATTCGCCGGGTAAACTTCGTAAATTCATACAAAAACAGAACAAAATACGTCGCTACAACAAGGAAATCACAGCCCAAAACAGAATCAACAATTACTTGAACAATTGGTCACACGATGAGAAGGTGAAACAAGTGAAAATCTGCCAATTGCTCGACATCGCACCGAACGATGAGGATTTCGTGGATTTATGCACCACAACGCAACAAGCACCAAAATAAGTCGTGGACGAGAATGCAATCACCAGAGATCTCAACTATTCAGACACTGTGAGCAATGTTACCGTGTCGGGATCGAGCAAACAGTCATCGGAGTTTAGCGTGCCATTGAATTTGGTGTTCGATTTAAGCGATTATGTTATAGACACAGCTGAGGATTACTTGGACTCTCCAGCTGCAAAGGAGCGCAAGGAAGAATACACAGAGGAGCCGCATTCCCACATCAAATGGAAATATTACCCAGAAACACAAAATACGGGGAACCACTGAGCAACGTTCGAGATTGCAACTTGCTTCCGGGCTTCATGAATGATATGGTGGAATTGTACAGCACTACAATTTGGAGAATTTTAGAGGAAAATACAAACACGATTGAAGTGGGAAATGAATCGGTGGATGTGAAGAAAACTAACGAGTATGATTAGCGCGTTGCAAAAGAAAAACATTTCACAGCACCTTAAACAAATGTATACACACCTGAGGAGTATATCTCAGCTCGGAATACAAGCAATTCACCGTGAAATTTGCGGAAAACCGAGTAAACACCGTGACACTCGAAGTACACTGCTTTAGGGCGAATCTTGGTAGGAATTATATATTACAACAGCGACACGACTTTCCCGAAATAATAATTCCTCCTAAAAACTAACGTAAACAAGCACCACTGACGTTTCAAACTGTCAGTGAATCACGTTCAGCCAATTCAGCTGAACTTGGAGTGATCAACACCAGAGCGGAACGGAAATCATGTTGCGGCAGAGAGAAACTACTCCGTGAGAAAAGAAAGAACCACGCTGAAGAGGTGGACGACCGGGGACAATGGTGTTCGGTCGAAGAGCGGAACCTTGCCCGTTAGGAGATGATAAAAGCGCGCGAACAATGACGCGCCTCCTATTTCTTTCTTCTGGAGTGTGGCGGACCGGAAGTACTGGGGAAGCGGCGAGCGTAAAGAAGTGAACAAGCAGAAGATTTTGATAAGAATCATCAAGTGTGAAGCGGCGAGCGTAAAGAAGTGAACAAGTGGAAGATTTCGATACGAATCATCAAGTGCGAAGCGGCGAGCGTAAAGAAATGAACAAGCAGAAGAGTCGGACGGTTAGGATTAGTGTTCGAGGGGAGTGTAGGAGGGTCGCACAGAGAAGGTAATAGTGTCGAAGTGTGAAGCTAGTGTGGTAGCTAGTGTGAGCTCGGTAGATATGGATCGGGTGAAGGGAGTGAAGAGTGAAATTGGTTATTCCGGCAAGCCGCATTCTTGTTTGGCGGCTTATTGGGGCCTTGAGCGACAAGTAAGTGGCGCCCTACACCCGCCTCCGGAATGATTGGGGGTGTAACATTGGCGCCTAACGTGGGGCAAAAGTCCGTCGGAATCCTCGAAAGGATTAATCATCCGATTTAAAGTTGCGTTGAAGTGAAGTTACGCTGAAGAGTGAGTGAATTGTGAGTGAAAAGTGAAGTGGATAATATTGCGGGTGTGGAAAAGAGTGAAAGTGAGACTCGGTGAAAGTGCATTGTGGTGCAGGGTAGCTTTTAAGTATAGTGATAAGGAAATAGGAGAATCCGTTTGTGTTGTATCCATCGGTAATGTCAATGAAATAAAGTTCAGAAGGGGTTCCTATTTTTAATTTAGCGATAAGAATTGTGTTTTTCCGTTCAGGCCGTCGAATTAAGAAATAAGTTGTTTTCATTTTAAAGTTGTTTTCATTTTAAAATTCAAGGATGTTGAAATCAAGAAAATTTTCGGTGGATCGACTGGTGAAGGACGAGCTAAGCTATGAGTTGGCCATCCGGAATCTGCCGCAAGACACCGTGGAAGCAATGAGGAAATCGCTTCGAGCTGCGTTACGGGCAGAGGACGTCCTGAATGAATCGTTAGTGGCGAAAAATTACCCGTTCACTTACGAGGAAGATCTGGAAGCGATGAAGGAGAAGATAGCGGAGGTCGAGGATTTGGTGGCGAGCTTTTCAAATGACAAGAAGTCCAAGGAATACCTGAAAATTCGGGCTAAGGTGGAGTTTGATTTGCGAAGAATTCGCAACATGGCTCAGTTGCCGGAGGCATCACAGGTGGAATTGGACAGATTGCGTCAACAGCTAATCATGGCACTGGGGATGGTGATTGGCGTGAGGATATCGCAAAACTAGATAAGAGGATAGATCATCAAAAAACGTCTCATAAACAGTTAAAGGTGAATTACAAGGAATGTAAATAGACAAAATCAAGAACTCTGTATTATGAGGGAGAGAAATTTTGATAATAACATATTCTAAAGTAGGAGGAAAACAGAAATCAGAACAAGGAGAACTAGGTAGAGCTTTGCTAACTGCAACTAAAACTCCACCACCATCAGGCTTATTAGTGGCAATCAGGTCACGGTCACATCTATATACAATATGATCAGGAAACATTTCACTGCTCAAAATGTTTCCATTTAGCCAGGTTTCGGAGAAGCAGATAATTGAATCATTACTAACTTGATAAGAGATAAAGAGTTCCTCAAGCTTGGTCCTTAATTCTCGTACATTTTGGTAAAAAATAGATAAACACATTTTATTAGGAGAAGAGAAGTTACATTGAAGAGTATTAAGGTCTGAAAGAGATTCATTGACGTTTAGAGAGGATACAGTAGAACAAACATTATGATTATCAGAATATTCATCAAGATTACTTGTGACTAGAGCTTTGGGATTTCGTTTATTGCCCGACGAAAATTTCTTCGTCTAGATTCAAACAGCTTAACAAGTACACCAGCAGGCCAGTAATTTGGATTCAGGACAATATCAGTATTCGCAGAAATCACCAATTTGAATGAGGCAACTACTTTGCCCGTTAAATTTTCCTTAGTCAATTTGCTTACTTAGTACTCGTAGTCTGTTAGGTTGGTGGAGGTCATAGTATTAGTTTTCTTTTTCTCCTTTTCGTGTAAGTACTAGTATTATGTGAGACTGGTAGGCCAGGCTAGCTCAGTTGGTAGAGCATGAGACTCTTCATCTCAGGGACGTTGGGTGGTTAGTATTATAGGAGTGGATTTCCGGGAAATCTACTAAAATTAGTGGGGGGGAATGTTCCGGATAAAATAGAAGGGCATCATCATTGTCTCATCCCGAACACTATCATAGCATTCGCGTGACTCGGTAAATTCAGTAAGCTAAGCCGCACTCGACTAGGGTTTTGGTTGCTACTCCTAATTGTACTCACAACAGTAGGTTAAGTACGAATACTTGTAATTTTAAACAACCAGAAATGTCATCAGGCGAAGGGGAGACTATCGGTAATTCGAATCTACAAAAGCAGGATCTATCACAATGGGATATCGCCAACTTGACGCCACTTTCGCCGAGGTAATTTCCCGCGAGGCAACCATCAATATTGGCACTATCGAGCATGTTGCGCACGGCAATCAACTGTGGTCAAAGCCACTTCGGACATACAGACTGTTCGTTTCAAGAACGAACTCGAAAGGAGTAACACTACCAAATCAGAACGTTTAACGGATAGTGAATTGACCGAATTGACCAATTCGCCGGGTAAACTTCGTAAATTCATACAAAAACAGAACAAAATACGTCGCTACAACAAGAAAATCACAGCCCAAAACAGAATCAACAATTACTTGAACAATTGGTCACACGATGAGAAGGTGAAACAAGTGAAAATCTGCCAATTGCTCGACATCGCACCGAACGATGAGGATTTCGTGGATTTATGCACCACAACGCAACAAGCACCAAAATAAGTCGTGGACGAGAATGCAATCACCAGAGATCTCAACTATTCAGACACTGTGAGCAATGTTACCGTGTCGGGATCGAGCAAACAGTCATCGGAGTTCAGCGTGCCATTGAATTTGGTGTTCGATTTAAGCGATTATGTTATAGACACAGCTGAGGATTACTTGGACTCTCCAGCTGCAAAGGAGCGCAAGGAAGAATACACAGAGGGGCCGCATTCCCACATCAAATGGAAATATTACCCAGAAACACAAAATACGGGGAACCACTGAGCAACGTTCGAGATTGCAACTTGCTTCCGGGCTTCATGAATGATATGGTGGAATTGTACAGCACTACAATTTGGAGAATTTTAGAGGAAAATACAAACACGATTGAAGTGGGAAATGAATCGGTGGATGTGAAGAAAACTAACGAGTATGATTAGCGCGTTGCAAAAGAAAAACATTTCACAGCACCTTAAACAAATGTATACACACCTGAGGAGTATATCTCAGCTCGGAATACAAGCAATTCACCGTGAAATTTACGGAAAACCGAGTAAACACCGTGACACTCGAAGTACACTGCTTTAGGGCGAATCTTGGTAGGAATTATATATTACAACAGCGACACGACTTTCCCGAAATAATAATTCCTCCTAAAAACTAACGTAAACAAGCACCACTGACGTTTCAAACTGTCAGTGAATCACGTTCAGCCAATTCAGCTGAACTTGGAGTGATCAACACCAGAGCGGAACGGAAATCATGTTGCGGCAGAGAGAAACTACTCCGTGAGAAAAGAAAGAACCACGCTGAAGAGGTGGACGACCGGGGACAATGGTGTTCGGTCGAAGAGCGGAACCTTGCCCGTTAGGAGATGATAAAAGCGCGCGAACAATGACGCGCCTCCTATTTCTTTCTTCTGGAGTGTGGCGGACCGGAAGTACTGGGGAAGCGGCGAGCGTAAAGAAGTGAACAAGCAGAAGATTTTGATAAGAATCATCAAGTGTGAAGCGGCGAGCGTAAAGAAGTGAACAAGTGGAAGATTTCGATACGAATCATCAAGTGCAAAGCGGCGAGCGTAAAGAAATGAACAAGCAGAAGAGTCGGACGGTTAGGATTAGTGTTCGAGGGGAGTGTAGGAGGGTCGCACAGAGAAGGTAATAGTGTCGAAGTGTGAAGTTAGTGTGGTAGCTAGTGTGAGCTCGGTAGATAGGGATCGGGTGAAGGGAGTGAAGAGTGAAATTGGTTATTCCGGTAAGCCGCATTCTTGTTTGGCGGCTTATTGGGGCCTTGAGCGACAAGTAAGTGGCGCCCTACACCCGCCTCCGGAATGATTGGGGGTGTAACATTGGCGCCTAACGTGGGGCAAAAGTCCGTCGGAATCCTCGAAAGGATTAATCATCCGATTTAAAGTTGCGTTGAAGTGAAGTTACGCTGAAGAGTGAGTGAATTGTGAGTGAAAAGTGAAGTGGATAATATTGCGGGTGTGGAAAAGAGTGAAAGTGAGACTCGGTGGAAGTGCATTGTGGTGCAGGGTAGCTTTTAAGTATAGTGATAAGGAAATAGGAGAATCCGTTTGTGTTGTATCCATCGGTAATGTCAATGAAATAAAGTTCAGAAGGGGTTCCTATTTTTAATTTAGCGATAAGAATTGTGTTTTTCCGTTCAGGCCGTCGAATTAAGAAATAAGTTGTTTTCATTTTAAAGTTGTTTTCATTTTAAAATTCAAGGATGTTGAAATCAGGAAAATTTTTGGTGGATCGACTGGTGAAGGACGAGCTAAGCTATGAGTTGGCCATCCGGAATCTGCCGCAAAACACCGTGGAAGCAATGAGGAAATCGCTTCGAGCTGCGTTACGGGCAGAGGACGTCCTGGATGAATCGTTAGTGGCGAAAAATTACCCGTTCACTTACGAGGAAGATCTGGAAGCGATGAAGGAGAAGATAGCGGAGGTCGAGGATTCGGTGGCGAGCTTTTCAAATGACAAGAAGTCCAAGGAATACCTGAAAATTCGGGCTAAGGTGGAGTTTGATTTGCGAAGAATTCGCAACATGGCTCAGTTGCCGGAGGCATCACAGGTGGAATTGGACAGATTGCATCAACAGCTAATCATGGCACTGGTGATGGTGATTGATCGGTCAGAAAATGAAGGGGAGACAGAAAACGAACCCAAAGCACAGGAGCGAGAATCCGAACGCAGATCGTCGTTAAGTCCTGGAGAGCCGACATCCTGTTCAACACCGAGATTTGGCAATGGTGATCTGAAAGATCAGAACATCGCAAAGTGGGTTGTTAAGTTTGCAGGAGAAGCATCGGGGAATTTGAATGCTTTTTTGGAAAGGGTAGAGAAATTAAGGGAGGCTCGGGGAATGACCAAAGGACAACTATTTAGGTTAGCGGTGGAGCTTTTTGAAAAGAAGGCTCTAATTTGGTTCCGGGCCAATTGACAATTAGTGGATGATTGGGACGGTTTGGTCAAAGCCTTGAAAACGGAATTCTTGCCGCTAGACTATGATGATCGTCTTGAGGAGCACATCAAGGAGAGGACTCAGGGCGCAGATGAGACAATTGGAGTTTGTGTAGCGGTGATGGAGGGAATGTTCAAGCGATTGTCGGAGCCGAAATCGGAGAAGCAAAAGCTCAAAATCGTTCGGAAAAACATATCCCCTTTTTATCAAACTCAGTTGAGTTTGAGGAGAATCGAGAGTTTAAAAGAGTTGGTTGAATTAGGAAGGAGGTTAGAGGAGACTCGGCAAGCGGTTGAAGCCTTTGTACCACCAGTGAATCTTCGAGGAAAGCGACGTTCGGAGCAGGACCTGGGTTATGTGGAGACAACACCATCTGCGGAAGTAAGGGGCCAACGTGGGAATGTGAGACCGTGTTGGAATTGCCAGCAAGCTGGACACTGGGCAAGGTAGTGTAGACAACCAAAAACGTGTTACGGGTGCGGAAGGAGAGACACGACTCGAGTTAGCTGTCCAAATTGTCGCCAACAGGACACGACGAGGGCACGGGAGCAGCTAATCGGCTATCGGAAATGAGCAACGTGTCCCATAGGCAACCGCGGTGGCACGGATAAAAGGTCGCAGTGCAGTGTTTCGAAAGTAGTATTCACCTTGGAGGAGAAGGAGGGTGATGCTCGCCCACATGTTCTGGTGGAAGTTGCAGGAAGGAGAATGCCAGGTCTATTGGATTCGGGGGCAAGCAGGACAATCATTGGTTCAGAAGGTTGGGAGCAATTGAGGAAGATCGATGTTTCCTTGGATAAGTGTGGGACCCATGCAGTACGAACAGCGAGCGGTGAGAGTTGTAAGGTGAAGGGCTCCGTATGTTTGCCCTTTAGGTTAAAAGGACATATACAATACTTGGAAGCATTGGTGGTTACCTCGGACCCGCAAACACTAATCCTGGGGTGGATTTCATAAAAAAATTTAGAATAGTCTTGGACCTTAGCAGCCAGCATTGGGACTTCGCCTCATTACTAGATGAGAAACTATCGAGCCACTTACGATCACTGAGTAGTCTTTCTCTAAAGCAGGAGTTGGAATTAAATAATCTGCTGGAGGAGGAATTTAAGGCTACGGGTGAAGGGTTGGGGAAACATCGGTAGCAGAACATGTGATCAAGACAACTGCAGCGCCTATAAAACAAAGGTATTATCCGATGTCGCCAGCCATATTGAAGCATGTCTATACCGAGCTGGATGAGATGCTAGCTAGGTGAACGAGGCTAAACAACCATGGGAAACTCTTTGTGTTGATCTAATTGGACCTCTTCCCCGTTCGACAAAGGGGAACATACACATTCTGACAGTTTCCAATTACTTCTCAAAGTTCGTCTTGTTATATCCAGTACGGTCAGCCACAGCCAATGAGGTCACGCGTATCTTGGAGGACTAAGTCTTCATGCTAGTCGGCGTACCACACTCCCTTATATGCCATAATGGCGTGTAATTTCACTCGAGAACTTTTCGGCAAATGCTAGGGGCTTATGGGGTCCAAGCGAAATTTATCGCATTCTACCATCCTCAAGCTAATCCCGCCGAGCGAGTAAATCAAGAAGTTAAGAAAATGCTGAGGGCGTATAGTACAGAGAACCACCGGAAGTGGGATATTAACTTGGCAAAAATTGGATGTGCCTTATGGACGTACACTCATGAGGTTATGAAAGCAACTCCATATTTCGTCAATTTTGGAAGGGAGATGATCACAGATCCACGACAGTATGAGGTAGGTGGAGTGGAGAATCCAATTCCGTGCATGCCAGAGAAAGCAAGGGCTTTGCAGACTATACGGGGAAAAATTGCCCAGTGGATGAAGCAGATGGCAGGAAAGGTCACTGCCTGCTACAATTTCCGAAAGCGTCCAGCATCTTTTAAGGAAGGTGACAGGGTTTGGAGACGAAATTTTGTGGAGTCGGACGCCGCAAAATATTTCTCCGCAAAACTGGCTCCAGAATATATAGGACCTTTTGTGGTGGAGAAACAAGTATCAGCGAGCTCTTACAACCTCAGACACATGGATGGGAGAGCTGCAGGCGTCTGGCATGCGAAGGACCTCAAAGTGTATGTCTCGTAAAGATTGAAGCGGATCGGTAGGTTACGGTAACATAGACACGAGTGAGTTACGCGTTCTAAACCAAGGCGGATCGTAGTAGGAGTTAGTCTTCCGAGTGCAAAACATGAGTGGGGACCAGCTCACGTGAGTTTCAATATGCAGAAAAACCGCGAATCAGAAACTAAGGGATAAATGGACAGAATTGACGCGATCATGAGTCAGAGTTCGAAATGAGTATATAGCTTACATAATTCACCGTTGATAGCCTACTTCAGTAACGTCGCTGAGGGAGGGTTGCTTTTGGGGCGGTTACAGTACTTTTTTTCCTTCCCTTTTCTTTTGGCCTTCTTCTTAGGAGTTTTCGGGCGTCCTTGCGGTTTTGTTCCCAGAGGACTTAAAATGGAAGGTTGTCTTAGAGCTAATAATAAAAGTAGAGGGTCTCCACAGATGACGACACAACGTAGATTAAAAGGAAAAACCGGTATGAATAGAGATATTTACCTATATTGAGTTAAGTTTTCCTCTTTTGGGCCCTTCCGTTTCTTTTCTTTTGGGTTTTCTCTTGATTTCTTTTCCTCTTTTTTCCCCTTTTCTTTTCTCGAGTTCTCTTACGTAATTAGAGGACCTAAAATTACAAGAATTAATGTAGACTTCGTCAGGGAAATGAATTGACAAGTTACGAGAAGGGAATGGTTACAGAATAACGGAGTGAGAGACATCAGTAAAGGGAGTCTTGTCCGTAAAAAGTTCGATGAAGCACAGACGAATTACATCTAAGAAGGAACATTGAGGTTTAGATGATAAACAGGATAGATTTATGCAGTTTATAGAGGGATAATGTTGAATTATCGGTAGTTTTTAGGGAAGTCGAGTTTGTCAAGTTTGGTTTTAGTTGTATTCATATTGTTTTATCACTTATAGTATTAGTTTTCTTTCTTAATTGGTACTAATATTAGGTTAGGTTGAGGGGCCTGTAATGATTTTACGTCTACGTCCTAACGCGGAACCGACCTCTCATCGGTTCTAGACGTTAAGTCTGAGTAGTGCCAACGGATGGTACCAAACGGTCAACCAATCCGTGCACCGTAACCCATTCACGCGGCGGCTGCTTGTCGGCCAGCTAGATCGGAGAGGATTTCGGTCGCGGGTCTCCGAATGGGTTACGCTCACTTACAATATTCAGCCACCTATACATGCCCATTTTCAAATGCGTTACAAAACAAAACCATACGGAGAGGAAACCTACTTTACGTTACTCCGTATTTCTTCCTATAGCCAGTCAAAAAACAAAGATCTTATCTATACTTCGCGTTCCCGAATTTCCGACGCGGTACCGAAAAATACACTACGTTAACGTAATTCCGAAAAAAGCTACGCTAAAGAAAAATCAAAATCAACTAAGGTACCACGTACCGCGCGCAACGCGAAACCGTCCTCAGCGGATTTTCTCAAACCCTACCCTCGCGACGGCATACCTACCCTGCACCTCATTTCCCGCTGAAAAGAAGAACCACTGGAAAGGAAAGTCGTGTTTTTCGTTAGCAATTCATGTTGTTATATAAATGTTTATTCATAAATATAAATATGATATTAAGAATTCTAAATTATTAATGTAGTTTATTTTAAATTTATGATTTTTATATACAACTTGTACTGATTTGTTTGCATTTATTTTATTTATGTAATACATTTAAGTTTAATTTTATTGAAGATTCTTATTGTGAGTAAAGTGATTTTTGTAGGGCGTACAAAGATGAAAGCTCAAAATTAAAAATGTTTAATCAGGAAAAAGAAACAATTGTTAAAGCATATTGAAATGTTCATAGTGACAGTTGGAATTTAATTATTTATTAATTTTTATATAATTGCCTATTGTTTTCTTTCAAAATTATCAAAGAGCAGTTTGGCCGTTTAGATAGTCGAGAAGATTAAATTAATTATGTTGGATAGATTTTTCAGACCTATTTTGTTTTCTACATTAATTAATCAGGCCGATTTGTTTCCAAAGTACAATAGGATTGTGATCAGTATGTTTTCATTCAAATGATTACAACGGTAAGGAAAGCAAATGGGAAAGATTTACTATACTAAATGGAAGGTATAACGACCTGGCTAACTAATTTAATGACTGGCTGGGTGGGGTACTGCGATAAGTTAGCTAACAACAGGCCATTATGTTTTAATTGTGAAATAATAAAAAAAAAATTAAAAAAACGAATTTCAAATAAGAATTCTTATTTTGAATCTATTTCTTTGTTGTACTTCAGAAGGTACATGAAAGAAAGCTTAAGAAAAACTGATTTGAATCGGCCAATAAAAAATAATTCAAATATTGACGTACATTTTTCATGTACATTTAACAATTAAAAAATATCTGAATGGTATCAAACTATTCTACCACGGATATATTTTTTTCTTTTCTTTAAAAAGCGTCGTGTACTATCCCTGGAGACAGAAAAACAACTAGGCAAGAATACTTCTGCAAGTATTTATATTTTGAAGGTAAATTTCGGAAAGGTTCCTTGAATTTAATATTTGAAGTTTTTAGTTAATTAGATTTTATTAATTTACAACAAAGTGTAAATATTCATTTCAAATGAGTATTTATGATTCAAATGTTTGAATGATTTATTTTATAGTTTAATCTAAATTTACTCTTAAAGGCACATAGCACCATTGTAAATTTCGGTTTTCATATATCTATTACATTAGCAAAAATGAGTTTACTCTTAAAAAAGAAAATTATTGCATTTTTGTGTGTGTTTTTTTGTTTGTTTGTGTTATTCTTATATTTAATACTATTGGATATTTTTCGATTTTCATATCGATTCCATTCATAATGTTTTAGAAACATTTTTCTTAATTAGCTTCATTATTAAATAATGTCATTTCGAATAATTTTAGTCTATTAAAAATATTTCCGTAATAAAAATACGATTAAGTATTGCTTTGTAAATATATATACTCGTATGTATACTTCATACTTCGCATGATTGTTTGGGTTTTTGTAAAGAGATCCGAATCTTAGACATGTCCAAGAAATTTAGAAATTGGTGCCATGTACGAGTAGTTTGAAATTTTCTTTGGGCGAAATGTGCTTTTGTTGCAATATTTTGAGGGAAAATTGGAAATAAGTTTCCTTGTAATGAATGACTTCTTTCAACCTCATTCTCACAAAGATAAATGCAAAATACAGCTTAGGCTTTATATTAATAGATTGAAAGTAAGTTTGAGGTTAGAGTAGAGGAAGGAGCACCAAATGACCACAAAGTGGGAAATCTATCGTGTTGCGTACTTACTTCACTTCTTCCGTTTCCATAATTGTAATACTGGGCTCGGCTATTGATATTGGCAGCAGAGGATTCTCAAGGATTTCATCTTTAACGATTTTTATGCAATTTGTGCGCTTTTCCTGAGCATCCTCGTTTTCAGTGTTTTCGCCACCACTACTGTTCTGATTGGTTGGAATTGTATTTTCTATAATGGTTACCTGTGGTGATATTGAAGCAGATTCCATCTGTGTGAAAAGTTGTGGAATATCTCCTGCAGCGGCTGCTGTAATTAAGTAATTGAGTGGATGTTGCTGCTGGTGCTGCTGCTGCAAACTGATCAATAGCCCGTTCCTTTTTTGTTTTGCACTCAAGTTTCCAACGCTGTTTCGAGAGGATTGAAACAGTTTTCGGGACGAATCGACTGTGGAGCAAGTTCTGAGTACTGAACACGAACAGCTGTTAGCGATGCGATGACTTCGTATTTGTGCACCGTTTGTTCTGTTTAATCGTTCGCTGTCGGCCAAAACTCCTTAAAACTCCTTATGCGTGGCGGCTACTACCTCCACACTTCAATTCACTGCCATGTGGCTGTCAATCTCTGTTGGCATCCCACGACAAAATAGACGTGGGATGTGCACTGGTCGCAACCAACGTAAAAGACAAGCGACCTAGCAGCAAAGTGTGTTGGTAGTGGTCACCAGCGGCCTTGCATGATTCATTACAGGCCCAGAAGTCATTATATTAGTTTTCTTTTTTTCTACTCAGTACTCGTAGTCTGTTAGGTTGGTGGAGGTCATAGTATGAGTTTTCTTTTTCTCCTTTTTGTATAAGTACTAGTATTATGTGATTCTGGTAGGCCAGGCTAGCTCAGTTGGTAGAACATGAGACTCTTCATCTCAGGAACGTTGGGTGGTTAGTATTATAGGAGTGGATTTCCGGGAAATCTACTAAAATTAGGGGGGGGGATGTTACGGATAAAATAGAAGGGCATCATCATTGTCTCATCCCGAACACTATCATAGCATTCGCATGATTCGGTAAATTCAGTAAGCTAAGCCGCACTCGACTAGGGTTTTGTTTGCCACTCCTAATTGTACTCACAACAGCAGGTTAAGTACGGATACTTGTAATTTTTAACAACCAGAAATGTCATCAGGCGAAGGGCAGACTATCGGTAATTCGAATCCGCAAAAGCAGGATCTATCACAATGGGATATCATCAGGTTGACGTCACTTCCGCCGAGGTAATTTCCCGCGAGGCAACCATCAATATTGGCACTATCGAGCATATTGCGCACGGCAATCAACTGTGGTCAAAGCCACTTCGGACATACAGACTGTTCGTTTCAAGAACGAACTCGAAAGGAGTAACACTACCAAATTAGAACGTTTAACGGATCGTGAATTGACCGAATGGACCAATTCGCCGGGTAAACTTCATAAATTCATACAAAAACAGAACAAAATACGTCGCTACAACAAGAAAATCACAGCCTGAAACAGAATCAACAATTACTTGAACGATTGGTCACACGATGAGAAGGTCAAACAAGTCAAAATCTGCCAATCGCTCAACATTGCACCGAACGATGAGGATTTCGTGGATTTATGCACCACAACGCATCAAGCACCAAAATAAGTCGTGGACGAGAATACAATCACCAGAGATCTCAACTATTCAGACACGGTGAGCAATGTTTCCGTGTCGGGATCGAGCAAACAGTCATCGGAGTTGAGCGTGCCATTGAATTTGGTGATCGATTTAAACGATTATGTTATGGACACAGCTGAGGATTACTTGGACTCTCCAGCAGTAAAGGAGCGCAAGGAAGAATACACAGAGGAAGCCATACGCTCCGTCGAGATAATCAATACGGAGCCGCATTCCCACATCAAATGGAAATATTAGCCAGAAACACAAAATACGTTCGAGATTGCAACTTGCTTCCGGGCTTCATGAATGATAAGGTGGAATTGTACAGCACTACAATTTGGAGAATTTTAGAGGAAAATACAAACACGATTGAAGTGGGAAATGAATCGGTGGATGTGAAGAAAACTAACGAGTATGATTAGCGCGTTGCAAAAGAAAAACATTTGACAGCACCTTAAACAAATGTATACACACCTGAGGAGTATATTTCAGCTCGGAATACAAGCAATTCACCGTGAAATTTGCGGAAAACCGAGTAAACACCGTGACACTCGAAGTACACTTTTTTAGGGCGAATCTTGGTAGGAATTATATATTACAACAGCGACACGACTTTCCCGAAATAATAATTCCTCCTAAAAACTAACGTAAACAAACACCACTGACGTTTCAAACTGTCAGTGAATCACGTTCAGCCAATTCAGCCGAACTTGGAGTGATCACCACCAGAGGGGAGTGGAAATCATGTTGCGGCAGAGAGAAACTACTCCGTGAGAAAAGAAAGAACCACGCCGAAGAGGTGGACGACCGGGGACAATGGTATTCGGTCGAAGAGCGGAACATTGCCCGTTAGGAGGAGATGATAAAAGCACGCGAACAATGACGCGCCTCCTATTTCTTTCTTCTGGAGTGTGGCGGACCGGAAGTACTGGGGAAGCGGCGAGCGTAAAGAAGTGAACAAGCAGAAGATTTCGATAAGAATCATCAAGTGTGAAGCGGCGAGCGTAAAGAAGTGAACAAGCGGAAGATTTCGATACGAATCATCAAGTGCGAAGCGGCGAGCGTAAAGAAGTGAACAAGCAGAAGAGTCGGACGGTAAGGATTAATGTTCGAGGGGAGTGTAGGAGGGTCGCATAGAGAAGGTAATAGTGTCGAAGTGTGAAGTTAGTGTGGTAGCTAGTGTGAGCTCGGTAGATATGGATCGGGTGAAGGGAGTGAAGAGTGAAATTGGTTGTTCCGGCAAGCCGCATTCTTGCTTGGCGGCTTATTGGGGCCTTGAGTGACAAGTAAGTGGCACCCCACACCCGCCTCCGGAATAATTGGGGGTGTAACATTGGCGCCTAACGTGGGGCAAAAGTCCGTCGGAATCCTCGAAAGGATTAATCGTCCGATTTAAAGTTGCGTTGAAGTGAAGTTACGCTGAATAGTGAGTGAATTGTGAGTGAGAAGTGAAGTGGATAATATTGCGGGTGTGGAAAAGAGTGAAAGTGAGACTCGGTGGAAGTGCATTGTGGTGCAGGGTAGCTTTTAAGTATAGTGATAAGGAAATAGGAGAATCCGTTTGTGTTGTATCCATCGGTAATGTCAATGAAATAAAGTTCAGAAGGGGTTTTTCCGTTCAGGCCATCGAATCAAGAAATAACTTGTTTTCATTTTATAGTTGTTTTCATTCTAAAATTCAAGGATGTGAAATCAGAAAAATTTTTGGTGGATCGACTGGTGAAGGACGAGCTAAGCTATGAGTTGGCCATCCAGAATCTGCCGCAAGACACCGTGGAAGCAATGAGGAAATCGCTTCGAGCTGCGTTACGGGCAGAGGACGTCCTGAATGAATCGTTAGTGGCGAAAAATTACCCGTTCACTTACGAGGAAGATCTGGAAGCGATGAAGGAGAAGATAGCGGAGGTCGAGGATTTGGTGGCGAGCTTTTCAAATGACAAGAAGTCCAAGGAATACCTGAAAATCCGGGCTAAGGTGGAGTTTGATTTGCGAAGAATTCGCAACATGGCTTAGTTGCCGGAGGCATCACAGGTGGAATTGGACAGATTGCGTCAACAGCTAATTATGGCACTGGGGATGGTGATTGATCGGTCAGAAAATGAAGGGGAGACGGAAAACGAACCCAAAGCACAGGAGCGAGAATCCGAACGCAGATCGTCGTTAAGTCCTGGAGAGCCCACGTCCTGTTCAACACCGAGATTTGGCAATGGTGATCTGAAAGATCAGAACATCGCAAAGTGGGTTGTTAAGTTTGCAGGAGAAGCATCGGGGAATTTGAATGCTTTTTTGGAAAGGGTAGAGGAATTAAGGGAGGCTCGGGGAATGACCAAAGGACAACTATTTAGGTCAGCGGTGGAGCTTTTTGAAAAGAAGGCTCTAATTTGGTTCCGGGCCAATCGACAATTAGTGGATGATTGGGACGGTTTGGTCAAAGCCTTGAAAACGGAGTTCTTGCCGCTAGACTATGATGATCGTCTTGGAGAGCACATAAAGGAGAGGACTCAGGGCGCAGATGAGACAATTGGAGTTTGTGTAGTGGTGATGGAGGGAATGTTCAAGCGATTGTCGGAGCCGAAATTGGAGAAGCAAAAGCTCAAGATCGTTCGGAAAAACATATCCCCTTTTTATCAAACTCAGTTGAGTTTGAGGAGAATCGAGAGTTTAAAAGAGTTGGTTGAATTAGGAAGAGGTTAGAGGAGACTCGGCAAGCGGTTGAAGCCTTTGTACCACCAGTGAATCTTCGAGGAAGGTGACGTTCAGAGCAGGACTTGGCTTATGTGGAGACAACACCATCTGCGGAAGTAAGGGGCCAATGCGGGAATGTGAGACGGTGCTGGAATTGCCAGCAAGCTGGACACTGGGCAAGGGAGTGTAGACAACCAAAAACGTGTTACGGGTGCGGAAGGAGGGACACGACTCGAGTTAGCTGTCCAAATTGTCGCCAACAGGACACGACGAGGGCACGGGAGCAACTAATCGGCTATCGGGAAGCGAGCAACGTGTCCCATAGGCAACCGCGGTGGCACGGATAAAAGGTCGAAGTGCAGTGTTTCGAAAGTAGAATTCGCCTTGGAGGAGAAGGAGGGTGATGCTCGCCCACATGTTCTGGTGGAAGTTGCAGGAAGGAGAATGCCAGGTCTGTTGGATTTGGAGGCAAGCAGGACAATCATTGGTTCAGAAGGTTGGGAGCAATTGAGGAAGATCGATGTTTCCTTGGATAAGTGTGGAACCCATGCAGTACGAACAGCGAGCGGCGAGAGTTGTAAGGTGAAGGGCTCCGTATGTTTGCCCTTTAGGTTAAAAGGACATATACAATACTTGGAAGCATTGGTGGTTACCTTGGTCCCGCAAACACTAATCCTGGGGTGGATTTAAAAAAAAATTTAGAATAGTCTTGGACCTTAGCAGCCAGCATTGGGACTTCGCCTCATTACTAGATGAGAAACTATCAAGCCACTTACGATCACTGAGTAGTCTTTCTCTAAAGCAGGAGTTGGAATTAAATAATCTGCTGGAGGAGGAATTTAAGGCTACGGGTGAAGGGTTGGGGAAACATCGGTAGCAGAACATGTGATCAAGACAACTGCAGCGCCTATAAAACAAAGGTATTATCCGATGTCACCAGCCATATTGAAGCATGTCTATACCGAGCTGGATGAGATGCTAGCCATGGGGGTAGTGAACCTTCGAACAGCGCCTGGTCATCTCCAATCTTGCTAGTGAAGAAAAAGGAGGGTACCTATAGATTTTGCGTAGACTATCGGAAACTCAATGCAGTATCGGAGAAGGATGCGTACCCAATACCATACGTTTCCTCGACGCTCGATAAATTACGGGATGCTCGGTATCTGTCGTCACTAGACATAAAATCAGCGTATTGGCAAGTCCCGATGGCAGCGGACTCAAAAGCCTTCACTGCGTTTACAGTGCCTGGGAGGGGACTTTTCCTGTTCAGAAGGATGCCATTCGGACTGTAGGATGCACCAGCGACTTGGCAGCAATTGATTGATCGCGTTTTGGGACCTGAACTAGAACCCTACGTATTTACGTACCTGGACTATATAGTGATCGTGGCTCAGGACTTTACAAAGCATGTGGCAATACTAAGGGAAGTATTTCGACGGCTACGAGAAGCAGGACTACGGGTATCGAGGGAAAAGTGTCAGTTCTGCCGGTCGCAGTTAAAGTACCTGGGTTACGTCGTCGATGAACACGGGTTAAACGTGGACCCAGATAAGGTTGAATCGATGCTGCGTATTCCGCCACCAAACACTGTGAAGAAAGTTCGGCAATTTTTAGGAATGGTATCATGGTACCGGCGATTTATCCCGGACCATGCCACCATTTCTGCACCCCTGACTGACCTTCTACGGAAGAATAAGAAATTTGTGTGGACTCAACAGTGCCAAGAAGCATTTGAAGTCTGTAAGGCAAAATTGTTATCCGCACCAATTTTGAGTTGCCCAGATTTCGACCTGCCTTTTTGTATACAAACGGATGCATCTGATGTCGGGTTGGGGGCAGTTCTTAGCCAGAAGCATGCCTCAGGAGAAAAGGTAGTGTGCTATTTGAGTCGCCCCCTCAGTAAGGCGGAGAAGAAATATTCAACGACTGAGAAAGAATGCCTCGCGGTTCTGTGGGTGGTGGAGAAGCTGCGGCCATATGTGGAAGGCTACCATTTCCAGGTGATAACGGACCACCACTCGTTGGCCTGGTTAAACAATCTGCGAGATCCTACCGGTCGATTGGCTCGCTGGGCGGTCATATTGCAGCAATTTGACTTCGAAATCATCCATCGAAAAGGAAAGGAACACCTTGTTCCTGACACTCTATCACGCTCAGTACCAGCGATAGAATTAATAGCAAATGTAGAGGACGACGCATGGTATCGGAAGATGAAACAAAAAATTGAAGCTGAGCCCGAGAAATATGCCGCCTGGCAAGTGAGGTCAGGGGAATTATATAAGCGGATGCAACGTCGACTGCTAGGTTCCGGGGGGGCAGACTCCTGAAAGAAGGTAGTTCCGAAACCAGAACGAAGAGAGCTCTTACTAAATTCCATGATGACCCAACAGCAGGGCACATGGGAATGACAAGAACGCTCGATCGTATTGCACAGCACATTTACTGGCCGAAGATGGCCGCGGACGATAATTCATACGTGCGAAGATGCAAAATTTGCCAGTCAATAAAAGTGGATCGTCAGATATTTGCGAGTCATATGGTTAGTAGGGTGAACGAGGCTAAACAACCATGGGAAACTCTTTGTGTTGATCTAATTGGACCTCTTCCCCGTTCGACAAAGGGGAACACACATTCTGACAGTTTTCAATTACTTCTCAAAGTTCCTGTTGTTATATCCAGACAGTCAGCCACAGCCAATGAGGTCACACGTATCTTGGAGGACCAAGTCTTCATGCTATTCGGCGTACCACGCTCCCTTATATGCCATAATGGCGTGCAATTTCACTTGAGAACTTTTTGGCAAATGCTAGGGGCTTATGGGGTCCAAGCGAAATTTACCGCATTCTACCATCCTCAAGCTAATCCCGCCAAGCGAGTAAATCAAGAAGTTAAGAAAATGCTGAGGGCGTACAGTACAGAGAACCACCGGAAGTGGGATATTAACTTGGCAAAAATTGGATGTGCCTTATGGACGTACACTCATGAGGTTATGAAAGCAACTCCATATTTCGTCAATTTTAGAAGGGAGATGATCACAGATCCACGACAGTATGAGGCAGGTGGAGTGGAGAATCCAATTCCGTGCATACAGGAGAAAGCTAGGGCCTTGCAGACTATATGGGAAGAAATTGCCCAGTGGATGAAGCAGATGGCAGGAAAGTTCACAGCCTGGTACAATTTCCGAAAACGTCCAGCATCTTTTAAGGAAGGTGACAGGGTTTGGAGACGAAATTTTGTGGAGTCGGACGCCGCAAAATATTTCTCCGCAAAACTGGCTCCAGAATATATAGGACCTTTCGTGGTGGAGAAACAAGTATCAGCAAGCTCTTACAACCTCAGACACATGGATGGGAGAGCTGCAGGCGTCTGGCATGCGAAGGACCTCAAAGTGTATGTCTCGTAATGGTTGAAGCGGATCGACAAAGGGGTAGGCTACGGTAACATAGACACGAGTGAGTTACGCGTTCTGAAACAAGGCGGATCGTAGTAGGAGTTAGTCTTCCGAGTGCAAAACATGAGTGGGGACCAGCTTACGTGAGTTTCAATATGTAGAAAAACCGCGAATCAGAAACTAAGGGATAAATGGACAGAATTGACGCGATCATGAGTCAGAGTTCGAAATGAGTATATATATAGCTTACATAATTTACCGTTGATAGCCTACTTCAGTAACGTCGCTGAGGGAGGGTCGCTTTTGGGGCGGTTAAAGTGTTTTTTTCCTTCCCTTTCTTTTGGCCTTCTTCTTAGGAGTTTTCGGGCGTCCTTGCGGTTTTGTTGCCAGAGGACTTAAAATGGAAGGTTGTCTTAGAGCTAATAATAAAAGTAGAGGGTCTCCACGGATGACGACACAACGTAGATTAAAAGGAAAAACCGGTATGAATAGAGATATTTACCTATATTGAGTTGTTTTCATCTTTTGGGCTCTCCCGTTTCTTTTCTTTTGGGTTTTCTCTTGAATTCTTTTCCTCTTTTTTTCCCTTTTCTCTTCTCGAGTTCTCTTACGTGATTAGAGGACCTAAAATTACAAGAATTAATGTAGACATTCATCAGGGAAATCAATTAACAAGTTACGAGGAGGGAATGGTTACAGAATAACGGAGTAAGAGACATCAGTAAAGGGAGTCTTGTCCGTAAATAGTTAGATAAAGCACAAACGAATTACATCTAGAAAGGAACATTGAGGTTTAGATGATAAACAGGATAGATTTATGCAGTTTATAGAGGGATAATGTTGAATTATCGGTAGTTTTTAGGGAAGTCGAGTTTGTCAAGTTTGGTTTTAGTTGTATTCATATTGTTTTATCACTTATAGTATTAGTTTTCTTTCTTAATTGGTACTAATATTAGGTTAGGTTGAGGGGCCCAGAAGTCATATATTAGTTTTCGTTTTTTCTACTCAGTACTCGTAGTCTGTTAGGTTGGTGGAGGTCATAATATTAGTTTTCTTTTATTTTTCCTACTTATTTATTTATTTATTTATTTATTCCATCTTACAGACTAAACAATCCAATCACAAAATGGAACGCAAAGAACAATTATAGCAAAATTTAAATGAAAAAGAATACTAAAACGTCGATAATTAAAAGTTAAACTAGTAGTAAGTCTCTAATTTTTTTCTTAAATGCTATGTAAGAAGAGGGGAAAGGACCAAGCTCGAGATTATTATGATTTCGTACGATTTTTAAGATTGATGAATAGAAATATAAAGCAGTTCTAGCATATGGGATAATGAAATAAGAATTCATCCGAGATGAACGAGATGTTTGTCGGAAACGCAGCTCAGAAAAATTGTTAACGGGACTTGATGGTAGCAGATTTTGTACAAAATACATTAGTATAAATAAGTTGTCGGGATATTAGGGATGGAAGAAATAGGAAAGGTAAACGACTTTCATAAGGCTGATACGGCAAATTAATCTTCAGGAAAAGAAAACGCGTGAACTTTCTTTGGACAGTTTCTAAAGAAGTCACGAGATAGGAATATCGGGGGGACCAGATAACAGAACAGTATTCAAGCAAAGGGCGAACAAGACAAACAAATAGGCGGACAGAAGAAGAGATGCTATTGAATTTATGTACATGTCTAGGATTAACCCGGAAACTCTAGACGCTTTAGTAATCACATTTAAAATATGTGCATCAAATTTGAGTTTTGGATCATAAGTTACTCCAAGGTCTTTATGACTGAACACTTCAGAGAGCAAAGCATCATTTAATATATAATTAAAATTAATAGGAGAGTCTTTAAGAGAAAAAGTCATTTTATGACATTTAGTAGTGTTAAGACATAAATAGTTTGAAGCACACCATTCATTTAGAGCATTCAAATCATTTTGGAGGAGCTGACAGTCTAAATGGGATTTGACTGCTTGAAATACTTTGAAGTCATCTGCATACAAAAGGCACGAGGAATTAATTACAATGGGAAGATCATTTATGAACAACAGAAAGAGAAGAGGCCCAAGAATTGAACCTTGTGGAACACCAGATGAAGGACAAAAAGGACTAGACGTAGTACCAGAGAGACTTACTCGACAGGGACGACACGATAGATAAGATAACATCCAAGATAGAAGAGCACCCGAGATGCCAAGAGCTTCAAGCTTACGACAAAGAAGTAAATGATTCACAGTGTCAAAGGCCTTGGAGAAATCTGGGTAGATCACATCAACTTGCAGTTGGTTATCCAAAGCTCTTGCAATACTGTTTGTGAACTCCATTAAATTAGAGGTAGTGGAGTATCCTTTGAGAAAGCCATGCTGCTCTGGAGCAATAATAGGAGCTAATGAGTTTGAGAGTCGATTATGAACCAACCGTTCAAGTAACTTTGAAAAGCAGGACAGTAAAGAAATAGGGCGATAATTGGAAACTGACGTAGGATCACCACTTTTAAAAATAGGCACAATATTAGCTGTTTTCCAAGGGTTTGGGAATGTACCAGTACTCAAACTTAGATTGAAGAGGAGAGATAAAGAAAAACTAAGCAATGAGGCTAACGACTTCACAAATATGTTTGGCAAACCATCCGGCCCAAGGCTAATATTAGGATCAAGAGCATTGATCAAAGCTTCGACTTCAGATGCATCTGTACAAATAAAGGAAATTGGGAAGGGAAGATGATTAGGTAAGACAACAGGATGCACAGCTGCAGCGGGAGAAGAGAAAGTTGAAGAGAAAAATTGGGCAAATGAGTCAGTAGCTTCTTGAGGAGAAGAAACCTCTGCACCATTCCAACGGACCTTACTAGGAATGAAAGAAGAGGATTTCAGCGACCTTATATAAGACCAAAAAGGCTTTGTATTATTAGCCACAAGAGAGCTATCCAGACTGCTGAAATAATCCTTCAGAGCATATCTGATCTTTTTTTGGCAATAGCACGCATCCTGCTAAAATTATATCTTGCTTCAATAGTGCCGAGTGTTTTAAAACACGATGTGCCTTATCTTTTGCTCGTAGGGCGCTAAGCACTCGCTTTGTAAGCCAAGGCTTATGATTTGCTTTACGGAGTGTCTGAAGAGGCGTATAACAGCGAATAAGATTATAAATATAAATGTAAAATTTATCCAAAGCAGCCTCACAATTTAGGCCTCTAAAGAAATCTAGCCAGTTGACTGAAAGTAATTCTGTATTAACAGCTTCATAGTTAGCTTTAAAAAAGTTAAGTTTTGGAGCAGGATGAGGTTTGTTAAATTCAATTTCATCGACTATAAGATCTATAGATAAAGGAGGATGGTACCGATCAAGAGCAACATACGGATGTAAGGCTTGAGAAACAGATAAGTAGCCAGGTGGAACATTTGATAGAACAAGGTCAAGGAGACGACCATTAGGATTGCGGATATGGATAAATTGAGAGAAGGAGCAATGAGATAGGAAAGATGTCAAGGTTATAGAAAAAGGGTCAACTGACGAGATTGAAGGAGTAGTATAATTTTTCCACTCTATGTATGGTAAGTTAAAATCCCCGCAAACTAATATTTTGGCGTGAGGATATCGCAAAACTAGATAAGAGGATAGATCATCAAAAAACGTCTCATAAACAGTTAAAGGTGAATTACAAGGAATATAAATAGACAAAATCAAGAACTCTGTATTATGAGGGAGAGAAATTTTGATAATAACATATTCTAAAGTAGGAGGAAAACAGAAATCAGAACAAGGAGAACTAGGTAGAGCTTTGCTAACTGCAACTAAAACTCCACCACCATCAGCCTTATTAGTGGCAATCAGGTCACGGTCACATCTATATACAATATGATCAGAAAACATTTCACTGCTCAAAATGTTTCCATTTAGCCAGGTTTCGGAGAAGCAGATAATTGAATCATTACTAACTTGATAAGAGATAAAGAGTTCCTCAAGCTTGGTCCTTAATTCTCGTACATTTTGGTAAAAAATAGATAAACACATTTTATTAGGAGAAGAGAAGTTACATTGAAGAGTATTAAGGTCTGAAAGAGATTCATTGACGTTTGGAGAGGATACAGTAGAACAAACATTATGATTATCAGAATATTCATCAAGATTACTTGTGACTAGAGCTTTGGGATTTCGTTTATTGCCCGACGAAAATTTCTTCGTCTAGATTCAAACGGCTTAACAAGTACACCAGCAGGCCAGTAATTTGGATTCAGGACAATATCAGTATTCGCAGAAATCACCAATTTGAATGAGGCAACTACTTTGCCCGTTAAATTTTCCTTAGTCAATTTGCTTACTTAGTACTCGTAGTCTGTTAGGTTGGTGGAGGTCATAGTATTAGTTTTCTTTTTCTCCTTTTCGTGTAAGCACTAGTATTATGTGAGACTGGTAGGCCAGGCTAGCTCAGTTGGTAGAGCATGAGACTCTTCATCTCAGGGACGTTGGATGGTTAGTATTATAGGAGTGGATTTCCGGGAAATCTACTAAAATTAGTGGGGGGGAATGTTCCGGATAAAATAGAAGGGCATCATCATTGTCTCATCCCGAACACTATCATAGCATTCGCGTGACTCGGTAAATTCAGTAAGCTAAGCCGCACTCGACTAGGGTTTTGGTTGCTACTCCTAATTGTACTCACAACAGTAGGTTAAGCACGAATACTTGTAATTTTAAACAACCAGAAATGTCATCAGGCGAAGGGCAGACTATCGGTAATTCGAATCTACAAAAGCAGGATCTATCACAATGGGATATCGCCAACTTGACGCCACTTTCGCCGAGGTAATTTCCCGCGAGACAACCATCAATATTGGCACTATCGGGCATGTTGCGCACGGCAATCAACTGTGGTCAAAGCCACTTCGGGCATACAGACTCTTCGTTTCAAGAACGAACTCGAAAGAAGTAACACTATCAAATTAGAACGTTTAACGGATAGTGAATTGACCGAATTGACCAATTCGCCGGGTAAATTTCGTAAATTCATACAAAAACAGAACAAAATACGTCGCTGCAACAAGGAAATCACAGCCCAAAACAGGATCAACAATTACTTGAACAATTGGTCACACGATGAGAAGGTGAAACAAGTGAAAATCTGCCAATTGCTCGACATCGCACCGAACGATGAGGATTTCGTGGATTTATGCACCACAATGCAACAAGCACCAAAATAAGTCGTGGACGAGAATGCAATCACCAGAGATCTCAGCTATTCAGACACTGTGAGCAATGTTTCCGTGTCGGGATCGAGCAAACAGTCATCGGAGTTCAGCGTGCCATTGAATTTGGTGTTCGATTTAAGCGATTATGTTATAGACACAGCTGAGGATTACTTGGACTCTCCAGCTGCAAAGGAGCGCAAGGAAGAATACACAGAGGGGCCGCATTCGCACATCAAATGGAAATATTACCCAGAAACACAAAATACGGGGAACCACTGAGCAACGTTCGAGATTGCAACTTGCTTCCGGGCTTCATGAATGATATGGTGGAATTGTACAGCACTACAATTTGGAGAATTTTAGAGGAAAATACAAACACGATTGAAGTGGGAAATGAATCGGTGGATGTGAAGAAAACTAACGAGTATGATTAGCGCGTTGCAAAAGAAAAACATTTCACAGCACCTTAAACAAATGTATACACACCTGAGGAGTATATCTTAGCTCGGAATACAAGCAATTCACCGTGAAATTTGCGGAAAACCGAGTGAACACCGTGACACTCGAAGTACACTGCTTTAGGGCGAATCTTGGTAGGAATTATATATTACAACAGCGACACGACTTTCCCGAAATAATAATTCCTCCTAAAAACTAACGTAAACAAGCACCACTGACGTTTCAAACTGTCAGTGAATCACGTTCAGCCAATTCAGCTGAACTTGGAGTGATCAACACCAGAGCGGAACGGAAATCATGTTGCGGCAGAGAGAAACTACTCCGTGAGAAAAGAAAGAACCACGCTGAAGAGGTGGACGACCGGGGACAATGGTATTCGGTCGAAGAGCGGAACCTTGCCCGTTAGGAGGAGATGATAAAAGCGCGCGAACAATGACGCGCCTCCTATTTCTTTCTTCTGGAGTGTGGCGGACCGGAAGTACTGGGGAAGCGGCGAGCGTAAAGAAGTGAACAAGCAGAAGATTTTGATAAGAATCATCAAGTGTGAAGCGGCGAGCGTAAAGAAGTGAACAAGTGGAAGATTTCGATACGAATCATCAAGTGCGAAGCGGCGAGCGTAAAGAAGTGAACAAGCAGAAGAGTCGGACGGTTAGGATTAGTGTTCGAGGGGAGTGTAGGAGGGTCGCATAGAGAAGGTAATAGTGTCGAAGTGTGAAGTTAGTGTGGTAGCTAGTGTGAGCTCGGTAGATATGGATCGGGTGAAGGGAGTGAAGAGTGAAATTGGTTATTCCGGCAAGCCGCATTCTTGTTTGGCGGCTTATTGGGGCCTTGAGCGACAAGTAAGTGGTGCCCCACACCCACCTCCGGAATAATTGGGGGTGTAACATTGGCGCCTAACGTGGGGCAAAAGTCCGTCGGAATCCTCGAAAGGATTAATCGTCCGATTTAAAGTTGCGTTGAAGTGAAGTTACGCTGAAGAGTGAGTGAATTGTGAGTGAAAAGTGAAGTGGATAATATTGCGGGTGTGGAAAAGAGTGAAAGTGAGACTCGGTGGAAGTGCATTGTGGTGCAGGGTAGCTTTTAAGTATAGTGATAAGGAAATAGGAGAATCCGTTTGTGTTGTATCCATCGGTAATGTCAATGAAATAAAGTTCAGAAGGGGTTCCTATTTTTAATTTAGCGATAAGAATTGTGTTTTTCCGTTCAGGCCGTCGAATTAAGAAATAAGTTGTTTTCATTTTAAAGTTGTTTTCATTTTAAAATTCAAGGATGTTGAAATCAGGAAAATTTTTGGTGGATCGACTGGTGAAGGACGAGCTAAGCTATGAGTTGGCCATCCGGAATCTGCCGCAAGACACCGTGGAAGCAATGAGGAAATCGCTTCGAGCTGCGTTACGGGCAGAGGACGTCCTGAATGAATCGTTAGTGGCGAAAGATTACCCGTTCACTTACGAGGAAGATCTGGAAGCGATGAAGGAGAAGATAGCGGAGGTCGAGGATTTGGTGGCGAGCTTTTCAAATGACAAGAAGTCCAAGGAATACCTGAAAATTCGGGCTAAGGTGGAGTTTGATTTGCGAAGAATTCGCAACATGGCTCAGTTGCCGGAGGCATCACAGGTGGAATTGGACAGATTGCGTTAACAGCTAATCATGAATGATGAAGGGGAGACGGAAAACGAACCCAAAGCACAGGAGCGAGAATCCGAACGCAGATCGTCGTTAAGTCCTGGAGAGCCGACGTCCTGTTCAACACCGAGATTTGGCAATGGTGATCTGAAAGATCAGAACATCGCAAAGTGGGTTGTTAAGTTTGCAGGAGAAGCATCGGGGAATTTGAATGCTTTTTTGGAAAGGGTAGAGGAATTAAGGGAGGCTCGGGGAATGACCAAAGGACAACTATTTAGGTCAGCGGTGGAGCTTTTTGAAAAGAAGGCTCTAATTTGGTTCCGGGCCAATCGACGATTAGTGGATGATTGGGACGGTTTGGTCAAAGCCTTGAAAACGGAATTCTTGCCGCTAGACTATGATGATCGTCTTGAGGAGCACATCAAGAAGAGGACTCAGGGCGCAGATGAGACAATTGGAGTTTGTGTAGTGGTGATGGAGGGAATGTTCAAGCGATTGTCGGAGCCGAAATCGGAGAAGCAGAAGCTCAAAATCGTTCGGAAAAACATATCCCCTTTTTATCAAACTCAGTTGAGTTTGAGGAGAATCGAGAGTTTAAAAGAGTTGGTTGAATTAGGAAGAAGGTTAGAGGAGACTCGGCAAGCGGTTGAAGCCTTTGTACCACCAGTGAATCTTCGAGGAAAGCGACGTTCGGAGCAGGACCTGGGTTATGTGGAGACAACACCATCTGCGGAAGTAAGGGGCCAACGCGGGAATGTGAGACCATGTTGGAATTGCCAGCAAGCTGGACACTGGGCAAGGTAGTGTAGACAACCAAAAACGTGTTACGGGTGCGGAAGGAGAGACACGACTCGAGCTAGCTGTCCAAATTGTCGTCAACAGGACACAACGAGGGCACGGGAGCAACTAATCGGCTATCGGAAACGAGCAACGTGTCCCATAGGCAACCGCGGTGGCACGGATAAAAGGTCGCAGTGCAGTGTTTCGAAAGTAGTATTCACCTTGGAGGAGAAGGAGGGTGATGCTCGCCCACATGTTCTGGTGGAAGTTGCAGGAAGGAGAATGCCAGGTCTATTGGATTCGGGGGCCAGCAGGACAATCATTGGTTCAGAAGGTTGGGAGCAATTGAGGAAGATCGATGTTTCCTTGGATAAGTGTGGGACCCATGCAGTACGAAGGGCTCCGTATGTTTGCCCTTTAGGTTAAAAGGACATATACAATACTTGGAAGCATTGGTGGTTACCTCGGACCCGCAAACACTAATCCTGGGGTGGATTTCATAAAAAAATTTAGAATAGTCTTGGACCTTAGCAGCCAGCATTGGGACTTCGCCTCATTACTAGATGAGAAACTATCAAGCCACTTACGATCACTGAGTAGTCTTTCTCTAAAGCAGGAGTTGGAATTAAATAATCTGCTGGAGGAGGAATTTAAGGCTCCGGTTGAAGGGTTGGGGAAACATCGGTAGCAGAACATGTGATCAAGACAACTGCAGCGCCTATAAAACAAAGGTATTATCCGATGTCGCCAGCCATATTGAAGCATGTCTATACCGAGCTGGATGAGATGCTAGCTAGGTGAACGAGGCTAAACAACCATGGGAAACTCTTTGTGTTGATCTAATTGGACCTCTTCCCCGTTCGACAAAGGGGAACATACACATTCTGACAGTTTTCAATTACTTCTCAAAGTTCGTCTTGTTATATCCAGTACGGTCAGCCACAGCCAATGAGGTCACGCGTATCTTGGAGGACTAAGTCTTCATGCTAGTCGGCGTACCACGCTCCCTTATATGCCATAATGGCGTGTAATTTCACTCGAGAACTTTTCGGCAAATGCTAGGGGCTTATGGGGTCCAAGCGAAATTTATCGCATTCTACCATCCTCAAGCTAATCCCGCCGAGCGAGTAAATCAAGAAGTTAAGAAAATGCTGAGGGCGTACAGTACAGAGAACCACCGGAAGTGGGATATTAACTTGGCAAAAATTGGATGTGCCTTATGGACGTACACTCATGAGGTTATGAAAGCAACTCCATATTTCGTCAATTTTGGAAGGGAGATGATCACAGATCCACGACAGTATGAGGTAGGTGGAGTGTAGAATCCGATTCCGTGCATGCCAGAGAAAGCAAGGGCCTTGCAGACTATACGGGAAAAAATTGCCCAGTGGATGAAGCAGATGGCAGGAAAGGTCACTGCCTGCTACAATTTCCGAAAGCTGCAGGCGTCTCGCATGCGAAGGACCTCAAAGTGTATGTCTCGTAAAGATTGAAGCGGATCGGCAAAGGGGTAGGTTACGGTAACATAGACACGAGTGAGTTACGCGTTCTAAACCAAGGCGGATCGTAGTAGGAGTTAGTCTTCCGAGTGCAAAACATGAGTGGGGACCAGCTTACGTGAGTTTCAATATGTAGAAAAACCGCGAATCAGAAACTAAGGGATAAATGGACAGAATTGACGCGATCATGAGTCAGAGTTCGAAATGAGTAAATAGCTTACATAATTCACCGTTGATAGCCTACTTCAGTAACGTCGCTGAGGGAGGGTTGCTTTTGGGGCGGTTACAGTGCTTTTTTTCCTTCCCTTTTCTTTTGGCCTTCTTCTTAGGAGTTTTCGGGCGTCCTTGCGGTTTTGTTCCCAGAGGACTTAAAATGGAAGGTTGTCTTAGAGCTAATAATAAAAGTAGAGGGTCTCCACAGATGACGACACAACGTAGATTAAAAGGAAAAACCGGTATGAATAGAGATATTTACCTATATTGAGTTAAGTTTTCCTCTTTTGGGCTCTTCCGTTTCTTTTCTTTTGGGTTTTCTCTTGATTTCTTTTCCTCTTTTTTCCCCTTTTCTCTTCTCGAGTTCTCTTACGTGATTAGAGGACCTAAAATTACAAGAATTAATGTAGACTTCGTCAGGGAAATGAATTGACAAGCTACGAGGAGGGAATGGTTACAGAATAATGGAGTAAGAGACATCAGTAAAGGGAGTCTTGTCCGTAAATAGTTAGATGAACCACAGACGAATTACATCTAAGAAGGAACATTGAGGTTTAGATGATAAACAGGATGGATTAATACAGTTTATAGAGGGATAATGTTGAATTATCGGTAGTTTTTAGGGAAGTCGAGGTTGTCAAGTTTGGTTTTAGTTGTATTCATATTGTTTTATCACTTATAGTATTAGTTTTCTTTCTTAATTGGTACTAATATTAGGTTAGGTTGAGGGACCTGTAATGATTTTACGCCTACGTCCTAACGCGGAACCGACCTCTCATCGGTTCTAGACGTTAAGTCTGAGTAGTGCCAACGGATGGTACCAAACGGTCAACCAATCCGTGCACCGTAACCCATTCACGCGGCGGCTGCTTGTCGGCCAGCTAGATCGGAGAGGATTTCGGTCGCGGGTCTCCGAATGGGTTACGCTCACTTACAATATTCAGCCACCTATACATGCCCATTTTCAAATGCGTTACAAAACAAAACCATACGGAGAGGAAACCTACTTTACGTTACTCCGTATTTCTTCCTATAGCCAGTCAAAAAACAAAGATCTTATCTATACTTCGCGTTCCCGAATTTCCGACGCGGTACCGAAAAATACACTACGTTAACGTAATTCCGAAAAAAGCTACGCTAAAGAAAAATCAAAATCAACTAAGGTACCGCGTACCGCGCGCAACGCGAAACCGACCTCAGCGGATTTTCTCAAACCCTACCCTCGCGACGGCATACCTACCCTGCACCTCATTTCCCGCTGAAAAGAAGAACCACTGGAAAGGAAAGTCGTGTTTTTCGTTAGCAATTCATGTTGTTATATAAATGTTTATTCATAAATATAAATATGATATTAAGAATTCTAAATTATTAGTGTAGTTTATTTTAAATTTATGATTTTTATATACAACTTGTACTGATTTGTTTGCATTTATTTTATTTATGTAATACATTTAAGTTTAATTTTATTGAAGATTCTTATTGTGAGTGAAGTGATTTTTGTAGGGCGTACAAAGATGAAAGCTCAAAATTAAAAATGTTTAATCAGAAAAAAGAAACAATTGTTAAAGCATATTGAAATGTTCATAGTGACAGTTGGAATTTAATTATTTATTAATTTTTATATAATTGCCTATTGTTTTCTTTCAAAATTATCAAAGAGCAGTTTGGCCGTTTAGATAGTCGAGAAGATTAAATTAATTATGTTGGATAGATTTTTCAGACCTATTTTGTTTTCTACATTAATTAATCAGGCCGATTTGTTTCCAAAGTACAATAGGATTGTGATCAGTATGTTTTCATTCAAATGATTACAACGGTAAGGAAAGCAAATGGGAAAGATTTACTATACTAAATGGAAGGTATAACGACCTGGCTAACTAATTTAATGACTGGCTGGGTGGGGTACTGCGATAAGTTAGCTAACAACAGGCCATTATGTTTTAATTGTGAAATAATAAAAAAAAAATTAAAAAAACGAATTTCAAATAAGAATTCTTATTTTGAATCTATTTCTTTGTTGTACTTCAGAAGGTACATGAAAGAAAGCTTAAGAAAAACTGATTTGAATCGGCCAATAAAAAATAATTCAAATATTGACGTACATTTTTCATGTACATTTAACAATTAAAAAATATCTGAATGGTATCAAACTATTCTACCACGGATATATTTTTTTCTTTTCTTTAAAAAGCGTCGTGTACTATCCCTGGAGACAGAAAAACAACTAGGCAAGAATACTTCTGCAAGTATTTATATTTTGAAGGTAAATTTCGGAAAGGTTCCTTGAATTTAATATTTGAAGTTTTTAGTTAATTAGATTTTATTAATTTACAACAAAGTGTAAATATTCATTTCAAATGAGTATTTATGATTCAAATGTTTGAATGATTTATTTTATAGTTTAATCTAAATTTACTCTTAAAGGCACATAGCACCATTGTAAATTTCGGTTTTCATATATCTATTACATTAGCAAAAATGAGTTTACTCTTAAAAAAGAAAATTATTGCATTTTTGTGTGTGTTTTTTTGTTTGTTTGTGTTATTCTTATATTTAATACTATTGGATATTTTTCGATTTTCATATCGATTCCATTCATAATGTTTTAGAAACATTTTTCTTAATTAGGTTCATTATTAAATAATGTCATTTCGAATAATTTTAGTCTATTAAAAATATTTCCGTAATAAAAATACGATTAAGTATTGCTTTGTAAATATATATACTCGTATGTATACTTCATACTTCGCATGATTGTTTGGGTTTTTGTAAAGAGATCCGAATCTTAGATATGTCCAAGAAATTTAGAAATTGGTGCCATGTACGAGTAGTTTGAAATTTTCTTTGGGCGAAATGTGCTTTTGTTGCAATATTTTGAGAGAAAATTGGAAATAAGTTTCCTTGTAATGAATGACTTCTTTCAACCTCATTCTCACAAAGATAAATGCAAAATACAGCTTAGGCTTTATATTAATAGATTGAAAGTAAGTTTGAGGTTAGAGTAGAGGAAGGAGCACCAACTGACCACAAAGTGGGAAATCTATCGTGTTGCGTACTTACTTCACTTCTTCCGTTTCCATAATTGTAATACTGGGCTCGGCTATTGATATTGGCAGCAGAGGATTCTCAAGGATTTCATCTTTAACGATTTTTATGCAATTTGTGCGCTTTTCCCGAGCATCCTCGTTTTCAGTGTTTTCGCCACCACTACTGTTCTGATTGGTTGGAATTGTATTTTCTATAATGGTTACCTGTGGTGATATTGAAGCAGATTCCATCTGTGTGAAAAGTTGTGGAATATCTCCTGCAGCGGCTGCTGTAATTAAGTAATTGAGTGGATGTTGCTGCTGGTGCTGCTGCTGCAAACTGATCAATAGCCCGTTCCTTTTTTGTTTTGCACTCAAGTTTCCAACGCTGTTTCGAGAGGATTGAAACAGTTTTCGGGACGAATCGACTGTGGAGCAAGTTCTGAGTACTGAACACGAACAGCTGTTAGCGATGCGATGACTTCGTATTTGTGCACCGTTTGTTCTGTTTAATCGTTCACTGTCGGCCAAAACTCCTTAAAACTCCTTATGCGTGGCGGCTACTACCTCCACACTTCAATTCACTGCCATGTGGCTGTCAATCTCTGTTGGCATCCCACGACAAAATAGACGTGGGATGTGCACTGGTCGCAACCAACGTAAAATGACAAGCCACCTAGCAGCAAAGTGTGTTGGTAGTGGTCACCAGCGGCGTCGCATGATTCATTACAGGCCCAGAAGTCATTATATTAGTTTTCTTTTTTTCTACTCAGTACTCGTAGTCTGTTAGGTTGGTGGAGGTCATAGTATGAGTTTTCTTTTTCTCCTTTTCGTGTAAGTACTAGTATTATGTGATTCTGGTAGGCCAGGCTAGCTCAGTTGGTAGAGCATGAGACTCTTCATCTCAGGAACGTTGGGTGGTTAGTATTATAGGAGTGGATTTCCGGGAAACCTACTAAAATTAGGGGGGGGGGGGATGTTACGGATAAAATAGAAGGGCATCATCATTGTCTCATCCCGAACACTATCATAGCATTCGCATGATTCGGTAAATTCAGTAAGCTAAGCCGCACTCGACTAGGGTTTTGTTTGCCACTCCTAATTGTACTCACAACAGTAGGTTAAGTACGGATACTTGTAATTTTTAACAACCAGAAATGTCATCAGGCGAAGGGCAGACTATCGGTAATTCGAATCCGCAAAAGCAGGATCTATCACAATGGGATATCATCAAGTTGACGCCACTTTCGCCGAGGTAATTTCCCGCCAGGCAACCATCAATATTGGCACTATCGGGCATGTAGCGCACGGCAAATCAACTGTGGTCAAAGCCACTTCGGGCATACAGACTGTTCGTTTCAAGAACGAACTCGAAAGGAATAACACTATCAAATTAGAACGTTTAACGGATAGTGAATTGACCGAATTGACCAATTCGCCGGGTAAACTTCGTAAATTCATACAAAAACAGAACAAAATACGTCGCTACAACAAGAAAATCACAGCCTGAAACAGAATCAACAATTACTTGAACAATTGGTCACACGATGAGAAGGTCAAACAAGTCAAAACCTGCCAATCGCTCGACATTGCATCGAACGATGAGGATTTCGTGGATTTATGCACCGCAACGCATCAAGCACCAAAATAAGTCGTGGACGAGAATACAATCACCAGAGATCTCAACTATTCAGACACGGTGAGCAATGTTTCCGTGTCGGGATCGAGCAAACAGTCATCGGAGTTGAGCGTGCCATTGAATTTGGTGATCGATTTAAACGATTATGTTATGGACACAGCTGAGGATTACTTGGACTCTCCAGCAGTGAAGGAGCGCAAGGAAGAATACACAGAGGAAGCCATACGCTCCGTCGAGATAATCAATACGGAGCCGCATTCCCACATCAAATGGAAATATTAGCCAGAAACACAAAATACGTTCGAGATTGCAACTTGCTTCCGAGCTTCATGAATGATAAGGTAGGATTGTACAGCACTACAATTTGGAGAATTTTAGAGGAAAATACAAACACGATTGAAGTGGGAAATGAATCGGTGGATGTGAAGAAAACTAACGAGTATGATTAGCGCGTTGCAAAAGAAAAACATTTCACAGCACCTTAAACAAATGTATACACACCTGAGGAGTATATCTCAGCTCGGAATACAAGCGATTCACCGTGAAATTTGCGGAAAACCGAGTAAACACCGTGACACTCGAAGTACACTGCTTTAGGGCGAATCTTGTTAGGAATTATATATTACAACAGTGACACGACTTTCCCGAAATAATAATTCCTCCTAAAAACTAACGTAAACAAACACCACTGACGTTTCAAACTGTCAGTGAATCACGTTCAGCCAATTCAGCCGAACTTGGAGTGATCACCACCAGAGCGGAGTGGAAATCATGTTGCGGCAGAGAGAAACTACTCCGTGAGAAAAGAAAGAGCCACGCCGAAGAGGTGGACGACCGGGGACAATGGTATTCGGTCGAAGAGCGGAACATTGCTCGTTAGGAGGAGATGATAAAAGCGCGCGCACAATGACGCGCCTCCTATTTCTTTCTTCTGCAGTGTGGCGGACCGGAAGTACTGGGGAAGCGGTGAGCGTAAAGAAGTGAACAAGCAGAAGATTTCGATAAGAATCATCAAGTGTGAAGCGGCGAGCGTAAAGAAGTGAACAAGTGGAAGATTTCGATACGAATCATCAAGTGCGAAGCGGCGAGCGTAAAGAAGTGAACAAGCAGAAGAGTCGGACGGTTAGGATTAGTGTTCGAGGGGAGTGTAGGAGGGTCGCATAGAGAAGGTAATAGTGTCGAAGTGTGAAGTTAGTGTGGTAGCTAGTGTGAGCTCGGTAGATATGGATCGGGTGAAGGGAGTGAAGAGTGAAATTGGTTGTTCCGGCAAGCCGCATTCTTGCTTGGCGGCTTATTGGGGCCTTGAGTGACAAGTAAGTGGCGCCCCACACCCGCCTCCGGAATAATTGGGGGTGTAACATTGGCGCCTAACGTGGGGCAAAAGTCCGTCGGAATCCTCGAAAGGATTAATCGTCCGATTTAAAGTTGCGTTGAAGTGAAGTTACGCTGAATAGTGAGTGAATTGTGAGTGAGAAGTGAAGTGGATAATATTGCGGGTGTGGAAAAGAGTGAAAGTGAGACTCGGTGGAAGTGCATTGTGGTGCAGGGTAGCTTTTAAGTATAGTGATAAGGAAATAGGATAATCCGTTTGTGTTGTATCCATCGGTAATGTCAATGAAATAAAGTTCAGAAGGGGTTTTTCCGTTCAGGCCATCGAATTAAGAAATAACTTGTTTTCATTTTATAGTTGTTTTCATTCTAAAATTCAAGGATGTGAAATCAGAAAAATTTTTGGTGGATCGACTTGTGAAGGACGAGCTAAGCTATGAGTTGGCCATCCGGAATCTGCTGCAAGACACCGTGGAAGCAATGAGGAAATCGCTTCGAGCTGCGTTACGGGCAGAGGACGTCCTGAATGAATCGTTAGTGGCGAAAAATTACCCGTTCACTTACGAGGAAGATCTGGAAGCGATGAAGGAGAAGATAGCGGAGGTCGAGGATTTGGTGGCGAGCTTTTCAAATGACAAGAAGTCCAAGGAATACCTGAAAATCCGGGCTAAGGTGGAGTTTGATTTGCGAAGAATTCGCAACATGGCTCAGTTGCCGGAGGCATCACAGGTGGAATTGGACAGATTGCGTCAACAGCTAATTACGGCACTGGGGATGGTGATTGATCGGTCAGAAAATGAAGGGGAGACGGAAAACGAACCCAAAGCACAGGAGCGAGAATCCGAACGCAGATCGTCGTTAAGTCCTGGAGAGCCCACGTCCTGTTCAACACCGAGATTTGGCAATGGTGATCTGAAAGATCAGAACATCGCAAAGTGGGTTGTTAAGTTTGCAGGAGAAGCATCGGGGAATTTGAATGCTTTTTTGGAAAGGGTAGAGGAATTAAGGGAGGCTCGGGGAATGACCAAAGGACAATTATTTAGGTCAGCGGTGGAGCTTTTTGAAAAGAAGGCTCTAATTTGGTTCCGGGCCAATCGACAATTAGTGGATGATTGAGACGGTTTGGTCAAAGCCTTGAAAACGGAGTTCTTGCCGCTAGACTATGATGATCGTCTTGAGGAGCACATCAAGGAGAGGACTCAGGGCGCAGATGAGACAATTGGAGTTTGTGTAGTGGTGATGGAGGGAATGTTCAAGCGATTGTCGGAGCCGAAATCGGAGAAGCAAAAACTCAAGATCGTTCGGAAAAACATATCCCCTTTTTATCAAACTCAGTTGAGTTTGAGGAGAATCGAGAGTTTAAAAGAGTTGGTTGAATTAGGAAGAAGGTTAGAGGAGACTCGGCAAGCGGTTGAAGCCTTTGTACCACCAGTGAATCTTCGAGGAAGGTGACGTTCAGAGCAGGACTTGGCTTATGTGGAGACAACACCATCTGCGGAAGTAAGGGGCCAACGTGGGAACGTGAGACGGTGTTGGAATTGCCAGCAAGCTGGACACTGGGCAAGGTAGTGTAGACAACCAAAAACGTGTTACGGGTGCGGAAGGAGAGACACGACTCGAGCTAGCTGTCCAAATTGTCGTCAACAGGACACGACGAGGGCACGGGAGCAACTAATCGGCTATCGGGAAACGAGCAACGTGTCCCATAGGCAACCGCGGTGGCAAGGATAAAAGGTCGCAGCGCAGTGTTTCGAAAGTAGAATTCGAGAAGGAGCGTGATGCTCGCCCACATGTTCTGGTGGAAGTTGCAGGAAGGAGAATGTCAGGTCTTTTGGATTCGGAGGCAAGCAGGACAATCATTGGTTCAGAAGGTTGGGAGCAATTGAGGAAGATCGATGTTTCCTTGGATAAGTGTGGGACCCATGCAGTACGAACAGGGAGCGGCGAGAGTTGTAAGGTGGAGGGCTCCGTATGTTTGCCCTTTAGATTAAAAGGACATGTACAATACTTGGAAGCATTGGTGGTTACCTCGGCCCCACAAACACTCATTCCTGGGGTGGATTTTATAAAAAAATTTAGAATAGTCTTGGACCTTAGCAGCCAGCATTGGGACTTCACCTCATTACTAGATGAGAAACTATCAAGCCACTTACGATCACTGAGTAGTCTTTCTCTAAAGCAGGAGTTGGAATTAAATAATCTGCTGAAGGAGAAATTTAAGGCTACGGGTAAGGGTTGGGGAAACATTGGTAGCAGAACATGTGATCAAGACAACTGAAGCGCCCATAAAAGAAAGGTATTATCCGATGTCGCCAGCCATATTGAAGCATGTCTATACCGAGCTGGATGAGATGCTAGCTAGGTGAACGAGGCTAAACAACCATGGGAAACTCTTTGTGTTGATCTAATTGGACCTCTTCCCCGTTCGACAAAGGGGAACATACACATTCTGACAGTTTTCAATTACTTCTCAAAGTTCGTCTTGTTATATCCAGTACGGTCAGCCACAGCCAATGAGGTCACGCGTATCTTGGAGGACCAAGTCTTCATGCTAGTCGGCGTACTACTCTCCCTTATATGCCATAATGGCGTGTAATTTCACTCGAGAACTTTTCGGCAAATGCTAGGGGCTTATGGGATCCAAGCGAAATTTACCGCATTCTACCATCCTCAAGCTGATCCCGCCGAGCGAGTAAATCAAGAAGTTAAGAAAATGCTGAGGGCGTACAGTACAGAGAACCACCGGAAGTGGAATATTAACTTGGCAAAAATTGGATGTGCCTTATGGACGTACACTCATGAGGTTATGAAAGCAACTCCATATTTCGTCAATTTTGGAAGGGAGATGATCACAGATCCACGACAGTATGAGGTAGGTGGAGTGGAGAATCCAATTCCGTGCATCCAAGAGAAAGCTAGGGCCTTGCAGACTATACGGGAAGAAATTGCCCAGTGGATGAAGCAGATGGCAGGAAAGGTCACTGCCTGCTACAATTTCCGAAAGCGTCCAGCATCTTTTAAGGAAGGTGACAGGGTTCGAAGACGAAATATTGTGGAGTCGGACGCCGCAAAATATTTCTCCGCAAAACTGGCTCCAGAATATATAGGACCTTTTGTGGTGGAGAAACAAGTATCAGCGAGCTCTTACAACCTCAGACACATGGATGGGAGAGCTGCAGGCGTCTGGCATGCGAAGGACCTCAAAGTGTATGTCTCGTAAAGATTGAAGCGGATCAACAAAGGGGTAGGTTACGGTAACATAGACACGAGTGAGTTACGCATTCTGAAACAAGGCGGATCGTAGTAGGAGTTAGTCTTCCGAGTGCAAAATATGAGTGGGGACCAGCTTACGTGAGTTTCAATATGTAGAAAAACCGCGAATCAGAATCTAAGGGATAAATGGACAGAATTGACGCGATCATAAGTCAGAGTTCGAAATGAGTATATAGCTTACATAATTTACCGTTGATAGCCTACTTCAGTAACGTCGCTGAGGGAGGGTTGCTTTTGGGGCGGTTACAGTGCTTTTTTTCCTTCCCTTTTCTTTTGGCCTTCTTCTTAGGAGTTTTCGGGCGTCCTTGCGGTTTTGTTCCCAGAGGACTTAAAATGGAAGGTTATCTTAGAGCTTATAATAAAAGTAGAGGGTCTCCACAGATGACGACACAACGTAGATTAAAAGGAAAAACCGGTATGAATAGAGATATTTACCTATATTGAGTTAAGTTTTCCTCTTTTGGGCTCTTCCGTTTCTTTTCTTTTGGGTTTTCTCTTGATGTCTTTTCCTCTTTTTTCCCCTTTTCTCTTCTCGAGTTCTCTTACGTGATTAGAGGACCTAAAATTACAAGAATTAATGTAGACTTCGTCAGGGAAATGAATTGACAAGTTACGAGAAGGGAATGGTTACAGAATAACGGAGTAAGAGACATCAGTAAAGGGAGTTTTGTCCGTAAAAAGTTCGATGAAGCACAGACGAATTACATCTAAGAAGGAACATTGAGGTTTAGATGATGAACAGGATAGATTTATGCAGTTTATAGAGGGATAATGTTGAATTATCGGTAGTTTTTAGGGAAGTCGAGGTTGTCAAGTTTGGTTTTAGTTGTATTCATATTGTTTTATCACTTATAGTATTAGTTTTCTTTCTTAATTGGTACTAATATTAGGTTAGGTTGAGGGGCCTGTAATGATTTTACGTCTACGTCCTAACGCGGAACCGACCTCTCATCGGTTCTAGACGTTAAGTCTGAGTAGTGCCAACGGATGGTACCAAACGGTCAACCAATCCGTGCACCGTAACCCATTCACGCGGCGGCTGCTTGTCGGCCAGCTAGATCGGAGAGGATTTCGGTCGCGGGTCTCCGAATGGGTTACGCTCACTTACAATATTCAGCCACCTATACATGCCCATTTTCAAATGCGTTACAAAACAAAACCATACGGAGAGGAAACCTACTTTACGTTACTCCGTATTTCTTCCTATAGCCAGTCAAAAAACAAAGATCTTATCTATACTTCGCGTTCCCGAATTTCCGACGCGGTACCGAAAAATACACTACGTTAACGTAATTCCGAAAAAAGCTACGCTAAAGAAAAATCAAAATCAACTAAGGTACCGCGTACCGCGCGCAACGCGAAACCGACCTCAGCGGATTTTCTCAAACCCTACCCTCGCGACGGCATACCTACCCTGCACCTCATTTCCCGCTGAAAAGAAGAACCACTGGAAAGGAAAGTCGTGTTTTTCGTTAGCAATTCATGTTGTTATATAAATGTTTATTCATAAATATAAATATGATATTAAGAATTCTAAATTATTGATGTAGTTTATTTTAAATTTATGATTTTTATATACAACTTGTACTGATTTGTTTGCATTTATTTTATTTATGTAATACATTTAAGTTTAATTTTATTGAAGATTCTTATTGTGAGTGAAGTGATTTTTGTAGGGCGTACAAAGATGAAAGCTCAAAATTAAAAATGTTTAATCAGAAAAAAGAAACAATTGTTAAAGCATATTGAAATGTTCATAGTGACAATTGGAATTTAATTATTTATTAATTTTTATATAATTGCCTATTGTTTTCTTTCAAAATTATCAAAGAGCAGTTTGGCCGTTTAGATAGTCGAGAAGATTAAATTAATTATGTTGGATAGATTTTTCAGACCTATTTTGTTTTCTACATTAATTAATCAGGCCGATTTGTTTCCAAAGTACAATAGGATTGTGATCAGTATGTTTTCATTCAAATGATTACAACGGTGAGGGAAGCAAATGGGAAAGATTTACTATACTAAATGGAAGGTATAACGACCTGGCTAACTAATTTAACGACTGGCTGGGTGGGGTACTGCGATAAGTTAGCTAACAACAGGCCATTATGTTTTAATTGTGAAATAATAAAAAAAAAATAAAAAAACCGAATTTTAAATAAGAATTCTTATTTTGAATCTATTTCTTTGTTGTACTTCAGAAGGTACATGAAAGAAAGCTTAAGAAAAACTGATTTGAATCGGCCAATAAAAAATAATTCAAATATTGACGTACATTTTTCATGTACATTTAACAATTAAAAAATATCTGAATGGTATCAAACTATTCTACCACGGATATATTTTTTTCTTTTCTTTAAAAAGCGTCGTGTACTATCCCTGGAGACAGAAAAACAACTAGGCAAGAATACTTCTGCAAGTATTTATATTTTGAAGGTAAATTTCGGAAAGGTTCCTTGAATTTAATATTTGAAGTTTTTAGTTAATTAGATTTTATTAATTTACAACAAAGTGTAAATATTCATTTCAAATGAGTATTTATGATTCAAATGTTTGAATGATTTATTTTATAGTTTAATCTAAATTTACTCTTAAAGGCACATAGCACCATTGTAAATTTCGGTTTTCATATATCTATTACATTAGCAAAAATGAGTTTACTCTTAAAAAAGAAAATTATTGCATTTTTGTGTGTGTTTTTTTGTTTGTTTGTGTTATTCTTATATTTAATACTATTGGATATTTTTCGATTTTCATATCGATTCCATTCATAATGTTTTAGAAACATTTTTCTTAATTAGGTTCATTATTAAATAATGTCATTTCGAATAATTTTAGTCTATTAAAAATATTTCCGTAATAAAAATACGATTAAGTATTGCTTTGTAAATATATATACTCGTATGTATACTTCATACTTCGCATGATTGTTTGGGTTTTTGTAAAGAGATCCGAATCTTAGACATGTCCAAGAAATTTAGAAATTGGTGCCATGTACGAGTAGTTTGAAATTTTCTTTGGGCGAAATGTGCTTTTGTTGCAATATTTTGAGAGAAAATTGGAAATAAGTTTCCTTGTAATGAATGACTTCTTTCAACCTCATTCTCACAAAGATAAATGCAAAATACAGCTTAGGCTTTATATTAATAGATTGAAAGTAAGTTTGAGGTTAGAGTAGAGGAAGGAGCACCAACTGACCACAAAGTGGGAAATCTATCGTGTTGCGTACTTACTTCACTTCTTCCGTTTCCATAATTGTAATACTGGGCTCGGCTATTGATATTGGCAGCAGAGGATTCTCAAGGATTTCATCTTTAACGATTTTTATGCAATTTGTGCGCTTTTCCCGAGCATCCTCGTTTTCAGAGTTTTCGCCACCACTACTGTTCTGATTGGTTGGAATTGTATTTTCTATAATGGTTACCTGTGGTGATATTGAAGCAGATTCCATCTGGGTGAAAAGTTGTGGAATATCTCCTGCAGAGGCTGCTGTAATTAAGTAATTGAGTGGATGTTGCTGCTGGTGCTGCTGCTGCAAACTGATCAATAGCCCGTTCCTTTTTTGTTTTGCACTCAAGTTTCCAACGCTGTTTCGAGAGGATTGAAACAGTTTTCGGGACGAATCGACTGTGGAGCAAGTTCTGAGTACTGAACACGAACAGCTGTTAGCGATGCGATGACTTCGTATTTGTGCACCGTTTGTTCTGTTTAATCGTTCGCTGTCGGCCAAAACTCCTTAAAACTCCTTATGCGTGGCGGCTACTACCTCCACACTTCAATTCACTGCCATGTGGCTGTCAATCTCTGTTGGCATCCCACGACAAAATAGACGTGGGATGTGCACTGGTCGCAACCAACGTAAAATGACAAGCCACCTAGCAGCAAAGTGTGTTGGTAGTGGTCACCAGCGGCCTCGCATGATTCATTAAAGGCCCAGAAGTCATTATATTAGTTTTCTTTTTTTCTACTCAGTACTCGTAGTCTGTTAGGTTGGTGGAGGTCATAGTATGAGTTTTCTTTTTCTCGTTTTCGTGTAAGTACTAGTATTATGTGATTCTGGTAGGCCAGGCTAGCTCAGTTGGTAGAGCATGAGACTCTTCATCTCAGGAACGTTGGGTGGTTAGTATTATAGGAGTGGATTTCCGGGAAATCTACTAAAATTAGGGGGGGGGGATGTTACGGATAAAATAGAAGGGCATCATCATTGTCTCATCCCGAACACTATCATAGCATTCGCATGATTCGGTAAATTCAGTAAGCTAAGCCGCACTCGACTAGGGTTTTGTTTGCCACTCCTAATTGTACTCACAACAGTAGGTTAAGTACGAAGGGCAGACTATCGGTAATTCGAGTCCGCAAAAGCAGGATCTATCACAATGGGATATCATCAAGTTGACGCCACTTTCGCCGAGGTAATTTCCCGCCAGGCAACCATCAATATTGGCACTATCAGGCAAGTAGCGCACGGCAAATCAACTGTGGTCAAAGCCATTTTGGGCATACAGACTGTTCGTTTCAAGAACGAACTCGAAAGGAATAACACTATCAAATTAGAACGTTTAACGGTTAGTGAATTGACCGAATTGACCAATTCGCCGGGTAAACTTCGTAAATTCATACAAAAACAGAACAAAATACGTCGCTACAACAAGAAAATCACAGCCTGAAACAGAATCAACAATTACTTGAACAATTGGTCACACGATGAGAAGGTCAAACAAGTCAAAATCTGCCAATCGCTCGACATTGCATCGAACGATGAGGATTTCGTGGATTTATGCACCACAACGCATCAAGCACCAAAATAAGTCGTGGACGAGAATACAATCACCAGAGATCTCAACTATTCAGACACGGTGAGCAATGTTTCCGTGTCGGGATCGAGCAAACAGTCATCGGAGTTCAGCGTGCCATTGAATTTGGTGATCGATTTAAACGATTATGTTATGGACACAGCTGAGGATTACTTGGACTCTCCAGCAGTAAAGGAGCGTAAGGAAGAAAACACAGAGGAAGCCATACGCTCCGTCGAGATAATCAATACGGAGCCGCATTCCCACATCAAATGGAAATATTAGCCAGAAACACAAAATACGTTCGAGATTGCAACTTGCTTCCGGGCTTCATGAACGATAAGGTGGAATTGTACAGCACTACAATTTGGAGAATTTTAGAGGAAAATACAAACACGATTGAAGTGGGAAATGAGTCGGTGGATGTGAAGAAAACTAACGAGTATGATTAGCGCGTTGCAAAAGAAAAACATTTGACAGCACCTTAAACAAATGTATACACACCTGAGGAGTATATTTCAGCTCGGAATACAAGCAATTCACCGTGAAATTTGCGGAAAACCGAGTAAACACCGTGGCACTCGAAGTACACTGCTTTAGGGCGAATCTTGTTAGGAATTATATATTACAACAGTGACACGACTTTCCCGAAATAATAATTCCTCCTAAAAACTAACGTAAACAAACACCACTGACGTTTCAAACTGTCAGTGAATCACGTTCAGCTAATTCAGCCGAACTTGGAGTGATCACCACCAGAGCGGAGTGGAAATCATGTTGCGGCAGAGAGAAACTACCCCGTGAGAATAGAAAGAACCACGCCGAAGAGGTGGACGACCGGGGACAATGGTATTCGGTCGAAGAGCGGAACATTGCCCGTTAGGAGGAGATGATAAAAGCGCGCGAACAATGACGCGCCTCCTATTTCTTTCTTCTGGAGTGTGGCGGACCGGAAGTACTGGGGAAGCGGCGAGCGTAAAGAAGTGAACAAGCAGAAGATTTCGATAAGAATCATCAAGTGTGAAGCGGCGAGCGTAAAGAAGTGAACAAGTGGAAGATTTCGATACGAATCATCAAGTGCAAAGCGGCGAGCGTAAAGAAGTGAACAAGCAGAAGAGTCGGACGATTAGGATTAGTGTTCGAGGGGAGTGTAGGAGGGTCGCATAGAGAAGGTAATAGTGTCGAAGTGTGAAGTTAGTGTGGTAGCTAGTGTGAGCTCGGTAGATATGGATCGGGTGAAGGGAGTGAAGAGTGAAATTGGTTGTTCCGGCAAGCCACATTCTTGCTTGGCGGCTTATTGGGGCCTTGACCGACAAGTAAGTTGCGCCCCACACCCGCCTCCGGAATAATTGGGGGTGTAACATTGGCGCCTAACGTGGGGCAAAAGTCCGTCGGAATCCTCGAAAGGATTAATCGTCCGATTTAAAGTTGCGTTGAAGTGAAGTTACGCTGAATAGTGAGTGAATTGTGAGTGAGAAGTGAAGTGGATAATATTGCGGGTGTGGAAAAGAGTGAAAGTGAGACTCGGTGGAAGTGCATTGTGGTGCAGCGTAGCTTTTAAGTATAGTGATAAGGAAATAGGAGAATCCGTTTGTGTTGTATCCATCGGTAATGTCAATGAAATAAAGTTCAGAAGGGATTTTTCCGTTCAGGCCATCGAATTAAGAAATAAGTTGTTTTCATTTTAAAGTTGTTTTCATTTTAAAATTCAAGGATGTTGAAATCAGGAAAATTTTCGGTGGATCGACTGGTGAAGGACGAGCTAAGCTATGAGTTGGCCATCCGGAATCTGCCGCAAGACACCGTGGAAGCAATGAGGAAATCGCTTCGAGCTGCGTTACGGGCAGAGGACGTCCTGGATGAATCGTTAGTGGCGAAAAATTACCCGTTCACTTACGAGGAAGATCTGGAAGCGATGAAGGAGAAGATAGCGGAGGTCGAGGATTTGGTGGCGAGCTTTTCAAATGACAAGAAGTCCAGGGAAAACCTGAAAATCCGGGCTAAGGTGGAGTTTGATTTGCGAAGAATACGCGACATGGCTCAGTTGCCGGAGGCATCACAGGTGGAATTGGACAGATTGCGTCAACAGCTAATTATGGCACTGGGGATGGTGATTGATCGGTCAGAAAATGAAGGGGAGACGGAAAACGAACCCAAAGCACAGGAGCGAGAATCCGAACGCAGATCGTCGTTGAGTCCTGGAGAGCCCACGTCCTGTTCAACACCGAGATTTGGCAATGGTGATCTGAAAGATCAGAACATCGCAAAGTGGGTTGTTAAGTTTGCAGGAGAAGCATCGGGGAATTTGAATGCTTTTTTGGAAAGGGTAGAGGAATTAAGGGAGGCTCGGGGAATGACCAAAGGACAACTATTTAGGTCAGCGGTGGAGCTTTTTGAAAAGAAGGCTCTAATTTGGTTCCGGGCCAATCGACAATTAGTGGATGATTGAGACGGTTTAGTCAAAGCCTTGAAAACGGAATTCTTGCCGCTAGACTGTGATGATCGTCTTGAGGAGCACATCGAGGAGAGGACTCAGGGCGCAGATAAGACAATTGGAGTTTGTGTAGTGGTGATGGAGGGAATGTTCAAGCGATTGTCGGAGCCGAAATCGGAGAAGCAAAGGCTCAAGATCGGTCGGAAAAACTTATCCCCTTTTTATCAAACTCGGTTGAGTTTGAGGAGAATCGAGAGTTTAAAAGAGTTGGTTGAATTAGGAAGGAGGTTAGAGGAGACTCGGCAAGCGGTTGAAGCTTTTATACCACCAGTGAATCTTTGAGGAAAGCGACGTTCGGAGCAGGACCTGGGTTATGTGGAGACAACACCATCTGCGGAAGTAAAGGGCCAACGCGGGAATGTGAGACGGTGTTGGAATTGCCAGCAAGCTGGACACCGGGCAAGGGAGTGTAGACAACCAAAAACGTGTTACGGGTGCGGAAGGAGAGACACGACTCGAGTTAGCTGTCCAAATTGTCGCCAACAGGACACGACGAGGGCATGGGAGCAACTAATCGGCTATCGGGAAACGAGCAACGTGTTCCATAGGCAACCGCGGTGGCACGGATAAAAGGTCGCAGTGCAGTGTTTCGAAAGTAGAATTCGCCTTGGAGTAGAAGGAGGGTGATGCTTGCCCACATGTTCTGGTGGAAGTTGCACGAAGGAGAATGCCACTTCTATTGGATTCGGAGGCAAGCAGGACAATCATTGGTTCAGAAGGTTGGGAGCAATTGAGGAAGATCGATGTTTCCTTGGATAAGTGTGGAACCCATGCAGTACGAACAGCGAGCGGCGAGAGTTGTAAGGTGGAGGGCTGCGTATGTTTGCCCTTTAGATTAAAAGGACATATACAATACTTGGAAGCATTGGTGGTTACCTCGGTCCCGCAAACACTAATCCTGGGGTGGATTTGATAAAAATTTAGAATAGTCTTGGACCTTAGCAGCTAGCATTGGGACTTCGCCTCATTACTTGATGAGAAAGTATCAAGCCACTTACGATCACTGAGTAGTCTTTCTCTAAAGCAGGAGTTGGAATTAAATAATCTGCTGGAGGAGGAATTTAAGGCTACGGGTGAAGGGTTGGGGAAACATCGGTAGCAGAACATGTGATCAAGACAACTGCAGCGCCTATAAAACAAAGGTATTATCCGATGTCGCCAGCCATATTGAAGCATGTCTATACCGAGCTGGATGAGATGCTAGCTAGGTGAACGAGGCTAAACAACCATGGGAAACTCTTTGTGTTGATCTAATTGGACCTCTTCCTCGTTCGACAAAGGGGAACATACACATTCTGACAGTTTTCAATTACTTCTCAAAGTTCGTGTTGTCATATCCAGTACGGTCAGCCACAGCCAATGAGGTCACACGTATCTTGGAGGATCAACTCTTCATGCTAGTCGGCGTACCACGCTCCCTTATATGCCATAATGGCGTGTAATTTCACTCGAGAACTTTTCGGCAAATGCTAGGGGCTTATGGGGTCCAAGCGAAATTTATCGCATTCTACCATCCTCAAGCTGATCCCGCCGAGCGAGTAAATCAAGAAGTTAAGAAAATGCTGAGGGCGTACAGTACAGAAAACCACCGGAAGTGGGATATTAACTTGGCAAAAATTGGATTTGCCTTACGGACGTACACTCATGAGGTTATGAAAGCAACTCCATATTTCATCACAGATCCACGACAGTATGAGGTAGGTGGAGTGGAGAATCCAATTCCGTGCATCCAAGAGAAAGCTAGGGCCTTGCAGACTATACGGGAAGAAATTGCCCAGTGGATGAAGCAGATGGCAGGAAAGGTCACTGCCTGGTACAATTTCCGAAAACGTCCAGCATCTTTTAAGGAAGGTGATAGGGTTTAGTGACGAAATTTTGTGGAGTCGGATGCCGCAAAATATTTCTCCGCAAATCTGGCTCCAGTATATATAGGACCTTTTGTGGTGGAGAAACAAGTATCAGCGAGCTCTTACAACCTCAGACACATGGATGGGAGAGCTGCAGGCGTCTGGCATGCGAAGGACCTCAAAGTGTATGTCTCGTAAAGGTTGAAGCGGATCGACAAAGGGGTAGGTTACGGTAAACAAGGCGGATTGTAGTAGGAGTTAGTCTTCCGAGTGCAAAACATGAGTGGGGACCAGCTTACGTGAGTTTCAATATGTAGAAAAACCGCGAATCAGAATCTAAGGGATAAATGGACAGAATTGACGCGATCATGAGTCAGAGTTCGAAATGAGTATATAGCTTACATAATTTACCGTTGATAGCCTACTTCAGTAACGTCGCTGAGGGAGGGTTGCTTTTGGGGCGGTTACAGTGCTTTTTTTCCTTCCCTTTTCTTTTGGCCTTCTTCTTAGGAGTTTTCGGGCGTCCTTGTGGTTTTGTTCCCAGAGGACTTAAAATGGAAGGTTGCCTTAGAGCTAATAATAAAAGTAAAGGGTCTCCACAGATGACGACACAACGTAGATTAAAAGGAAAAACCGGTATGAATAGAGATATTTACCTATATTGAGTTAAGTTTTCCTCTTTTGGGCTCTTCCGTTTCTTTTCTTTTGGGTTTTCTCTTGATTTCTTTTCCTCATTTTTTCCCTATTCTCTTCTCGAGTTCTCTTACGTGATTAGAGGACCTAAAATTACAAGAATTAATGTAGACTTCGTCAGGGAAATAATTAACAAGTTACGAGGAGGGAATGATTACAGGATAACGGAGTAAGAGACATCAGTAAAGGGAGTTTTGTCCGTAAAAAGTTCGATGAAGCACAGACGAATTACATCTAAGAAGGAACATTGAGGTTTAGATGATGAACAGGATAGATTTATGCAGTTTATAGAGGGATAATGTTGAATTATCGGTAGTTTTTAGGCAAGTCGAGGTTGTCAAGTTTGGTTTTAGTTGTATTCATATTGTTTTATCACTTATAGTACTAGTTTTCTTTCTTAATTGTATGTCATAGTATTAGTTTTCTTTTTTTCTACTCAGTACTCGTGGTCTGTTAGGTTGGTCGAGGTCATAATATTAGTTTTCTTTTATTTTTCCTATTTAGTACTCGTAGTCTGTTAGGTTGGTGGAGGTCATAGTATGAGTTTTCTTGTTCTCCTTTTCGTATAAGTACTAGTATTATCTGACTCTGGTTGGCCAGGCTAGCTCAGTTGGTAGAGCATGAGACTCTTCATCTCAGGAACGTTGGGTGGTTAGTATTATAGGAGTGGATTTCCAGGAAGTCTACTATAATTAGGGGGGGGGGGGGAATGTTACGGATAAAATAGAAGGGCATCATCACTGTCTAATTCCGAACACTATCATGGCATTCACATGACTCGGTAAATTCAGTAAGCTAAGCCGCACTCGACTAGGGTTTTGTTTGCCACTCCTAATTGTACTCACAACAGCAGGTTAAGTACGAATACTTGTAATTTTAAACAACCAGAAATGTCATCAGGCAAAGGGCAGACTATCGGTAATTCGAGTCCGCAAAAGCAGGATCTATCACAACGGGATATCACCAAGTAGACGCCATCTTCTCAGAGGTAATTTCCCGCCAGGCAACCATCAATATTGGCACTATCGGGCATGTAGTGCACGGTTAATCAACTGTGGTCAAAGCCATTTCGGGCATACAGACTGTTTGTTTCAAGAACGAACTCGAAAGCAATAACACTATCAAATTAGAACGTTTAACGGTTAGTGAATTGACCGAATCGACCAATTCGCCGGGTAAACTTCGTAAATTCATACAAAAACAGAACAAAATACGTCGCTACAACAAGAAAATCACAGCCCAAAACAGAATCAACAATTACTTGAACAATTGGTCACGCGATGAGAAGGTGAAACAAGTGAAAATCTGCCAATTGCTCGACATTGCACCGAACGATGAGGATTTCGTGGATTTATGCACCACAACGCATCAAGCACCAAAATAAGTCATGGACGAGAATGCAATCACCAGAGATCTCAACTATTCAGACACGGTGAGCAATGTTTCCGTGTCGGGATCGAGCAAACAGTCATCGGAGTTCAGCGTGCCATTGAATTTGGTGATCGATTTAAACGATTATGTTATGGACACAGCTGAGGATTACTTGGACTCTCCAGCTGTAAAGGAGCGTAAGGAAGAATACACAGAGGAGCCGCATTCCCACATCAAATGGAAATATTACCCAGAAACACAAAATACGGGGAACTACTGAGCAACGTTCGAGATTGCAACTTGCTTCTGGGCTTCATGAATGATATGGTGGAATTGTACAGCACTACAATTTGGAGAATTTTAGAGGAAAATACAAACACGATTGAAGTGGGAAATGAATTGGTGGATGTGAAGAAAACTAACGAGTATGATTAGCGCGTTGCAAAAGAAAAACATTTGACAGCACCTTAAACAAATATATACACACCTGAGGAGTATATCTCAGCTCGGAATACAAGCAATTCACCGTGAAATTTGCGGAAAACCGAATCTTGGTAGGAATTATATATTACAACAGCGAAATAATAATTTCTCCTAAAAACTAACGTAAACAAGCACCACTGACGGTTCAAACTGTCAGTGAATCAGCCGAACTTGGAGTGATCACCACCAGAGCGGAGTGGAAATCATGTTGCGGCAGAGAGAAACTACTCCGTGAGAATAGAAAGAACCACGCCGAAGAGGTGGGTGACCGGGGATAATGGTATTCGGTCGAAGAGCGGAACATTGCCCGTTAGGAGGAGATGATAAAAGCGCGCGAATAATGACGAGCCTCCTATTTCTTTCTTCTGGAGTGTGGCTTCTGGGGAAGTGGCGAGCGTAAAGAAGTGAACAAACAGAAGATTTCGATAAGAATCATCAAGTGTGAAGCAGCGAGCGTAAAGAAGTGAACAAGTTTAAGATTTCGATACAAATCATCAAGTGCGAAGCGGCGAGCGTAAAGAAGTGAACAAGCAGAAGATCAAGTGCGTTGAGGCGATAAGCGATAAGCAGGTGAACAAGCGGAAGATTTCAGACGTTTAATCAAGTTCAGACGTTTAATCAAGACAAAAGTATGTTATTGGATGTGGACAGAGAAGAGGCCCCTTATAGGTACAAGTAGAAGTAAGCTTCTTTTAGAATTAAAGTAGATCGAGAGTTTGTTTGAATTTGGATTTGGATTGAAATTGAATAATTAAACCGTAATTGATCTATTGAATTTATGCCTTTAGGAAAAAGGAAAAGGGAAGAAGGTAAATTTTCTTTGTTTCACATTGTGACGGGTGCGGCTTGAGTGGCAAGTCGTGGTTTATTAAAGAAAAGAAAAGTGAAATCGGTAGTGCATACAAGTGTTGGGGGTGGTCTGGTGATTCCGATAGCTGGTCGGACGGTTAGAATTAGTGTTCGAGGGGAGTGTAGGAGGGTCGCATAGGGAAGGTAATAGTTTCGAAGTGTGAAGTTAGTGTGGTAGCTGGTGTGTGTTCGGTAGATAGGGATCGGGTGAAGGGAGTGAAGATTGACGTTGGTTGTCCCGGCAAGCCACATTCTCGCTTGGTGGCTTATTGGGGCCTTCAGGGACAGGCGAGTGGCGCCCCTCGTCCGTCCCCAGACGAGCTAAACCGGGTCCGTAAGCCCTGCCAGAGCACCCTAATTTCCCTTGGGGCCATAGCGACTCCCGTGGAATAATTGGGGGTGTAACAACATGACCAAACTGGCTCTCAAGTTGAGCGGTTAATAACGAATTTCCGCATGAATAGTCCTACCAAATGAGTGATGACCTATTTGAATGGAAGATTCTCCGAGTTGGAAGAACTTTGGGAGTGAGTCTATTCAAGACATCAGCAGCTTCAAGCATACGCTGCAACGTCTACCGACCATCCTTATTTCTCCAGAAAATATATTACGGTTATACAACGTGAATATATGACCGCAAGAGATGCGAGAACTGCTGGCTGCCAAATCTCTAAGCCCAAAACCAATTCCTGCTCAAACAAGCACTAGTTTAGAGATTGATCAGCTGACTTTAACAACAGTGAAGAAGGTCGAGGAAAGTTTAGAAGGGTTAAGAAAAGCTAGAGGCAACGATACGTTCCATTGAGTGCACTATCAATGGGATTTACAAGGCGTCTCCACCACAGTTCAATGTATACTTTCAAGGTACATGGAAACATGTGCAGATCCCAAGGTGGTAGGGTTATGTGTAGCCAAGTTCACTTCAAGAAAATAGAAGAGTAAATACAAGATGCTCTAATATTCTTAGCCACATGCAGAGAAAAAGCAGCGCCAATAATACATGCAGTAGCCCATACTCACCAACAGATTAAGCGACCAGGAATGTCGATACCGAAGTTTGATGGAGATTATGTGCAATGGACATATTTTCATGATCTGTTCCATTAGATCATTGATTCTCAACCTCTTGGAAATGCCAAAAAGATGTGGTACCTCAATACCAACTTATTGGGTGAAGCAGAGGGATTTATAAAACATTTGCAAATTTCTTATGAAAACAATACGGATGCTTGGACCATTCTTCGAAGCCGTAATGAGAATCGAAAGCTAATGGTCTCCACTTTTCTTTGTAAGTTCCTCTCACAACCAGCAATCATCTTTAACTCAGCTAGAACAATATAGTTTGCCATGACCCGGCGAAAGAGTTTATATTGGGCTTATAGAACATTAAAATTGATACGGCCAACTGGGACCCAATTTTGGCCCATATACCAATAAAAAAACTTGACAAGACTTCTCATAACTTACATATATGAGCAGTCCATAAAATCATCACGGGCATTGCAATCAATGGATTCCTTCCTAAAGCTTTTAGAACTCAGCTTCCAAGCTTTAGAAGTGTTGGGGTGGTGAACAACGTATCATTAACAAGGTTCAACCAAAGAAGGTTTCTGCACTCGTGTTAACAAACCAACCAGCTTTGGACTCGTGCAAAAATTGTAAAGATATTCATAAGATTATCCAATGTGAGAACTCCAAAAAACTTAGCATATCGGGTTGCATAAAAAGGGCCAAACGATTAACGTTCTGTCTAAACTGTTAGTACGTAGGATTAAAAAAGTACACAGTGTGGATCTTGAGCTTGTTTGAAGTTCAACAAGAAGCATAATACCCTGTTGCATAAGGAAGGAAGCACCATGATATCAGCAACCAAACAAGTTCCGCCCAAGATCGAAGCTTCAGCAACCGAAGCAATGAGATCCGAGGTACTTTTAGCACTGAAATAGTCCAAACCCCAGACAACCATGAGAGAAAAGTGGACTTGCTTGCAATATTGGACAGTGGCTTACAAGTGAATTTCATCACGGAAGCTGAACGCAACCGCAAGGCGCAAGCATCTAACATTTGCATAAGTAGCATTGGAGGAATCAGCCAAAAAGCTACTAGACAGTTGATCTTACCGATCCAATCTAGGAAGACTAACTTTGAGATTAAGCTGAATGCATACGTGGTAAATCAGATTACATGATTGGCCAATACCAGGAAATATTTCGCTTGCAGATTTAGGTTTTAATCAAGTAGGGTCAGTGGATATGCTCATTGGTGTAGAATACTACTATCAGCTGCTGGCAATCGGCTAAATTAAGCTTGATGAAGCTTGGCCTATCTTACAAAACAAAATGTGTGATAGGTAATTAGCGGTCGATTTAATAGTTCTCGAAGCAATACTAGTCACATAAAGACAGCGACCAGTGGAATGTACCGGACAGAAGGTCCTGACCTTGCCGCAGACCTGGAAAGGTTCTGGAGAAAAAAGGAAAATGAAAAACAGACCTTCACGATGACCTCAAAAGAGTGGTGGTGTGAGACGCATTTTAAACAACACGTGAGGAAATCTAGTGAAAGGCGCTTTATAGCTTGGTTACCATTCGCTAATGTCCTAAAAGAATTGGGGCAAAGCAAATAAGTGGCGATAAAACGAGACACCGAGCGAAAGACACAGAAAGCAAAGGTTAGGTCACATGACCAAAGTCCAAAAGCCCGATTTATTGACTCCGCATGTGTATTATCACACCATTGCATGCTCAAACCCGAAAGCTCTACAGCTAAACTGCGCATTGTGTTGAATGCTTCGGCCAAGTCTACCAACACTCTTAGCTTGAACGGTATTCTCCATACAGGGCCTACCATACAATATGAGCTGTTCACAATTTTACTTAGATTTCGTCCATTTAAATACGTGTTTTCAGCTGATATAGAAAAAATGTTTCCGCGAATTCAGATAGACAAGACAGATCGACCTTACCAGTTGATATTTTAGCGGAATCACCCGTAATATACTACGCTGTTATCAACAAAATACGGTAACTTATAGCACCACCGTGGCCCCATATTTGGCAACAAAATGCTTGGAGCAATCGGCCGTAACATCGAAACTTAAATACCCGTTAAGAAATCAGGCACTTCAAAAGGTTTTCTATATGGATGACTTACTAACCGGTGCTAGCTGCTTACCAAAAGCCCCCAAAAAAGGAAGAAGTTCAACAGATCCCAAAGCCAGCAGGATTTAAGTTGAGAAAATGGTGCGCAAATTATCTGAACATTGACCCAGCAACGGAACAAGTCAAGACTCTTAGTGTAGCATGGTTACTCATACAAGACGAACTCATAATTAGGGTGCTACCATATAATTATCTATAATTATCCAAGAAGGGTGACAAAAAGAATAGTGCTGTCAACGCTCGCCCATATCTTCGATCCTCTTGGACTCCTAAGCTCGGTTTCCGTTACAGCGAAAAAAATTATAGAAACATTACGGAAGTTAAAACTGGATTGGGATGCTGTTTTATGCATGGATCTGTAAACCACAAGGATGAGTTTTCATGATAGCCTACGACAACTCAATCAAATCAAAATACCACGACATGTATTTGGAGCTTGATTTTCCAAGAATAGACAATTGCACGCCTCCACGGATGCATCTGGAAAGACGTATGGTGCAGCAATCTACTTCAGAGCCAATCAACATTATGACCAACTAGATTGTCGCCATCCAGCAATACTCCAAGTTAATCAATGGCGTCACGTAAGCTCAAATTGTAATCTTGCGGATCTAGCTTCAATAAGTACCGTTCTAGCCAAATTAAAGGAAAAATCATTATGGTTCTATGGACCACTGTTTCCCCATGAGCATCCTGATATATGGCCTGCTAAGCACATAGAAAAAGAAATCAAACTGGGAAAGAAAAAAAGTAGGAGTGCCCTTGTGGCTACTGAAACAGAGTCATACTTTATACACCAGATAAATCATGGGAACTCCTTCCACAAACTCAAATGTATTGTTGCATTGGTCATTCGCTTCCCCAGAATGGCCCGTTGGAAGATTGCATCCAACCGGAAGAATAATCCATAGACTGTATCAGAACTGGAAGAAGCCTCTTCGGTGTTAGTTAAGGAAATCCTGAAACAAGAGCTCAGTGACGAGATTAAATCCCTTTAAGCAACGAAGCAGCTTAATAGCAGTAATGGCCTTAGTAGTCTAACACCGTTCTTGGACCACGACGGATGGTTGAGTGTAGGTAGGTAGAAGACTCGAGCATTCATACTTGAAGTATAGCCAGAAACATCCCTTGCTTCTTCCTTATGCCCTTCCTATAGCAAAAGTCAACCTTATCCAAATACATGTTACATAACCAGTATACCCTATGTATACTGGTATGAACTGGGAGCTCGCTTTGACGTGAATCCTATATACATCATCAAGGCTCCCGGGGAGGGAACTCGCTGTACGCCACTTACCTGCTACTCTATCCATTTAAACCAAATTAACAAAGGAAAGAGTTAACTTTAAAGAATTGCTTTTATTTTATTGCTCATCAATTTATTATAATTTATATTACAACTGGATTTATCTAACTATCAGCCAGCTAGAAGAGGGTAAAAACTGGACGAGCTAATGGATCGGGGTGGCCACACGGCGTGAAACACCAAAAGGCCGATTGAGGACCGCGGCACAAGCCAACGCCTCACCCCTCACCATTTCTTCGGACACTGGACAGCACTTCCAACTCAAACTTAAATCGCGTTATTACGCGTACGGTTAAACTAATGGGTAAGAGCGCGCTTCCTTTTGGACTAGAACAAGACTGCCTGGCATGCTTTGCCCAAGAGCTTTAAATACTGTTCTTTCGTGAGCTTTCAGCCTAAATTCTATTTAAAGGTGCTGAGTAGCCGAAAACGTGCGCACTCGTTTCACGAAATCTTTTCCTCCCCGCTCCGTCTCGCTTGCTCGGCTGGTGAATATGCGAAACTGGGAAATTGAGCGAAAGAGCGCTTTTCGGTTAAACTTTCGGCTTTCCCACTATCTTTTGAGGTGAATTAGCGAAACTGGGGACATTGAACAAGAGAACGCTGGAACTTTCGGTTTTCCTTTCCGCTTAACTCTCTTCGAAGCACACCCAAAGCTTATCGTTCACGATGTAATAATCACATGAAGTGCATTGCGGGTTAATCTTTTTTGTTTACCTTTCCGCTCGCTTATTTACTTTTACACTTACACATTGGACGACATACTTCAATGACAATAGGCGTATGTGCTTGTTTGACTAATTATATTGGCAAAGCGCGAGTACACAGGTAGTATTTGCTTGCTCGCAACTACTTCAGTAATGAGGCGTAAGTATGCATGAGTATGTTGAATGTATTTGGTCGCAACATTTCCTCCGGCAATTGAAAAAAGGATTTAGTGTACTTGGAGAGTACAATAAATCGTTGCTCTACTCCGATGATCCGGATTACTTAATGTATCCCCAATGGATTATGTTTGCTTTTGGTTTTTCGCAAATTTTATTGTTGGTTGATTCTCGCTACATTTCTTTTTGTGCAAATTATTAGTATTTCGCACTGTTACCGCCATTGCTGTTGTTCACAGTACTTCTCACTACTTATTGTTAACTGTTGTGCTGTTGCTGGTTTTGCGCGTAATTTACTAGATGCTGACATAATTCTATCGCTACATTTCGTGTATTTATATCTTCAAATTGACGTTACTTAATATTTCATTACAAGTCAACGTTATGATTGTACATTTTCACGTTTATAAATTAATTAGTTAATGTTTGGTTTGATTCTATATAATCATAGATTCATGATTTCTTTGCCTCAATTGTTAGTCAGTAAAATAATCCATTAATGTTTTTCGCTTGATATTAACTTAATAAGTTAATGTCTGGTTTGATTCTATGCGATGTTTTGTTTGACTCAACCATAAATTAATATAATAATATTTCGTTTGGTATCATAAATTAATGCTAATCGATATGTATTACATATCAATGTTGCATTCATAAGTTACTACAATTATAAATTAATAAGTTGGTTTGATTCTATGAATAAGTACTACAGGAAGCCCGATATAGCACATATACAGTAGGCATGAGTGAAGTAAAATTAAACGGAGGAGAAGTTATATGACAAGGATAGCGTACATAGGAAGAAAAGAGACACAGCATGGGCTATTAATGTCATGTTGGCTGTTCTACTGTGATAAGTGTCAGGTAACAATGTAAATAAATCGCGAAATCGAAACAAAACTTACGTTAATTTGGTGAATTTCGTTTGATTATCGCATCGTGAATTCGGGAAACATTCGAAAGTTGCAAAGCGTGGTGTTCGTTTCAAATCGGCTTCAAATATCGGTGCTTTTAATTGAAAGTCAAAAAGAAATCATAGAAAATAAAGTGGTTCCTGAAGAACGTGCAACCGGAAGAATAATCCATAGACTGTATCAGAACTGGAAGAAGCCTCTTCGGTGTTAGTTAAGGAAATCCTGAAACAAGAGCTCAGTGACGAGATTAAATCCCTTTAAGCAACGAAGCAGCTTAATAGCAGTAATGGCCTTAGTAGTCTAACACCGTTCTTGGACCACGACGGATGGTTGAGTGTAGGTAGGTAGAAGACTCGAGCATTCATACTTGAAGTATAGCCAGAAACATCCCTTGCTTCTTCCTTATGCCCTTCCTATAGCAAAAGTCAACCTTATCCAAATACATGTTACATAACCAGTATACCCTATGTATACTGGTATGAACTGGGAGCTCGCTTTGACGTGAATCCTATATACATCATCAAGGCTCCCGGGGAGGGAACTCGCTGTACGCCACTTACCTGCTACTCTATCCATTTAAACCAAATTAACAAAGGAAAGAGTTAACTTTAAAGAATTGCTTTTATTTTATTGCTCATCAATTTATTATAATTTATATTACAACTGGATTTATCTAACTATCAGCCAGCTAGAAGAGGGTAAAAACTGGACGAGCTAATGGATCGGGGTGGCCACACGGCGTGAAACACCAAAAGGCCGATTGAGGACCGCGGCACAAGCCAACGCCTCACCCCTCACCATTTCTTCGGACACTGGACAGCACTTCCAACTCAAACTTAAATCGCGTTATTACGCGTACGGTTAAACTAATGGGTAAGAGCGCGCTTCCTTTTGGACTAGAACAAGACTGCCTGGCATGCTTTGCCCAAGAGCTTTAAATACTGTTCTTTCGTGAGCTTTCAGCCTAAATTCTATTTAAAGGTGCTGAGTAGCCGAAAACGTGCGCACTCGTTCCACGAAATCTTTTCCTCCCCGCTCCGTCTCGCTTGCTCGGCTGGTGAATATGCGAAACTGGAAAATTGAGCGAAAGAGCGCTTTTCGGTTAAACTTTCGGCTTTCCCACTATCTTTTGAGGTGAATTAGCGAAACTGGGGACATTGAACAAGAGAACGCTGGAACTTTCGGTTTTCCTTTCCGCTTAACTCTCTTCGAAGCACACCCAAAGCTTATCGTTCACGATGTAATAATCACATGAAGTGCATTGCGGGTTAATCTTTTTTGTTTACCTTTCCGCTCGCTTATTTACTTTTACACTTACACATTGGACGACATACTTCAATGACAATAGGCGTATGTGCTTGTTTGACTAATTATATTGGCAAAGCGCGAGTACACAGGTAGTATTTGCTTGCTCGCAATTACTTCAGTAATGAGGCGTAAGTATGCATGAGTATGTTGAATGTATTTGGTCGCAACATTTCCTCCGGCAATTGAAAAAAGGATTTAGTGTACTTGGAGAGTACAATAAATCGTTGCTCTACTCCGATGATCCGGATTACTTAATGTATCCCCAATGGATTATGTTTGCTTTTGGTTTTTCGCAAATTTTATTGTTGGTTGATTCTCGCTACATTTCTTTTTGTGCAAATTATTAGTATTTCGCACTGTTACCGCCATTGCTGTTGTTCACAGTACTTCTCACTACTTATTGTTAACTGTTGTGCTGTTGCTGGTTTTGCGCGTAATTTACTAGATGCTAACATAATTCTATCGCTACATTTCGTGTATTTATATCTTCAAATTGACGTTACTTAATATTTCATTACAAGTCAACGTTATGATTGTACATTTTCACGTTTATAAATTAATTAGTTAATGTTTGGTTTGATTCTATATAATCATAGATTCATGATTTCTTTGCCTCAATCGTTAGTCAGTAAAATAATCCATTAATGTTTTTCGCTTGATATTAACTTAATAAGTTAATGTCTGGTTTGATTCTATGCGATGTTTTGTTTGACTCAACCATAAATTAATATAATAATATTTCGTTTGGTATCATAAATTAATGCTAATCGATATGTATTACATATCAATGTTGCATTCATAAGTTACTACAATTATAAATTAATAAGTTGGTTTGATTCTATGAATAAGTACTACAGGAAGCCCGATATAGCACATATACAGTAGGCATGAGTGAAGTAAAATTAAACGGAGGAGAAGTTATATGACAAGGATAGCGTACATAGGAAGAAAAGAGACACAGCATGGGCTATTAATGTCATGTTGGCTGTTCTACTGTGATAAGTGTCAGGTAACAATGTAAATAAATCGCGAAATCGAAACAAAACTTACGTTAATTTGGTGAATTTCGTTTGATTATCGCATCGTGAATTCGGGAAACATTCGAAAGTTGCAAAGCGTGGTGTTCGTTTCAAATCGGCTTCAAATATCGGTGCTTTTAATTGAAAGTCAAAAAGAAATCATAGAAAATAAAGTGGTTCCTGAAGAAGTGTGAAAAAATATTAACCGCGCGTTAGTGAAAGCTCATATTTTAGATAAAACAAATAACGAAATTGATTAATTAACTTGTTTCTTTTCTCGTTCCGTGAATTTTGTCAATTTAAATAAGCCGCGTACTTAATGGCTACGGTTTGAAAATGATGGTGTAAATTTTTGTTTACGTTTCGGAATAAAATGTCAAACAATATTGAGTCACATGATATCTTGGCCCTCTAAATCAATGGAGGCATCAAAAAAATCATTATCTTGAGGGGGTTGAAAGTATGTATATTACCTAATATTCGATCACTTTCTGTAATTTTTTTTCAGGAAAAATATTCATAATCCGATATTTATTTCAGGTTTACGTTAGATAAATAATATAACAAAATTAAATGAAAAAAATTCAAAATTAAAAAATTCCTTAATAAACGCTATTTAGTTTATTGTATAACAATACTTCCCATATACATGTATTTCGAAAACAATTTGTTTTCTTCATCAGTGGTAAGGGTACGAAAAACTCAATTCTTTTGTTCTTTATCGTTTTGAGTATGAATAGCAGCCGTTCTTCATTGAGTTTTTACACCCTTACTACTGATGAAGAAAACAACTTGTTTTCGAAATACATGTATATGGGAAGTATTGTTATTCAATAAACTAAATAGTGTTTTTTAAAAGGCATTTTTTTTTTAATTTTGAATTTTTTTCATTTAATTTTGTCATTCTAGGCACTATTACCTCCGAAATGAATATCATAAATAATATATCCCAGATAATCCTCTTACCTAAAAGGAATCTCGGTTTTCTTGCTTCGAATTTAAACTAAATATATACATATGAACTAGTATATACATATATATATATATATATATATATATATATATATATATATATATATATGTATATATATACATATATATATATATATATATATATATATATATATATATATATATATATATATATATATATATATATATATATATATAGTGGAACTCCATTTATCCGAACCCCAATTATCCGAATCGATTTTCGGCGAAATAAATATTTAAAAATACAGCGCAAGCGCGTGCGATAGGATAGTGTACAGACAATGCCTTTGTGTCATTACTATATCAACGACGCGTTCACCATTCACCGTTCCTCTAACATGCGCTCCCTACATTCCCACCAAACTGCCTTATCTGCTTTGCTGCTCTCATCTTTGTTGGTTAAGTTCACCCGCGCCTGCGCACCAGAGTATCTATCCGCATCCGAGCATTCTTCAGTCTTCTGCTGTCGTTCGTGTTGACATTGCGTTTAGGGTCTACTGCTGGATTTAATGTCCGAAATGAGTACAAAACGTAAATGTGTTGTGCTTTCACTGAGTGATAAAGTGGAAATTGTCAATCAATCAAATAAAAATGGGTCTGGAAAGCAATTGCAGAAAGATTTGGCATCGGAGCGGCTACAATATCGGGCATTAAAGCTAACAGCGCTAAAATTTCAAGTTTTGTAAGTACATTAGATAGTGAAGATGGATGCTCATCTAGGAAAGCAGTAAAAAAAGCTAAAAATGGACAGCTTGAAAACGCGGTTTTCGTGTGGTTCCGACGGCAACGTTCAATTGGACAAACGATTTCAGGTCAAATTTCATGTGAAAGAGCACTGATATTTAGTGAAAAATGGGCATGGTTGAGTTTAAAGCAAGCCAAGGTTGGCTCCACAATTTTAAATCTAGGCATGGAATTTGGGAGTTAGATGTAGCGGGAGAAAAAGTGTCTGCCGATCGTAAAGCTGCCAATAGCTTTCTGGAAACTTTTAAAAAGCAAACTAAAGACTACGATCCGGATCTCGTTTACAACGCCGATGAAACTGGTTTAAATTAAAAGGCTTTGCCTAAGAGACCATTGGCATCTAAAAGAGAGGAAATTGCTCCAGATCAGTAAGGAACGCGTCAACATTTTCGTTTGTGCTAACTCTACAGGCAACCATTGGCTACTTTTGCTAATGATTGGCAAAGCAAAGAAGCCAAGAGCTTCTAAAAATGTTAACAACTTGCCAGTGACTTATACAAACCAAAAAAGTGCATGAATGGATTTGAGTATATTTCTCGAATGAGCTAATAAAATCTTCATTTTTGATGTAAAAAAATATGAAAAGAAACCGGGAAAGGGGGAAAGGTTCTACTCATCATCGATAATGTGAGTAGGGGTAGAATACCGATTCTGGCTCACTTTTTTCATACAAATTTCAAATATTGTCGAGGGTGTGTGTCTTGGATATCCGTATGTTCCGTTTCATTTCGTTCCCATTTAGAGTGGCATAAGTGGTTGCCAGGGATAGTAAGGTGCGAGTCCGTAATAGATGCGGGTTTCTTGGGTGGTTGCCGGGGAGGATGTGTGTTTTGGACGTCCGTATGTTCCGTTTCATTTCGTTCCTATTTAGAGTGGCATAAGTGAGTGCCTGGGATACTAAGGTGCTAGTCCGCGGTAGGTATGGATGTCATGGATGGTTGTGGTGAGGATATGTGTCTAGGGTATGTAGGTGTATGTTTCAGATTAGTGTAGGTATAGGCGGATACCAGGGATGAGAAGGTGCGGGTTTAAGGTAAGTAAGAGATCAGTGTCTTGGTTGAGTAGGTAAGCGTTCCGGGTTTTAGTAGCCTCTAGTGATTAGTAGAACTAGTATTGATGGGTGTGTTCTACAATAGACATATGTCTTTAGATTACGGGTGCGCTTTCTTAGCCTAAGTAGCCTCTAATGGTAAATGGTGAAACTAGGTATATTGATTATAGTCTAGGATAGTCCCCTATTTTCAATCAATAGATTAGAGCTCTAGATTTCTCAGTGGGCATTTATATTGGGTTAATATACAAGTTTGGAATTAATGGGAGCTAGCCTTTGACGCTTTTAGCGATAGATAATTATACTATTCATAGTTGTTATTTCTCTATAGTGGAAGGATTTTTCATATATTCATTGCTTCTAGTCTTTGCATGGTTTCGTTATTCATCTTTGGTGGAAGTGTTTCTCGGGTCTTAAACGCTCCTAGTGGTTGATAGTTTTTCATCCATAGTCGTTTTAATGTATAGTAGATTCATGTATAGGATTGTTAGCTTGAAGTATTAGAGTTGCTGATCAATTAGGGAAGCTCTGTGGATAGATGGCGCTCTGGGCGGTTGTTCGCTGGTTGTAGGGCTTGAGATCCTTTAGCGTGTGTCACTTATTAAAAGCGTTTGGGGCGAGCGATTAACTTGATCACGTTAGGCGTGCTGGACTTTTTTATGATGCGAGTGGCTGCGTGGTGACGAAGGGCGCTGCTATAGACGGGTGACTATGTAATTGACGGGTGATGGGCGATGGGCTTGCCCGTCAACGCGTATTCTAGGCCGTGGGAATTTACTTCATGGGCGCTTGGATAAGGAACGCGTTGCAGCGATTGGTGTCTTTGGCTAAGGATAGACGGCCGCGTGTGGAAATGGCCGATTCGCTTGATCATGCTAGCCGTGCCGGAAGTTTTTATGATGCGAGTAGTTGTGTGGGATGGAGGGCGCTGCTATAAATGGCTGGCTTTGCATTATGGATAGGCGACGGGCTTGCCTTTCGTTGGGTGCTCTAAAGCATGAGAATTTACTTAGTGGGCGCTTGCTTAAGGTACGTTTTTGCTTCTCGTTTGATGTCTGTGGTTAAAGATGGACGGTATTGTAGATGTGATGCGGGTCGCTTGTTGGAGAAAGTAATTTGAGGTGTACGTTTACACCAAGGCGGATGTTGTGAGCCGTAGAAATTTGTCTCGTGAGCGTTTGGCTAAGTTTCCGCGTTGCTCATCAAAGGGTACCTGTCTTTAAGTATGGACGGCCTTGCAGCCAATCCGGAATGATTTGCGTCGTTTGTCAGAGGATCATGATTGCGGTGTAGATTTGCTCGGCGCGAGTTCTGTTAAGCATGGAAATTGACCTCGGGGGATGCGTCACATGTGCAAGTGATTTTGCTTGTTAAGGTAGTGTTTCGTACACATAGACTTCCCTGTCGGTGGGAGTTTTGGGGCATCGGAATCTACAGCGTGGAAGAGAAGTGGCATGGCGTACATTGCATTGCAATATGGTTTTGCTTGATGGAGGCGGTTTTTCTTGTTGTGTTGGCCGTGGGAAGCAGTTAACGTGATGTGCGGCATTGAGACGTGTTTTCATAAACGTCCATTCACAAATGCGCCTGTTCTAGTTTGCTGATTATTGTTTACATTGATCGTTTTCAGTTTCGTTTTGCTTGGATACGTCGTTTCTTTGTTTTGTGACTCATTGCTATTGTATATTATTGGTTTTATTGGTTTCATGTCCATAGTACTTTAAGAATCGTCTACAATGTATTTTGTTCGGTTAGACTACTATGTTGATTGCTCAAATCTATGGATGCAGTGAAAGAGATAATGCGTTCTTGATATTTAGTATAGTATTAAATTTTAGTTTGCTTGTAGCAGCATTTTGTTTGTCGTCATCATCATCACTTATTTCTTAAAGCAGTTTCTATACTTCATTCTCTGATTTTACTATTATGTAGAAGTATGGCACTGCATTCATTTTTTTTCCTTTACTATAGGATGCTCATTGGTTTTGTTCAAAAATTCTAATAATTTCTTCCAAGACGGGCTATTTTTTCAAATTAATGATCTTGTAGTGCATGAGATGGTGATAATTTTGTTCGTACGTCATATGATTAATCCCTTTTGATAAGCGCATGGTAAAGATGCGTTATTTTTTAGATCACTTTGTTGACATGTATATTTTGGGTATCTGTTCCCAATTTCAGATTATTTATGGATGTTGTCTAGGAAAGATTTTCCGATTTATGGCTTCTGGAATGTTACTTTTTTATTGAGTTTATGTATGATGGATGTAGAAATCATCGCGGTGGTCCTAATGAGTGGGAATATTTACGCATTTTCATTGATAAATTTTTGGTACGCACTGAAAGGAAGACGAGAATATAGAAAAAAGAGATTGCGGTAGGTCATTGACATTAGGAGTTTTTTGGTATTATGTTATTATTCTTTGGTTATGTCCATAATGCATGAAAAATTATTTTTAGTCCTATATGAGGGCATTATATGCATGCACTAGATTAAATGAATTTTTATATCTACTTTGAATTACGTGTTGTTATTGTGGGTCTGTATTATTTAGTTTAGGTAGTTTCATGAGTGTCAGTATCATATAAAGTAAAACTATTATTTTATGCTTGTCTCACATTCTTCACAGTATGTATAATTTTTCAACATTTCCGGATCTCTTGGGCCATATCTGCATTAGGAACTTGATGATGTTTTGAGTATGAGAATTTTTAATTTGTTATCTCCTTAGGAATGCTTGCATGCATGGATGATGCCATTTAGCTGATACTTTTCGGATGCATATTATCGCTTTTAGTGCCTATATGATTGCATGAGAATTTACAAACCTCATACTTTGTGTGCTTGTATTAAGCGTAAAGTCACTTCAGCTATATTCATATACATTTTCAATATTTGAGCATTGTAAAATACGTATTTCCTACATTTTAAATATGCTAGATTTATCATCATAGGGATTGTCAGGTATGCTCATTGACATATTCAAGTATTATTTTCACATAAGTAAAATATATTCTTGTTGAGTTTTTTCTTATCAGAATTTTTTTCTGATGGATGCTTGGTTGGTATTTTATAGGTTTGAAGAATATCTAATTAGTTTTCAACATAAAGGGTATGTTTTGGGTTGGCGCACTGCTACTATAGATCACTTAGGTTAATGTTTATGTAAGATAGTTCGGTATAGATAACGATGTGTGGTAGCATATGAGTTTATGGTAGGCTATTTTTAGATCGATCTCATCGCATCTTGTATAGACAAGTAGCATATGTTATGAAGTGTTATTGATAAGGATGGTCGCGAGTCATTGTAGGATGTTAAAAGATGATCATTACTTTCAGGAGGTGTTTGTCTGCTGGTAATTTGATGAACAGATGTACACTTGAGTTGAATGAACTCATGCGGTTTTTTTTTGTCCATCGTTAGATATTTTTGAATGGTAGAGTTAAGTGTTTGATATTTGAGAGTATCAGATATGCTAGGAATGTTTAGGTTTTTTTGGTTTGTTGTTTGAGGTATTTGTTTACTTGAGCAGTGTTAGATTAGTTCTTAAAATAAAAAGATTGTGTTCCTTTCTAATAGAAATAATTTATTGAGTAATGCTTTTTTTTGTTATATATAAATAAATTTTCATACAATTTACAGGACATCTAATATATGGGTTGATATTTTATGAATTCTATAGCATATTGAACAATTTTCAAGTTAACTTAACCTAGGTTTATTCAGCTGCACTATTTCTGCATCAGGACCATACAAATGTATAGTAAGTCCTCTCACTTCTTTTTTAATGTTTATTGTACAATTTAAATAGCAATTCAATGTCCTCTGCATATCATTGTAGCTTATGTCTCCTTCACTCTAGTGCAAACTGTTGATGTTTCAATTCCAATATTGTTTTGGTTGTATGTTATGAGAATTGTATGTTCCTTGATGAATTACTGATGAGCATTTCCTTAAACTTTTTCATTCTAATAGTGCTGGCCACCAGTTGGCTCTAATTTTGTTTGGACTATTTATACTACCCGATGCTTTGAATTATTACTTTGTCGTATGTATGCGAGACTGCAGGAGTATGTACTGTTTTATTAGTTTAAGAATATTTCTTTTCTCTTGATCGTATGAATGACAAATGCATGTATCAGTGCCTGATGTCGTATTAGAGTTGGACCATTCACATATTTGGTAGTGTATTCCATGTTTATTAGATACTTTCTCACCCATATTACCATATTTAAGCATATAATTCTCGATTCGTACTCGGTGTTCAGGAAAAATATCACGGTACACTTCCATGAAGTATAGGATAACCATTGTAATAGATCATATCGCGGTGAAAGTGTATTGACCTCTGTTTTCCTAGTTGACGTCGTTTCTTGACGTCGTTTACGTTGGTTTGCTGAATTTTAAAAACCTCATAATAATCCGTAGAATTATATGTAGTCTAGTGATAGAAGAAATGACGTGCTGCCTTTAAGTTAACATACATTCATGTCCTAGTTTGTACAGTGCAGCTAAGATGAGGGTCTGTTTCTCAATTTTGAATTTCAGTATTTTATAGACTCAAGAGATTATACTTGATTTCAAAGCCTTTCACATTAGTTTGTAGTTTACCAAGTCTCAATTTCCAATTTCCTAATGAATAATTCCTTTAAGTGAAGTAAAACATTGTTTATAGGGTTTTTAGTATTTTATTTCATCACATGGAAAATTAGATCGTTACATAGCACTGGTATTTCATAAAAAAGCCTAGAGTAGTTTATATTTACAAATGATGTTCGAGTTGGAGTGAAGAAGTCGTTGATATCCAGTTTAAGTACGCTTTTTTCTCTGCATCTTGCACAATATTGGTCATAGTATTCCTTCACACAATCGGTAAGCAAATTGTTGTATTGCATGACAATGTTGAAAAAATCCATCAAGATGAAAAGCGTGAAGAGCTCGGGATGTTTAAGTATTAGTCTCTCTCCTCCAATAGGTATGTAGAAGAGTTCAAGAAGTCCAAGCTGATTTGCAGGGAATTCATCTACTCTATCTTTGAGATCAATGAGGTATTGGCGAAGTGAAGTCCATTGACTGTTATCTGACTCCAACTGATTTTGTCCACTGCATGGGAAGATTATTTTCGCTTGAAATGTTAGCGGGTCAAATCCAAGTATAACTTTGCTTTTGTGAAAACCTTCATCAAGATAGTATGTATAGTTCAGCAAGAGGTTTTTCTCATAGATTCGCTGTTCCTCTCGATTTTTTTTTAGTCTCTTCTGTTTCTTGTTCACTTTTCTGGCTGAAGTAGCCTTATCAGTCTGGCAGGCCTTTTCATGCTTCTGACTAGCTGACGAATTCACTGGATCTGCTCCGATCATTTTAAATGACTGCTTCTCGTAGTAAAACTAAATATGTATATTTATTACACCAGCATATATATTCACTTTTCTGAATTTACGGATGGAGGAGGGGTCAAGTTCAATATATGTTGATAATTCTATTGCATAAGTAAACATGTTTAGCCCTTGGATGCTATAATGTTGCTTACTCTCATGATTTAAATTCAAAGATAAGAAAGTGCTATGGAGTTAAGACTTGAACCACCAAGCTAACAGGAGTAGGAGTCAGTAACAGGAAATGACACATTGCTCCGTATATTCTTTAGAATTTTTAGTAGTACTGCTGGGCTACAATAGATTGCTTCTAGGCTAATTAGCTGTCTTTTTATCTGTTAAACTATCTATTTAGCTGTCGCTTTTGCTGATGAGCTGTCTATCTTATGTGTAATGCTGTATATGTAGCTGTCTTTTAAGCCGATTCCCTGTCTGTTTAGCTGATATGCTATCCTCTTGAGCTGTCTGTGTAGCTGTCGCTTTTGCTGATGAGCTGTCTATTTTATGTATAATGCTGTCTTGGCAGCTGTCTATTTAGCTGATGCCCTGTCTGTTTAGCTGTTATGCTGTCTGCTGAGCTAACCGTTTAGCTGATAAACCCGTCTGTTTAGCTGGTAAGTGGTCTATGTAGCTATCTTTCTAGCTGATACCCTGTCTGCTTAGTTGATATGCTATCTCTTGAGCTGTCTGTATAGGCAAAAGGCATGATGACAGGTCATCATGCGTTATGACGCGTCATAATGCATGATGATGGGTCATCATGCCTGCGTGGCATGGATTAGGCTGGGTAAAAAGTTATCCTGCATCTGTGTGAGGACCTTCGACACTTTCTGTCCACCAGTCAACTCAGGTAGTAGGTGTGAAAGAGAAAGCTGCCTTGTTTGCCAGGAATTGGGTTAGTAAGTGAAAAAGAGAAAATATATTGGTGGGAAGTTGATCATTGTTCAGCTGCTGAACAGACCACTCATGACCCTACCAGACGGTTCAACTGATCGATGATTGTGGATAACCCTCTTTGTATGGTATAGAGACCTGTCGGTCATTAATATACATGCGTAGAGACATTTACCCATGATGTTTCATCATTTCACAAGTTGTGAGTAATGATGCAGCATTAAGTCATCAAAACCATGCAAAACTCTTCTGAAAACGGATCAATGACAGATTTTTAGTCAGTTGGAGGGACCAAAATTTTACTCAATTGTTCAATGATAGGGAAAAATTGTTCCGGTCATAACATACTGATCTTTCTGCATATCTCGAATAATGCAAAAGGGTTGATCATACATGAGGAAACCAAGATGATTCAATATACTTAATAAGTTCCAATATAAGCCCTTAATACATCGACTAAACAACAGGCTAAATTAACTCATGTTAAGGCCCTAGCAATGGTTTGCATGAAGTAGAGATTTACTCAACAAGTTTGTGCTTTACAAAATTATTCAAATGACTGATCCAAGGGATCATACGATTTTTGAGCATTTTGGATAAGTTCATAAGTATAGCGGCATGATTTCAATGCAACGGAACATCATTGTGGGCGGTAAGAGTCTCAAGCATTATTTACTTAAAAAATAATGACGGACCGCAAGTCCTATAAAGACAAGTAAAGATTGGAAAAGTGAACTCAAATTGCTGTTAAAAGGGGTTCCTATAGATAAGATGGACAGGGGTCAAGAGAAAAAATGATGCATATGAAAAAAGAAGAATATATCAGCATGAAACACGATCAATTAATTCTCGAGCAACTAGCAATGGCTTCCTCCTACTCAAGATTTGTTTACCAGAACAGCAACCTAGACGTGAATATTCTCGTCTGACCCATGTATGCCTACGAATAACTTGGAAGATGATCAACATGCAGTCTTGGTAACCAATAGGCCTAACGTAAATCGTGATAAGCATATGACATTAAAAGTAAGGTGTAAAAAAAGCTGACTGCTACTGTATGGAAAGTAAAAATTTTTTTATGGATAAATAATTACCAACAAACAAATAAATTTACCGAATGGAAGATAGCACGTTAGGTCAAACGCTCAACTTATCAACTAAACATAGCTATACAGACAGCTCAAGAGATAGCATATCAACTAAGCAGACAGGGTATCAGCTAAAAAGATAGCTACATAGACCACTTACCAGCTAAACAGACGGGTTTATCAGCTAAACGGTTAGCTCAGCAGACAGCATAACAACTAAACAGACAGGGCATCAGCTAAATAGACAGCTGCCAAGACAGCATTATACATAAAATAGACAGCTCATCAGCAAAAGCGACAGCTACATAGACAGCTCAAGAGGATAGCATATCAGCTAAACAGACAGGGAATCGGCTTAAAAGACAGCTACATATACAGCATTACACATAAGATAGACAGCTCATCGGCAAAAGCGACAGCTAAATAGATAGTTTAACAGATAAAAAGACAGCTAATTAGCCTAGAAGCAATCTATTGTAGCCCAGCAGTACTACTAAAAATTCTAAAGAATATACGGAGCAATGTGTCATTTCCTGTTACTGACTCCTACTCCTGTTAGCTTGGTGGTTCAAGTCTTAACTCCATAGCACTTTCTTATCTTTGAATTTAAATCATGAGAGTAAGCAACATTATAGCATCCAAGGGCTAAACATGTTTACTTATGCAATAGAATTATCAACATATATTGAACTTGACCCCTCCTCCATCCGTAAATTCAGAAAAGTGAATATATATGCTGGTGTAATAAATATACATATTTAGTTTTACTACGAGAAGCAGTCGTTTAAAATGATCGGAGCAGATCCAGTGAATTCGTCAGCTAGTCAGAAGCATGAAGAGGCCAGTCAGACTGATAAGGCTACTTCAGCCAGAAAAGTGAACAAGAAAGAGAAGAGACTAAAAAAGAATCGAGAGAAACAGCGAATCTATGAGAAAAACCTCTTGCTGAACTATACATACTATCTTGATGAAGGCTTCCACAAAAGCAAAGTAATACTTGGATTTGACCCGCTGACATTTCAAGCGAAAATAATCTTCCAATGCAGTGGACAAAATCAGTTGGAGTCAGAAAACAGTCAATGGACTTCACTTCGCCAATACCTCATTGATCTCAAAGATAGAGTAGATGAATTCCCTGCAAATCAGCTTGGACTTCTTGAACTCTTCTACATACCTATTGGAGGAGAGAGACTAATACTTAAACATCCCGAGCTCTTCACGCTTTTCATCTTGATGGATTTTTTCAACATTGTCATGCAATACAACAATTTGCTTACCGATTGTGTGAAGGAATACTATGACCAATATTGTGCAAGATGCAGAGAAAAAAGCGTACTTAAACTGGATATCAACGACTTCTTCACTCCAACTCGAACATCATTTGTAAATATAATCTACTCTAGGCTTTTTTATGAATTACCAGTACTATGTAGCGATCTAATTTTCCATGTGATGAAATAAAATACTAAAAACCCTATAAACAATGTTTTACTTCACTTAAAGGAATTATTCATTAGGAAATTGGAAATTGAGACTTGGTAAACTACAAACTAATGTGAAAGGCTTTGAAATCAAGTATAATCTCTTGAGTCTATAAAATACTGAAATTCAATATTGAGAGACAGACCCTCATCTTAGCTGCACTGTACAAACTAGGACATGAATGTATGTTAACTTAAAGGCAGCACGTCATTTCTTCTATCACTAGACTACATATAATTCTACGGATTATTTTGAGGTTTTTAAAATTCAGCAAACCAACGTAAACGACGTCAAGAAACGACGTCAACTAGGAAAACAGAGGTCAATACACTTTCACCGCGATATGATCTATTACAATGGTTATCCTATACTTCATGGAAGTGTACCGTGATATTTTTCCTGAACACCGAGTACGAATCGAGAATTATATGCTTAAATATGGTAATATGGGTGAGAAAGTATCTAATAAACATGGAATACACTACCAAATATGTGAATGGTCCAACTCTAATACGACATCAGGCACTGATACATGCATTTGTCATTCATACGATCAAGAGAAAAGAAATATTCTTAAACTAATAAAACAGTACATACTCCTGCAGTCTCGCATACATACGACAAAGTAATAATTCAAAGCACCGGGTAGTATAAATAGTCCAAACAAAATTAGAGCCAACTGGTGGCCAGCACTATTAGAATGAAAAAGTTTAAGGAAATGCTCATCAGTAATTCATCAAGGAACATACAATTCTCATAACATACAACCAAAACAATATTGGAATTGAAACATCAACAGTTTGCACTAGAGTGAAGGAGACATAAGCTACAATGATATGCAGAGGACATTGAATTGCTATTTAAATTGTACAATAAACATTAAAAAAGAAGTGAGAGGACTTACTATACATTTGTATGGTCCTGATGCAGAAATAGTGCAGCTGAATAAACCTAGGTTAAGTTAACTTGAAAATTGTTCAATATGCTATAGAATTCATAAAATATCAACCCATATATTAGATGTCCTGTAAATTGTATGAAAATTTATTTATATATAACAAAAAAAAGCATTACTCAATAAATTATTTCTATTAGAAAGGAACACAATCTTTTTATTTTAAGAACTAATCTAACACTGCTCAAGTAAACAAATACCTCAAACAACAAACCAAAAAAACCTAAACATTCCTAGCATATCTGATACTCTCAAATATCAAACACTTAACTCTACCATTCAAAAATATCTAACGATGGACAAAAAAAAACCGCATGAGTTCATTCAACTCAAGTGTACATCTGTTCATCAAATTACCAGCAGACAAACACCTCCTGAAAGTAATGATCATCTTTTAACATCCTACAATGACTCGCGACCATCCTTATCAATAACACTTCATAACATATGCTACTTGTCTATACAAGATGCGATGAGATCGATCTAAAAATAGCCTACCATAAACTCATATGCTACCACACATCGTTATCTATACCGAACTATCTTACATAAACATTAACCTAAGTGATCTATAGTAGCAGTGCGCCAACCCAAAACATACCCTTTATGTTGAAAACTAATTAGATATTCTTCAAACCTATAAAATACCAACCAAGCATCCATCAGAAAAAAATTCTGATAAGAAAAAACTCAACAAGAATATATTTTACTTATGTGAAAATAATACTTGAATATGTCAATGAGCATACCTGACAATCCCTATGATGATAAATCTAGCATATTTAAAATGTAGGAAATACGTATTTTACAATGCTCAAATATTGAAAATGTATATGAATATAGCTGAAGTGACTTTACGCTTAATACAAGCACACAAAGTATGAGGTTTGTAAATTCTCATGCAATCATATAGGCACTAAAAGCGATAATATGCATCCGAAAAGTATCAGCTAAATGGCATCATCCATGCATGCAAGCATTCCTAAGGAGATAACAAATTAAAAATTCTCATACTCAAAACATCATCAAGTTCCTAATGCAGATATGGCCCAAGAGATCCGGAAATGTTGAAAAATTATACATACTGTGAAGAATGTGAGACAAGCATAAAATAATAGTTTTACTTTATATGATACTGACACTCATGAAACTACCTAAACTAAATAATACAGACCCGCAATAACAACACGTAATTCAAAGTAGATATAAAAATTCATTTAATCTAGTGCATGCATATAATGCCCTCATATAGGACTAAAAATAATTTTTCATGCATTATGGACATAACCAAAGAATAATAACATAATACCAAAAAACTCCTAATGTCAATGACCTACCGCAATCTCTTTTTTCTATATTCTCGTCTTCCTTTCAGTGCGTACCAAAAATTTATCAATGAAAATGCGTAAATATTCCCACTCATTAGGACCACCGCGATGATTTCTACATCCATCATACATAAACTCAATAAAAAAGTAACATTCCAGAAGCCATAAATCGGAAAATCTTTCCTAGACAACATCCATAAATAATCTGAAATTGGGAACAGATACCCAAAATATACATGTCAACAAAGTGATCTAAAAAATAACGCATCTTTACCATGCGCTTATCAAAAGGGACAAATCATATGATGTACGAACAAAATTATCACCATCTCATGCACTACAAGATCATTAATTTGAAAAAATAACCCGTCTTGGAAGAAATTATTAGAATTTTTGAACAAAACCAATGAGCATCCTATAGTAAAGGAAAAAAAATGAATGCAGTGCCATACTTCTACATAATAGTAAAATCAGAGAATGAAGTATAGAAACTGCTTTAAGAAATAAGTGATGATGATGAAGACAAACAAAATGCTGCTACAAGCAAACTAAAATTTAATACTATACTAAATATCAAGAACGCATTATCTCTTTCACTGCATCCATAGATTTGAGCAATCAACATAGTAGTCTAACCGAACAAAATACATTGTAGACGATTCTTAAAGTACTATGGACATGAAACCAATAAAACCAATAATATATAATAGCAATGAGTCACAAAACAAAGAAACGACGTATCCAAGCAAAACGAAACTGAAAACGATCAATGTAAATAATAATCAGCAAACTAGAACAGGCGCATCTGTGAATGGACGTTTATGAAAACACGTCTCAATGCCGCACATCACGTTAACTGCTTCCAACGGCCAACACAACAAGAAAAACCGCCTCCATCAAGCAAAACCATATTGCAATGCAATGTACGCCATGCCACTTCTCTTCCACGCTGTAGATTCCGATGCCCCAAAACTCCCACCGACAGGGAAGTCTATGTGTACGAAACACTACCTTAACAAGCAAAATCACTTGCACATGTGACGCATCCCCCGAGGTCAATTTCCATGCTTAACAGAACTCGCGCCGAGCAAATCTACACCGCAATCATGATCCTCTGACAAGCGACGCAAATCATTCCGGATTGGCTGCAAGGCCGTCCATACTTAAAGACAGGCACCCTTTGATGAGCAACGCGGAAACTTAACCAAACGCTCACGAGACAAATTTCTACGGCTCACACTATCCGCCTTGGTGTAAACGTACACCTCAAATTACTTCCTCCAACAAGCGACCCGCATCACATCTACAATACCGTCCATCTTTACCCAGGAATACAAAAGAGAAGCAAAAAAGTATCTTAAGCAAGCGCCCACTAAGTAAATTCTCATGCCTTAGAGCACCCAACAAAAGGCAAGCCCGTCACCCATCCATAATGCAAAGCCAGCCATCTATAGCAGCGCCCTCCATCCCACACAACTACTCGCATCATAAAAACTTCCGGCATGGCTAGCATGATCAAGCGAATCGGCCATTTCCACACGCGGCCGTCTATCCTTAGCCAAAGACACCAATCGCTGCAACGCGTTCCTTATCCAAGCGCCCATGAAGTAAATTCCCACGGCTTAGAATACGCGCTGACGGGCAAGCCCATCACCCATCACCCGTCAATAACATATTCACCCGTCTATAGCAGCGCCCTTCGTCACCACGCAGCCACTCGCATCATAAAAAAGTCCAGCACGCCTAACGTGATCAAGTTAATCGCTCGCCCCAAACGCCTTTAATAAGTGACACACGCTAAAGGATCTCAAGCCCTACAACCAGCGAACAACCGCCCAGAGCGCCATCTATCCACAGAGCTTCCCTAATTGATCAGCAACTCTAATACTTCAAGCTAACAATCCTATACATGAATCTACCATACATTAAAACGACCATGGATAAAAAACTATCAACCACTAGGAGCGTTTAAGACCCGAGAAACACTTCCACCAAAGATGAATAACGAAACCATGCAAAGACTAGAAGCAATGAATATATGAAAAATCCTTCCACTATAGAGAAATAACAACCATGAATAGTATAATTATCTATCGCTAAAAGCGTCGAAGGCTAACTCCCATTAATTTCAAACTTGTATATTAACCCAATATAAATGCCCGCTGAGAAATCTAGAGTTCTAATCTATTGATTGAAAATAGGGGACTATCCTAGACTATAATCAATATGCCTAGTTTCACCATTTACCATTAGAGGCTACTTAGGCTAAGAAAGCGCACCCGTAATCTAAAGACATATGTCTATTCTAGAACACACCCATCAATACTAGTTCTACTAATCACTAGAGGCTACTAAAACCCGGAACGCTTACCTACTCAACCAAGACACTGATCTCTTACTTACCTTAAACCCGCACCTTCTCATCCCTGGTATCCGCCTATACCTACACTAATCTGAAACATACACCTACATACCCTAGACACATATCCTCACCACAACCATCCATGACATCCATACCTACCGCGGACCAGCACCTTAGTATCCCAGGAACTCACTTATGCTACTCTAAATAGGAACGAAATGAAACGGAACATACGGACGTCCAAAACACACATCCTCCCCGGCAACCACCCAAGAAACCCGCATCTATTACGGACTCGCACCTTACTATCCCTGGCAACCACTTATGCCACTCTAAATGGGAACGAAATGAAACGGAACATACGGATATCCAAGACACACACCCTCGACAATATTTGAAATTTGTATGAAAAAAGTGAGCCAGAATCGGTATTCTACCCCTACTAATGTGCCAACTCATCCGCCAGTTGAGCTTCTTGAGAGTGAGAATGGCGAGTTTAAATGCCTATTCCTCCCACCTAATGATACTAGTCTACTGCAGCCTCCGGATCAGGGCGTGGTTCAGTGCACCAAACGAATTGTTACTGGCTGAACAGAACAACGAAGAAATAATTTTGCATTCACATACAAAAATATGGTGAAAAGTGCTTCACTTAAGCGAGCTTGGAATAGAATAAACGGTACATCAACAAAGGAACAACTGGAAGCTGAAAACCAAGGTAAACACCAACAACAGCAAACAACAGCTGCCGTTGATGAACAGGAACACGGTCTATCTACGGTAGAACTTGTTGACAATGCCAAGGAAATGACGGGCTGTTCAGAATGCGATGTGGATGATGTGGAGGAGTGGCTTCAATGTAATAAAGATGACCAAGGATTTCCTATTATGATAGATGCTGAAATTTCAGAGAGTGTGTAGCAACCACGGAAGTCACCGCAGTTGCAGACATTAAGTAATTAGCAGAGAGGTGTGTAGCCCGGGTGGCATACTGAGGCCGGCTAGCGCTCAGGCGTGTCACCCTCTGCTCGTGCTGAGCCACCTTACATAAAAACTAGCACAAAGGAAAAAGGATGGGAAAGGGGGAGGTCATTTTGAGAAATGAAAATAAAGTTTCTAATGTGACATGGCCGTTTTATTTACAACAATCCAAAAATTATATTAAAAAATCATTCACAAATTTTATAAAAAAAGAAAAAAAAAAACTAATTACAATCAAATCCGCCCCTTCAAAATCGGATTTGAGCCAATAAAGATTAAACCAAGGTTAACTAAATATACAAAACTATGTAAAATCAAGTAATTTGAAACAGTGCAAAAAGTAAAGAAAATAAATCTATACTCACTTACTTTCCTGCAAAACTCCGAGCGCTCGGGGAAAGGCCAAGAAAGAAGCGGGGGCTCTTGAAACAAAAGGAGAAATCTCTGGAATGTACGAAAAAACTTCAAGAGGGATGGTAAAACGGCCACCTTTTGTAATTTCCACACTGGCTTATTTGAACTGTTTGACTTTTCACTCTTATCCTCTGGCACTATATTTTTGTTTCTTTTCACTTTAGAATAGAATTTGTTTAAATTCACAGTTTTTTCTTTCTTTCCTTTTTTTCACTTCTTCTTAATTCTTTTGGTTATCTTTAAATTTCAGTTAATTCATAACACACTTTGAATTAGTTTGTGTCTTCGTTAAAATTACACTCTGTCACTTAAACGTTCGCACTTTCTGTACTACCATCCAAATTAAAAACTATTTACCCCCAAAATTCACCCAACTCCAACACTGGAAATCTCAACCCCAAATTAAAATCTCCAAAACGCAAGTCAAGATACACTTTTGATTCACAATAACTCTTCTTCACCCCTACAAAGAACTTCTTCCACTTTCTAACTCGCAACGGACTCGCAAAACGGAAAAATTCACACCCAAAGCTCTCACACTTCTTTCCGACGTCAAATACTGACTTTTTCGAATTCACCATTCTGCACCGCGAAACACAAATTGCTTTCCATTTACCAGTCGAATACTAACTGCCCCAATCCTCACAACTTAATTTCACTTTCACCTTTCTCCAATCCGATCCCGCAATCCAATTCCTCTCCAATTACCGCTGTCGCATTTGGGTAACGTAATCGAAGTTCATTACACGTCGATTCCGCTGCCCACACATCTTTTGGTCCATATCGACAAACTCAATAGAATCCATTGTTTTACATATGGCAATTTGAACACTCCAAGAAGCGCTTGGTTGAATTCAAAGTGTCACATATACACATTTCGGAAGCTATTGGTTTTGCCGATACCCCAAAAAGAGTGCTCCCGTGCGCCCGGGGGAACTTGAACTCAGGGTTCCAGCAGACCCTCGATCGAGAACTCACGACGCAGCTAATGGTGCCATGGATTGTCGATCTCCCATTCATCTCATAAGCAACTTGAACGTTGCATTTGAGCATGGGATTGAATTTTGTTAGTAGCGAAACGTGAATTAATTTTTTTTAGTATAAAAAATAAAATTTGTTAGTGGGAATTAGTAAATAGAATTAGTTAGTATGAAGGAATGGAATTAGGTTTTGTTAGGGAAAAGGTAGTGAATGAAGTTTGTTAGTGGGAATTAATAAATGGAATGTTGTTATGGGAAAATTGAAATTATTAGTATATGTTATATGATTTTAGTTGGAAATAAGGGTAGGATAGTGATGATGAAGAAATAAAAATTGAAGGGAAATCGGAAGAATGTTAATAAAATTAAATGAATACACAGAGAAAAAGGTAGGAGTGCCCAAAGGAAGGTGGAAATGTTACGGCGGCAATTAGAAGTCCCAAATGGGAGAGAGTCTGTAATAAACATAAGCAGTCGAGCAGCCCCGTGGTGATCAGGAGTGGCTGCTCCTGAAGAGGTAAGGTGGTCACCCCGTCGAAACTGCTTAGTTTGTTGTTTTACTAGTGTAAAGTAAACTGCATCCGTCAAGTTTCCATCCTTTAGGCAGAGATGAGTGGTTCACTTCAGCCACTTTAACATCTTTAGGTTTGACATTCCCCTTGTAATGCAACGACCTTCTTCGGTGAAAGTAACGGTTGCTTTTTGTGTAATGTTTGCGTTTGTCTCAAGCCTCCGTGTCCGCTAACTTTAACGAGGCAAAACAATATTGAATTACTATAGAGTAGATTAATTGACACCTAATAGAACTATTCTAAAGACAGTAAAAATTGATCGGTGCGTCTTGTAGAGTAGAGTACGCGTGATAAGTATTTTGTAGTGTAGCTTCGTGGCTCGACAAGAACCCGCCTCATATGATCTCGCAAATGCTAGTCGTCAAGCACGCGTACGCGGTCGTTAAGCGAAGCTAGTTAGCTGAGCTCGGTGTTGTTTTAGCTCGCTGACACTTGTGCCAGACCATCGGCACCCGTGACCTACACGAACATTTCGAAATTCATTACAAGTCGGTACGCCGGAATTCGCAACAAGTGTCATGAACGATGATAAGATGACACCAACGACAACGATGAAACTGGGGAAGAAACCAAGTATGAAAATGTTCCCATGCACGGAGAAGCGTTTATTTGTTTTGAAAACGCCTTAAAGTGGATGGAGCGGCAACCGGAATGTGACACAGTACAACTTTAAGCTGTCAAGCGCCTGCGGGACCTCTCCGCTCGGAAACGTTTTACTACGTCAAGGCAACGTAATCTCCACTAAATGTTCAAAAAATAAAATCCTGTGACAACAGTATATTTTCAAGACAACTACATATTAAAGTATGTATGTAACACTTATCATTTAACATTTTATTTACTGTAGCATTCATAATATATTCTATACGTTGTTTGCAGTGTAGGTACACTAGAGTAATTAATTATAATGCAATATTACCGAAAGAATGCTCTTTTTCTTTAAAATATACCCTTTTTTATCCGAATTTTTGGTTATCCGAATGGGGTCCGGTCCCAATTGATTCGGATAATTGGAGTTCTACTGTATATATTTATATATATCTGTATATACAAGTTAATAGATATTTATGAACATACACATTTCTATATATATACATATATATATATATATATATATATATATATATATATATATAAATATACATATATGTATATATACTATATATATATATATATATATATATATATATATATATATATATATATATACACATATATATATATACATATACATACATATATATATATATATATATATATATATATATATATATATATATATATATATATATATATATATATATATATATATATATATATACATATATTGTTTGTATATAGCAAGTAAAGAGATTAATTTCTCCTTAGTATTCCTCACGCTAAATTTAAATCTAAATAATTTTGCCCCTACTCAAAATAACTTTATTCCTTACGGCACTGATGCACCAATTTATGAACATGTTTTACTGACACGAAAAAATTCTACTACGCGTGAAGGGGAATACTAGGCTTCCTGTAGTACCTATTCCTAGGTTTGATTTTATACAATGTTTTGTTTGATTCAAAAATAAGTTACTGTAAAGATATTCTAGTATTTCTTTGGATACAATGAGCTAAGATCTAGTTTGGTTCTATATAACTGTGGATTAATATTTTGTTTGCTTCAATCATTAATCAGCCTAATTATTCACTATTGTTTTTGTTTGAAATTAAGATGTTAATATTTCATTTGATTCTATACAATAATGGAATAGTGTCACGTTTGATTCTATGGTAAATTGCAGGATTATAAATTATTTCGTTTTACTATAATATTGAAAAACATACTGAACAAATTTTCCGTTCTTAAAATATATAATATAATAATAATACCGGAATTCAATTTTTCTTTTAATCGGCTTGACTTAATAGTACATTTTGATTTTCCTTTTTACATTCACACTCAATGCCGATTGTGGTTTTTTTTGGAAGTTAATGGTTTGCTTTTATTTGTTTCATTACCTCCCTAAAATTGTTTTTTATATCTTATTGTTGCATATTTTGTATTCTTTTTTGTTTACTTAATTTTTTTAAAATACTGTGATTACAAATGCCAAAAAAAGAATTAGACGTTTTGTTTAGTTAGTGGTTATTATTAGTGTGTCACTGTTTGATTAGTGCAGGTTTTAGTAAATTGTAAACAGTTAGCGTTAGTGAGGATTTAATGTGAACGATGTTCAAAATAGTTTAAATGTGCAAAGAAATTCGTTTGTTTATACCATTCATGGTTTATTAATACTCGATTCAATTAATTTTTTAATGCTATAACAAAACCTCTTTATGTAAGCTTTTGCTACCATTTTCTGAAATTATTGTGCAGATAGGTTAATAGGGAAGTTTCAATAGTAAATATTGTTAAAGCTTTGGCGGTTACTTATTGGGAACGAGAATATGTAAATCGGGAAGAATGTTTGAACCGCTCGTCACGAGAATAGCTTTTTATTGATGTAGCTTGGGGTCGTTGTTGTTGTATTCCCAAGACTTTAGTATAAGCTATCTTGGCTCGGCTTTAACGAAAGGAAAGCCCTGCTTTTTGTTAATAATTTCGCTGGATTTCTCTCGTTATTATAACAACATCTAGCATCCCATTACTGGCTCCAATGTTACATGCGTGGTCATCAATGTCGGGCTTCTAAATTAACCTATGATGGGCACCAAGGAAGGGCATCCATTCAGTTATCGTGTGTTGTTAAAAGTCCCCCATATTCTGTCGCATCTTTGTGCGTTTCATCGAAGGAAATGTCAGATTTTCACTTTTACTTGGTGTTATGGATACAGTTGGTTTCGTGGCAATCCTAGTTTCACGTTTCGAGTATATTCAAACGTGAATTAAAATCCTTCAAAATATTCAACTCTCCTCCAAACTTATCGTTGGTCAACCACAGAAAACTGTCTATTTGTAGTACGAGCACTTCACTTTCAACATTCTTAAGTGCATTATTTTTCGATTGAAACTTGACTTCCTCTTTTGACTATCTTCTTTTCGTCGCTAACAACTTCTCGTCGAACAGACTTTCAGTGTCGCTTTAGGACATTTTAGTTTTCTTCTGATACCTCGATGCAATTCCAGTTCCGTTTTATACCTCCCGAAAAAAAATTTACTATTTTGATTGCCCATGGCATACTAAATGTTCCAAGAACCTTAAATCATGTTCAACGCAACGCCTCCAGTATTCGTTTTCTGATCAACTTCACTTTCCCAAGATGTTTTTGCAACGAAAAGGCATGGCCTCGAAATCGAAAAAACACTTAAAAAGTTATCAGAAACTCGCCCTCTGCACAGCTCCGAAGGGACCAAGCCGTTGCCACAATGTGCTTCCTTCCATTTTGGGTGCCAAATTGTCAGTGAAGAGGTTGGCTGCAACCGCTGCGCATTCTTCTCGTTAGGGAACCGCCGTTCGTGGGAGCCCCACGCCAGTGACGCAGGGTTTGGAAATAATTAGACAAGCTGTATTAAAAAATCTGCTATAGAACTTACTTGTAACGTTAAAAAGGGCCCGCTTGTCGTGGGAAACTGCAGATGGTGTAGGTGGAGGCACAGTCATCCGCAATCCAGGATGATGTCCGGGAAACATCCAAACTCGAGGTGGCTGCTATTGACACTCACGTTTTTCCTTTTATTTTTTTTTTTGTTTGACTGATATCACACAGCTGAAGTTTTCACGTCGTGGAACTCACAATCCTGCGCGAACCGGACGTCATCCCTTCTTCTTTTTGACATCTGTCAAATCGCGGTTCAGTGGCAGCGAGTAGTTAAAAGGTCGGTTCCAAACCGTCGACGTGGACGACATGGATCAGCTGATCGGGGTCAGTGGCGGAGGTCTAAGTTATTACAACTAAAGGTGAATGAATTGGTCTGTTGGTACACCAGTCTAGTTGGAGTGAGAATTGGAAGATTAAGGAGGTTTTTATACGCTTTAGTTAGCATCCTGGATATGATATGGAAGTTTTGCTTTGATGATTAACTCAAAATGACCAACCACGTAAGTAATGTAACTTTATTCGGGTAAGTGCATTTAGCACAAGTTTTTTATATACATTGGAAAATCCCCATATATTCTCCACATCCCCATGCTTGGAGCTATTTATGTGTGGCAACCACGTCAAACGATGATCTATGGTAAAACTGAGATGTTTAATTTTTAGCACTCTTCAATTTTTCGCTGCTAACTTTTAAGTCAACTTCTACGTCTTCCTTATTCTTTTGTTTATAAACAATGTATCTTGTCTTTGTGGTATTCAATGCTAGCTTATTTTCGATAAGCCATTTACAATATTTTTCTAGATCCTCGTTGATGACGTTTTCCATGGCACTTTTATCATGTCCCGAATAAAATAGTACAGGATCACCAGCGTATAATGTGTGGTGACCTTTCAGTCTACATATATTCAAATCATTAGTATATAGCAAAAACAACGTTAGGCCAAGTATGGAGCCTTGGGGAACACCAGATTTTCATTGGTGCTAGTTCACTCAAAGCATTTTAACTGATGTTCTTCAGGATCTTCTTTCCAAATATTTATTTACGATAATTTTAAAAATATGTTGGTGGTAGATTCACCAAATTGTAGATGTTTGAAGATAAACTTAGCATCCTGCATAATGATTTGGCTCAAATTAGAAGATTTAGAATATTTCTATAGGATTTAGTTATTATTTTGTATATAATTTTAAGCTTTTGCTTGAAAAATTGACTCCAAATGACTACCGCGTAACGTAACTTTGTTAGTACGAGTGCATTTAGTATAAGTTTTTAATATGCATTAGAAAGTCTCAATTTGTCTATTATTGGTGCTAATTGTATCCGCAAATTATTTTTGTGACAACTAGATCCAACGATGATTATGATAAGACCAAAATATTTAGTTTTTCACACTTTTCGCAAGTTTTGCGGCTAATTTTTAAGGTCAACTTCTTTGTCTGCTGTATTCTTTTGTTAAAAACAATGTATTTTGACTTTATAGTGTTCAATGATAGCTTGATTTCAATAAGCAACGAACGATGTTTTTGTTGATCCTCGTTGACAGTGTTTTCCATTGTAGCCTTATCATGACCTGAGTAAAGAAGTACAGTATCATCAGCGTGTGGTAGCCTTTTAGTCTATGCATATAAAAGTTTGGCCTAGTATGAAGCCTTGGGCAACACCGCTCAAGACATTATAAACTGATGTTCTTTGGGATCTTCCTTCGAAAAAACATTCAAAAAGTTGTTTCACTTTACTTTGAATACCATACGATTCAAGTTTTTGAAGTAATAATTCAGGATCAACCGTATGAAAAGCCTTTTTAAGGTCCACAAAAATTGCAATAACAAGTGTTCCCGTGAAACAGACCCTAGCCTTGTTTGAAGACTGGCTTTTACAAAAAGACTCATCCTTGGAATGGAAAAAGAGATCGAAAATGTATTCGAAGTTGGCAACTCTGTGCATGAATGAGAGCTATTTCTCATTTCGAGGAAATTTTTTCAAGACAACTAAAGGGGTTGCCATGGGGAACCCATTGTCACCACTTTTGAGCGATCTTTTCATGGGACACATCGAAAACATCATCGAAGAAAAAGGTTTAGCGCCTAGAGTATGGTATCGTTACGTGGATGATATTTTTGCAATCAGTGATGTTCACCAAGCAGACATTTTACTGGAACAATTAAACAACATCCACAAAAATATCAAGTTTACAATGGAAAGGGAAAACAATGGAGAGCTACCGTTTCTTGATATGAAAATTATAAGAAATAGCGGTTACCTAGAGTTTGATGTATATCGAAAGACGATGCACACACAGAGGACAATACCCAGCAACTCCAATCATTCATACAACCAAAAAATGGCGGCATACAACACGATGATTAATAGAATGTTATCAATTCCGTTGACAACTGAACGACGCGTCCGAGAAGAGCAGTTCAGAATTGAAACAGCACAGAAGAATGGATATACAGCGCGGTTAATCAAAACCAGAATAAGCAAGTTAGATGCGCATCGAAGAAGAAACTCTTTTACGACATTCTTCAAAACACCGGTCCAAAATACGCGGAGAATGAAGCTGATTTATTCTACACATTCACGGAAGCTACAACAAATACTGAAGACAGCGGGTATCGAAACAGCACACTCGTCACGAATCTACAAATTGGAACAAAAACTAGGGACTACGAAGGACAGTAAACAAAAGGATGAACGTAGCGGCATATACAGGATAACATGCCCAGAGTGTGGAAAAATGTACGTGGGCCAAACAAAACGACTGGTGAAAATTCGATTCCACGAGCATATAAGGGAAGCGGAAGTAGCAGCGAAAAAAGGACGAAATGAGGCAAGATCAACGGTTGCAAGACACATTATGGAGAGCACGCATCAAATAGAATGGGACAACGTGGAGATCCTCGAAGAAATCAACGATTGGAGAAGGTTGGATGCAGCGGAAAGTTTGTGGATTTCAAGGATACCAGAAGATTTAAGGCTTAATACGGATCTAGGGAACGCATACAGTAGTTTGATCGGATCAATATGTTAAAGGCTTGAATGACTCATCTAGTTTATGACACCGTAAAGGATAATTAGAGTGGGTTAATGTTTTAATTACCTTTCCAAGTAGTAATTTTGATGGTTTTATTATTAGTTCATTAAAATACCTTTTGTAAATTAGTTTGTAATTAAGAAACGATGTATAAATACAAGAATTTTTGGATTATGTTTCAGTAACACGGCACTGAAGAAGGAAATAACTTGTTTCCGAAACACGTGTCTGCCCGGGTTTTAATAAATATTGTCGTTTTACGGAAAATATTAGGGTTCTTATTTATTCATACGATTCAAGTTTTTGAAGTAATAATTCAGGATCAACCGTATGAAAAGCCTTTTTAAGGTCCACGAAAATTGCAATAACATAACCCCTCCTATTAAGACTTTTATTGACATAACGTGAGACAGAATGTAACGCAACATACCCTTGTTCTTTTGAAAACAAAATTGCTGTGGATTTATGATAGAATTGTAATTATTGAAAACGACTGCACTGTAAAAATTCAATCATTTCTTTTTATACATTGGAAAATCTCCGTATCTTCTAAGCATTTACATTGGAAAATCTCCGTATCTTCTAAGCATTTCCATGATTGGTGCTATTTATGTGTGGGAACTAGGTCAAATGATGATCTATGGTAAGACCGAGATATTTAATTTCTAGCCTACGTATGATCAAATTATTAGTATATAGCAAAAATAAAGTTGGATCAAGTATGGAGCCTTAGAGAACACCAGATTTCATTGGCGCTAGATCATCCAAGACATTATTAACCGATGTTCTTTGGGATCTTCCTGCCAAATAACTTTTAAAAGGTGCTTTGGTTTTCCTTGAATACCATACGATTCAAGTTTTTGAAGTAATAGGTGAGTAGGGTAGAATGTCCGTTCTGGAGCACTTATTCTTTAGAACCTTCAAATGTTGTCGAGGGTGTGTGTCTCGGGTGTGTAGGTGCGTGTATTGTGGTGATATAGGTAGGTGCCTGAGATAAGAAGGTATGAGTCTGGAATAGGTGTGGATGTCATGGATGGTTGCGGCGAGGGTGTGTGTCTAGGGTATGCGGATATGTGTATCAGATTAGTGTAGATGTGAGCCCTAGTTATGTGGGTATGTGTATAAGATTGGTATAGGTGGGTGCCATTGGTTGTTAGGTAAGTAAGAGATCAGTGTCCTGGTTAAGTAGGCACGCGTTCCAGGTCCCGAGAAATACTTCCACCAAAGATGAATATTTGGTGGAAGTATTCCTGGTTAAGTGAGCACCCGTTCCAGGTACCGAGAAATCCTTCCACCAAAGATGAATATTTAGTGGAAGTCTTTCTCGGGTCTGTGACGCTTCTAGCGGCAGATAATTTTATATCCATGGCTGTTTTAATGTGCAGGAGATCCGTTTCTATCGTTGATAGCTTGAAGTATAAGGATGGCTAATCCATTAGGGAAGTTCTATGGATAGGCGGTACTCTGGGCGATAGGTTTATTGCTTATAGGGCTTGAGAATTTGTAGCGTATCTCACTACTGAGAGGCTTCCGGGTCGAGCGATTTACTTTATCACATTAGGAGTGCTGAACGTTTTTATGGTGCGATTGACTGCGTGGTGATGACGGGCGCTTGTATAAACGGATGACTGCGATATTGATGGGTGATGGACTTGTCTGTCAGCGCATATTCTAAGCCATGGGAATTTACTTCATGGGCGCTTGGATAAGGAACACGTTGCTCAGCGATTGGTGTCTTTGGCTAAAGATAGACGGCCGCGTGTAGAAATGGTCGATTTGCTTGATCATGCTAGCCGTGCCGGAAGTTTTTATGATGCGAGTAGTTGGGCGGTGATGGAGGGCACTGCTATAGACGGGCGACTTTGCATTATGGATGGGCGCCGGGCTTGCCTTTCGATGGGTGCTCTAAGGCATGAGAAGTTACTTAGTGGGTGCTTGCTTAAGGTACTTTTTGCTCCTCGTTTGATGCCTGTGGTTAAAGATGGACGGTATTGAAGATGTGATGCGCGTCGCTTGTTGGAGGAAGTAATTTGAGGTGTACGTTTCCACCGAGACGGATGTTATGAGCCGTAGAAATTTGTCTCGTGAGCGTTTGGCTAAGTTTCCGCGTTGCTCATCAAAGCGTGCCTGTCTTTAAGTATGGACGGCGTTGTCGGCGATTCGGAATGATTTGCGTCGCTTTTTGGAGGATCATGATTGGGGTGTAGATTTATTCGGCGGTGAATGCTGTCAGGCATGGAAATTGACCTCGGGGATGCGTGGCATGTGCAAGTGATTTTGCTTGTTATGAGTAGTGCTTCGTATGCATAGACTTCCCTGTCGGCGGGAGTTTTAGGGCATCGGAATCTACAGCGTGGAAGAGAGGTAGCATGGCGAACATTGCATTGCAATATGGTTTTGCTTGATGGAGGCGGTTTTTCGTTGTGTTGACCGTGGGGGGAGGGTGCCGTGGTGCGCGGCATTGAGACGTGTTTTCATAAATGTCCCCTCAAAGATGCGTCTGTTCTAGTTTGCTGATGATTATTTACATTGATCGTATTCAGTTTCTTTATGCTTGAATACGTCGTTTCTTTGTTTTGTGACTCATTGCTATTGTATATAATTGCTTTTATCTGTTTCATGTCAATAGTACTTTAAGAATCGTCTACAATGTATTTTGTTCGGTTAGACTACTATGTTGATTGCTCAAATCTATGGATGCAGTGAAAGAGGTCTTAATGTTTGTTGTAATGCGTTCTTGATATTTAGTATAGTATTAAATTTTAGTTTGCTTGTAGCAGCATTTTGTTTGTCTTCATCACCATCACTTATTTCTTAAAGCTGTTTCTATACTTCATTTTCTGATTTTACTATTATGTAGAAGTATGGCACTATATTCATTCATTTTTTACTTTACTATAGGGTGCTCACTGGTTTTGTTCAAAAATTCTAATAATTTCTTCCAAGACGGGTTATTTTTTTCAAATTAATGATCTTGTAGTGCATGAGATGGTGATAATTTTGTTCGTACATCATATGATTAATCCCTTTTGATAAGCGCATGGTAAAGATGCGTTATTTTTTTAGATCACTATGTTGACATGTATGTTTTGGGTATCTGTTCCCAATTTCAGATTATTTATGGATGTTGTCTAGGAAAGATTTTACGATTTATGGCTTCTGGGATGCTACTTTTTTATTGAGTTTATGTATGATGGATGTAGAAATCATCGTGGTGGTCCTAATGAGTGGGAATCTTTACGAATTTTCATTGAAAATTTTTTATTACTTACTTAAAAGAATAAATAATATAGAAAAAGTGGTAGGTGTCAGATCATTGACATTAGGGGTTTGTTAGTATTATGTTATTATTCTTTGGTTATGTCTATAATGCATGAAAAAATATTTTTATTCCTATATGGTTGCATTATATGTATGCACTAGGTTGAATGAATTTTTATATTTACTTTGAATTAGGTGTAGTTATTGTGGGTCTGTATTATTTAGTTTAGGTAGTTTTATGAGTGTCAGTATCATATAGAGTAAAACTATTATTTTATGCTTGTCTCATATTCTTCACAGTATATATGATTTTTTGAGATTTCTGGATCTCTTTAGCCATATCGGCATTAGGAACTTGATGATGTTTTGAGTATGAGAATTTTTAATTTGTTATCTCCTTAGAAAAATGATGCATGCTTGGATGGTGCCATTAAGTTGATACTTTTCGGATGCATATTATCGCTTTTAGTGCCTATATGATTGCATGAGAATTTACAAACCTCATACTTTGTGTGCTTGTATTAAGCGCAAAGCGACTTCTGCTATATTCATATACATTTTCAATATTTGTGCATTAAGTAAAATACGTATTTCCTACATTTTAAATATGCTAGATTTATCATCATAGGGATTTGCGGGTATGCTCATTGACATATTCAAGTATTATTTTCACATAAATAAAATATGTTCTTGTTGAGTTTTTTCTTATCAGAATTTTTTTCTGCTTAATGCTTGGTAAATTTTTTATAGGATTGAAGAAGATCTAATTAGTTTTCAACATATAGAGTATGTTTTGGGTTGGCGCACTGCTACTATAGATCACTTAGGCTAATGTATATGTAAGATAGTTCGGTATAGATAACGATGTGTGGTAGCATATGAGTTTACGGTATGCTATTTTTAGATCGATCTCATCGTATCATGTATAGACAAGTAGCATATATTATGGAGTGTTTTTGATAACGATGGTCGCGAGTCATTGTAGGATGTTAAGAGATGATCAGGAGGCGTTTGTCTGCTGATAATTTGATGAACATATGTACACTCGAGTTGAATGAACAAAGGCGGGTTTTTTTTCCATCGTTAGATATTTTTGAATGTTAGAGTTAAGTGTTTGATATTTGAGAGTTTCGGATATGCTAGGAATGTTTAGTTCATTTTGTTTTGTTGTTTGAAGTATTTGTTTACTTGAGCAGTATTAGATTAGTTGTTAAAATAAAAAGACTGTGTTTCCTTCTAACAGAAACAATTTATTGAGTAATGCGATCTTTTGTGATATGTAAATAAATTTTGATACAATTTACAGCACATCTGATAAATGGCTTGATATATTTATGAATTCTATAGCATATTGAACAATTTTCAAGTTAACTTAACCTAGCTTTATTCAGCTGCACTATTTCTGCATTAGGACCATACAAATGTATAATAAGTCCCCTCACATCTTTTCTAATGTTTATTGTACAATGTATATATCAATTTCATTGTAGCTTATGTCTCCTTCACTCTTGTGCAAAGTGTTGATGTTCCAATTCCAATATTGTTTCGGTTATATTTTATGAGAATAGTATGTTCCTTGATAAATTACTGGTGAGGATTTCCCGATACAAAGTGAATATCAATTATAAACTTTTTCATTCTAATAGCACCGACCACTAGTTAGTTCTGGTTTTGTTTGGACTGTTTATACTACCCGGTGCTATAAATTATTACTTTGTCGTATGTACGCGAGACTGCAGGAGTATGTACTGTTTTATTAGTGTAAAAATATTACTTGTCTCTTGATCATATGAATGACAAATGCATGTATCAGTGCCTTATGTCGTATTAGGGTTGGGGCATTCACATATGTGGTAGTGTTTTCCATGTTTATTAGATACTTTCTCACCCATATTACCATATTCAAGCATATAATTCTCGATACGTCTTTGGTTATCAGAAAAAATATCACGGTACTCTTCCATGAAGTATAGGATGACCATTGTAATAGATATTATCGCGGTGAAAGTGTATTGATCGCTGTCTTATTCATTTTCTCGACGTCGTTTCCCAGAATTATGTTTTTTTTGAATGGATGTACTTAGGACCACTATTTTGCTGAATTTTAAAAACCTCAAAATAATCCGTAGAATAATATGTAATATTATACTTGGTTGCCACGCCTTTCACAATAGTATGTTGTTTTTACCAAGTCTTAATATCCAATTTTCTAATGAATAGTTCCTTTTAGTGAAATAAAACATTGTTTATAGCGTTTGTAGTATTTTATTTCATCACATGGAAAATTAGATCATTACAAAGTACTGGTATTTCATAAAAAAGTCTAGAGTAGTTTATGTTTACAAATGATGTTTGAGTTGGAGTGAAGAAGTCGTTGATATCCAGTTTAAGTACACTTTTTTCTCGGCATCTTGCACAATATTGGTCATAGTATTCCTTCACACAATCGGTAAGCAAATTGTTGTATTGCATGACAATGTTGAAAAAATCCACCAAGATGAAAAGCGTGAAGAGCTCGGGATGTTTAAATATTGGTCTCTCGCCTCCAATAGGTATGTAGAGGAGTTCAAGAAGACCAAGCTGATTTGCAGGGAATCCATCTACTCTATCCTTGAGATCAATGAGGTATTAGCGACGTGAAGTCCATTGACTATTTTCTAACTCCAACTGATTTTGTCCACTGCATCGGAAGATTATTTTCGCTTGAAATGTCAGTGGGTCAAATCCAAGTATTACTTTGCTTTTGTGGAAGCCTTCATCAAGATAGTATGTATAGTTCAGCAAGAGGTTCTTCTCATAGATTCGCTGTTTCTCTCGATTCTTTTTTAGTTTCTTTTCTTTCTTGTTCACATTTCTGGCTGAAGTAGCCTTATCAGTCTGGCTGGCCTTTTCATGCTTCTGACTAACTGACGAAGTTACCGGATCTGCTCCGATCATTTTAAATGACTGCTTCTTGTAGTAAAACTAAAGATGTATATTTATTACACCAGCATATATATTCACTTCTCTGAATTTATGGATGGGAGGGGGGGGTCAAGTTCAATATGTGTCGATAATTCTATTGCATAAGTAAACATGTTTAGCCCTTGGATGCTGTAATGTTGCTTACCCTCATGGTTTAAATTGAAAGATAAGAATGTGCTATGGAGTTAAGACTTGAACCACCAAGCTAACAGGAGCAGGAGTCAGTAACAGGAAATGACACTTTGCTATGTATTTTCGTTAGAGTTTTTTTTTGGAGTACTGCTAGGCTACAGTAGATTGCTTATAGGCTACTTATCTGTCTGTTTATCTGTAAAACTGTCTGTTTAGCTGCCGCTTTTGCTGATGCGCTGGCTATCTTAAGTGTAATACTTTCTGTTAAGCTGTCTATTTAGCTGATGCCCTGGCAGTTTGATGCTGTCTGCTGAGCTAACGGTTCAGGTGATGAACCCGTCTGTTTAGCTGGTAAGGGTCTATGTAGCTATCTTTTTAGCTGATGCCCTGTCTGCTTAGTTTATATGACGCGTCATAACGCATGATGACTGGTCATTGATGCCTGCGTGGCATGAGGCTGGGTAGAAGGTTATCCTGCACCTTTGCGAGGTATTCCACCACCTAACGCCCGCCAATCAACTCGGGTAGTAGGTGTGAAAGAGAAAACTGCCTTGAGTTCACTAAACAATTGGGTTAAAAGGTGCAAAAGAGAAAACATATTAGTGTGAAGTTGATCATTGTTCAGCTACAGAAGAGACCACTCATGACCCTAGCTGACGGCTCAACAAATTGTTTATTGTGGATAACCTTCTTTGCATGATAAGAAGACCAGTCGATCATATGATACTAATACATCGACACTTGATAGCTATGATAATGTTCATATCTAGAGACATTTGTCCGTGATGTTTCATCATTTCACGGGTTGTGAGTAATGATGCAGCCTAAGACATCGAAACCATTCAAAACTCTTCTGAAAATGGATCAGTGACAGATTTTTAGTCAGTTGGAGGTACCAAAATTTTACTCAATTTTTCAATGAAGAATTGTTCCGATCATAACATACTGATCTTCCTGTATATCCCGGATAATCCAAGAGGGTTGGTCATACATGAGAACACCAAGATAATTCAATATACTTAATAAGTTCTACTATAAGCTCTTAATACATCGACTAAGCATGAAGTAGAGTTCTATCCAACAAGATTATGCTTTATAAAATGATTCGAGGGGCCGATCAAAGGGATCATACGATTTTCGAGCATTTTGAATGAGTGCATAACTGTAGCAGCATAATTTCAATGCAATGGAACATCATAGTAGGCAGTAAGAGTCTCAAGTATAATTGACTTCAAAAATAATGACGGCCCGCCAGTCCTATGAAAACATGAAAAGACTGGGAAAATGAAATTGAATTGCTGTAGAAAGGGGATTCTATAGATTAGATAGACAGGGATCAAGAGAAAAAACTGATGCACATAAAAAGAATGGTGTATTGACTCAATCTTATGAAGAATATATCAGCATGAAATAAGATTAATTAATTCTCGAACAACTAACAACGGCTTCCTCCTCATCAAAATTTGTTTACCAGAACAGCGACCTAGACGTGAATATTTTTGTCTGACCCATGTATGCCATCGAATAACTTAGAAGAGGGTCCACATGTAGTCTTGGTAATGAGTAGGCTTAAAGTAAATTGTAACAAGCACATAACATTTAAAGTAAGGTGTAAAAAACTGACTGTAACTCTATGAAAAGTAATAAGAATTTTCTTATAAATAGATACTTATCAAGCAACAAATAAATTTAGAGAATGAAAGATAGCAGGTTGGATCAGTCGCTCAACTTATCAACTAATGACTAATGACTAATGACAATACAATTATCGACACATATTGAACTTGACCCCCCCTCCCATCCATAAATTCAGAGAAGTGAATATATATGCTGGTGTAATATATATACATCTTTAGTTTTACTACTAGAAGCAGTCATTTAAAATGATCGGAGCAGATCCAGTAACTTCGTCAGCTAGTCAGAAGCATGAAAAGGCCAGCCAGACTGATAAGGCTACTTCAGCCAGAAAAGTGAACAAGAAAGAGGAGAAACTAAAAAAGAATCGAGAGAAACAGCGAATCTATGAGAAGAACCTCTTGCTGAACTATACATACTATCTTGATGAAGGCTTCCACAAAAGCAAAGTAATACTTGGATTTGTCCCACTGACATTTCAAGCGAAAATAATCTTCCGATGCAGTGGACAAAATCAGTTGGAGTTAGAAAATAGTCAATGGACTTCACGTCGCTAATACCTCATTGATCTCAAGGATAGAGTAGGTGAGTTCCCTGCAAATCAGCTTGGACTTCTTGAACTCCTCTACATACCTATTGGAGGCGAGAGACCAATATTTAAACATCCCGAGCTCTTCACGCTTTTCATCTTGGTGGATTTTTTCAACATTGTCATGCAATACAACAATTTGCTTACCGATTGTGTGAAGGAATACTATGACCAATATTGTGCAAGATGCCGAGAAAAAAGTGTACTTAAACTGGATATCAACGACTTCTTCACTCCAACTCAAACATCATTTGTAAACATAAACTACTCTAGACTTTTTTATGAAATACCAGTACTTTGTAATGATCTAATTTTCCATGTGATGAAATAAAATACTACAAACGCTATAAACAATGTTTTATTTCACTAAAAGGAACTATTCATTAGAAAATTGGATATTAAGACTTGGTAAAAACAACATACTGTTGTGAAAGGCGTGGCAGCCAAGTATAATCTCTTTAGTCTATAAAATACTGAAGTTTAATATTGAGAAAGAGGCCCTCATCTTAGCTGCACTGTATAAACTAGAACATGAATGTTTGTTAACTTAAACGCAGCAATTCGTTTTTTTTATCACTAGACTACATATTATTCTACGGATTATTTTGAGGTTTTTAAAATTCAGCAAAATAGTGGTCCTAAGTACATCCATTCAAAAAAAAAACATAATTCTGGGGAACAACGTCAAGAAAACGAATAAGACAGCGGTCAATACACTTTCAACGCGAAAATATCTATTACAATGGTCATCCTATACTTCATGGAAGAGTACCGTGATATTTTTTCTGATCACCGAATACGTCTCGAGAATTATATGCTTAAATATGGTAATATGGGTGAGAAAGTATCTAATAAACATGGAAAACACTACCACATATGTGAATGCTCCAACCCTAATACGACATCAGGCACTGATACATGCATTTGTCATTCATATGATCAAGAGACAAGTAATATTTTTACACTAATAAAACAGTACATACTCCTGCAGTCTCGCGTACATACGACAAAGTAATAATTTATAGCACCGAGTAGTATAAACAGTCCAAACAAAACCAGAACTAACTAGTGGTCGGTGCTATTAGAATGAAAAAGTTTATAATTGATATTCACTTTGTATCGGGAAATCCTCACCAGTAATTTATCAAGGAACATACTATTCTCATGAAATATAACCGAAACAATATTGGAATTGGAACATCAACACTTTGCACTAGAGTGAAGGAGACATAAGCTACAATGATATGCTGAGGGTATTGAATTGATATATAAATTGTACAATAAACATTAGAAAAGATGTGAGGGGATTTATTATACATTTGTATGGTCCTAATGCAGAAATAGTGCAACTGAATAAAGCTAGGTTAAGTTAACTTGAAAATTGTTCAATATGCTATAGAATTCATAAATATATAAAGCCATTTATCAGATGTGCTGTAAATTGTATCAAAATTTATTTATATATCACAAAAGATCGCATTACTCAATAAATTGTTTCTGTTAGAAGGAAACACAGTCATTTTATTTTAACAACTAATCTAATACTGCTCAAGTAAACAAATACTTCAAACAACAAAACAAAATGAACTAAACATTCCTAGCATATCCGAAACTCTCAAATATCAAACACTTAACCCTACCATTCAAAAATATCTAACGATGGAAAAAAACCCGCGTGAGTTCATTCAACTCAAGTGTACATATGTTCATCAAATTATCAGCAGACAAACGCCTCCTGATCATCTCTTAACATCCTACAATGACTCGCGACCATCCTTATCAAAAACACTCCATAATATATGCTACTTGTCTATACATGATACGATGAGATCGATCTAAAAATAGCATACCGTAAACTCATATGATACCACACATCGTTATCTATACCGAACTATCTTACATATACATTAGCCTAAGTGATCTATAGTAACAGTGTGCCAACCCAAAACATACTCTATTTGTTGAAAACTAATTAGATCCTCTTCAAACCTATAAAAAATTAACCAAGCATTCAGCAGAAAAAAATTCTGATAAGAAAAAACTCAACAAGAACATATTTTATTTATGTGAAAATAATACTTGAATATGTCAATGAGCATACCCGCAAATCCCTATGATGATAAATCTAGTATATTTAAAATGTAGTAAATTCGTATTTTACTTAATGCACAAATATTGAAAATGTATATGAATATAGCAGAAGTCGCTTTACACTTAATACAAGCACACAAAGTATGAGGTTTGTAAATTCTCATGCAATCATATAGGCACTAAAAGCGATAATATGCATCCGAAAAGTATCAACTTAATGGCACCATCCAAGCATGCATCATTTTTCTAAGGAGATAACAAATTAAAAATTCTCATACTCAAAACATCATCAAGTTCCTAATACCGATATGGCTAAAGAGATCCGGAAATGTCAAAAAATCATATATACTGTGAAGAATATGAGACAAGCATAAAATAATAGTTTTACTCTATATGATACTGACACTCATAAAACTACCTAAACTAAATAATACAGACCCACAATAACAACACCTAATTCAAAGTAAATATAAAAATTCATTCAATCTACTGCATACATATAATGCAACCATATAGGAATAAAAATATTTTTTCATGCATTATAGACATAACCAAAGAATAATAACATAATACTAACAAACCCCTAATGTCAATGATCTGACACCTACCACTTTTTCTATATTATTTATTCTTTCAGTAAGTAATAAAAAATTTTCAATGAAAATTCGTAAAGATTCCCACTCATTAGGACCACCACGATGATTTCTACATCCATCATACGTAAACTCCATAAAAAAGTAGCATCCCAGAAGCCATAAATCGTAAAATCTTTCCTAGACAACATCCATAAATAATCTGAAATTGGGAACAGATACCCAAAACATACATGTCAACATAGTGATCTAAAAAAATAACGCATCTTTACCATGCGCTTATCAAAAGGGATTAATCATATGATGTACGAACAAAATTATCACCACCGCATGCACTACAAGATCATTAATTTGAAAAAATAACCCGTCTTGGAAGAAATTATTAGAATTTTTGAACAAAACCAATGAGCATCCTATAGTAAAGTAAAAAATGAATGAATATAGTGCCATACTTCTACATAATAGTAAAATCAGAAAATGAAGTATAGAAACAGCTTTAAGAAATAAGTGATGGTGATGAAGACAAAAAAATGCTGCTACAAGCAAACTAAAATTTAATACTATACTAAATATCAAGAACGCATTACAACAAACATTAAGACCTCTTTCACTGCATCCATAGATTTGAGCAATCAACACAGTAGTCTAACCGAACAAAATACATTGAAGACGATTCTTAAAGTACTATTGACATGAAACAGATAAAAGCAATTATATACAATAGCAATGAGTCACAAAACAAAGAAACGACGTATTCAAGCATAAAGAAACTGAATACGATCAATGTAAATAATCATCAGCAAACTAGAACAGACGCATCTTTGAGGGGACATTTATGAAAACACGTCTCAATGCCGCGCACCACGGTGCCCTCCCCCCACGGTCAACACAACGAAAAACCGCCTCCATCAAGCAAAACCATATTGCAATGCAATGTTCGCCATGCTACCTCTCTTCCACGCTGTAGATTCCGATGCCCTAAAACTCCCGCCGACAGGGAAGTCTATGCGTACGAAGCACTACTCATAACAAGCAAAATCACTTGCACATGCCACGCATCCCCGAGGTCAATTTCCATGCCTGACAGCATTCACCGCCGAATAAATCTACACCCCAATCATGATCCTCCAAAAAGCGACGCAAATCATTCCGAATCGCCGACAACGCCGTCCATACTTAAAGACAGGCACGCTTTGATGAGCAACGCGGAAACTTAGCCAAACGCTCACGAGACAAATTTCTACGGCTCATAACATCCGTCTCGGTGGAAACGTACACCTCAAATTACTTCCTCCAACAAGCGACGCGCATCACATCTACAATACCGTCCATCTTTAACCACAGGCATCAAACGAGGAGCAAAAAGTACCATTAGCAAGCACCCACTAAGTAACTTCTCATGCCTTAGAGCACCCATCGAAAGGCAAGCCCGTCGCCCATCCATAATGGAAAGTCACCCATCTATAGCAGTGCCCTCCATCACCGCCCAACTACTCGCATCATAAAAACTTCCGGCACGGCTAACATGATCAAGCAAATCGACCATTTCCACACGTGGCCATCTATCTTTGGCCAAAGACACCAATCGCTGAGCAACGTGTTCCTTACCCAAGCGCCCATGAAGTAAATTCCCATGGCTTAAAATACGCGCTGATAGACAAGTCTATCACCCATCAATATCGCAGTCATCCGTTTATACAAGCGCCCGTCATCACCATGCAGCCAATCGCACCATAAAAACGTTCAGCACTCCTAATGTGATAAAGTAAATCGCTCGACCCGGAAGCCTCTCAGTAGTGAGATACGCTAGAAATTCTCAAGCCCTATAAGCAATAAACGTATCGCCCAGAGTACCGCCTATCCATAGAACTTCCCTAATGGATTAGTGATCCTAATACTTCAAGCTATCAACCCTAGAAATGGATCTCCTACACATTAAAACAGCCATGGATATAAAATTATCTGCCGCTAGAAGCGTTAGAGACCCGAGAAATACCTTCACCAAAGATGAATAACAAAATCAAGCAAAGACTAGAAGCAACAAATATATGGGAAATCCTTCCAGATGTATAAAAAACATGGTATACTATATCATCTACTGCTAAAAGCGTCAAAGGCTATTAATTTTAAACACATATATTAACCCTATATAAACACGCTGAGAAATCTAGGTATTTAATCTACACGTATTAATTGAGATACTTAGGACTATCCTAGACTATAGTCAATATGCCTGGTTTTACTATTCACCATGAGAGTTTAAAGACATATGTCTATTCTAGAACACAACCATCAAGACTACTTCTACTAACAGATAGAGGCTACTAAGACCTGGAACGCGTGCCTACTTAACCAGGACACTGATCTCTTACTTACCTAACAACCTCTGGCACCCACCTATACCAATCTTATACACATACCCACATAACTAGGGCTCACATCTACACTAATCTGATACACATATCCGCATACCCTAGACACACACCCTCGCCGCAACCATCCATGACATCCGCACCTATTCCAGACTCATACCTTCTTATCTCAGGCACCTACCTATACCACCACAATACACGCACCTACACACCCGAGACACACACCCTCGACAACATTTGAAGTTTCTATGGAATAAGTGCTCCAGAACGTACATTCTACCCTACTCACCTATTAATTCAAAAACTTGAATCGTATGGTATTCAAGGAAAACCAAAGCACCTTTTAAAAAATTATTTGGCAGGAAGATCCCAAAGAACATCGGTTAATAATGTCTTGGGTGATCCAGCGCCAATGAAATCTGGTGTTCTCTAAGGCTCCATACTTGATCCAACCTTATTCTTGCTATATACTAATAATTTGATCATACGTAGGCTAGAAATTAAATATCTCGGTCTTACCATAGATCATCATTTGACCTAGTTCCCACACATAAATAGAACCAATCATGGAAATGCTTAGAAGATACGGAGATTTTCCAATGTATAAAAAGAAATGATTGAATTTTTACAGTGCAGTCGTTTTCAATAATTACAATTCTATCATAAATCCACAGCAATTTTGTTTTCAAAAGAACAAGGGTATGTTGCGTTACATTCTGTCTCACGTTATGTCAATAAAAGTCTTAATAGGAGGGATTATGTTATTGCAATTTTCGTGGACCTTAAAAAGGCTTTTCATACGGTTGATCCTGAATTATTACTTCAAAAACTTGAATCGTATGGTATTCAAAGTAAAGTGAAACAACTTTTTGAATGTTTTTTCGAAGGAAGATCCCAAAGAACATCAGTTTATAACGTCTTGAGCGGTGTTGCCCAAGGCTTCATACTAGGCCAAACTTGTATATGCATAGACTAAAAGGCTACCACACGCTGATGATACTGTACTTCTTAATTCAGGTCATGATAAGGCTGCAATGGAAAACACTGTCAACGAGGATCAACAAAAACATCGTTCGTTGCTTATTGAAATCAAGCTATCATTGAACACTTTAAAGTCAAAATACATTGTTTTTAACAAAAAAAAAAAATACGGCGGACAAAGTAGTTGACCTTAAAAATTAGCCGCAAAACTTGCAAAAAGTGTCAAAAACTAAATATTTTGGTCTTAAAAATAGCCTACCATAAACTCATATGCTACCACACATCGTTATCTATACCGAACTATCTTACATAAACATTAGCCTAAGTGCTCTATAGTAACAGTGTGCCAACCCAAAACATACCCTATTTGTTGAAAACTAATTAGATCCTCTTCAAACCTATAAAAAATTAACCAAGCATCCAGCAGAAAAAATTATTTAATAAAAATATAAATATTTTATTTATGTGCAAATAATACTTGAATATGTCAATGAGCATACCCGCAAATCCCTATGATGATAAATCTAGTAAATTTAAAATGTAGTAAATACGTATTTTACTTAATGCACAAATATTGAAAATGTATATGAATATAGCAGAAGTCGCTTTACGCTTAATACAAGCACACAAAGTATGAGGTTTGTATATTCTCATGCAATCATATAGGCACTAAAAGCGATAATATGCATCCGAAAAGTATCATCTTAATGGCACCATCCAAGCATGCATCATTTTTCTAAGGAGATAACAAATTAAAAATTCTCATACTCAAAACATCATCAAGTTCCTAATGCCGATATGGCTAAAGAGATCCAGAAATCTCAAAAAATCATATATACTGTGAAGAATATGAGACAAGCATAAAATAATAGTTTTACTCTATATGATACTGACACTCATAAAACTACCTAAACTAAATAATACAGACCCACAATAACAACACCTAATTCAAAGTAAATATAAAAATTCATTCAATCTAGTGCATACATATAATGCAACCATATAGGAATAAAAATATTTTTTCATGCATTATGGACATAACCAAAGAATAATAACATAATACTAACAAACCCCTAATGTCAATGATCTACCACCACTATTTCTATATTATTTATTCTTTCAGTAAGTAATAAAAAATTTTCAATGAAAATTCGTAAAGATTCCCACTCATTAGGACCACCACGATGATTTCTACATCCATCACACATAAACTCCATAAAAAGTAGCATCCCAGAAGCCATAAATCGTAAAATCTTTCCTAGACAACATCCATAAATAATCTGAAATTGGGAACAGATACCCAAAACATACATGTCAACATAGTGATCTAAAAAATAACGCATCTTTACCATGCGCTTATCAAAAGGGATTAATCATATGATGTACGAACAACATTATCACCATCTCATGCACTACAAGATCATTAATTTGAAAAAATAACTCGTTGGAAGAAATTATTAGAATTTTTGAACAAAACCAATGAGCATCCTATAGTAAAGTAAAAAATGAATGAATATAGTGCCATACTTCTACATAATAGTAAAATCAGAGAATGAAGTATAGAAACTGCTTTAAGAAATAAGTGATGGTGATGAAGACAAACAAAATGCTGCTACAAGCAAACTAAAATTTAATGCTATACTAAATATCAAGAACGCATTATCTCTTTCACTGCATCCCTAGATTTGAGCAATCAACATAGTAGTCTAACCGAACAAAATACATTGAAGACGATTCTTAAAGTACTATTGACATGAAACCGATAAAAGCAATTATATACAATAGCAATGAGTCACAAAACAAAGAAACGACGTATTCAAGCATAAAGAAACTGAGTACGATCAATGTAAATAATCATCAGCAAACTAGAACAGACGCATCTTTGAGGGGACATTTATGAAAACACGTCTCAATGCCACGCACCACGGTGCCCTCCCCCCACGGTCAACACAACGAAAAACCGCCTCCATCAAGGAAAACCATATTGCAATGCAATGTACGCCATGCTAATTCTCTTCCACGCTGTAGATTCCCATGCCCTAAAACTCCCGCCGACAGGGAAGTCTATGCGTACGAAGCACTACTCATAACAAGCAAAATCACTTGCACATGCCACGCATCCCCGAGGTCAATTTCCATGCCTGACAGCATTCACCGCCAAACAAATCTACACCCCAATCATGATCCTCCAAAAAGCGACGCAAATCATTCCGAATCGCCGACAACGCCGTCCATACTTAAAGACAGGCACGCTTTGATGAGCAACGCGGAAACTTAGCCAAACGCTCACGAGACAAATTTCTACGGCTCATAACATCCGTCTCGGTGGAAACGTACACCTCAAATTACTTCCTCCAACAAGCGACGTGAATCACATCTACAATACCGTCCATCTTTAACCACAGGCATCAAACGAGGAGCAAAAAGTACCTTAAGCAAGCAACCACTAAGTAACTTCTCATGCCTTAGAGCACCCATCGAAAGGCAAGCCCGTCGCTCATCCATAATGCACCGCCCAACTACTCGCATCATAAAAACTTCCGGCACGGCTAGCATGATCAAGCAAATCGACCATTTCCACACGTGGCCGTCTATCTTTAGCCAAAGACACCAATCGCTGGGCAACGTGTTCCTTATCCAAGCGCCCATGAAGTAAATTCCCACGGCTTAAAATACGCGCTGATAGACAAGTCCATCACCCATCAATATCGCAGTCATCCGTTTATACAAGCGCCCGTCATCATCACGCAGCCAATCGCTCAGCCCGGAAGCCTCTCAGTAGTGAGATACGCTAGAAATTCTCAAGCCCTATAAGCAATAAACCTATCGCCCAGAGTACCGCCTATCCATAGAACTTCCCTAATGGATTAGTGATCCTAATACTTCAAGCCATCAACCCTAGAAATGGATCTCCTACACATTAAAACAGCCATGGATATAAAATTATCTGCCGCTAGAAGCGTTACAGACCCGAGAAATACTTCCGCCAAAGATGAATAACAAAATCAAGCAAAGACTAGAAGCAACGAATATATGGGAAATCCTTCCAGATGAATAAAAAACATGGTATACTATATCATCTACCGCTAAAAGCGTCAAAGGCTATTAATTTTAAACACATATATTAACCCTATATAAACACGCTGAGAAATCTAGGTATTTAATCTACACGTATTAATTGAAATACTTAGGACTATCCTAGACTAAGTCAATATGCCTAGTTTCACTATTCACCATGAGAAGCTACTAAGGCTAAGGATGTGCACCTACTGTTTAAAGACATATGTCTATTCTAGAACACAACCATCAAGACTACTTCTACTAACCAATAGAAGCTACTAAGACCTGGAACGCGTGCCTACTTAACCAGGACACTGATCTCTTACTTACCTAACAACCTCTGGCACCCACCTATACCAATCTTATACACATACCCACATAACTAAGGCTCACATCTACACTAATCTGATACACATATCCGCATACCCTTGACACACACCCTCGCCGCAACCATCTGTGCCGACGCAGTGCAAAGTTGCATCGCGCTTAGCATCAATTGCTATTCTGACCACCAGGCAGCAGCGTAGTAGTTAAGTAAGCAACGACTTCGTTTTCTCTCTCTTGTCTTCTGGACTTCTATAGACGCAGACGCATATCGCCATCGCTCATGTAGATAAGTGAAATAAAGAGATTGATTTAAACATTCGTAATCGAGCGTTCATTATTAGCATCTCGCATACACCATAGTGGTGACCCCGTTTTTGTTCACGTTTTTGTTACACGAGTCATGTGCTCGATATCTTTTTGCTATTGCCGCAGGTCGTAGCTTCACGAGTCAGCGCAAGCACGCCGCATGCAATCCCGACATGCCCGACTACGCACCCGTCATACGCATGCCCGAACAGACGCCGCGTTCGCATGTGTACGTCACACCGCCTCGATCGCATGTTCGATTGCGCCGCCAACACGCCGAACAGTATCGCATACCCGACCCCGCACAGTGTCGCATGCCCAAACCCGCACAGTGTCGAATGCCCGACCCCGCACAGTGACGCATGCCCGACCCCGCACAGTGTTGCATGCCCGACCTCGCACCAGACCGCATACGGAGCGCCTGAAGCCGGCTTTTCAAGAACTTGAACAGAATACGCATTAACCCACCAACACACCGAGCATCACCGAAAGCCTTTTGCTCACCGAAAGTTCCTGTGGCATCCGGTGCGCCTAGTGTAACTCCCGCCGAAGCGAATCATGCGAGCCCATCGGCGCTACAACATTCTGCACCCAGCGCATACTTCCCGCCAGGTAAACAGCAGCTCAAACCGGTGAACCCGCCACCCGCAGGGACAAGGATTTACCCGCCAAGTAAGAAGCGGAGACGTTACGATGGTCGAACGATCAGTGTCATATGACTGACACTTGGGAGGGAGTACTGTGCCGACGCAGTGCAAAGTTGCATCGCGCTTAGCATCAATTGCTATCCTGACCACCAGGCAGCAGTGTAGCAGTTAAGTAAGCAACGACTTCGTTTTCTCTCTCTTCTCTTCTGGACTTCGAAAGACGCAGACGCATATCGCCATCGCTCATGTAGATAAGTGAAATAAAGAGATTGATTTAAACATTTGTAATCGAGCGTTCATTATTAGCATCTCGCATACACAATACATACATGACATCCACACCTATTTCGGACTCATACCTTCTTATCTCAGGCACCTACCTATACCACCACAATACACGCACCTTCACACCCGAGACATACACACTCGACAACATTTGAAGTTTCTATGGAAAAAGTGCTCCAGAACGTACATTCTACCCCTACTTAGGTGATGATCAATCGCATGGAAAGGTGCATCAAAATTGCAATAACATAATCGCCTCTCTCAAGATTTTCCTTTATATGACGTGAGGAAGAAAATAACGCATCAAATCGAAAGTCTCCTTGTTCTTTTGAAAACCAAACTGTTTCGGATTTACGATAGAATTGTCCATTAAGAAAGATTATAAACGATTGTTTACAAGTTTTTCAATTATTTTAATACATACTGTCAAGAGTGCAATTGGGTTGTTGTTGTAATTATTTTTGTCGGCTTTGTCTGGAAATGTTCCATTCCTAATATGCGCATTTATAAACTGTCTCAACAGTTCAATTGTCTTCTCATTGACTAGAATAATTTAATGTGAAGTGATCTTGTCAATACCTGATAATGCATTCTTTTTCAAACCTTGGATTATATTTAATACAATTGTTCGTTTGATAAATATGGAAGATGGACTTAGATAGGCCATTTGTGATTTGTGCATTAGATTTAGAATGCGGTATAGCTTTAATTAAAACACCATTCACAACCCTTCTAATGGAGAAAAAGGCGTGTCAATACATCAAAGTGCATTTCTAGGAACAATATTTTCTTTGTGTATTTTGTATAAACCATAACAACGAGCTGAATCTGAATTCGTTAGATTGTTTTATACCTGTTTTTGCGTTAAAAGATTGTAAATTTAAATACTTGTGAACTCTATTTTGAACTTGACTTTTTAAGCCATCCAAGGGATTTTTAAGGAGCTGTCTATCGTATTTAGTATCATTAATTGTTTCTTCAATGTCATGACTATATTTACATCTATCAACAATGATTAGGACTATACCTATATCAGACTCAGCTACTATAATATTCGGATGACTTCTAATAAATTTATGAGTATTTGAATTAATTTTATTTACTGTCCGAGTAATTAAATTTACTTTACCCTTTTTGATTTTTGAATGTAATTGTTGTAAGTATGCAAGATCCTTTTTTCAATTAAATTTTGACCAACTGGTAATCTACTAATTGAGTTTTGGCAAGAATTAAGAAAGCTAATGGGATCTTTTTAGCAGAAGTATCGGAAAAATCAAACTTATTCCCTAAACTAATAATTTTCTTAAAATCTGTGGTATGTCTGTAGATGTTAAATTTCTTATTCAACCTTCACGATAGAAATTCTGTTAGAATTATTGTTATTGGAACATCGGAAGGATGGACGTCGAGAGGTTCGTCGAGGTGCTCACAGCAGGTGAGCCACTGCATGGAGCTTCGGAGGGGACGGAAGAACTGGCAGCTCAAGACGTGGTGAACTCTACTATGAGCATCATTACGACTGCTTGCTGCGCTTCTATGCCCCGTCGAAGACCCCGGCATGGCAAGCCCCCAGTGTACTGGTGTTCAACTGAAATCACTGAAAAGCGAAGTGAGTGTCACAAGCTTCGACGTGAGGCTCAACGGGCGCGGAACGGTGACGAGGCATGCAACTGGGTGGCAGCATATAAGTCGGCCAGGAAATGCCTTCGCAAGCTGATCAACAGTAGCAAGGCTCGCTGTTGGCAAGACCTAGTGGACAATGTGAACAAGGATCCGTGGGGCCTTGGCTACAAGCTGGTCATGCGGAAGCTTGGAGCCCTACGGAAGCCTTGTATACATGACGCGGAAAGATGGACGCGATAGTGCGGGGACTCTACCCCGCCCATCCCATCCTTGTTGACGCTGTCCACGGTGAAATAGCAGTCGACTGCCCACTCTTCACACAGCAGGAACTGGAGGAGGCAGTCCTCTCCCTGAAAGCGAGGAAGGCTCCAGGTCCAGATGGTGTTCCAGCTGAGGTGTTGCGGCTCGTCTATCACCATTGTCCTGACTTGCTGCTCAGCACATTCAACGCTTGCCTACGGGACGGGGTTTTCCCGGTACGATGGAAGGTGGCGAGGCTCGTGCTGATCAGCCAGGGGAAGGGAAATCCTGAATCGCCGTCTGCATACCGCCCGTTATGCATGCTAGACACGGCTGGGAAAGTCCTAGAGAAACTCATCAAGGGAAGACTCACTGACGCGATTCGTGCTGCTATGGACCTATCTCCCCGTCAGTACGGCTTTAGAGCAGGACGTTCTACCATTGATGCGATTGCAGAGGTGGTGAACGTGGTCCAAAGGGCAGAGGCATATAGTCGCACCAAGCGACGGATCGTCCTGTTGGTGACACTCGACGTCAGGAATGCACTCAACTCCGCTAGATGGGTGGATACGCTGGAAAACTCTTTTCAAGTTCCAGAATATCTAATGCGGCTTTTGAGGAACTACCTAAAGGACCGAAGCCTGCTCTACGATACGACACAGGGCCAACGAAGGATGGAAATTACATCGGGTGTTGTCCAGGGATCTATCCTTGGTCCATACCTGTGGAACGTGTATTACGATGGGCTACTGAGACTTCAGGTGCCAGATGAGTCGCGCTTGGTCAACTATGCGGATGATGTTGCGGCTCTTGTCGCTGGACGCACGGTTGAACAAGCGCAACTTAGGCTAGGTATGCTAATGCGCCGAGTGAGGGACTGGATGACTGCTCGCGGGCTCAGTTAGGCACTGAGAAAACCGAAGTGATCATCTTGATAAAAAAGAGCATCCCTAGAGTAAGGATGATCAGTATTGGCGACTTACGAATCGAATCGAAGCCAGCGGTGAAGTACCTGAGGCTACTGATCGACTCAAAGATGAGTTTCTCGGAGCAAATCAGCACAACGGCTGAGAAGGCTTCTTCGGGAATATCGCCTCTGAGTCAACTTATGACCAACGTAGGGGGACCCAGCCCATCAAGAAGACGCCTCTTGATGAGTGCTGTAGGGTCAGTGCTACTGTACGGAGCAGAGGTATGGGGCAACGCTCTCAGCAAGGAGGTATACCGAAAACGTTTGGCACAGGTATAGAGCAGAGGAGCACTGAGAATTGCATCTTCGTATCCACCAGTCTCTGACTTGGCGGTGAGAGTTATTGCAGGTGTGATACCTGTCACCCTCCTTGCTAGAGAGCGCCGCGCTATTTACCTGCGCCGAAACGAGGATGCGAGGGAGATAGTTGTCCGCGAGGAAAGACAGCGCTCGCTCAACGATTGGCAGCAGTCTTGGGTCAATTGCACGAAGGGAAGGTGGACTACGCGCCTCATCCCGGATGTGAGACCGTGGCTCAATCGAAGGCATGGTAAGAGTGACTTCTATCTGACCCAGCTTTTGAGCAGGCATGGGTGTTTTCAGTCTTACCTGCACAAAATCGGTAAGTCACGGTCCCCCGATTGTCGGTTTTGCCCAGGAAAGGACCACAATGCCTCACAAACATTTTTTGCGTGTACCAAGCGGGTCAGACTGCGAAGGGAACTCTACAACAAGACGGGAGAGCTCACCCCGGATAATATAGTTGCGGTGATGCTCCAATCGGTTGACAAATGGAGCCAGGTGGCACATTATGCTCGGACAGTCCTAAAATATAAAAGGGACTCACAGCAGCTGAGGGCACTGGGGCTGAGGAATCGCTCTCCTGGCATTTACTCTTCCCCTCTCCCCTCATGCTAGAAAAGGAACTCCCCAGCTTGAAGGCGCCCCACGGCGTAACAAAACGAGACCTGGCCCGAAATAATGTGTCAAACGGTTCCAGGCTGGGTTCTCAGGTTGACAGGGGAGGTGTTTAGTGGGTAATCCAGTCGCGCATGGGAGTCCCACACTCTGTGCATAAATAGCATTCACCTCCCTACCACAAAAAAAATTGTTATTGAAAGCTATTGTCAAACTATTAGTTTGATTATTACTACTAATCTATTCTGTCTATCGAAAATAAATAAAGTTAAGTTTCATTTTAAAAATGCTGTTTGAATCTTTTTTTAATTTGATTGCCTTGAAAAGAGTAACATTCTTCAAATTTCTTAAAAAATTGTTTGCCAACTAATTCTATTATATTCGACTGTGAAATCAAATGTGAATTTAAATAATTTATATGTAAATTGATATCTATTCATTCCAAATCTAATCGTTTTTTGCGATTCTTAAATGTAAAATATTTCAACGATCTATTACACTTTTTACTATGAAAAAACAATTTCGATATTTTATTAAAAAGACCTTCAATATGGCTATGATAAACATTACGGTGTTTGCAAATAGTAAAAAACCTGTGAATTGGCCAGCTCCTTCTTCCGTTTAACCCATTTGTACATTTCTTCCTTAGTGTCATGATTGAATACCTGGAGATGAGATTTAAAATAGTGCACATGTTTGTTCATTTTTCTGATGAGATGATGCGATTCAATCTGCAGGCATTAGTAAGTGGTTGCTCTAATATATTTTTATTTTGAACACCATATATCAATTCCTATGCTTACTGATCAGTAATATATGTAATACCTGCAAACTAATCATTTTTAACACAAAATTTTTAAATGATATTTTATTCTCAACGTATACTAACCGGGTATGATTGTTTCTCTGAATGTAACGCACATACAACCAAATTTCACTGGAAGATACATGAAGCATTTATCCCAGGAATTCATCAAGACTTTGATATGATTAATCGGTAAAGGTAAAATATTCACTAGAATCACTTCAAAATAAGTTTGTTATGAATTAAGTCTAGTTAATTGCTATTGAGAGTTAATTGAAACCCTAACTTTTCAATACAAATAGGCCATCCTGGAAATAAATACGATTACTCTCAATCGTAGCAATCCTGAAAAGCAATATTTATTTAAACATCACTTTTCACCGAACTTTCCGAAGAAGAAATCGGTCTTCGCTATCACTTTTGCCACATAACTCTTTTTGTTCTCACTAGTATTCACTTCCATCACTGCACAAAATAAAGTCATTTAGATCGATGTTTCCACGAGGTGATTGCGCACATTTCCAAGATCTCCTAACTATTTAATGCTAATAGGACACGACGGAAACAAATACAATCACACTAAATTCCTGAAACACAATAATTCGATAAGATATTTCACGCCACAACTTTGCGGAAAATTAATCGGTCAAGGTTAAATATTCACTAGATCCACTTCAAAACAAGCGTGATATGAAGTAAACCAGATGCTTGGTGTTATTAAGAGCTAATTTCATCCATTTCCATAATATCCTAACTATTCAATACAAATAGGCCATCCCCGAAATAAATACGATTACTCTCATGTTCATTCCTATAACACAATAATTTAAACAAATTATTCATCCCGGAATTTGTATCTTTGCGAAGCGGAAATCGATCCTCGCAATCACTTTTGCTCATAGATGTTAGAGAGAATGGATACGAAATGCATCGTGAGAATTGAAGTACTTTATGATGTGGCATGAAGTTGGCACGTTTTCAGCTTTTGATTCGAATTTCAAATAAATTTTAGGTGACGTCTTCCATCAATTTTCGCATCTCGAACTAAATCAATTTTCCGTGCGGGTATTCTAACTTGAACGATATAAAAGATTCAACATGACTTACCCTACGAAGGATACGTCCATGATATGCTTCTTATAGCTGTTTTTACAATCCCACACACATCACCATATTTTTCGTTTCCCGAAACAACAACACTCGCGATCCCTGGCAAACTTCTTAGTTTGATTAATTAAAACTTTTGCAACGTTTCTGCACTACATTCAACACGGTTTATCTTAAAAAAATTGTTTTGTGTACAATTTCAAATTCAACTTGATTAGATGCTTCCCGTCATCTGTTGAATTTTCACCAATCATATGTTTGGTTGATGATTGGTTGATATTTCGTTGACAATTCGGGGTTTAAAGCATAAGAGGAGTGGGATTTGCGTGAGAGCCACCATACAGCCCATAGATATAGATAGTACTGGATCCGCAACCGGTCACTAGAGCCGAAGCAATTAGCAACCTTCGCTAAAGTTGTGTGAAATATAGGTTTGAAGTGATATGTTTTTGTTTTTGAACTTAATTCACTCCGAAACACATTCACGTTTATAAAGTTTCTAACTTTGAAGATCGCACGTTCGCAATCAGCACTTTAGTTCTCATTTTTTTTAAACACAAATTTTCCATCGGCTTTGACACATGAGTTTTCTCGCCTCTACGAATTTCATCAGCTTTGACGTTCGAGTTTTCTGTGAGAGAACGTTTGTTGTATTGTACTCAAACTGTTAACGAATGATAACGAAGGCGCGACCGTGGGCACGTGAAACTAAATGTTGTCGGTGTGAACGGACGTCAGTGGGGGAATTGATTCTTCTGAAGAGAGGAAAGAAAAACCTGTCTGGAAACAAAGGGGAAGGAGAAGCAAAGGGAATCATATAGTTTTGAGAGCGCAAGTTTTTTATAACTTATTTATGAGTTAAATTTGCTTCCTACATGGACGAGTACACAGATTCTCGTTGCTCGTCCATTTATTTATATTGCTTTGAAAGTGCCATTCGAGTGTGTGGATGCTCTATCGGCGTGAAAGGCGGGAAGATTTCAATACGTATGAGAGAGGAAGGTATGTATGTTATGTAATAAAAGAGCTTCACTCACGTATGGATGAAAATGAGCTAATTTCGCGCCCATTACTTTATATGCCTCTGTAGTGCGCACAACATAAAATAAGCGTAGTATGTGTGAGGTATTTCGTTGCTTTGAGAGCAAGTTTCACAAAATATTATCGAAAAAACATCTTTCCAGATTAAATTATTTTGTTTTCACGAGAAATTGTATCTGGACACCGTTAGGAAATTTCGACCATTCGTTGATCTGGTCGAAATGTCAAACGTCAGAATGAATTTGAAAAGTAAAATCGAAAAGAAGTAAGTTAGTATTTTTTAATAATAGCTTGATAGAATGATTCCACTTTTTGCATTTTCAATTCTAATAACATCGCTTTATGCATGCTAGACACGGCTGGGAAAGTGCTAGAGAAACTCATCAAGGGAAGACTCACTGACGCGATTCGTGCTGCTATGGATCTATCTCCCCGTCAGTATGGCTTTAGAGCAGGACGTTCTACCATTGATGTGATTGCAGAGGTGGTGAACGTGGTGCAAAGGGCAGAGGCATATAGTCGCACCAAGCGACGGATCGTCTTGTTGGTGACACTCGACGTCAGGAACGCACTCAACTCCGCTAGATGGGTGGATACGCTGGAAAACTCTTTTCAAGTTCCAGAATATCTAATGCGGCTTTTGAGGAACTTCCTAAAGGACCGAAGCCTGCTCTACGATACGACACAGGGCCAACGAAGGATGGAAATTACATCGGGTGTTGCCCAGGGATCTATCCTTGGTCCATACCTGTGGAACGTGTCTTATGATGGGCTACTGAGTCTTCAGGTGCCAGATGAGTCGCGCTTGGTCAACTATGCGGATGATGTTGCGGCTCTTGTCGCTGGACGCACGGTTGAACAAGCGCAACTTAGGCTAGGTATGCTAATGCGCCGAGTGAGGGACTGGATGCCTGCCCGTGGGCTCAGTTAGGCACTGAGAAAACCGAAGTGGTCATCTTGACAAAAAAGAGAATCCCTAGAGTAAGGATGATCAGTATTGGCGACTTACGAATCGAATCGAAGCCAGGGGTGAAGTACCTGGGGCTACTGATCGACTCGAAGATGAGTTTCTCTGAGCAAATCAGCACAACGGCTGAGAAGGCTTCTTCGGGAATATCGCCTCTGAGTCAACTTATGACCAACGTAGGGGGACCCAGCCCATCAAGAAGACGCCTCTTGATGAGTGCTGTAGGGTCAGTGCTACTGTACGGAGCAGAGGTATGGGGCGACGCTCTTAGCAAGGAGGTATACCGAAAACGTTTGGCACAGGTACAGAGCAGAGGAGCACTGAGCATTGCATCTTCGTATCCAACAGTCTCTGACTTGGCGGTGAGAGTTATTGCAGGTGTGATACCTGTCGCCCTCCTTGCTAGAGAGCGCCGCGCTATTTACCTGCGCCGAAACGAGGATGCGAGGGAGATAGTTGTCCGCGAGGAAAGACAGCGCTCGCTCAACGATTGGCAGCAGTCTTGGGTCAATTACATGAAGGGAAGGTGGACTACGCGCCTCATCCCGGATGTGAGACCGTGGCTAAATCGAAGGCATGGTGAGAGTGACTTCTATCTGACCCAGCTTTTGAGCAGGCATGGATGTTTTCAGTCTTACCTGCATAAGATCGGTAAGTCACGGTCCCCCAATTGTCGGTTTTGCCCAGAAGAGGGCCACAATGCCTCTCAAACATTTTTTGCGTGTACCAAATGGGTCAGACTGCGAAGGGAACTCTACAACAAGACGGGAGAGCTCACCCCGGATAATATAGTTGCGGTGATGCTCGAATCGGTTGACAAATGGAGCCAGGTGGCACATTATGCTCGGGCAGTCCTAAAATATAAAAGGGTCTCACAGCAGCTGGGGGCACTGGGGCTGAGGAATCGCTCTTCTGGCATTTACTCTTCCCCTCTCCCCTCATGCTAGGAAAGGGACTCCCCAGCTTGAAGACGCCCCACGGCGTAACAAAACGAGACCTGGCCCGAAGTAATCTGTCAAACGGTTCCAGGCTGGGTTCTCGGGTTGACAGGGGAGGTGTTTAGTGGGTAATCCAGTCGCGCATGGGAGTCCCACACTCTGTGCATAAATAGCATTCACCTCCCTACCACAAAAAAAGAATTATTATTGAAAGCTATTGTCAAATTATTAGTTTGATTATTACCACTAATCTATTCTGTCTATCAAAAATAAGTAGGGGAAGGTAGTCAGGGTTGGGACGCTGTCAGGGTTGGGACACTCCTATATATCGAGCAAGACACTCCGCGCCAACTATGTCAAAGCGTGGTATTACTTCTGTTGGTAACGTTAAACTTTTCCGTGTATCGCTCGTGTCAAAGATTGCTTGGTTAAAGTACTGTGTTGTCGTTTTGTTTTGGATACCTCGAAAAGTTTTGCCTTGTGCGTCATAATTGCCTTAAAACTCCGAGGGAAAACATGTCGACGCAAAAGTAAGTATATATTTCTTATCTGTAGATGCCCCTAAATACGTTCCCAGAGGGTAAAGTTGAAATACCAAATTGTTTGTCTCAAGGTTAAAGTGGCATAAAATGGTGCTTGTAGTCAGGGTTGGGACATTTCTGTAGTCAGGGTTGGGACATATCATTTTTTTTAAAATCAGGTAAATAATTGTTTCGCAACTATTATGCAATCCGCAAAAAATGAGATTAACATATTTTTGTCATTGTAATAATTTTTATCAATACGATTCAATATATTTTGAAATAAAAAATTAAGAAAATAAAATTGTCTCCAAGAAACAAAAATAAACTTAGTAAAAAAATATCACTAAAAAAATACAATACTAAAATAAACATAAAACATAACATAAATAAAAATAACAATTTGAAATTAAAACTCGGTCATAATAAAAAATTGTTTGTTTTTAGAACTTCTCGCTTCAAAAGAAAAACAGACAGAGGCAACTTTGATCTAAAAGATGCCGTTCAGGTGGTTAAAGCAGTGAAGTTGGACAACAAAGCCGTGAGAGCTGCTGCAGTGCAATACAATGTGCCTAAATCTACTTTATGGCGATATGTAGACATTGTGTCGAAGAAACACGAAGAAATTTCTACTGTGTCTGACGAGCATGTGCTAGAAACGATTCAACATGTTGGTACATACGCTGCATGTGTCACGAATCAAGTGAGTATCAAAATATGTGTGAAAAATAAAAAAAAATTAGTTTAACATCAATTTATGAATTCGGTATTTTCTTTTTTTCAGGTGTTTACGGCCCAACAAGAGAAAGCGCTCGTCAACTACATCAAGCAATGCAGCGACTACTATTGTGGTCTTAATGTCACTGAGTTGAGACAGCTGGCATATCAATTTGCCATAAAAAGCCAAATAAAATATCCTGAAATCTGGAATGTCGACAAAATGGCAGGCCGTGATTGGTATTACGGGTTCATGAGGCGCCACAAGGAACTTACTCTGCGCACTCCCGAGCAAACGTCCCTGCATCATGTTAAATCGTTTTCGAAAGAAAACGTACAGTATTTTTTTATTAATCTCGACGCAGTACTGACAGAGCATCCATATCAGGCGGCAGACATCTGGAACATGGACGAAACAGGATTTTCGACAGTGCCAACCAAGATTGGAAAAGTGATTTCCGTGCGAGGCTCCAGAAGAGTGGGGCAAATCTCGTCTCAAGAACGAGGATCTATGGTGACGATGGCTCTAGCAGTGAATGCTGAAGGAAATTCAATACCACCGTTCTTCATATTCGCTACAAAGAATATGCAATCTTCATTCATGGAGAATTCATCACCTGGGGCAGTTGGGTTTGCCAACGGGTCTGGGTGGATGCAGCAAACAGAGTTTGTGGAGTACATCAAGTTTTTCATTGATAAGACAAAAGTCTCAAAGCAAACACCTAAATTGTTGCTGTTAGATAATCACACGTCGCATCTCTCCGTCGAGGCATTAGATATCGCTGCTGAAAATGGCGTCACTATGCTCACATTTCCCCCTCACTGCAGTCATCGCCTACAACCCTTAGACGTCTCAGTGTTTGGTCCCGTTAAAGCCTATTACAAATCCCAATGTAATGCATGGCAGAAGAATCACGCCGGCAAAGCCCTGGAAATTAGACACATTCCAGAACTAGTCCGATCTACCTTGGACTTGGCGCTTACTCCTCGGAATATAAAAGCCGGATTTCTTGCCACTGGTATTTGTCCGTACAACTCCGATATTTTCGCTGATTCTGACTTCGTTCAAGCTGTGTTTAGTGGGGAAAACGAGCGAGCTGTTCAGGAGAACGAAGAAACTGAAGGAGATTTACAGCGCCGTATAATAGTTTCGGATACTCTTGAGGTTGGTGCAGACAAGGAAGCAGCGAGTTCTTTTGGCCCGCACGCGAAAGTAGCGAGTTCTGAGCCTTTGACTTCTACGTCATGTGAGTCTGACCTTTCCAAAATTTTGTCATCGATTGGGCCTGTGCAAGCGGCCACGCCAGTAAAAACATCTAATCGTGGACGGCGCGCAATGAAAAGTGCCATTTTAACATCATCAGACAACCGTCAGCAATTGCGAGAAAAACAAGCAAAGCGTGATGCTTCTAAAACACCGGAAAAAGGCTCAGTATCTAACACTACAAAATCGAACCCAAAAACACCAGCAAAACGAGGTCGCCCACCAAAGAAAGCACGAAAACAACTTTCTTCAGACGAAAATGATGACGAAGACTTTTGCATCATTTGCTTGGAAACGATGCCACGGGTTTTGAATCGCAACAACTCCATTGCCTGCAGCGAGTGCAAAAGAGAAGTTCATCTGAAGTGCGCCAACCTTACTAAGAGTTACTTCATTTGCCAAAATTGTGAATCTGACTAATGTTTCCACGTCAAAAGTCTGTAATATTAAATAAATAAACAAAATTGATTTTATATTTCTTCATTACAAATTATTTTTGAACAAATTTCGCAGATTTTTACCAGTGTCCCAACCCTGACTACAAGTCCCAACCCTGACTACATTTTTCGTTTTTTTATTGTTTTGATAACTTTTTTTTATTGGTGCGCTTTGCGTTGTCCGATGGAAAACTTGATTTTTATCGAGTTTACTTTCATATGAGACAGAAATATCGATCAATTTGGAATTTAAACAAAAGATACAGAGGAAAGTCTAAAAGTGTCCCAACGCTGACTACCTTCCCTTAAAGTTTTATTTTAAAAATGCTGTTTGAATCTTTTTTTAATTTGATTGCCTTGAAAAGAGTAACATTCTTCAAATTTCTTAAAAAATTGTTTGCCAACTAATTCTATTATATTTGACTGTGAAATCAAACGTGAATTTAAATAATTTATATGTAAATTGACATCTATTCATTCCAAATCTAATCGTTTTTTGCGATTCTTAAATGTAAAATATTTCAACGATCTATTACACTTCTTACTATGAAAAAACAATTTCGATATTTTATTAAAAAGACCTTCAATATGGCTATGATAAACATTACGGTGTTTGCAAATAGTAAAAAACCTGTGAATTGGCCAGCTCCTTCTTCCGTTTAACCCATTTGTACATTTCTTCCTTAGTGTCATGATTGAATACCTGGAGATGAGATTTAAAATAGTGCACATGTTTGTTCATTTTTCTGATGAGATGATGCGATTCAATCTGCAGGCATTAGTAAGTGGTTGCTCTAATATATTTTTATTTTGAACACCATATATCAATTCCTATGCTTACTGATCAATAATATATGTAATACCTGCAAACTAATCATTTTTAACACAAACATTTTTAAATGATATTTTATTCTCAACGTACACTAACCGGGTATGATTGTTTTCTCTGAATGTAACGCACATACAACCAAATTTCACTGGAAGATACATGAAGCATTTATCTTAGGAATTCATCAAGACTTTGATATGATTAATCGGTAAAGGTAAAATATTCACTAAAATCACTTCAAAATAAGTTTGTTATGAATTCAATCTAGTTAATTGCTATTGAGAGTTAATTGAAACCCTAACTTTTCAATACAAATAGGCCATCCTGGAAATAAATACGATTACTCTCAATCGTAGCAATCCTGAAAAGCAATATTTATTTAAACATCACTTTTCACCGAACTTTCCGAAGAAGAAATCGGTCTTCGCTATCACTTTGCCACATAACTCTTCTTGTTCTCACTAGTATTCACTTCCATCACTGCACAAAACAAAGTCATTTAGATCGATGTTTCCACGAGGTGATTGTGCACATTTCCAAGATCTCCTAACTATTTAATGCTAATAGGACACGACGGAAACAAATACAATCACACTAAATTCCTGAAACACAATAATTCGATAAGACATTTCACGCCACAACTTTGCGGAAAATTAATCGGTCAAGGTTAAATATTCACTAGATCCACTTCAAAACAAGCGTGATATGAAGTAAACTAGATGCTTGGTGTTATTAAGAGCTAATTTCATCCATTTCCATAATATCCTAACTATTCAATACAAATAGGCCATCCCCGAAATAAATACGATTACTCTCATGTTCATTCCTATAACACAATAATTTAAACAAATTATTCATCCCGGAATTTGTAACTTTGCGAAGCGGAAATCGATCCTCGCAATCACTTTTGCTCATAGATGTCAGAGAGAATTGATACGAAATGCATCGTGAGAATTGAAGCACTTTATGATGTGGCATGAAGTTGGCACGTTTTCAGCTTTTGATTCGAATTTCAAATAAATTTTAGGTGACGTCTTCCATCAATTTTCGCATCTTGAACTAAATCAATTTTCTGTGCGGGTATTCTAACTTGAACGATATAAAAGATTCAACATGACTTACCCTACGAAGAATACGTCCATGACATGCTTCTTATAGCTGTTTTTACAATCCCACACACATCACCATATTTTTCGTTTCCCGAAACAACAACACTCGCGATCCCTGGCAAACTTCTAAGTTTGATTAATTAAAACTTTTGCAACGTTTCTGCACTACATTCAACACAGTTTATCTTAAAAAAATTGTTTTGTGTAAAATTTCAAATTCAACTTGATTAGATGCTTCCCGTCATCTGTTTCACTCACGTATGGATGAAAATGAGCTAATTTCGCGCCCATTACTTTATATGCCTCTGTAGTGCGCACAACATAAAATAAGCGTAGTATGTGTGAGGTATTTCGTTGCTTTGAGAGCAAGTTTCACAAAATATTATCGAAAAAACATCTTGCAAGATTAAATTATTTTGTTTTCACGAGAAATCGTATCTGGCAAATGTTAGGAAATTTCGTCCATTCGTTAATCTGATCGAAATGTCAAACGTCAGAATGAATTTGAAAAGTAAAATCGAAAAAAAGTAAGTTAGTATTTTTTAATAATAGCTTAATAGAATGATTCAACTTTCTGGATTTTCAATTCTAATAACATCGCGTTATGCATGCTAGACACGGCTGGGAAAGTGCTAGAGAAACTCATCAAGGGAAGACTCACTGACGCGATTCGTGCTGCTATGGACCTATCTCCCCGTCAGTATGGCTTTAGAGCAGGACGTTCTACCATTGATGCGATTGCAGAGGTGGTGAAGGTGGTCCAAAGGGCAGAGGCATATAGTCGCACCAAGCGACGGATCGTCCTGTTGGTGACACTCGACGTCAGGAACGCACTCAACTCCGCTAGATGGGTGGATACGCTGGAAAACTCTTTTCAAGTTCCAGAATATCTAATGCGGCTTTTGAGGAACTACCTAAAGGACCGAAGCCTGCTCTACGACACGCCACAGGGCCAACGAAGGATGGAAATTACATCGGGTGTTGTCCAGGGATCTATCCTTGGTCCATACCTGTGGAACGTGTCTTACGATGGGCTACTGAGACTTCAGGCGCCAGATGAGTTGCGCTTGGTCAACTATGCGGATGATGTTGCGGCTCTTGTCGCTAGACGCACGGTTGAACAAGCGCAACTTAGGCTAGGTATGCTCATGCGCCGAGTGAGAGACTGGATGACTGCTCGCGGGCTCAGTTAGGCACTAAGAAAACCGAAGTGGTCATCTTGACAAAAAAGAGAATCCCTAGAGTAAGGATGATCAGTATTGGCGACTTACGAATCGAATCGAAGCCAGGGGTGAAGTACCTGGGGCTACTGATCGACTCGAAGATGAGTTTCTCTGAGCAAATCAGCACAACGGCTGAGAAGGCTTCTTCGGGAATATCGCCTCTGAGTCAACTTATGACCAACGTAGGGGGACCCAGCCCATCAAGAAGACGCCTCTTGATGAGTGCTGTAGGGTCAGTGCTACTGTACGGAGCAGAGGTATGGGGCGACGCTCTTAGCAAGGAGGTATACCGAAAACGTTTGGCACAGGTACAGAGCAGAGGAGCACTGAGAATTGCATCTTCGTATCCAACAGTCTCTGACTCGGCGGTGAGAGTTATTGCAGGTGTGAAACCTGTCGCCCTCCTTGCTAGAGAGCGCCGCGCTATTTACCTGCGCCAAAACGAGGATGCGAGGGAGATAGTTGTCCACGAGGAAAGACAGCGCTCGCTCAACGATTGGCAGCAGTCTTGGGTCAATTGCACGAAGGGAAGGTGGACTGGGTGCCTCATCCCGAATGTGAGACCGTGGCTAAATCGAAGGCATGGTGAGAGTGACTTCTATCTGACCCAGCTTTTGAGCGGGCATGGGTGTTTTCAGTCTTACCTGCACAAAATCGGTAAGTCACGGTCCCCCAATTGTCGGTTTTGCCCAGAAGAGGGCCACAATGCCTCTCAAACATTTTTTGCGTGTACCAAATGGGTCAGACTGCGAAGGGAACTCTACAACAAGACGGGAGAGCTCACCCCGGATAATATAGTTGCGGTGATGCTCGAATCGGTTGACAAATGGAGCCAGGTGGCACATTATGCTCGGGCAGTCCTAAAATATAAAAGGGACTCACAGCAGCTGGGAGCACTGGGGCTGAGGAATCGCTCTTCTGGCATTTACTCTTCCCCTCTCCCCTCATGCTAGGAAAGGGACTCCCCAGCTTGAAGACGCCCCACGGCGTAACAAAATGAGACCTGGCCCGAAGTAATCTGTCAAACGGTTCCAGGCTGGGTTCTCAGGTTGACAGGGGAGGTGTTTAGTGGGTAATCCAGTCGCGCATGGGAGTCCCACACTCTGTGCATAAATAGCATTCACCTCCCTACCACAAAAAAAGAATTATTATTGAAAGCTATTGTCAAATTATTAGTTTGATTATTACCACTAATCTATTCTGTCTATCAAAAATAAGTAAAGTTTTGTTTTAAAAATGCTGTTTGAATCTTTTTTTAATTTGATTGCCTTGAAAAGAGTAACATTCTTTAAATTTCTTAAAAAATTGTTTGCCAACTAATTCTATTATATTTGACTGTGAAATCAAATGTGAATTTAAATAATTTATATGTAAATTGATATCTATTAATTCCAAATCTAATCGTTTTTTGCGATTCTTAAATGTAAAATATTTCAACGATCTATTACACTTTTTACTATGAAAAAACAATTTCGATATTTTATTAAAAAGACCTTCAATATGGCAATGATAAACATTACGGTGTTTGCAAATAGTAAAAAACCCGTGAATTGACCAGCTCCTTCTTCTGTTTAACCCATTTGTACATTTCTTCCTTAGTGTCATGATTGAATACCTGGAGATGAGATTTAAAATAGTGCACATGTTTGTTCATGTTTCTGATGAGATGATGCGATTCAATCTGCAGGCATTAGTAAGTGCTTGCTCTAATATAGTTTTTATTTTGAACACCATATATCAATTCCTATGCTTACTGATCAGTAATATATGTAATACCTGCAAACTAATCATTTTTAACACAAACATTTTTAAATGATATTTTATTCTCAACGTATACTAACCGGGTATGATTGTTTTCTCTGAATGTAACGCACATACAACCAAATTTCACTGGAAGATACATGAAGCATTTATCCTAGGAATTCATCAAGACTTTGATATGATTAATCGGTAAAGGTAAAATATTCACTAGAATCACTTCAGAATAAGTTTGTTATGAATTAAATCTAGTTAATTGCTATTGAGAGTTAATTGAAACCCTAACTATTCAATACAAATAGGCCATCCTGGAAATAAATACGATTACTCTCAATCGTAGCAATCCTGAAAAGCAATATTTATTTAAACATCACTTTTCACCGAATTTTCCGAAAAAGAAATCGGTCTTCGCTATCACTTTTGCCACATAACTCTTTTTGTTCTCACTAGTATTCACTTCCATCACTGCACAAAACAAAGTCATTTAGATTGATGTTTCCACGAGTTGATTGCGCACATTTCCAAGATCTCCTAACTATTTAATGCTAATAGGACACGACGGAAACAAATACAATCACACTAAATTCCTGAAACACAATAATTCGATAAGACTTTTCACGCCACAACTTTGCAGAAAATTAATCGGTCAAGGTTAAATATTCACTAGATCCACTTCAAAACAAGCGTGATATGAAGTAAACTAGATTTGCTGTTATTAAGAGCTAATTTCATCCATTTCCATAATATCCTAACTATTCAATACAAATAGGCCATCCCCGAAATAAATACGATTACTCTCATGTTCATTCCTATAACACAATAATTTAAACAAATTATTCATCCCGGAATTTGTAACTTTGCGAAGCGGAAATCGATCCTCGCAATCACTTTTGCTCATAGATGTTAGAGAGAATGGATACGAAATGCATCGTGAGAATTGAAGTACTTTATGATGTGGCATGAAGTTGGCACGTTTTCAGCTTTTGATTCGAATTTCAAATAAATTTTAGGTGACGTCTTCCATCAATTTTCGCATCTTGAACTAAATCAATTTTCCGTGCGGGTATTCTAACTTGAACGATATAAAAGATTCAACATGACTTACCCTACGAAGGATACGTCCATGATATGCTTCTTATAGCTGTTTTTACAATCCCACACACATCACCATATTTTTCGTTTCCCGAAACAACAACACTCGCGATCCCTGGCAAACTTCTTAGTTTGATTAATTAAAACTTTTGCAACGTTTCTGCACTACATTCAACACGGTTTATCTTAAAAAAATTGTTTTGTGTAAAATTTCAAATTCAACTTGATTAGATGCTTCCCGTCATCTGTTGAATTTTCACCAATCATATGTTTGGTTGATGATTGGTTGATATTTCGTTGACAATTCGGGGTTTAAAGTATAAGAGGAGTGGGATTTGCGTGAGAGCGACTATACAGCCCATAGATATACTCGTAGATAGCACTGGATCCGCAACCGGTCACTAGAGCCGAAGCAATTAGCAACCTTCGCTAAAGTTGTGTGAAATATAGGTTTGAAGTGATATGTTTTTGTTTTTGAACTTAATTCACTCCGAAACACATTCACGTTTATAAAGTTTCTAACTTTGAAGATCGCACGTTCGCAATCAGCACTTTAGTTCTCATTTTTTTTAAACACAAATTTTCCATCGGCTTTGACACATGAATTTTTTCGCCTCTACGAATTTCATCAGCTTTGACGTTCGAGTTTTCTGTGAGAGAACGTTTGTTGTATTGTACTCAAACTGTTAACGAATGATAACGAAGGTGCGACCGTGGGCACGTGAAACTAAATGTTGTCGGTGTGAACGGACGTCAGTGAGGGAATTGATTCTTCTGAAGAGAGGAAAGAAAAACCTGTCTGGAAACAAAGGGGAAGGAGAAGCAAAGGGAATCATATAGTTTCGAGAGCGCAAGTTTTTTATTACTTATTTATAAGTTAAATTTGCTTCCTACATGGACGAGTACACAGATTCTCGTTGCTCGCCCATTTATTTATATGGCTTTGAAAGTGCCATTCGAGTGTGTGGATGCTCTATCGGCGTGAAAGGCGTGAAGATTTCAATACGTATGAGAGAGGAAGGTATGTATGTTATGTAATAAAAGAGCTTCACTCACGTATGGATGAAAATGAGCTAATTTCGCGCCCATTACTTTATATGCCTCTGTAGTGCGCACAACATAAAATAAGCGTAGTATGTGTGAGGTATTTCGTTGCTTTGAGAGCAAGTTTCACAAAATATTATCGAAAAAACATCTTGCCAGATTAAATTATTTTGTTTTCACGAGAAATTGTATCTGGCAAATATTAGGAAATTTCGTCCATTCGTTAATCTGATCGAAATGTCAAACGTCAGAATGAATTTAAAAAGTAAAATCGAAAAGAAGTAAGTTAGTATTTTTTAATAATAGCTTAATAGAATGATTCAACTTTCTGGATTTTCAATTCTAATAACATCGCGTTATGCATGCTAGACACGGCTGGGAAAGTGCTAGAGAAACTCATCAAGGGAAGACTCACTGACGCGATTCGTGCTGCTATGGACCTATCTCCCCGTCAGTACGGCTTTAGAGCAGGACGTTCTACCATTGATGCGATTGCAGAGGTGGTGAACGTGGTCCAAAGGGCAGAGGCATATAGTCGCACCAAGCGACGGATCGTCCTGTTGGTGACACTCGACGTCAGGAACGCACTCAACTCCGCTAGATGGGTGGATACGCTGGAAAACTCTTTTCAAGTTCCAGAATATCTAATGCGGCTTTTGAGGAACTACCTACAGGACCGAAGCCTGCTCTACGATACGACACAGGGCCAACGAAGGATGGAAATTACATCGGGTGTTGTCCAGGGATCTATCCTTGGTCCATACCTGTGGAACGTGTCTTATGATGGGCTACTGAGACTTCAGGCGCCAGATGAGTCGCGCTTGGTCAACTATGCGGATGATGTTGCGGCTCTTGTCGCTGGACGCACGGTTGAACAAGCGCAACTTAGGCTAGGTATGCTAATGCGCCGAGTGAGAGACTGGATGACTGCTCGCGGGCTCAGTTAGGCACTAAGAAAACCGAAGTGGTCATCTTGACAAAAAAGAGAATCCCTAGAGTAAGGATGATCAGTATTGGCGACTTACGAATCGAATCGAAGCCAGGGGTGAAGTACCTGGGGCTACTGATCGACTCGAAGATGAGTTTCTCTGAGCAAATCAGCACAACGGCTGAGAAGGCTTCTTCGGGAATATCGCCTCTGAGTCGACTTATGACCAACGTAGGGGGACCCAGCCCATCAAGAAGACGCCTCTTGATGAGTGCTGTAGGGTCAGTGCTACTGTACGGAGCAGAGGTATGGGGCGACGCTCTTAGCAAGGAGGTATAGCGAAAACGTTTGGCACAGGTACAGAGCAGAGGAGCACTGAGAATTGCATCTTCGTATCCAACAGTCTCTGACTCGGCGGTGAGAGTTATTGCAGGTGTGATACCTGTCGCCCTACTCGCTAGAGAGCGCCGCGCTATTTACCTGCGCCGAAACGAGGATGCGAGGGAGATAGTTGTCCGCGAGGAAAGACAGCGCTCGCTCAACGATTGGCAGCAGTCTTGGGTCAATTGCACAAAGGGAAGGTGGACTACGCGCCTCATCCCGGATGTGAGACCGTGGCTCAATCGAAGGCATGGTAAGAGTGACTTCTATCTGACCCAGCTTTTGAGCAGGCATGGGTGTTTTCAGTCTTACCTGCACAAAATCGGTAAGTCACGGTCCCCCGATTGTCGGTTTTGCCCAGGAAAGGACCACAATGCCTCACAAACATCTTTTGCGTGTACCAAACGGGTCAGACTGCGAAGGGAACTCTACAACAAGACGCGAGAGCTCACCCCGGATAATATAGTTGCGGTGATGCTCCAATCGGTTGACAAATGGAGCCAGGTGGCACATTATGCTCGGACAGTCCTAAAATATAAAAGGGACTCACAGCAGCTGAGGGCACTGGGGCTGAGGAATCGCTCTCCTGGCATTTACTCTTCCCCTCTCCCCTCATGCTAGGAAAGGAACTCCCCAGCTTGAAGGCGCCCCACGGCGTAACAAAACGAGACCTGGCCCGAAGTAATGTGTCAAACGGTTCCAGGCTGGGTTCTCAGGTTGACAGGGGAGGTGTTTAGTGGGTAATACAGTCGCGCATGGGAGTCCCACACTCTGTGCATAAATAGCATTCACCTCCCTACCACAAAAAAAATTGTTATTGAAAGCTATTGTCAAACTATTAGTTTGATTATTACTACTAATCTATTCTGTCTATCAAAAATAAATAAAGTTAAGTTTCATTTTAAAAATGCTGTTTGAATCTTTTTTTAATTTGATTGCCTTGAAAAGAGTAACATTCTTCAAATTTCTTAAAAAATTGTTTGCCAACTAATTCTATTATATTCGACTGTGAAATCAAATGTGAATTTAAATAATTTATATGTAAATTGATATCTATTCATTCCAAATCTAATCGTTTTTTGCGATTCTTAAATGTAAAATATTTCAACGATCTATTACACTTTTTACTATGAAAAAACAATTTCGATATTTTATTAAAAAGACCTTCAATATGGCTATGATAAACATTACGGTGTTTGCAAATAGTAAAAAACCTGTGAATTGGCCAGCTCCTTCTTCCGTTTAACCCATTTGTACATTTCTTCCTTAGTGTCATGATTGAATACCTGGAGATGAGATTTAAAATAGTGCACATGTTTGTTCATTTTTCTGATGAGATGATGCGATTCAATCTGCAGGCATTAGTAAGTGGTTGCTCTAATATATTTTTATTTTGAACACCATATATCAATTCCTATGCTTACTGATCAATAATATATGTAATACCTGCAAACTAATCATTTTTAACACAAAATTTTTAAATGATATTTTATTCTCAACGTATACTAACCGGGTATGATTGTTTCTCTGAATGTAACGCACATACAACCAAATTTCACTGGAAGATACATGAAGCATTTATCCCAGGAATTCATCAAGACTTTGATATGATTAATCGGTAAAGGTAAAATATTCACTAGAATCACTTCAAAATAAGTTTGTTATGAATTCAATCTAGTTAATTGCTATTGAGAGTTAATTGAAACCCTAACTATTCAATACAAATAGGCCATCCTGGAAATAAATACGATTACTCTCAATCGTAGCAATCCTGAAAAGCAATATTTATTTAAACATCACTTTTCACCGAACTTTCCGAAGAAGAAATCGGTCTTCGCTATCACTTTTGCCACATAACTCTTTTTGTTCTCACTAGTATTCACTTCCATCACTGCACAAAACAAAGTCATTTAGATCGATGTTTCCACGAGGTGATTGCGCACATTTCCAAGATCTCCTAACTATTTAATGCTAATAGGACACGACGGAAACAAATACAATCACACTAAATTCCTGAAACACAATAATTCGATAAGACATTTCACGCCACAACTTTGCGGAAAATTAATCGGTCAAGGTTAAATATTCACTAGATCCACTTCAAAACAAGCGTGATATGAAGTAAACTAGATGCTTGGTGTTATTAAGAGCTAATTTCATCCATTTCCAGAATATCCTGACTATTCAATACAAATAGGGCATCCCCGAAATAAATACGATTACTCTCATGTTCATTCCTATAACACAATAATTTAAACAAATTATTCATCCCGGAATTTGTAACTTTGCGAAGCGGAAATCGATCCTCGCAATCACTTTTGCTCATAGATGTTAGAGAGAATGGATACGAAATGCATCGTGAGAATTGAAGCACTTTATGATGTGGCATGAAGTTGGCACGTTTTCAGCTTTTGATTCGAATTTCAAATAAATTTTAGGTGACGTCTTCCATCAATTTTCGCATCTTGAACTAAATCAATTTTCCGTGCGGGTATTCTAACTTGAATGATATAAAAGATTCAACATGACTTACCCTACGAAGGATACGTCCATGATATGCTTCTTATAGCTGTTTTTACAATCCCACACACATCACCATATTTTTCGTTTCCCGAAACAACAACACTCGCGATCCCTGGCAAACTTCTTAGTTTGATTAATTAAAACTTTTGCAACGTTTCTGCACTACATTCAACACGGTTTATCTTAAAAAAATTGTTTTGTGTACAATTTCAAATTTAACTTGATTAGATGCTTCCCGTCATCTGTTGAATTTTCACCAATCATATGTTTGGTTGATGATTGGTTGATATTTCGTTGACAATTCGGGGTTTAAAGCATAAGAGGAGTGGGATTTGCATGAGAGCGACCATACAGCCCATAGATATAGATAGTACTGGATCCGCAACCGGTCACTAGAGCCGAAGCAATTAGCAACCTTCGCTAAAGTTGTGTGAAATATAGGTTTGAAGTGATATGTTTTTGTTTTTGAACTTAATTCACTCCGAAACACATTCACGTTTATAAAGTTTCTAACTTTGAAGATCGCACGTTCGAAATCAGCACTTTAGTTCTCTTTTTTTTTTAAACACAAATTTTCCATCGGCTTTGACACATGAGTTTTCTCGCCTCTACGAATTTCATCAGCTTTGACGTTCGAGTTTTCTGTGAGAGAACGTTTGTTGTATTGTACTCAAACTGTTAACGAATGATAACGAAGGCGCGACCGTGGGCACGTGAAACTAAATGTTGTCGGTGTGAACGGACGTCAGTGGGGGAATTGATTCTTCTGAAGAGAGGAAAGAAAAACCTGTCTGGAAACAAAGGGGAAGGAGAAGCAAAGGGAATCATATAGTTTTGAGAGCGCAAGTTTTTTATAACTTATTTATGAGTTAAATTTGCTTCCTACATGGACGAGTACACAGATTCTCGTTGCTCGTCCATTTATTTATATGGCTTTGAAAGTGCCATTCGAGTGTGTGGATGCTCTATCGGCGTGAAAGGCGGGAAGATTTCAATACGTATGAGAGAGGAAGGTATGTATGTTATGTAATAAAAGAGCTTCACTCACGTATGGATGAAAATGAGCTAATTTTGCGCCCATTACTTTATATGCCTCTGTAGTGCGCACAACATAAAATAAGTGTAGTATGTGTGAGGTATTTCGTTGCTTTGAGAGAAGTTTCACAAAATATTATCGAAAAAACATCTTGCCAGATTAAATTATTTTGTTTTCACGAGAAATTGTATCTGGACACTGTTAGGAAATTTCGACCATTCGTTGATCTGATCGAAATGTCAAACGTCAGAATGAATTTGAAAAGTAAAATCGAAAAGAAGTAAGTTAGTATTTTTTAATAATAGCTTGATAGAATGATTCCACTTTTTGCATTTTCAATTCTAATAACATCGCTTTATGCATGCTAGACACGGCTGGGAAAGTGCTAGAGAAACTCATCAAGGGAAGACTCACTGACGCGATTCGTGCTGCTATGGACCTATCTCCCCGTCAGTATGGCTTTAGAGCAGGACGTTCTACCATTGATGCGATTGCAGAGGTGGTGAACGTGGTGCAAAGGGCAGAGGCATATAGTCGCACCAAGCGACGGATCGTCTTGTTGGTGACACTCGACGTCAGGAACGCACTCAACTCCGCTAGATGGGTGGATATGCTGGAAAACTCTTTTCAAGTTCCAGAATATCTAATGCGGCTTTTGAGGAACTACCTAAAGGACCGAAGCCTGCTCTACGATACGACACAGGGCCAACGAAGGATGGAAATTACATCGGGTGTTGCCCAGGGATCTATCCTTGGTCCATACCTGTGGAACGTGTATTACGATGGGCTACTGAGACTTCAGGTGCCAGATGAGTCGCGCTTGGTCAACTATGCGGATGATGTTGCGGCTCTTGTCGCTGGACGCACGGTTGAACAAGCGCAACTTAGGCTAGGTATGCTAATGCGCCGAGTGAGGGACTGGATGCCTGCCCGTGGGCTCAGTTAGGCACTGAGAAAACCGAAGTGGTCATCTTGACAAAAATGAGAATCCCTAGAGTAAGGATGATCAGTATTGGCGACTTACGAATCGAATCGAAGCCAGGGGTGAAGTACCTGAGGCTACTGATCGACTCGAAGATGAGTTTCTCTGAGCAAATCAGCACAACGGCTGAGAAGGCTTCTTCGGGAATATCGCCTCTGAGTCAACTTATGACCAACGTAGGGGGACCCAGCCCATCAAGAAGACGCCTCTTGATGAGTGCTGTAGGGTCAGTGCTACTGTACGGAGCAGAGGTATGGGGCGACGCTCTTAGCAAGGAGGTATACCGAAAACGTTTGGCACAGGTACAGAGAAGAGGAGCACTGAGCATTGCATCTTCGTATCCAACAGTCTCTGACTTGGCGGTGAGAGTTATTGCAGGTGTGATACCTGTCGCCCTCCTTGCTAGAGAGCGCCGCGCTATTTACCTGCGCCGAAACGAGGATGCGAGGGAGATAGTTGTCCGCGAGGAAAGACAGCGCTCGCTCAACGATTGGCAGCAGTCTTGGGTCAATTGCATGAAGGGAAGGTGGACTACGCGCCTCATCCCAGATGTGAGACCGTGGCTAAATCGAAGGCATGGTGAGAGTGACTTCTATCTGACCCAGCTTTTGAGCAGGCATGGATGTTTTCAGTCTTACCTGCATAAGATCGGTAAGTCACGGTCCCCCAATTGTCGGTTTTGCCCAGAAGAGGGCCACAATGCCTCTCAAACATTTTTTGCGTGTACCAAATGGGTCAGACTGCGAAGGGAACTCTACAACAAGACGGGAGAGCTCACCCCGGATAATATAGTTGCGGTGATGCTCGAATCGGTTGACAAATGGAGCCAGGTGGCACATTATGCTCGGGCAGTCCTAAAATAAGAAAGGGACTCACAGCAGCTGGGGGCACTGGGGCTGAGGAATCGCTCTTCTGGCATTTACTCTTCCCCTCTCCCCTCATGCTAGGAAAGGGACTCCCCAGCTTGAAGACGCCCCACGGCGTAACAAAACGAGACCTGGCCCGAAGTAATGTGTCAAACGGTTCCAGGCTGGGTTCTCAGGTTGACAGGGGAGGTGTTTAGTGGGTAATCCAGTCGCGCATGGGAGTCCCACACTCTGTGCATAAATAGCATTCACCTCCCTACCACAAAAAAAGAATTATTATTGAAAGCTATTGTCAAATTATTAGCTTGATTATTACCACTAATCTATTCTGTCTATCAAAAATAAGTAAAGTTTTGTTTTAAAAATGCTGTTTGAATCTTTTTTTAATTTGATTGCCTTGAAAAGAGTAACATTCTTTAAATTTCTTAAAAAATTGTTTGCCAACTAATTCTATTATATTTGACTGTGAAATCAAATGTGAATTTAAATAATTTATATGTAAATTGATATCTATTAATTCCAAATCTAATCGTTTTTTGCGATTCTTAAATGTAAAATATTTCAACGATCTATTACACTTTTTACTATGAAAAAACAATTTCGATATTTTATTAAAAAGACCTTCAATATGGCAATGATAAACATTACGGTGTTTGCAAATAGTAAAAAACCCGTGAATTGACCAGCTCCTTCTTCCGTTTAACCCATTTGTACATTTCTTCCTTAGTATCATGATTGAATACCTGGAGATGAGATTTAAAATAGTGCACATGTTTGTTCATGTTTCTGATGAGATGATGCGATTCAATCTGCAGGCATTAGTAAGTGGTTGCTCTAATATAGTTTGTACTTTGAACACCATATATCAATTCCTATGCTTACTGATCAGTAATATATGTAATACTGCAAACTAATCATTTTTAACACAAACATTTTTAAATGATATTTTATTCTCAACGTATACTAACCGGGTATGATTGTTTTCTCTGAATGTAACGCACATACAACCAAATTTCACTGGAAGATACATGAAGCATTTATCCTAGGAATTCATCAAGACTTTGATATGATTAATCGGTAAAGGTAAAATATTCACTAGAATCACTTCAGAATAAGTTTGTTATGAATTAAATCTAGTTAATTGCTATTGAGAGTTAATTGAAACCCTAACTATTCAATACAAATAGGCCATCCTGGAAATAAATACGATTACTCTCAATCGTAGCAATCCTGAAAAGCAATATTTATTTAAACATCACTTTTCACCGAATTTTCCGAAAAAGAAATCGGTCTTCGCTATCACTTTTGCCACATAACTCTTCTTGTTCTCACTAGTATTCACTTCCATCACTGCACAAAACAAAGTCATTTAGATTGATGTTTCCACGAGTTGATTGCGCACATTTCCAAGATCTCCTAACTATTTAATGCTAATAGGACACGACGGAAACAAATACAATCACACTAAATTCCTGAAACACAATAATTCGATAAGACTTTTCACGCCACAACTTTGCGGAAAATTAATCGGTCAAGGTTAAATATTCACTAGATCCACTTCAAAACAAGCGTGATATGAAGTAAACTAGATTTGCTGTTATTAAGAGCTAATTTCATCCATTTCCATAATATCCTAACTATTCAATACAAATAGGCCATCCCCGAAATAAATACGATTACTCTCATGTTCATTCCTATAACACAATAATTTAAACAAATTATTCATCCCGGAATTTGTAACTTTGCGAAGCGGAAATCGATCCTCGCAATCACTTTTGCTCATAGATGTCAGAGAGAATGGATACCAAATGCATCGTGAGAATTGAAGCACTTTATGATGTGGCATGAAGTTGGCACGTTTTCAGCTTTTGATTCGAATTTCAAATAAATTTTAGGTGACGTCTTCCATCAATTTTCGCATCTTGAACTAAATCAATTTTCCGTGCGGGTATTCTAACTTGAACGATATAAAAGATTCAACATGACTTACCCTACGAAGGATACGTCCATGATATGCTTCTTATAGCTGTTTTTACAATCCCACACACATCACCATATTTTTCGTTTCCCGAAACAACAACACTCGCGATCCCTGGCAAACTTCTAAGTTTGATTAATTAAAACTTTTGCAACGTTTCTGCACTACATTCAACACGGTTTATCTTAAAAAAATTGTTTTGTAGAAAATTTCAAATTCAACTTGATTAGATGCTTCCCGTCATCTGTTGAATTTTCACCAATCATATGTTTGGTTGATGATTGGTTGATATTTCGTTGACAATTCGGGGTTTAAAGTATAAGAGGAGTGGGATTTGCGTGAGAGCGACTATACAGCCCATAGATATACTCGTAGATAGCACTGGATCCGCAACCGGTCACTAGAGCCGAAGCAATTAGCGACCTTCGCTAAAGTTGTGTGAAATATAGGAAACACATTCACGCTTATAAAGTTTCTAACTTTGAAGATCGCACGTTCGCAATCAGCACTTTAGTTCTCATTTTTTTTAAACACAAATTTTCCATCGGCTTTGACACATGAATTTTTTCGCCTCTACGAATTTCATCAGCTTTAACGTTCGAGTTTTCTGTGAGAGAACGTTTGTTGTATTGTACTCAAACTGTTAACGAATGATAACGAAGGCGCGACCGTGGGCACGTGAAACTAAATGATGTCGGTGTGAACGGACGTCAGTGAGGGAATTGATTCTTCTGAAGAGAGGAAAGAAAAACCTGTCTGGAAACAAAAGGGAAGGAGAAGCAAAGGGAATCATATAGTTTCGAGAGCGCAAGTTTTTTATTACTTATTTATAAGTTAAATTTGCTTCCTACATGGACGAGTACACAGATTCTAGTTGCTCGCCCATTTATTTATATGGCTTTGAAAGTGCCATTCGAGTGTGTGGATGCTCTATCGGCGTGAAAGGCGTGAAGATTTCAATACGTATGAGAGAGGAAGGTATGTATGTTATGTAATAAAAGAGCTTCACTCACGTATGGATGAAAATGAGCTAATTTCGCGCCCATTACTTTATATGCCTCTGTAGTGCGCACAACATAAAATAAGCGTTGTATGTGTGAGGTATTTCGTTGCTTTGAGAGCAAGTTTCACAAAATATTATCGAAAAAACATCTTGCCAGATTAAATTATTTTGTTTTCACGAAAAATTGTATCTGGCAAATGTTAGGAAATTTCGTCCATTCGTTAATCTGATCGAAATGTCAAACGTCAGAATGAATTTAAAAAGTAAAATCGAAAAGAAGTAAGTTAGTATTTTTTAATAATAGCTTAATAGAATGATTCAACTTTCTGGATTTTCAATTCTAATAACATCGCGTTATGCATGCTAGACACGGCTGGGAAAGTGCTAGAGAAACTCATCAAGGGAAGACTCACTGACGCGATTCGTGCTGCTATGGACCTATCTCCCCGTCAGTACGGCTTTAGAGCAGGACGTTCTACCATTGATGTGATTGCAGAGGTGGTGAACGTGGTCCAAAGGGCAGAGGCATATAGTCGCACCAAGCGACGGATCGTCCTGTTGGTGACACTCGACGTCAGGAACGCACTCAACTCCGCTAGATGGGTGGATACGCTGGAAAACTCTTTTCAAGTTCCAGAATATCTAATGCGGCTTTTGAGGAACTACCTAAAGGACCGAAGCCTGCTCTACGATACGACACAGGGCCAACGAAGGATGGAAATTACATCGAGTGTTGTCCAGGGATCTATCCTTGGTCCATACCTGTGGAACGTGTCTTACGATGGGCTACTAAGACTTCAGGCGCCAGATGAGTCGCACTTGGTCAACTATGCGGATGATGTTGCGGCTCTTGTCGCTGGACGCACGGTTAAACAAGCGCAACTTAGGCTAGGTATGCTAATGCGCCGAGTGAGGGACTGGATGACTGCTCGCGGGCTCAGTTAGGCACTAAGAAAACCGAAGTGGTCATCTTGACAAAAAAGAGAATCCCTAGAGTAAGGATGATCAGTATTGGCGACTTACGAATCGAATCGAAGCCAGGGGTGAAGTACCTGGGGCTACTGATCCACTCGAAGATGAGTTTCTCTGAGCAAATCAGCACAACGGCTGAGAAGGCTTCTTCGGGAATATCGCCTCTGAGTCAACTTATGACCAACGTAGGGGGACCCAGCCCATCAAGAAGACGCCTCTTGATGAGTGCTGTAGGGTCAGTGCTACTGTACGGAGCAGAGGTATGGGGCGACGCTCTTAGCAAGGAGGTATACCGAAAACGTTTGGCACAGGTACAGAGCAGAGGAGCACTGAGAATTGCATCTTCGTATCCAACAGTCTCTGACTCGGCGGTGAGAGTTATTGCAGGTGTGATACCTGTCGCCCTACTCGCTAGAGAGCGCCGCGCTATTTACCTGCGCCGAAACGAGGATGCGAGGGAGATAGTTGTCCGCGAGGAAAGACAGCGCTCGCTCAACGATTGGCAGCAGTCTTGGGTCAATCGCACGAAGGGAAGGTGGACTACGCGCCTCATCCCGGATGTGAGACCGTGGCTCAATCGAAGGCATGGTAAGAGTGACTTCTATCTGACCCAGCTTTTGAGCAGGCATGGGTGTTTTCAGTCTTACCTGCACAAAATCGGTAAGTCACGGTCCCCCGATTGTCGGTTTTGCCCAGGAAAGGACCACAATGCCTCACAAACATTTTTTGCGTGTACCAAACGGGTCAGACTGCGAAGGGAACTCTACAACAAGACGGGAGAGCTCACCCCGGATAATATAGTTGCGGTGATGCTCCAATCGGTTGACAAATGGAGCCAGGTGGCACATTATGCTCGGGCAGTCCTAAAATATAAAAGGGACTTACAGCAGCTGAGGGCACTGGGGCTGAGGAATCGCTCTCCTGGCATTTACTCTTCCCCTCTCCCCTCATGCTAGGAAAGGAACTCCCCAGCTTGAAGGCGCCCCACGGCGTAACAAAACGAGACCTGGCCCGAAGTAATGTGTCAAACGGTTCCAGGCTGGGTTCTCAGGTTGACAGGGGAGGTGTTTAGTGGGTAATCCAGTCGCGCATGGGAGTCCCACACTCTGTGCATAAATAGCATTCACCTCCCTACCACAAAAAAAATTGTTATTGAAAGCTATTGTCAAACTATTAGTTTGATTATTACTACTAATCTATTCTGTCTATCAAAAATAAATAAAGTTAAGTTTCATTTTAAAAATGCTGTTTGAATCTTTTTTAATTTGATTGCCTTGAAAAGAGTAACATTCTTCAAATTTCTTAAAAAGTTGTTTGCCAACTAATTCTATTATATTCGACTGTGAAATCAAATGTGAATTTAAATAATTTATATGTAAATTGATATCTATTAATTCCAAATCTAATCGTTTTTTGCGATTCTTAAATGTAAAATATTTCAACGATCTATTACACTTTTTACTATGAAAAAACAATTTCGATATTTTATTAAAAAGACTTTCAATATGGCTATGATAAACATTACGGTGTTTGCAAATAGTAAAAACCTGTGAATTGGCCAGCTCCTTCTTCCGTTTAACCCATTTGTACATTTCTTCCTTAGTGTCATGATTGAATACCTGGAGATGAGATTTAAAATAGTGCACATGTTTGTTCATTTTTCTGATGAGATGATGCGATTCAATCTGCAGGCATTAGTAAGTGGTTGCTCTAATATATTTTTATTTTGAACACCATATATCAATTCCTATGCTTACTGATCAGTAATATATGTAATACCTGCAAACTAATCATTTTTAACACAAAATTTTTAAATGATATTTTATTCTCAACGTATACTAACCGGGTATGATTGTTTCTCTGAATGTAACGCACATACAACCAAATTTCACTGGAAGATACATGAAGCATTTATCCCAGGAATTCATCAAGACTTTGATATGATTAATCGGTAAAGGTAAAATATTCACTAGAATCACTTCAAAATAAGTTTGTTATGAATTCAATCTAGTTAATTGCTATTGAGAGTTAATTGAAACCCTAACTATTCAATACAAATAGGCCATCCTGGAAATAAATACGATTACTCTCAATTGTAGCAATCCTGAAAAGCAATATTTATTTAAACATCACTTTTCACCGAACTTTCCGAAGAAGAAATCGGTCTTCGCTATCACTTTTTCCACATAACTCTTTTTGTTCTCACTAGTATTCACTTCCATCACTGCACAAAACAAAGTCATTTAGATCGATGTTTCCACGAGGTGATTGCGCACATTTCCAAGATCTCCTAACTATTTAATGCTAATAGGACACGACGGAAACAAATACAATCACACTAAATTCCTGAAACACAATAATTCGATAAGACATTTCACGCCACAACTTTGCGGAAAATTAATCGGTCAAGGTTAAATATTCACTAGATCCACTTCAAAACAAGCGTGATATGAAGTAAACTAGATGCTTGGTGTTATTAAGAGCTAATTTCATCCATTTCCATAATATCCTAACTATTCAATACAAATAGGCCATCCCCGAAATAAATACGATTACTCTCATGTTCATTCCTATAACACAATAATTTAAACAAATTATTCATCCCGGAATTTGTAACTTTGCGAAGCGGAAATCGATCCTCGCAATCACTTTTGCTCATAGATGTCAGAGAGAATGGATACCAAATGCATCGTGAGAATTGAAGCACTTTATGATGTGGCATGAAGTTGGCACGTTTTCAGCTTTTGATTCGAATTTCAAATAAATTTTAGGTGACGTCTTCCATCAATTTTCGCATCTTGAACTAAATCAATTTTCCGTGCGGGTATTCTAACTTGAACGATATAAAAGATTCAACATGACTACCCTACGAAGGATACGTCCATGATATGCTTCTTATAGCTGTTTTTACAATCCCACACACATCACCATATTTTTCGTTTCCCGAAACAACAACACTCGCGATCCCTGGCAAACTTCTTAGTTTGATTAATTAAAACTTTTGCAACGTTTCTGCACTACATTCAACACGGTTTATCTTAAAAAAATTGTTTTGTGTACAATTTCAAATTTAACTTGATTAGATGCTTCCCGTCATCTGTTGAATTTTCACCAATCATATGTTTGGTTGATGATTGGTTGATATTTCGTTGAAAATTCGGGGTTCAAAGCATAAGAGGAGTGGGATTTGCATGAGAGCGACCATACAGCCCATAGATATAGATAGTACTGGATCCGCAACCGGTCACTAGAGCCGAAGCAATTAGCAACCTTCGCTAAAGTTGTGTGAAATATAGGTTTGAAGTGATATGTTTTTGTTTTTGAACTTAATTCACTCCGAAACACATTCACGTTTATAAAGTTTCTAACTTTGAAGATCGCACGTTCGAAATCAGCACTTTAGTTCTCTTTTTTTTTAAACACAAATTTTCCATCGGCTTTGACACATGAGTTTTCTCGCCTCTACGAATTTCATCAGCTTTGACGTTCGAGTTTTCTGTGAGAGAACGTTTGTTGTATTGTACTCAAACTGTTAACGAATGATTACGAAGGCGCGACCGTGGGCACGTGAAACTAAATGTTGTCGGTGTGAACGGACGTCAGTGGGGGAATTGATTCTTCTGAAGAGAGGAAAGAAAAACCTGTCTGGAAACAAAGGGGAAGGAGAAGCAAAGGGAATCATATAGTTTTGAGAGCGCAAGTTTTTTATAACTTATTTATGAGTTAAATTTGCTTCCTACATGGACGAGTACACAGATTCTCGTTGCTCGTCCATTTATTTATATGGCTTTGAAAGTGCCATTCGAGTGTGTGGATGCTCTATCGGCGTGAAAGGCGGGAAGATTTCAATACGTATGAGAGAGGAAGGTATGTATGTTATGTAATAAAAGAGCTTCACTCACGTATGGATGAAAATGAGCTAATTTTGCGCCCATTACTTTATATGCCTCTGTAGTGCGCACAACATAAAATAAGTGTAGTATGTGTGAGGTATTTCGTTGCTTTGAGAGAAGTTTCACAAAATATTATCGAAAAAACATCTTGCCAGATTAAATTATTTTGTTTTCACGAGAAATTGTATCTGGACACTGTTAGGAAATTTCGACCATTCGTTGATCTGATCGAAATGTCAAACGTCAGAATGAATTTGAAAAGTAAAATCGAAAAGAAGTAAGTTAGTATTTTTTAATAATAACTTGATAGAATGATTCCACTTTTTGCATTTTCAATTCTAATAACATCGCTTTATGCATGCTAGACACGGCTGGGAAAGTGCTAGAGAAACTCATCAAGGGAAGACTCACTGACGCGATTCGTGCTGCTATGGACCTATCTCCCCGTCAGTATGGCTTTAGAGCAGGACGTTCTACCATTGATGCGATTGCAGAGGTGGTGAACGTGGTGCAAAGGGCAGAGGCATATAGTCGCACCAAGCGACGGATCGTCTTGTTGGTGACACTCGACGTCAGGAACGCACTCAACTCCGCTAGATGGGTGGATACGCTGGAAAACTCTTTTCAAGTTCCAGAATATCTAATGCGGCTTTTGAGGAACTACCTAAAGGACCGAAGCCTGCTCTACGATACGACACAGGGCCAACGAAGGATGGAAATTACATCGGGTGTTGTCCAGGAATCTATCCTTGGTCCATACCTGTGGAACGTGTATTACGATGGGCTACTGAGTCTTCAGGTGCCAGATGAGTCGCGCTTGGTCAACTATGCGGATGATGTTGCGGCTCTTGTCGCTGGACGCACGGTTGAACAAGCGCAACTTAGGCTAGGTATGCTAATGCGCCGAGTGAGGGACTGGATGCCTGCCCGTGGGCTCAGTTAGGCACTGAGCAAACCGAAGTGGTCATCTTGACAAAAAAGAGAATCCCTAGAGTAAGGATGATCAGTATTGGCGACTTACGAATCGAATCGAAGCCAGGGGTGAAGTACCTGGGGCTACTGATCGACTCGAAGATGAGTTTCTCTGAGCAAATCAGCACAACGGCTGAGAAGGCTTCTTCGGGAATATCGCCTCTGAGTCAACTTATGACCAACGTAGGGGGACCCAGCCCATCAAGAAGACGCCTCTTGATGAGTGCTGTAGGGTCAGTGCTACTGTACGGAGCAGAGGTATGGGGCGACGCTCTTAGCAAGGAGGTATACCGAAAACGTTTGGCACAGGTACAGAGAAGAGGAGCACTGAGCATTGCATCTTCGTATCCAACAGTCTCTGACTCGGCGGTGAGAGTTATTGCAGGTGTGATACCTGTCGCCCTCCTTGCTAGAGAGCACCGCGCTATTTACCTGTGCCGAAACGAGGATGCGAGGGAGATAGTTGTCCGCGAGGAAAGACAGCGCTCGCTCAACGATTGGCAGCAGTCTTGGGTCAATTGCATGAAGGGAAGGTGGACTACGCGCCTCATCCCGGATGTGAGACCGTGGCTAAATCGAAGGCATGGTGAGAGTGACTTCTATCTGACCCAGCTTTTGAGCAGGCATGGATGTTTTCAATCTTACCTGCATAAGATCGGTAAGTCACGGTCCCCCAATTGTCGGTTTTGCCCAGAAGAGGGCCACAATGCCTCTCAAACATTTTTTGCGTGTACCAAATGGGTCAGACTGCGAAGGGAACTCTACAACAAGACGGGAGAGCTCACCCCGGATAATATAGTTGCGGTGATGCTCGAATCGGTTGACAAATGGAGCCAGGTGGCACATTATGCTCGGGCAGTCCTAAAATATAAAAGGGTCTCACAGCAGCTGGGGGCACTGGGGCTGAGGAATCGCTCTTCTGGCATTTACTCTTCCCCTTTCCCCTCATGCTAGGAAAGGGACTCCCCAGCTTGAAGACGCCCCACGGCGTAACAAAACGAGACCTGGCCCGAAGTAATCTGTCGAACGGTTCCAGGCTGGGTTCTCGGGTTGACAGGGGAGGTGTTTAGTGGGTAATCCAGTCACGCATGGGAGTCCCACACTCTGTGCATAAATAGCATTCACCTCCCTACCACAAAAAAAGAATTATTATTGAAAGCTATTGTCAAATTATTAGTTTGATTATTACCACTAATCTATTCTGTCTATCAAAAATAAGTAAAGTTTTATTTTAAAAATGCTGTTTGAATCTTTTTTTAATTTGATTGCCTTGAAAAGAGTAACATTCTTCAAATTTCTTAAAAAATTGTTTGCCAACTAATTCTATTATATTTGACTGTGAAATCAAACATAAATTTAAATAATTTATATGTAAATTGACATCTATTAATTCCAAATCTAATCGTTTTTTGCGATTCTTAAATGTAAAATATTTCAACGATCTATTACACTTCTTACTATGAAAAAACAATTTCGATATTTTATTAAAAAGACCTTCAATATGGCTATGATAAACATTACGGTGTTTGCAAATAGTAAAAAACCTGTGAATTGGCCAGCTCCTTCTTCCGTTTAACCCATTTGTACATTTCTTCCTTAGTGTCATGATTGAATACCTGGAGATGAGATTTAAAATAGTGCACATGTTTGTTCATGTTTCTGATGAGATGATGCGATTCAATCTGCAGGCATTAGTAAGTGGTTGCTCTAATATATTTTTATTTTGAACACCATATATCAATTCCTATGCTTACTGATCAATAATATAAGTAATACCTGCAAACTAATCATTTTTAACACAAACATTTTTAAATGATATTTTATTCTCAACGTACACTAACCGGGTATGATTGTTTTCTCTGAATGTAACGCACATACAACCAAATTTCACTGGAAGATACATGAAGCATTTATCTTAGGAATTCATCAAGACTTTGATATGATTAATCGGTAAAGGTAAAATATTCACTAGAATCACTTCAAAATAAGTTTGTTATGAATTCAATCTAGTTAATTGCTATTGAGAGTTAATTGAAACCCTAACTATTCAATACAAATAGGCCATCCTGGAAATAAATACGATTACTCTCAATCGTAGCAATCCTGAAAAGCAATATTTATTTAAACATCACTTTTCACCGAACTTTCCGAAGAAGAAATCGGTCTTCGCTATCACTTTTGCCACATAACTCTTTTTGTTCTCACTAGTATTCACTTCCATCACTGCACAAAACAAAGTCATTTAGATCGATGTTTCCACGAGGTGATTGCGCACATTTCCAAGATCTCCTAACTATTTAATGCTAATAGGACACGACGGAAACAAATACAATCACACTAAATTCCTGAAACACAATAATTCGATAAGACATTTCACGCCACAACTTTGCGGAAAATTAATCGGTCAAGGTTAAATATTCACTAGATCCACTTCAAAACAAGCGTGATATGAAGTAAACTAGATGCTTGGTGTTATTAAGAGCTAATTTCATCCATTTCCATAATATCCTAACTATTCAATACAAATAGGCCATCCCCGAAATAAATACGATTACTCTCATGTTCATTCCTATAACACAATAATTTAAACAAATTATTCATCCCGGAATTTGTAACTTTGCGAAGCGGAAATCGATCCTCGCAATCACTTTTGCTCATAGATGTCAGAGAGAATTGATACGAAATGCATCGTGAGAATTGAAGCACTTTATGATGTGGCATGAAGTTGGCACGTTTTCAGCTTTTGATTCGAATTTCAAATAAATTTTAGGTGACGTCTTCCATCAATTTTCGCATCTTGAACTAAATCAATTTTCCGTGCGGGTATTCTAACTTGAACGATATAAAAGATTCAACATGACTTACCCTACGAAGAATACGTCCATGACATGCTTCTTATAGCTGTTTTTACAATCCCACACACATCACCATATTTTTCGTTTCCCGAAACAACAACACTCGCGATCCCTGGCAAACTTCTAAGTTTGATTAATTAAAACTTTTGTAACGTTTCTGCACTACATTCAACACAGTTTATCTTAAAAAAATTGTTTTGTGTAAAATTTCAAATTCAACTTGATTGGATGCTTCCCGTCATCTGTTTCACTCACGTATGGATGAAAATGAGCTAATTTCGCGCCCATTACTTTATATGCCTCTGTAGTGCGCACAACATAAAATAAGCGTAGTATGTGTGAGGTATTTCGTTGCTTTGAGAGCAAGTTTCACAAAATATTATCGAAAAAACATCTTGCAAGATTAAATTATTTTGTTTTCACGAGAAATCGTATCTGGCAAATGTTAGGAAATTTCGTCCATTCGTTAATCTGATCGAAATGTCAAACGTCAGAATGAATTTGAAAAGTAAAATCGAAAAAAAGTAAGTTAGTATTTTTTAATAATAGCTTAATAGAATGATTCAACTTTCTGGATTTTCAATTCTAATAACATCGCTTTATGCATGCTAGACACGGCTGGGAAAGTGCTAGAGAAACTCATCAAGGGAAGACTCACTGACGCGATTCGTGCTGCTATGGACCTATCTCCCCGTCAGTATGGCTTTAGAGCAGGACGTTCTACCATTGATGTGATTGCAGAGGTGGTGAAGGTGGTCCAAAGGGCAGAGGCATATAGTCGCACCAAGCGACGGATCGTCCTGTTGGTGACACTCGACGTCAGGAACGCACTCAACTCCGCTAGATGGGTGGATACGCTGGAAAACTCTTTTCAAGTTCCAGAATATCTAATGCGGCTTTTGAGGAACTACCTAAAGGACCGAAGCCTGCTCTACGACACGCGACAGGGCCAACGAAGGATGGAAATTACATCGGGTGTTGTCCAGGGATCTATCCTTGGTCCATACCTGTGGAACGTGTCTTACGATGGGCTACTGAGACTTCAGGCGCCAGATGAGTTGCGCTTGGTCAACTATGCGGATGATGTTGCGGCTCTTGTCGCTAGACGCACGGTTGAACAAGCGCAACTTAGGCTAGGTATGCTCATGCGCCGAGTGAGAGACTGGATGACTGCTCGCGGGCTCAGTTAGGCACTAAGAAAACCGAAGTGGTCATCTTGACAAAAAAGAGAATCCCTAGAGTAAGGATGATCAGTATTGGCGACTTACGAATCGAATCGAAGCCAGGGGTGAAGTACCTGGGGCTACTGATCGACTCGAAGATGAGTTTCTCTGAGCAAATCAGCACAACGGCTGAGAAGGCTTCTTCGGGAATATCGCCTCTGAGTCAACTTATGACCAACGTAGGGGGACCCAGCCCATCAAGAAGACGCCTCTTGATGAGTGCTGTAGGGTCAGTGCTACTGTACGGAGCAGAGGTATGGGGCGACGCTCTTAGCAAGGAGGTATACCGAAAACGTTTGGCACAGGTACAGAGCAGAGGAGCACTGAGAATTGCATCTTCGTATCCAACAGTCTCTGACTCGGCGGTGAGAGTTATTGCAGGTGTGAAACCTGTCGCCCTCCTTGCTAGAGAGCGCCGCGCTATTTATCTGCGCCAAAACGAGGATGCGAGGGAGATAGTTGTCCACGAGGAAAGACAGCGCTCGCTCAACGATTGGCAGCAGTCTTGGGTCAATTGCACGAAGGGAAGGTGGACTGGGTGCCTCATCCCGAATGTGAGACCGTGGCTAAATCGAAGGCATGGTGAGAGTGACTTCTATCTGACCCAGCTTTTGAGCGGGCATGGGTGTTTTCAGTCTTACCTGCACAAAATCGGTAAGTCACGGTCCCCCAATTGTCGGTTTTGCCCAGAAGAGGGCCACAATGCCTCTCAAACATTTTTTGCGTGTACCAAATGGGTCAGACTGCGAAGGGAACTCTACAACAAGACGGGAGAGCTCACCCCGGATAATATAGTTGCGGTGATGCTCGAATCGGTTGACAAATGGAGCCAGGTGGCACATTATGCTCGGGCAGTCCTAAAATATAAAAGGGACTCACAGCAGCTGGGAGCACTGGGGCTGAGGAATCGCTCTTCTGGCATTTACTCTTCCCCTCTCCCCTCATGCTAGGAAAGGGACTCCCCAGCTTGAAGACGCCCCACGGCGTAACAAAATGAGACCTGGCCCGAAGTAATCTGTCAAACGGTTCCAGGCTGGGTTCTCAGGTTGACAGGGGAGGTGTTTAGTGGGTAATCCAGTCGCGCATGGGAGTCCCACACTCTGTGCATAAATAGCATTCACCTCCCTACCACAAAAAAAGAATTATTATTGAAAGCTATTGTCAAATTATTAGTTTGATTATTACCACTAATCTATTCTGTCTATCAAAAATAAGTAAAGTTTTGTTTTAAAAATGCTGTTTGAATCTTTTTTTAATTTGATTGCCTTGAAAAGAGTAACATTCTTTAAATTTCTTAAAAAATTGTTTGCCAACTAATTCTATTATATTTGACTGTGAAATCAAATGTGAATTTAAATAATTTATATGTAAATTGATATCTATTAATTCCAAATCTAATCGTTTTTTGCGATTCTTAAATGTAAAATATTTCAACGATCTATTACACTTTTTACTATGAAAAAACAATTTCGATATTTTATTAAAAAGACCTTCAATATGGCAATGATAAACATTACGGTGTTTGCAAATAGTAAAAAACCCGTGAATTGACCAGCTCCTTCTTCTGTTTAACCCATTTGTACATTTCTTCCTTAGTGTCATGATTGAATACCTGGAGATGAGATTTAAAATAGTGCACATGTTTGTTCATGTTTCTGATGAGATGATGCGATTCAATCTGCAGGCATTAGTAAGTGCTTGCTCTAATATAGTTTTTATTTTGAACACCATATATCAATTCCTATGCTTACTGATCAGTAATATATGTAATACCTGCAAACTAATCATTTTTAACACAAACATTTTTAAATGATATTTTATTCTCAACGTATACTAACCGGGTATGATTGTTTTCTCTGAATGTAACGCACATACAACCAAATTTCACTGGAAGATACATGAAGCATTTATCCTAGGAATTCATCAAGACTTTGATATGATTAATCGGTAAAGGTAAAATATTCACTAGAATCACTTCAGAATAAGTTTGTTATGAATTCAATCTAGTTAATTGCTATTGAGAGTTAATTGAAACCCTAACTATTCAATACAAATAGGCCATCCTGGAAATAAATACGATTACTCTCAATCGTAGCAATCCTGAAAAGCAATATTTATTTAAACATCACTTTTCACCGAATTTTCCGAAAAAGAAATCGGTCTTCGCTATCACTTTTGCCACATAACTCTTTTTGTTCTCACTAGTATTCACTTCCATCACTGCACAAAATAAAGTCATTTAGATTGATGTTTCCACGAGTTGATTGCGCACATTTCCAAGATCTCCTAACTATTTAATGCTAATAGGACACGACGGAAACAAATACAATCACACTAAATTCCTGAAACACAATAATTCGATAAGACTTTTCACGCCACAACTTTGCAGAAAATTAATCGGTCAAGGTTAAATATTCACTAGATCCACTTCAAAACAAGCGTGATATGAAGTAAACTAGATTTGCTGTTATTAAGAGCTAATTTCATCCATTTCCATAATATCCTAACTATTCAATACAAATAGGCCATCCCCGAAATAAATACGATTACTCTCATGTTCATTCCTATAACACAATAATTTAAACAAATTATTCATCCCGGAATTTGTAACTTTGCGAAGCGGAAATCGATCCTCGCAATCACTTTTGCTCATAGATGTCAGAGAGAATGGATACGAAATGCATCGTGAGAATTGAAGTACTTTATGATGTGGCATGAAGTTGGCACGTTTTCAGCTTTTGATTCGAATTTCAAATAAATTTTAGGTGACGTCTTCCATCAATTTTCGCATCTTGAACTAAATCAATTTTCCGTGCGGGTATTCTAACTTGAACGATATAAAAGATTCAACATGACTTACCCTACGAAGGATACGTCCATGATATGCTTCTTATAGCTGTTTTTACAATCCCACACACATCACCATATTTTTCGTTTCCCGAAACAACAACACTCGCGATCCCTGGCAAACTTCTTAGTTTGATTAATTAAAACTTTTGCAACGTTTCTGCACTACATTCAACACGGTTTATCTTAAAAAAATTGTTTTGTGTAAAATTTCAAATTCAACTTGATTAGATGCTTCCCGTCATCTGTTGAATTTTCACCAATCATATGTTTGGTTGATGATTGGTTGATATTTCGTTGACAATTCGGGGTTTAAAGTATAAGAGGAGTGGGATTTGCGTGAGAGCGACTATACAGCCCATAGATATACTCGTAGATAGCACTGGATCCGCAACCGGTCACTAGAGCCGAAGCAATTAGCAACCTTCGCTAAAGTTGTGTGAAATATAGGTTTGAAGTGATATGTTTTTGTTTTTGAACTTAATTCACTCCGAAACACATTCACGTTTATAAAGTTTCTAACTTTGAAGATCGCACGTTCGCAATCAGCACTTTAGTTCTCATTTTTTTTAAACACAAATTTTCCATCGGCTTTGACACATGAATTTTTTCGCCTCTACGAATTTCATCAGCTTTAACGTTCGAGTTTTCTGTGAGAGAACGTTTGTTGTATTGTACTCAAACTGTTAACGAATGATTACGAAGGCGCGACCGTGGGCACGTGAAACTAAATGTTGTCGGTGTGAACGGACGTCAGTGGGGGAATTGATTCTTCTGAAGAGAGGATAGTAAAACCTGTCTGGAAACAAAGGGGAAGGAGAAGCAAAGGGAATCATATAGTTTTGAGAGCGCAAGTTTTTTATAACTTATTTATGAGTTAAATTTGCTTCCTACATGGACGAGTACACAGATTCTCGTTGCTCGTCCATTTATTTATATGGCTTTGAAAGTGCCATTCGAGTGTGTGGATGCTCTATCGGCGTGAAAGGCGTGAAGATTTCAATACGTATGAGAGAGGAAGGTATGTATGTTATGTAATAAAAGAGCTTCACTCACGTATGGATGAAAATGAGCTAATTTCGCGCCCATTACTTTATATGCCTCTGTAGTGCGCACAACATAAAATAAGCGTAGTATGTGTGAGGTATTTCGTTGCTTTGAGAGCAAGTTTCACAAAATATTATCGAAAAAACATCTTGCCAGATTAAATTATTTTGTTTTCACGAGAAATTGTATCTGGCAAATGTTAGGAAATTTCGTCCATTCGTTAATCTGATCGAAATGTCAAACGTCAGAATGAATTTAAAAAGTAAAATCGAAAAGAAGTAAGTTAGTATTTTTTAATAATAGCTTAATAGAATGATTCAACTTTCTGGATTTTCAATTCTAATAACATCGCGTTATGCATGCTAGACACGGCTGGGAAAGTGCTAGAGAAACTCATCAAGGGAAGACTCACTGACGCGATTCGTGCTGCTATGGACCTATCTCCCCGTCAGTACGGCTTTAGAGCAGGACGTTCTACCATTGATGTGATTGCAGAGGTGGTGAGCGTGGTCCAAAGGGCAGAGGCATATAGTCGCACCAAGCGACGGATCGTCCTGTTGGTGACACTCGACGTCAGGAACGCACTCAACTCCGCTAGATGGGTGGATACGCTGGAAAACTCTTTTCAAGTTCCAGAATATCTAATGCGGCTTTTGAGGAACTACCTACAGGACCGAAGCCTGCTCTACGATACGACACAGGGCCAACGAAGGATGGAAATTACATCGGGTGTTGTCCAGGGATCTATCCTTGGTCCATACCTGTGGAACGTGTCTTACGATGGGCTACTGAGACTTCAGGCGCCAGATGAGTCGCGCTTGGTCAACTATGCGGATGATGTTGCGGCTCTTGTCGCTGGACACACGGTTGAACAAGCGCAACTTAGGCTAGGTATGCTAATGCGCCGAGTGAGAGACTGGATGACTGCTCGCGGGCTCAGTTAGGCACTAAGAAAACCGAAGTGGTCATCTTGACAAAAAAGAGAATCCCTAGAGTAAGGATGATCAGTATTGGCGACTTACGAATCGAATCGAAGCCAGGGGTGAAGTACCTGGGGCTACTGATCGACTCGAAGATGAGTTTCTCTGAGCAAATCAGCACAACGGCTGAGAAGGCTTCTTCGGGAATATCGCCTCTGAGTCAACTTATGACCAACGTAGGGGGACCCAGCCCATCAAGAAGACGCCTCTTGATGAGTGCTGTAGGGTCAGTGCTACTGTACGGAGCAGAGGTATGGGGCAACGCTCTTAGCAAGGAGGTATACCGAAAACGTTTGGCACAGGTACAGAGAAGAGGAGCACTGAGAATTGCATCTTCGTATCCAACAGTCTCTGACTCGGCGGTGAGAGTTATTGCAGGTGTGAAACCTGTCGCCTTCTTGCTAGAGAGCGCCGCGCTATTTACCTGCGCCGAAACGAGGATGCGAGGGAGATAGTTGTCCACGAGGAAAGACAGCGCTCGCTCAACGATTGGCAGCAGTCTTGGGTCAATTGCACGAAGGGAAGGTGGACTACGCGCCTCATCCCGGATGTGAGACCGTGGCTAAATCGAAGGCATGGTGAGAGTGACTTCTATCTGACCCAGCTTTTGAGCAGGCATGGATGTTTTCAGTCTTACCTGCACAAAATCGGTAAGTCACGGTCCCCCGATTGTCGGTTTTGGCCAGGAGAGGACCACAATGCCTCTCAAACATTTTTTGCGTGTACCAAACGGGTCAGACTGCGAAGGGAACTCTACAACAAGACGGGAGAGCTCACCCCGGATAATATAGTTGCGGTGATGCTCCAATCGGTTGACAAATGGAGCCAGGTGGCACATTATGCTCGGGCAGTCCTAAAATATAAAAGGGACTCACAGCAGCTGGGGGCACTGGGGCTGAGGAATCACTCTGCTGGCATTTACTCTTCCCCTCTCCCCTCCCGCTAGGAAAGGGACTCCCCAGCTTGAAGGCCCTCCACGGCGTAACAAAACGAGACCTGGCCCGAAGTAATCTGTCAAACTGTTCCAGGCTGGGTTCTCAGGTTGACAGGGGAGGTGTTTAGTGGGTAGTCCAGTCACGCATGGGAGTCTCAAACTCTGTGCATAAATAGCATTCACCTCCCTACCACAAAAAAAAGAATTGTTATTGAAAGCTATTGTCAAATTATTAGTTTGATTATTACCACTAATCTATTCTGTCTATCAAAAATAAGTAAAGTTTTATTTTAAAAATGCTGTTTGAATCTTTTTTAAATTTGATTGCCTTGAAAAGAGTAACATTCTTCAAATTTCTTAAAAAATTGTTTGCCAACTAATTCTATTATATTTGACTGTGAAATCAAATGTGAATTTAAATAATTTATATGTAAATTGATATCTATTAATTCCACATCTAATCGTTTTTTGCGATTCTTAAATGTAAAATATTGCAAAGATCTATTACACTTTTTACTATGAGAAAACAATTTCGATATTTTATTAAAAAGACCTTCAATATGGCAATGATAAACATTACGGTGTTTGCAAATAGTAAAAAACCCGTGAATTGACCAGCTCCTTCTTCTGTTTAACCCATTTGTACATTTCTTCCTTAGTGTCATGATTGAATACCTGGAGATGAGATTTAAAATAGTGCACATGTTTGTTCATTTTTCTGATGAGATGATGCGATTCAATCCGCAGGCAATAGTAAGTGGTTGCTCTAATATAGTTTTTATTTTGAACACCATATATCAATTCCTATGCTTACTGATCAGTAATATATGTAATACCTGCAAACTAATCATTTTTAACACAAACATTTTTAAATGATATTTTATTCTCAACGTATACTAACCGGGTATGATTGTTTTCTCTGAATGTAACGCACATACAACCAAATTTCACTGGAAGATACATGAAGCATTTATCCTAGGAATTCATCAAGACTTTGATATGATTAACCGGTAAAGGTAAAATATTCACTAGAATCACTTCAGAATAAGTTTGTTATGAATTCAATCTAGTTAATTGCTATTGAGAGTTAATTGAAACCCTAACTATTCAATACAAATAGGCCATCCTGGAAATAAATACGATTACTCTCAATCGTAGCAATCCTGAAAAGCAATATTTATTTAAACATCACTTTTCACCGAACTTTCCGAAAAAGAAATCGGTCTTCGCTATCACTTTTGCCACATAACTCTTCTTGTTCTCACTAGTATTCACTTCCATCACTGCAAAAAACAAAGTCATTTAGATCGATGTTTCCACGAGTTGATTGCGCACATTTCCAAGATCTCCTAACTATTTAATGCTAATAGGACACGACGGAAACAAATACAGTCACACTAAATTCCTGAAATACAATAATTCGATAAGACATTTCACGCCACAACTTTGCGGAAAATTAATCGGTCAAGGTTAAATATTCACTAGATCCACTTCAAAACAAGCGTGATATGAAGTAAACTAGATTTGCTGTTATTAAGAGCTAATTTCATCCATTTCCATAATATCCTAACTATTCAACACAAATAGGCCATCCCCGAAATAAATACGATTACTCTCATGTTCATTCCTATAACACAATAATTTAAACAAATTATTCATCCAGGAATTTGTAACTTTGCGAAGCGGAAATCGATCCTCGCAATCACTTTTGCTCATAGATGTCAGAGAGAATGGATACGAAATGCATCGTGAGAATTGAAGCAATTTATGATGTGGCATGAAGTTGGCACGTTTTCAGCTTTTGATTCGAATTTCAAATAAATTTTAGGTGACGTCTTCCATCAATTTTCGCATCTTGAACTAAATCAATTTTCCGTGCGGGTATTCTAACTTGAACGATATAAAAGATTCAACATGACTTACCCTACGAAGGCTACGTCCATGACATGCTTCTTGTAGCTGTTTTTACAATCCCACACACATCACCATATTTTTCGTTTCCCGAAACAACAACACTCGCGATCCCTGGCAAACTTCTTAGTTTGATTAATTAAAACTTTTGCAACGTTTCTGCACTACATTCAACACGGTTTATCTTAAAAAAATTGTTTTGTGTACAATTTCAAATTCAACTTGCTTAGATGCTTCCCGTCATCTGTTGAATTTTCACCAATCATATGTTTGGTTGATGATTGGTTGATATTTCGTTGATAATTCGGGGTTTTTTATCTTGTGGTAGGGAAGTGAATGCTTTTTATGCACAGAGTGTGGGACTCCCATGCGCGACTGGACTACCCACTAAACACCTTCCCTGTCAACCTGAGAACCCAGCCTGGAACCGTTTGACAGATTACTTCGGGCCAGGTCTCGTTTTGTTACGCCGTGGAGGGCCTTCAAGCTTGGGAATTCCTTTCCTAGCGTGAGGGGAGAGGGGAAGAGGAATTGCCAGAAGAGCGATTCCTCAGCCCCAGTGCCCCCAGCTGCTGTGAGTCCCTTTTATATTTTAGGACTGCACGAGCATAATGTTCCACCTGGTTCCATTTGTCAACCGATTCGAGCATCACCGCAATTATATTATTCGGTGGTGAGCTCCCCGGTCCCCCTGTGAAGTTCCCGTCACCGCCTGACCCATTTTGTACACACAAAAACTGTGTGACAGGCATTGTCCTCCTCTCCTGGGCAAAACCGACAATCGGGGGACCGTGACTTACCGATTTTGTGCAGGTAAGACTGAAAACACCCATGCCCGCTCAAAAGCTGGGTCAGATGGAAGTCAATCTCACCATGCCTTCGATTTAGCCACGGTCTCACATCCGGGATGAGGCGCGCAGTCCACCTTCCCTTCGTGCAATTGACCCAAGACTGCTGCCAATCGTTGAGTGAGCGCTGTCTCTCTTCGCGGACAACTATCTCCCTCACATCCTCGTTTCGGCGCAGGTAAATAGCGCGGCGCTCTCTAGCAAGGAGGGCGATAGGTAGCACGCCTGCAATCACTCTCACGGCTGAGTCAGAGACTGTCTTCTCTGCACCCGTGCCAAACGTTTCCGGTATTCCTCCTTGCTGAGAGCGTCGCCCCATACCTCTGCTCCGTACAGTAGCACTGACCCCCCCTACGTTGGCCATAAGTCGACTTAGAGCCGATATTTTCGAAGCAGCCTTCTCAGCCGTTGCCCTGATTTGCTCAGAGAAACTCATCTTCGAGTCGATCAGTAGCCCCAGGTACTTCACCCCTGGCTTCGATTGGATTTGTATGTCTGCAATACTGATCATCCTTACTCTAGGGATTCTCTTTTTTGTCAAGATGACCACTTCGGTTTTCTCAGTGCCTAACTGAGCCCGCGAGCAGTCATCCAGTCTCTTACTCGGCGCATTAGAATACCTAGCCTAAGTTGCGCTTGTTCAACGGTGCGTCCAGTGACCAGAGCCGCAACATCATCCGCATAGCCAACCAAGCGCGACTCATCTGGCATCTCAAGTCTCAGTAGCCCATCATAAGACAGGTTCGACAGGTCCAGACCAAGGATAGATCCCTGGGCAACATCCGATGTAATTTCCATCCTTCGTTGGCCCTGTGTCGTGTCGTAGAGCAGGCTTCGGTCCTGTAGGTAGTTCCTCAAAAGCCGCATTAGATATTCTGGAACTTGAAAAGAGTTTTCCAGCGTGTCCAGAATATCCACCCATCTAGCGGAGTTGAAGGCATTCCTGACGTCGAGTGTCACCAACAGGACGATCCGTCGCTTGGTGCGACTATATGCCTCTGCCTTTTGGACCACGCTCACCACCTTTGCAATCGCATCAATGGTAGAACGTCCTGCTCTAAAGCCGTACTGCCGAGGAGATAGATCCCCAGTAGCACGAATCGCGTCAGTGAGTCTTCCCTTGATGAGTTTCTCTAGCACTTTCCCAGCCGTGTCTAGCATGCATAACGGGCGGTATGCAGACGGCGATTCGGGATTTCCCTTCCCCTTGCTGATCAGCACGAGCCTCGCCACCTTCCATCGTACCGGGAAAACCCCGTCCCGTAGGCAAGTGGTGAATGTGCTGAGCAGCAAGTCAGGACAATGGTGATAGACGAGCCGCAACACCTCAGCTGGAACACCATCTGGACCTGGAGCCTTCCACGTTTTCAATGAGAGAACTGCCTCCTCCAGCTCCAGCTGTGTGAAGAGTGGGCACTCTACTGCTGTTTCACCATGGACAGCGTCAACACGGACGGGATGGGCGGGGAAGAGTCCCCGCACTATCGCGTCCATCTTTTCCGCGTCATGTATACAAGGCTTCCGTAGGGCACCAAGTTTTCCCATGACCAGCTTGTAGCCAAGCCCCACGGATCCTTGTTCACATTGTCCACTAGGTCTTCCCAGCAGCGAGCCTTGCTACTGTTGATCAGCTTGCGAAGGCATTTCCTGGGGGACTTATATGCTGCCACCTGCTCGCATGCCTCATCAGGGTTCCGCACCCGTTGAGCCTCACATCGAAGCTTGTGACACTCCCTTCGCTTTTCAGTGATTTCAGTTGACCACCAGTACACTGGGGGCTTGCCGTGCCGGGGTCTTCGACGGGGCATAGAAGCGCAGCAAGCAGTCGTAATGATGCTCATACTAGAGTTCACCACGTCTTGAGCTGCCTGTTCTTCCGTCCCCTCCGGAGCTCCCTGCAGCGGCTCACCTGCTGTGAGAGCCTTGACGAACTCTCGACGTCCATCCTTCCGATGTTCCATCCACTTGTGGAAGGCCGAGAGCACGGACGTCGGGAGACAGCATCACTTATCTCAAGCAGAATGCACTGGTGATCACTGGCTGAGTAATCCTCTAATACTTTCCAGTTGTGTATCCTTCGTACTAAGGACTCCGAGGCGAATGTCACGTCCGGTATAGTTCCCTCACAGCCAATACGGCGGAAAGTCGGCGTATTTCTGGAGTTTAGTACGACGAGCGCCGTCCTGGCCGATATTTCCGGGATTCGTTTTCCCCGCGGATGCGTTTGAGGCATGCCCCATTCGATTGCTTTAGCGTTGAAGTCGCCCCCAACGAGCTCTTTGCCCTCTGCGTTTGAGACAGTGCCCTCCAAAGCATTAAGCTTGGCTTGGAAAGATGATATTGACTCGTTAGGCGTTAGGTACACACTAAAGAAGGTGATCCCTGAGCACCGAACCCACACGAAACCATCCCCCCGTCCACAACTCTCCGCTTGAAAGTCACTGTTCCGAACCCAGATGGCGGCAGTACCAGTTTCATCAGAATACCATAATGCAAGACTTTTACTATGGTGTTGCTCACTCAGCAGCAAGAAGTCGGCTTTCATGCCCCTCGCAAACTGCTCAAGCAGATTTTGGGCGGTTGAACTGCGGTGTAGGTTTAGCTGCAGGATGCGGGTCATCGGAGCTCTGATTGTGCCTTGGCTAGGGCTTCGTGGAACACCCGGTATTTTCCTAATCCCAAGAAGTGTCCAAAATCAAGTTTTGGATCAGCATCCTTGCAAAGAATACAGTGTGCCTCCTTCGTACACTCTTTTCTTTTATGTCCCATTTCACCACATTTGTAACATAGGGAACTCCTATCGGGTCCTTTGCATACTTGTGTGGTGTGACCATAACCAAGGCATTTGAAACATTGAAGAGGCGTTGCTCTTCGCTGTATCCTACAGACAACCCACCCAATTCGTACTTTGTCCTTGTTCAGGAATTGTTCGGCGTCCTTTTTGGTCAAGTCAACTATGGCTATGCGTTGTCCCCTGTTGTTTTCTGGTGTCAGTCTCGCTTTGATCCTTCCCACGCTAGGGAACTCCTTTTTGATGGCCTCTTCTACCTCGGCCAGATCCGTCACGCTGTCAATTTCCCGTATTTCGATCGTTGCCATCGGCTCAAGCGGGGCTATAGTTGCGCTTTTGCCAAGGACTTTCTTTACTGCGTCACAGAATGCTTCTTTATTGCCGGCCTCTGCTCCGAATTCGACCAGTATGTGGCCCGACCGCGTTGGTCGTACCACTTTAATGGTAGTATTGGTGTCTTCGGGCCTTACGTTTCCCCTGATGTCCCGCAGCACCTCCGCGTAGGATCGGCCATCTTGGGGCTTTACAAGCAGTGCCTGCTGCCGGGGTCTTCGTCGGGGCTTCTGCCTCTCCTGTTTTGCATCAGGTCCTTTTTCTAATTGGGCGACCATGCGAATTTTATTTTCTGGCTTTTTTGAAGGAGTTTCTTTGCGGCTTTCTTCGCTCCTTTTGTAAGCACAGTCTGGAACCCCTGATCTGGTGCTCCACGCCCGTCAAGTGCCTCTTCCTTCCTTCTTTTATCCCGATCTCCTTCGATTGGGCTAGACGCCATTCTTTTATGGACTTTTAATGATGGAGCTATCTGCATGTCGCCTTTAGATTTTGCCCCAAGCGCCTGTTTAGCCTTCTGTTCATCTTCGGCCCTTAACCGGCTCCTCCGATAGTGCCCTATGCGATCTAGGAGCTCCTCTAGTTCAAGGAGCCCTTCCTTTGCTACTTTGCTAATTTTTGGGGAGTCGCATGCAGATTGTATTCTTTTCAGAACATCTCCCGCTTTTCGAAGTAGTCTTTCTTCTTCGTATCGCTGGGCCGCAATTGTACCTTGCAACCATCCTTGGGAGAGGTTTTCGCGTTCCGTTTCCGAGTGCAGTACTTCCGCCACATTTTCAACGTTGGCGGTACAATCACGCGGTGTCTGGTCACTCTTTGCTTTTAGTGCCGTAATCTCCTCGTTTGCTTCTGGATTTTTCGTTGCAATGTCGGGATTCGTGACCCTTGCATCGGTCGCTTTAGTAACGATCGCAGCGGTAACAATCAAATTTTTGGTGCTCTTTATGCTATCTTCCACTGCTCGAACACCTGAAGCATCCTGCCGAGTCTCCCGCTTCTCCTTAATAGGACGCTCGGGCGTTCGCATCATTTTTTTGCTGCGCCCAAGCGCCGCAGGAATCTCAGTTTGCACCAGACTGTCTGCTGTTCTCCGTTTTTCGTCTACCGTCACTGTCGTCGTGTTAGTCTTCGTTTTTTTCGTGGTTAGTACAGCTCTCGATGTACTGTTGACATTGTGGCTGCAACCACTGGTTGCGTCGTCGTTGCTATTATTTTTTATTTCCTTTTTTGGATTTTGTTTTTTTCAATTCGGGGTTGAAAGTATAAGAGGAGTGGGATTTGCATGAGAGCGACCATACAGCCCATAGATATAGATAGTACTGGATCCGCAACCGGTCACTAGAGCCGAAGCAATTAGTAACCTTCGCTAAAGTTGTGTGAAATATAGGTTTGAAGTGATATGTTTTTGTTTTTGAACTTAATTCACTCCGAAACACATTCACGTTTATAAAGTTTCTAACTTTGAAGATCGCACGTTCGCAATCAGCACTTTAGTTCTCATTTTTTTTTAAACACAAATTTTCCATCGGCTTTGACACATGAATTTTTTCGCCTCTACGAATTTCATCAGCTTTGACGTTCGAGTTTTCTGTGAGAGAACGTTTGTTGTATTGTACTCAAACTGTTAACGAATGATAACGAAGGCGCGACCGTGGGCACGTGAAACTAAATGTTGTCGGTGTGAACGGACGTCAGTGAGGGAATTGATTCTTCTGAAGAGAGGAAAGAAAAACCTGTCTGGAAACAAAGGGGAAGGAGAAGCAAAGGGAATCATATAGTTTCGAGAGCGCAAGTTTTTTATAACTTATTTATAAGTTAAATTTGCTCCCTACATGGACGAGTACACAGATTCTCGTTGCTCGTCCATTTATTTATATGGCTTTGAAAGTACCATTCGAGTGTGTGGATGCTCTATCGGCGTGAAAGGCGTGAAGATTTCAATACGTATGAGAGAGGAAGGTATGTATGTTATGTAATAAAAGAGCTTCACTCACGTATGGATGAAAATGAGCTAATTTCGCGCCCATTACTTTATATGCCTCTGTAGTGCGCACAACATAAAATAAGCGTAGTATGTGTGAGGTATTTCGTTGCTTTGAGAGCAAGTTTCACAAAATATTATCGAAAAAACATCTTGCCAGATTAAATTATTTTGTTTTCACGAGAAATTGTATCTGGCAAATGTTAGGAAATTTCGTCCATTCGTTAATCTGATCGAAATGTCAAACGTCAGAATGAATTTGAAAAGTAAAATCGAAAAGAAGTAAGTTAGTATTTTTTAATAATAGCTTAATAGAATGATTCAACTTTCTGGATTTTCAATTCTAATAAAATCAATCAAAATGGCAGAGACAAAAATGTATCTTTGCTGGGTGCGTGGCACTATCGAGGGAGTTTGAGGTTCTCCAAACGGATGCTGATAAGAGAAATATTTTACAATTTTAAATCATTTATATTTTTATTTTGACTAGAAGACCTGTTCCGAAATCCAGCGTACATACTTTCTCCCATTCACAACTTCAAATTGCCGCCGCAACATCTCCACGTTCCTTTGAGCACTCTCACCTTTTCTTTTGTGAATTTATATATTTTTAGTAACATTTTTCCAATTTCTCTATAATTTTTATCTCCCCATCATCACAATCCTACCCTTTTCCTTTAGTTCCAACAACAACGAAATAATATATTCTAGTTATTTCAATTTTCCCACTAACAACATTCCATTCATTAATTCCCACTAACAAAAATTAATTCTATACATTTTTCCTAACAAAACCTAATTCCTTCCTTCATATTAGTTAGTATGAAGCTAGTTCCCACTAACAAATTTTATTTTTTATACTAACGAAAATTAATTCACGTTTTCCTACTCACAAAATTCAATCTCATACCCAGATGCATCGTTGAAGTTGCTTATTAGATGAATGAGAGATCGACAAGACATAGCTCCATTGGTTGTGTCGCGAGTTCTCGACCGGAGGTCTGCTGGAAACCTGGGTTCAAGTTCCCCCGAGCGCAGGGAAGCACTCTTTTTGGGGTATTGGCAGAATCAATAGTTTCTGTATGTGTATATGTGACACTTTGCATTCAATCAAGCACTTCATTGATGATGCAAATTGCCATATATGCAAATCAATGGATATTTTTGTGTTTGTCGATACGGAAAAAAGATGTGTGGGTAGCGGAATCGAAGTGTAATGAGCTTCGATTACGTTACCCAGATGCAACAGCGGGAATTGAAAATGAAAAGGATTGAGTTCGTTGAAGGAGGGCATTGGTATTTGAATTTGGAAAGAACAATAGAGATTGCGTTTGGCGGTGCATTAAATTTTAATTCGGGGAGGAAAGATTTTTTTGGTGATTTGATCTTGAAAGAAATAGGGAGTTGTCGCATTTTTTGTGGAGGTGATTTACGGAATAGATTGTTCGATATGCTGTTTTGAAGAAAAAAGGGATTTTTGGTAATTAACAATTCAAGGAAGTGTGTCGATGGTCTCAGTGGTGGCGAAGATAAAGTTTGGTTTGGGTTAATGACCCAAAGTGATTAGCGGGTGTGAAAGTGCATAAAATACTTAGGAACGGCGTGCAATTTATTGTATTAGAAGTGCAGCAAAGATTTGGCGATTCGAGCGGGTCCCGTAAATAATGGATAAATCCGTTTAAAATTACGAAAAAGGGGAAGGTGCTTAAATACATTAACGAGAAAATTCCTTTTTTTAATGTGGATAAAGCTGGTTGTGTCTCTTTGTGGAGTGACATCAAATCGGAAATACTCTGAACATTTAAGAACTAAAACCACTCGTTGTCAAACGGCCCTTCGCAATAAACAATATTAATAGCCGAGTTAAAGTAATTTATTAATTTTTTTCAATATTTTTGGTAGTTGCCCAGTTCCCTTTCTGTTGTAGAGCGCTCCGCAGCCGAAAAAAAGGTGAGTAGTTTTTAATTCTGTTTTTTTCCTTCTTGGTTTCTCTTATGATATGACAAAGTGAACTCATTAATTGATTGTTTTCTTAGTGTAAATTTTCGTAGTAGCATTAATTGAAAGTAAATTTTCATTTATTTTTATCTTTGAATCAAATTAAAATTTGTTGAAGGAAGAAAGTGGGCCTAAAGAATTGAATTTTTTTTTGATAAATTGGTGCCTTGTAAACTAGTTGAAGGAAAAAAAATATAAGACATGAAGTGTTAAAATAATTATTTTTCATTTCTCAATGTGACCTCTCCTTTCCTGTCCTTTCCCCTTCGTGTTAGTGTTTTAATGTAAGGTGGCTCAGTACGAGCAGAGGGTGTCCCAGAAGTCCCACGACACGACTGAACGCTAGTCGGCCTCAGTATGCCACCCCGGGCTACACATCCCTCTGCCAAAACTTAATGTCTGCAGCTGCGGTGACTCCCGCGATTGTAACATATGGCGCATAAGTTGGTCTTTATACGCCGTATTTGGTACAATATCTTGCGTTTAATATTCTCTTGCTTTTAGCGATTCTTTAAAAAAATATATATATATACACTAGTCACCGCCAATCACGTGTCATAATGCCAAACACGGTAAGACGCTCAGATGATTCTGGGCGGGTGCATCTTACGCGAGGTCTAGATTGATTGACTCTGTCACCACCACATCCTACAGGACACCTTACAGATTTAGGGGACAATCTCGCACTTCCTTCACCATTGGAATTGCACCCAGATACTGAAGCAGTTCCTAGACCATCACCGCATAGTGTGGAAACCCCCATGTTATCGAGTACCCATAGGCGCACAGCCGAGCCTCAGAGACAGCCTTCGAGATACTTGCCGGTGAACAAATGGACGGTGAGTTTTGACGGTACCTCGCGAGGGTTGGATGCAGAACGGTCTCTGTTCCGAGTGGAGACTCTAGTCCATCATTACGGGATATCCTCCGATACGTTGGCCATAGATTTCCATCTTCTCCTCAAGGGACCCGCCAAGGATTGGTATTGGACCTTCTACCAAAGCTGCTCCGTGATGCTATGGTCCTCTTTGGTGGACCCATTTAAAAAACGGTTCGCTGACCACTACATGGACATAGACGTTCGTCACGAAATAGACGCCCGAAAACAAAACCCGTATAGTCTTTCCAAACCTTTTTCGACGATATTATGGCCAAGGTGGTACGTCTGAAAAATTGCCTCTCCGACTGTGACCTTCAGCGCATACTCAGTCTGAACATGAGCCAGCATCTGCGGGATCACTTGGTGGGAATTGATTTCTCTTCGGTAAAGGAGCTTTTCTGGCGGTGTCGTTGGCCTTCGGAAAATATGGCGGGAAGGTCAAGACCAGCGCAACCGTACAACCTTTATACTCCTGATATACTACAAACTCGGCAGTATACCGAACAAGCTGAGTTCACACCCCGTAGACAATATCCCGAATTATCCGGGGTAGACTTGCAATTATCCGCAAGGAGTGCATGAGTAGCAAATACACACGGTATCTCAAAGATTTCCCAGTAATCAAACAAGGTCACCCTTTCATAACGCTGACCTGTATGACTCAGTTCCGATTTCGGCGCAGTCCGAATTCGCAGGAATAGGGCCTCCGTTGACCCTTAAGGTTACCTGGGCGAGCAAGACAAACGTAAAACTGATCCCAGCCACTGCTCAAGCTCGTTCTTTAGCCCCTACGCGGCCCGGATACGAACTTAACGTCTGCTCGAATTGCCTAGACCTTGGACATACTTATCGGTATTGCTCTCAAGTAGTACAGTGCAGACTCTGTTTTGGATGCGGAGCTCAAAACGTCCTTCGTCCCAACTGCCCTCATTGCCGAATGTCGGGAAACATCAGACGAGGTGTGCCGAATCAGGGAACCAACCACACCCTCCGACGCCTGTCGCCCCAATAACCTACGAGAACAGCGCCACCAATACAGACCCCGAGTTGAGACGCCGTCTCTAGAAGTTCGTGAACTTGCTTCCTCTGACGGTCTGAGCACCTCCAAGGCTGATCCCAACTTTATCCGAAATAATGAAAAGGCGGGCGATGATCGTGAATCACCCGCTAGTTTTAGAGCACAACCTTTTCGGGATCGCTTCCGGAGATCCTGGAGATATTTTTTCGCCAGGCCTCTCTTGAAGCGTGCCTGCGTGGAGTCAATTGTTGCAACTCCTGGCGACAATAGGCCCTACGCAGAGATTTCCGTCAAGGGTCGCAAATTGACAGGCTTGCTTGATAGCGGAGCCAGTGTTAGTATCCTCGGAGCTGGAGCCATGGACCTGCTGTCGGGCTTGGGTTTGCATATGCATACCATGCATGCTCATATTCAGACTGTATCAGGGCACAAGGATCCAGTTCTGGGATACGTCACCACATTGGTGCGATTTAACAACACCACCAAATTGATGAGATTCCTGGTTGTTCCTTCCTTGACACACGCAGTGTATCTTGGAATTGACTTCTGGGATCTCTTCAAAATAGCACCAATCCAGGTCAACGCTATCAAAGCAGCCTCGGAGCCTCAGAGTCCTGAATTCCATCTCTTGTCTCCAAAAGATCAGCAACGACTGGACTTCGTCAAACAACAGTTTCCGTCGTATAACGAGCAAGGCTTGGGTAGGACCGGTCTCGTGTCTCATCACATCGACACTGGTTCTGCTCGACCCATTAAGCAGCGGCATTATGCTGCCTCGCCTGTTATACAGAAACTGTTGTATGACGAACTCGATCGTATGTTGTCTTTGGGGGTAATAGAGGAAAGTCAGAGGGAGCTCTCCTGTGACCCTTGTCAGAAAACTCGGCAAGGTGCCTTGACGCTAGATGCCTCAACAAGGTGACTGTTAAGAACGCCTATCCGTTGCCACTGATTGAAAGTCTTTTGGTACGGTTGCAGAGTACCAGGTTCATTACCAGCTTGGACCTGAAGGATGCCTTTTGGCAAATTGTAATGAATCATGCGGCGACGCTGGTGCCCACTACCAACACACTTTGCTGCTAGGTGGCTTGTCATTTTATGTTGGTTGCGACCAGTGCACATCCCACGTCTATTTTATCGTGGATGGGGTGAGGATTTTGTGTTGCAGCCTGAACCCAAACGTGAACATTTCAGGTAAATATGCTTTTGGACGAGGTTAACTGGTGATGTAACTTAGTTCTTAATTCTCGCTAGACGATAAAATCAGTGCGCCGCTAATGCTTAGCCAATTTGCGGGTGGTCGTGTATAGGAAGGCGATGGAGATGTGATGCTTTCGCCGGTCCGTCATAGGAAATTCATACGCTCGACACATGTCGGATGAAAAATGGCCAGTTCGATTTAGAATTTCTGCGACATAGTTTTGGGGGCTGCTTAGTCGAAGAAGGTGACATAGTTATATATAAATAGACAGAGGATATTTGGAGGTTAGTAAAGCGCGTTTAAAATTATTGAATCAATGCACGAAAATCAGCAACAAATTTCCTGGCATTTTGTAAATGTGTGTTACGCAAACAAACAATTGATGGAATGTTTGTGCTGTGGTTGTTTTTACGAATCGACGAAATATCAAGTATTTCCATTCCTAACAAAATATTTCCCGTCACCCGGAAATTCTTAAGGAAAACAACACTTTGGCATGAATACTACACAAAGCAATTTATAGCAAATAAAAAAAAAGGGATAAAAGAAAAACAAAAATATTTTTACCGCAGGCATTATGAGGATAATTTTAAACCGTAACTTCATAAAAGTCAAAGAAATCGAGAAAATGTAATAATGTACATTAAAATATGTAAAGTTGTCAAATTTTTTATAGAAACAAAACAAAAATAAAGACGTGTATATCAATAAAAATTAAAGGAAACAATTCATCCGATGAAAATGAACCGGTAATCCGAAAAAAATAACATCTCGGTATGAAATGTAAACAAAGATAGCAAATTTATAAAAATATGAATATTACACGAAAAATAGTATGAAGCAGACGCAAGCCCGCATGCACTTTCTTGTTAGTTTCTCCAAAGCGATTATTTATATCACTCATGTACCGTAACTTGTATTCACCCGCGTTGCATTTAAGAAATTAATTGAAAATTTCCATCACGGAGAACTCGTTTGATCTGCGTCACATGAAATTACACAATATGTAAAAGTAAATTTAACTCACACACTTTTGGGAGTAACTTAAATCACATGTGGTTTAGCTGAAATTTCGTATTTTTCGCATCCACTATAAGTTATAATTTTGTATTTATCTGAATATACACATATTTATTAGAACGAAAGAAGAACAATTAATAAGCATATAATTATATAATTAGCAAGAAATCAAATAATTTGAAATTGTAGACATTAAAGAGTAACGGGAAAAGACGTCAGAGAAAGAAAACTTAAAACATATTTTCAACTGAAACTCTCGAATAGCTCTTACCGCCAAAAGTAGTAACCTGCATGTTACACGTAGATGTACAATATAAATAGAGAACCACACAAGAAACAAAACAGACACCTTTATCTAAAGACTTTTTGTAATTACCAATATTTTACTTATGCATAACGTAATCAAATTTGCTAGAAACAAATCGTGAAACAGAAAAACGTATGATTACATATTCATTTTTTTAAACAAACAGTGTTTCAAGGTATTTTATAGGCTAACAGAAAGGAGATCTCCTATCATTATTGCGTAGTGTGTAAACTAAATAGTTCTAATTTTAGAGATGCTGAAAGAGAAAAACTTAGTGCATTTATTCTCGTCCTATTGGCTTGCAATATCAAAGAAATATTTAAGTAAGAAAAGATTGCGAGTTAAACTCTTTCGTAGCTTATCATTTTTTCGGTGCTTGTTAGATTGATTTGCAGTAACGTTTACTTCAAATTAATTTCTATTAATAATAATGTTAAAATATAAACTTTCCGTCACTTTCCATTTGTGCTTCATAAGCTTAAGTTGTCCTCAAATGATCAAAATGTTAATAGCGTGTGCAAGTTGAGGGCAATTATTATTAACGCTTGAATAAATCGTAGTCCTTTATCGAAAAGGCAAATACATCGCGAAAATTGCCTATTAATAATAATCAATCGTTTGGCAAGTAGTGAGAGTTCAAATGTTTTTTATTTTCTATTTTCCTTGCATTCCACTAAAATAACGAAAAAGACCGAGAAAAGTAATAAAAAAGGACGTTGATTGTAAAATGAAATGATAATCATTAAAATATCTTTGGACATATTGATTCCATATTTTTTTAAATAAGACATTAATTACATTGTCGTTGTATCATTCCCAATTTTACTTATTTATATAATGAAATTGAAGAAAGTAAATAATAAACGAGAACATATGTTAAGGTCGAAATCGTTAAAAAAATAGTTATTTACACAATTATTCTTTTATTATTGATAAGTCGCGAAAACACGCACATATTTTATGTTTATTATTTTACTATATATATACATAAATAATAATATGAATTGCTAGCGAAAAAAATAGACCTTCCTTTCCAGTGGTTCCGCTTTTCAGCGGGAAATGAGGTGCAGGGTAGGTATGCCGTCGCGAGGGTAGGGTTTGAGAAAATCCGCTGAAGTCGGTTTCGCGTTGCGCGCGGTACGCGGTACCTTTGTTGTTTTGCCGTTTTATTAGAGTAGCTTTCGTCGGGATGAGTTAACGTAGTGTACTTTTCGGTACCGCGTCGGAAATTCGGGAACGCGAAATAAAAATTAGATTTTGTTCTTTTGACTGGTTATAGGAAGAAATACGGAGTAACGTAGAATAGGTTTCCTCTCCGTATGGTTTTGTTTTGTAACGCGTTGTAAAACGGGCGTGTATAGGTGGCTGAAATATGTAAATGAGCGTAACCCATTCGGAGACCCGCAACGTAATCCTCTCCGATCTAACTGGCCGACAAGCAGCCACCGCGTGAATGGGTTACGGTGCACGGATTGGTTGACCGGTTGGTACCATCCGTTGGCACTACTCAGACTTAACGTCTAGAACCGATGAGAGGTCGGTTCCGCGTTCGCACGTAAACCTTAAATCATTACAAATGGCGCCCAACGGGGGGCCCAAAACATCCTAAGGGGATAAACGATTCGCGTCTTCTGACGAGTTGGTCCTTTACGGAGGATGTAAGGTACTTTGGTACTCGAGCCTCACAAACAGGAGCAGTGGAGTTGTGTGATACACACTAGCAGTCGCTTCACGTGAGTTGTAGCTTCCGCTCTCCTTTGTTTGATTTTTTTTTCGCGACAGAATCCTTCCGATGTGTTGTCCCAGGTTAACCCCTGTAAGGACCTTCTATTTTCTTGATGGAACCGTCAGCCAGATGGGGTTTCTCCTGTTGGCCTGGACTCTCAAGAAAATAGAAGGCTACCTTGCCTTTATGTCGCGGAAGGATTCTACTTATTTCGTATGCGTGATAGACGAGTGGTATCGGTTCAACGTTCGGTGGCGTATGCTGGAGTTGCGAAGCCCGGAATGCTTCCACGCGTTGGGAATTTTGACCGCGTACTAAGCTGTTACGGTAGCTCTACCACTTGTCTCATCGAGTCATTTAACGTAGTTTAGAGACGGTTTTTGTAATGTATGTGGGTATGGGGTTAAATTTTGTAGATCGACCGAAAGTACCCTTTCTTCGGCAGATTACCACGCACTCTCATTTCCCTTTGGAGGAGTCGACTGCTGGAAAGGAAAGTATATATTAAATAAATTTTTTTTGCCAATTTTATATAAATAGCTCGCCACTATCGGCCACTAAGTTATTCTTAAGTTTTTTTTTATATATTAGAGTGTTACATTTTCTTTTTTTTCAGTAGGACTTACTTCCACCACCCAGATTAAACATAAACATGGCAACAAAGCGGACCCCAGACAAGCGTTGGACCAGATCCAAAACGGTCCAACCAGCTAACTGCGGGATCTGCTTTGAGGACGTAGTGGAGGGCGTACACAGCGTGCGATTGGAGTGTGGACACCTTTTCCACCGTGCCTGTGTCCAACAACTCCTCCTCACGTCCGAGCTTTGCCCACTATGCCGGCGACCCATAGAGCGGACCGCCGTAGACGTCCCCCGCGGAACGCCCGTCCCCACGCGTGGAGCAGTGGCGAAAGGAGTTCCAGATGCCGAACCACCCCAATCACTGATGGACTTTCAAGGAGCCGTAGGCGGGGAAGTTCCTGCTGCAGTTGTCGCGGCCGAGGTTACACCCGCGCCTTCCACCCACTCCATTGACACCCTCGTGGCGTTAATGCGAGATATGTCTGAGAGGATTGGCAACTTGGAGGGAAGGCTCCAGAATCTCCCCATGAGCCAACCACCCAGCCGCGTGAGAACTCCGCTTGGCTGGGAGCCCAATCCCAGTGTGGCTATGCCCCACTCTCGACCATCTGATCAATGGGCCCTACCTCCAAGGAACTCGGGAATGGATCCCAGAGCTCCCGAGTATAGACCATGACACAGCACCGCACCTCCGTTGGTACCTCCAGTCCCCGAGGCAGTTCCTTACAACAGGTCAATCGAGGATGCGATTCCCCCCGGGAACGCATTGACACCTTTCCGAGACTCGACACCTCGTATCATGGAGAGTTGGCGCCTGAACGTCACGGGTTTCAACGCTATGATGTCAGCGGACCGGTTCCTTTTCCGGATCCAGGCGTAAGTATCCAGCACCCTGGGCGGTGATTTCTCGGCCTTTCTATGGCATGCACATCTTTTGTTCAGCGGAGATGCTGCCGACAGGTACTGGAGTTTTAAGGAGTCGACGCCCCGTCCCACTTGGAATTCTTTCAGTGAAGCCTTCCGCAATCGATTTGATGATGGCTTCACTGAGAGAGAACTAAGGGAACAGATAATGAAACGGAAACAAGGTGCGCACGAACCGTTTGACCAGTACTACACAAGTATAGTGAGATTGAGCACTCGCCTGCGAACAACCATGCCCGAGGACGAACTGGTAGAAATTATCAGAGAGAATATGCGTTGGGAGCTTCAGAACAGCCTTTTGCATTTTCCCATCAACACCATACAAGGATTGCGCCTCCATGCCCGTAGGCAAGAACAACTGGATGAGCGGCGAGGTACCTTCCGTCCACAACCTCGCATAACGGGACCAAATCCCCGAAATCATCACACCGCGGAGTTGATGGCAGCGGACCACCTACTTGCTGACCCAGTACCAGTACCGAGGAGCGGAGCACCACAGGAGCTTGAGGACCCAGCAATGATTGATCGACCCTCCCTTGAAGCAATTACAAGCCCGACGGTCTGTTGGAACTGCCGACAAACGTGGATCGGTTCTATGCATGTCCAGCGGAACCGACGCTCTTCTGTTACCGATGCGGGAAGGCCGACACGTACGCACCTGATTGCGCAAATTGAAAATTGCGAAAAAACTTTCCAGCGAGGGCCGCAACCACCCGTCGGCACTCCTAAAACCAGGACGAACCAATGCTGAGCCCATCACTAGCTATGACCAAGCCCCAAACATGACTCCAATTCTGCTGACTCGCACCGCCAAACACAGTTCTCCCGAAGTTCCACAACTGACGCCATCCTTTGTCGGGGCAGACGCGCAGGGAAATGATAACGAGGCGAAAGTTCCTTGGCATGTCAAACCTTTCCACGTCAGACTGCGGAATTATTTGGCTATTCGACAGCGCATCTTCCATGAGGAGTTGGCTACAACTGTCCCACCGCGAAGAAAGCGAGCCACGCGTCGGATGCGGAGCTTCTGGGGAAGGATCAGGCAGTCGAGGAAGGTGCTGAAGGACATACACTTAGACGAATTATTGAGGGATGACGTTCGACCATATGCGTCAGTACACCTCCTGCAAAAACGTTTGCCAGGTTTAGTCGATACGGGAGCCAGTGTGAATTGCATATCAGCTGATTTTGCAGGGGAGGTACTGGCAATGCACGCGGACCAAATCCACCATTTTACCACCTGGTTAAGCACGGCGGACGGAACTCGTCACTCTGTAGTGGGAAAAATTACGACGGATGTCACCTTTAAGGGAGTAACTAAACCTCTGGAATTTTACATCATACCTCAATTAACCCAGAATCTTTATCTAGGAGTGGATTTCGTTCGAAAATTTAGCTTGGCCCCGGAACTGTTTTCCAGTACGACCCTGGAGTCCGTTACCACAGTTCCTGACCAAACTCAAACCACTCACTTATTACGACATACACTGGATGTGAATCAGCAACTGCGACTTGACTCGGCTATATCGGCTTTTCCATCGCATGAGAAGGAAGGTCTCGGGCGGACGGCACTGGTGTTACACACTATAGATGTGGGGGATGCTAAACCCATAAAACAGAGACATTTTGCCATATCTCTGGCGAAGGAAAAGTTGTTATATGCCGAAGTTGATCGAATGCTAGCATTAGGCGTGATCGAAGAATCGCAGAGCACGTGGGCTTCCCCAGTCACCTTAGTTGTCAAGCCGAACAAGGTCCGGCTATGCTTAGATGCCAGACGCTTGAACGCCGTCACTGTCAAGGACGCATACCCTCTACCGTTGATTGAAGGCATTTTGAGTCGGCTGCCTAAAGCCCACTTCATCACGAGCTTAGACCTCAAGGACGCCTTCTGGCAAATTCCTTTAGACCCTGGCTCAAAGGAGAAAACAGCCTTCACAGTCCCAGGTCGGCCCCTGTATCAATTCGTGACCATGCCATTCGGATTGTGCAATGCCCCTCAAACAATGACGCGCCTTATGGATAAGGTGATACCACCTCATTTACGGCACCAAGTTTTCGTGTACTTGGACGATCTGCTGCTTATAACCGAGACCTTTAACGAACACATCGACCTGCTTCAGGAGGTGGCTCTACAGATCCGGAGGGCAGGGTTAAACATCAACATACAGAAGAGTCAGTTCGTGATGACGGAGGTGAAGTATTTAGGTCACATCATTGGGCATGGCAATATCAAAACCGACCCGGACAAGACTCAAGCGATTGACGTTTTTCCATTACCCAAGACCACCAAGCAATTACGCCGGTTCCTAGGCTTATGCGGATGGTACCAGCGTTTCGTACGTGATTATGCCACCATTACCACTCCTTTGACCGACATACTGCGAAAGGGACATAAGTTCGTCTGGGAAGAGCCCAGCTTGCGAGCCTTTGAAGAGCTAAAGAAGAGTCTGACTACAGCCCCCGTACTGCACAGCCCGGACTTTGACAAACCGTTCTCAATCCATTGTGACGCGAGTCAACATGGGGTGGGAGCAGTCTTAGTCCAGGTTGCACAAGACGGCGAGGAGAGACCTATAGCCTTCATGTCCCACAAGCTCAACCAGGCCCAGCGGAACTACACGGTCTCGGAGCAGGAATGCCTAGCGGCTGTGCTGGCAGTGAAACGTTTTCGTGCATATGTAGAAGGACATCCTTTTGAAATCGTCACTGATCATGCGTCACTGAAATGGCTGATGAGCCAAACTGATCTCCACGGCCGCGTTTGACTTCACGATAAGACACCGCAAAGGAAGTCAGCACGATTCAGAACCAGTTGCCACAGCTGCCAGAACTACGGGTGACGGAGGGATTTATATACAAGCGGACGAGACACGCCTCCGGAGACCCCATTCAAGAAGAGGAACAGTGGAAGTTATGGGTGCCCGAAGAACTGACATGCGAATTGATTAAGCGGGCTTAGACTACCCATTGAGTGCACACGGCGGTTATGGTCGTACGCTTCGGCGACTGAAGACTTACTTCTTTTGGCCTAAGATGGCGCAGCAAGTGAAAAAGTACGTAGCCGCTTGTGAGCTGTGCAAATGCACTAAAGCACCCAATTCTGTTCTTCAGCCCCCGATGGGAAAGTTCGAACTACCGGAGCGGGTGTTCCAGCGCCTGTATATAGATCTCATCGGTCCGTACCCTCGCACGACTTCGGGATACACGGAAGCTGCCATGGTCCTGGACCAGGATGAGTTAACGTAGTATACTTTTCGGTACCGGTACCGGAAATTCGGAAACGCGAAATAAAAATTAAATTTTGTTCTTTTGACTGGTTATAGGAAGAAATACGGAGTAACGTAGAAAAGGTTTCTTCTCCGTATGGTTTTGTTTTGTAACGCGTTTGAAAACGGGCGTGTATAGGTGGCTGAAATATGTAAATGAGCGTAACCCATTCGGAGACCCGCGACCGAAATCCTCTCCGATCTAGCTGGCCGACAAGCAGCCACCGCGTGAATGGGTTACGGTGCACGGATTGGTTGACCGGTTGGTACCATCCGTTGGCACTACTCAGACTTAACGTCTAGAACCGATGAGAGGTCGTTTCCGCGTTCGCACGTAAACCTTAAATCATTACAAAATACCATCGGATGAGGCAAGTAAGGAGAAAACGGTCTCTGGCAGGCCCTTGTACCATTTCAAGGTCATGCCGTTCGGTCTACGTAATGCTCCCCAAACGATGTGTCGGTTGATGCATAAGGTAATACCCTATGAGCTGCAGGACAAAGTATTTGTTTATCTAGATGACCTGCTTGTTACAAGTTCAACATTTGATGAGCACTTAGAGCTCCTGAGAACTGTTGCAAAACTGCTCATGTACGCCAACTTGACCATCAATGTTGAAAAGAGCAAGTTCGCCAAGAAGGAGATCAAATATCTTGGCTTTGTAGTGAGTGATGGTATCCTGCGCACCGACCCGGAGAAGGTTTCAGGTATAGTCTCCTATCCTGAACCCTAAACGGCCAATGACGTGAGACGATTCATGGGCATGGCAGGATGGTACAGGCGTTTTATCCCAAACTTCGTCTCGGTTACGGTCCCTCTAACGGACTCACTAAAGGGCAAACGTGCCTTCAAGTAGTCCGCTTCCGGCAATAGTGCCTTCAATAAAGTGAAGCACTTGTTGATTTCTGCTCCAGTGCTGGCCAATCCTGACTTTACTAAGCACTTCTATATCCAGGGTGACGCAAGTACAGTGGATGTTGGAAGTGTTTTGTTCCAGAAGGACGATGAAGGTAGAGAGCATCCAATCACATATATGTCGATGAAACTCAACACTGCACAACTTAACTATAGCATTACAGAATTGGAATGCTTAGCTGCGGTGCAGAGTGTAAAGAGATTCAGGGCATATATCGAAGGGTGGTCCTTCACCATCATAACCGACCATGCCAGTCTTAAATGGCTGATGCAGCAGTCAGACCTTTCTGGTCGATTGGCTCGCTGGAGTCTGAAATTACAAAGGTTCAATTTCCGAATTGAACAACGGAAAAGTGCCCTTAACGTTGTTCCCGATGCGTTGTCGAGAACACGCTCGAGGGGCGAGCGGGTGAACTCGATCATTCCCTGTCTCCCGGAGCACGGGCACATTGGTGGTTCAATCCCGGAGTCTGCGTTTTAGGAGTCCGAGTATGAGCATCTCAAGGAGCAAATCTTTAAACAACCCGATCAGTTTCAGAATTTGCACCTTGCAGATAGTCGAATATATATAAGTACTGGTTCTCCTGTAACGTTGACTACTGATGTTCCCAGAACAAAACTATGGGTTCCTGAGGGTCACCAACGGGCTCTCATAGTACGAGCCCATGATGATCCTCGGGGCTCCCATTGTGGAACTCGGAAAACCACTGAAGTTTTACAAAGGTAGTATTATTGGCCTCGTTTGCGTCAAGATGTGATTCAGCACATCAAGAATTGCTTGATATGCAAACAGGTCAAACCGTCAAATCCCACAATAAGGCCCCTATGAGGGCATCACGAGACTCTGAACGACTCCAAACGTGCGATATTTGGAGCATGAAATCTTTTTGACCTTTGGAGTTCCTGAATGGCTACACTCTGACAATGGTGTACAGTTTGCTTCCAAGGTATTCTGCAAGCTGCAGCATTGCTTCACCCCATATCATTCACCACAGGCGAATGCCTCGGAGAGGTCAAACCAGTCGACACTGAACCCCATCAGAGCCTATATAGGGTCTGATCATGGTAAGTGGGACGAGAATCTTCCACCCTCATGTTTTGCCTTCCGCAAGATGATTCATAAGTCCACGGAATATTCACCCTATCTCCAAGATGGCCCTGAGTACGCCCTCCTCAGAAGCCTTAATGCTTTTGAGAATGGTGAGGTACAGCTAAGTGCTAAAATTGATCGACTGCGAGCTGTGCAGGACCACAATTCACTCCTGCAGTGGTCCGTCGTCGTATTGGACAAGTGGCATACAAGCTTGAGGATGAATCCGGTAAGCTGCTTGGGACCTTTCACACCAAGGACATCCGATCCGATTCATAATTACCACTGCCGACATTCTTTGTTTGCGCGGCTGAATGAGACAATCAGGGTCTGGTTTGTCCCCACGATTGTTACAACATCTCCACCTTCCTTTGAGCACTCTCACCTTTTCTTTTGTGAATTTATATATTTTTAGTAACATTTTTCCAATTTCTCTATAAGTTTTATCTCCCCATCATCACAATCCTACCCTTTTCCTTTAGTTCCAACAACAACAAAATAATATATTCTAGTAATTTCAATTTTCCCACTAACAACATTCCATTCATTAATTCCCACTAACAAAATTTAATTCTATACATTTTTCCTAACAAAACCTAATTCCTTCCTTCATATTAGTTAGTATGAAGCTAGTTCCCACTAACAATTTTTTTTTTTTTATACTAATGAAAATTAATTCACGTTTCCCTACTCACAAAATTCAATCTCATACCCAGATGCATCGTTGAAGTTGCTTATTAGATGAATGAGAGATCGACAAGACATAGCTCCATTGGTTGTGTCGCGAGTTCTCGACCGGAGGTCTGCTGGAAACCTGGGTTCAAGTTCCCCCGAGCGCAGGGAAGCACTCTTTTTGGGGTATTGGCAGAATCAATAGTTTCTGTATGTGTATATGTGACACTTTGCATTCAATCAAGCACTTCATTGATGATGCAAATTGCCATATATGCAAATCAATGGATATTTTTGTGTTTGTCGATACGGAAAAAAGATGTGTGGGTAGCGGAATCGAAGTGTAATGAGCTTCGATTACGTTACCCAGATGCGACAGCGGGAATTGAAAATGAAAAGGATTGAGTTCGTTGAAGGAGGGCATTGGTATTTGAATTTGGAAAGAACAATAGAGATTGCTTTGGCGGTGCATTAAATTTTAATTCGGGGAGGAAAGATTTTTTTGGTGATTTGATCTTGAAAGAAATAGGGAGTTGTCGCGTTTTTTGTGGGGGTGATTTACGGAATGGATTGTTCGACATGCTGTTTTGAAGAAAAAGGGGATTTTTGGTAATTAACAATTCAAGGAAGTGTGTCAATGGTCTCAGTGGTGACGAAGATAAAGTTTGGTTTGGATTAATGACCCAAAGTGATTAGCGCTCGTGAAAGTGCATAAAATTCTTGGGAACGGCGTGCAATTTACTGTATTAGAAGTGCAGCGAAGATTTGGCGATTCGAGCGGGTCCCGTAAATAATGGATAAATCCGTTTAAAATTACGAAAAAGTGGAGGGTGCTTAAATACATTAACGAGAAAATTCCTTTTTTTAATGTGGATAAAGCTGGTTGTGTCTCTTTGTGGAGTGACATCAAATCGGAAATACTCTGAACATTTAAGAACTAAAACCACTCGTTATCAAACGGCCCTTCGCAATAAACAATATTAATAGCTGAGTTAAAGTAATTTATTAATTTTTTTCAATATTTTTGGTAGTTGCCCAGTTCCCTTTCTGTTGTAGAGCGCTCCGCAGTCGAAAAAAAAGGTGAGTAGTTTTTAATTCTGTTTTTTGTTTCCTTCTTGGTTTCTCTTATGATATGACAAAGTGAACTCATTAATTGATTGTTTTCTTAGTGTAAATTTTCGTAGTAGCATTAGTTGAAAGTAAATTTTCATTTATTTTTATCTTTGAATCAAATTAAAATTTGTTGAAGGAAGAAAGTGGGCCTAAAGAATTGAATTTTTTTTTTTTGATAAATTGGTGCCTTGTAAACTAGTTGAAGGAAAAAAAATATAAGACATGAAGTATTAAAATAATTATTTTTCATTTCTCAATGTGACCTCTCCTTTCCCGTCCTTTCCCCTTCGTGTTAGTGTTTTAATGTAAGGTGGCTCAGTACGAGCAGAGGGTGTCCCATAAGTCCCACGACACGACTGAACGCTAGTCGGCCTCAGCATGCCACCCCGGGCTACACATCCCTCTGCCAAAACTTAATGTCTGCAGCTGCGGTGACTCCCGCGATTGTAACATATGGCGCCCAAGTTGGTCTTTATACGCCGTATTTGGTACAATATCTTGCGTTTAATATTCTCTTGCTTTTAGCGATTCTTTAAAATATATATATATATATACACTGGTCACCGCCAATCACGTGTCATAATGCCAAACACGGTAAGACGCTCAGATGATTCTGGGCGGGTGCATCTTACGCGGTCTAGATTGATTGACTCTGTCACCACCACATCCTACAGGACACCTTACAGATTTAGGGGACAATCTCGCACTTCCTTCATCATTGGAATTGCACCCAGATACTGAAGCAGTTCCTAGACCATCACCGCATAGTGTGGAAACCCCCATGTTATCGAGTACCCATAGGCGCCCAGCCGAGCCTCAAAGGCAGCCTTCGAGATACTTGCCGGTGAACAAATTGACGGTGAGTTTTGACGGTACCTCGCGAGGGTTGGATGCAGAACGGTCTCTGTTCCGAGTGGAGACTCTAGTCCAACGTTGGCCATAGATTTCCATCTTCTCCTCAAGGGACCCGCCAAGGATTGGTATTGGACCTTCTACCAAAGCTGCTCCGTGATTCTATGGTCCTCTTTGGTGGACCCATTTAAAAAACGGTTCGCTGACCACTACATGGACATTGACGTTCGTCACGAAATAGACGCCCGAAAACAAAAACCAGTATAGTCTTTCCAAACCTTTTTCGACGATATTATGGCCAAGGTGGTACGTCTGACAAATTGCCTCTCCGACTGTGACCTTCAGCGCATACTCAGTCTGAACATGAGCCAGCGTCTGCGGGATCACTTGGCGGGAATTGATTTCTCTTCGGTAAAGGAGCTTTTCTGGCGGTGTCGTTGGCCTTCGGAAAATATAGCGGGAAGGTCAAGACCAGCGCAACCGTACAACCTTTATTCCCCTGATATACTACAAACTCGGCAGTTTACCGAACAAGCTGAGTTCACACCCCGTGGACAATATCCCGAATTATCCGCGGTGGACTCGCAATTATCCGCAAGGAGTGCATGAGTAGCAAATACACACGGTATCTCAAAGATTTCCCAGTAATCAAACAAGGTCACCCTTTCATAACGCTGACCTGTATGACTCAGTTCCGATTCCGGCGCAGTCCAAATTCGCAAGAATAGGGCCTCCGTTGCCCTTAAGGTTACCTGGGCGAGCAAGACAAACGTAAAACTGCCCCCAGCCACTGCTCAAGCTAGTTCTTTAGCCCCTACGCGGCCCGGATACGAACTTAACGTCTGCTCGAATTGCCTAGACCTTGGACATACTTATCGGTATTGCTCTCAAGTAGTACAGTGCAGACTCTGTTTTGGATGCGGAGCTCAAAACGTCCTTCGTCCCAACTGCCCTCATTGCCGAATGTCGGGAAACATCAGACGAGGTGTGCCGAATCAGGGGAACCAACCACACCCTCCGATGCCTGTCGCCCCAATAACCTACGAGACCAGCACCACCAATACAGACCCCGAGTTTAGACGCCGTCTCTAGAAGTTCGTGAACATGCTTCCTCTGACGGTCTGAGCACCTCCAAGGCTGATCCCAACTTTATCCGAAATAATGAAAAGGCGGGCGATGATCGTGAATCACCCGCTAGTTTTAGAGCACAACCTTTTCGGGATCGCTTCCGGAGATCCTGGAGATATTTCTTCGCCAGGCATCTCTTGAAGCGTGCCTGCGTGGAGTCAATTGTTGCAACTCCTGGCGACAATAGGCCCTACGCAGAGATTTCCGTCAAGGGTCGCAAATTGACAGGCTTGCTTGATAGCGGAGCCAGTGTTAGTATCCTCGGAGCTGGAGCCATGGACCTGCTGTGGGGCTTGGGTTTGCATATGCATACCATGCATGCTCATGTTCAGACTGTATCAGGGCACAAGGATCCAGTTCTGGGATACGTCACCACATTGGTGCGATTTAACAACACCACCAAATCGATGAGATTCCTGGTTGTTCCTTCCTTGACACACGCAGTGTATCTTGGAATTGACTTCTGGGATCTCTTCAAAATAGCACCAATCCTGGTCAACGCTATCAAAGCAGCCTCGGAGCCTCAGAGTCCTGAATTCCATCTCTTGTCTCCAAAAGATCAGCAACGACTGGACTTCGTCAAACAACAGTTTCCGTCGTATAACGAGCAAGGCTTGGGTAGGACCGGTCTCGTGTCTCATCACATCGACACTGGTTCTGCTCGACCCATTAAGCAGCGGCATTTTGCTGTCTCGCCTGTTATACAGAAACTGTTGTATGACGAACTCGATCGTATGTTGTCTTTGGGGGTAATAGAGGAAAGTCAGAGGGAGTTCTCCTGTGACCCTTGTCAGAAAACCTTGACACTAGATGCCTCAACAAGGTGACTGTTAAGAACGCCTATCCGTTGCCACTGATTGAAGGTCTTTTGGTACGGTTGCAGAGAACCAGGTTCATTACCAGCTTGGACCTGAAGGATACCTTTGGCAAATACCATTGGATGAGGCAAGTAAGGAGAAAACGGTCCCTGGCAGGCCCTTGTGCCATTTCAAGGTCATGCCGTTCGGTCTACGTAATGCTCCCCAAACGATGTGTCGGTTGTTGCATAAGGTAATACCCTATGAGCTGCAGGACAAAGTATTTGTTTATCTAGATGACCTGCTTGTTACAAGTTCAACATTTGATGAGCACTTAGAGCTCCTGAGAACTGTTGCAAAACTGCTCATGTACGCCAACTTGACCATCAATGTTGAAAAGAGCAAGTTCGCCAAGAAGGAGATCAAATATCTTGGCTTTGTAGTGAGTGATGGTATCCTGCGCACCGACTCGGAGAAGGTTTCAGGTATTGTCTCCTATCCTGAACCCCAAACGGCCAAAGACGTGAGACGATTCATGGGCATGGCAGTATGGTACAGGCGTTTTATCCCAAACTTCGCCTCGGTTACGGCCCCTCTAACGGATTCAATAAAGGGCAAACGTGCCTTCAAGTAGTCCGCTTCCGGCAATAGTGCCTTCAATAAAGTGAAGCACTTGTTGATTTCTGCTCCAGTGCTGGCCAACCCTGACTTTACTAAGCACTTCTATATCCAGTGTGACGCAAGTACAGTGGATATTGGAAGTGTTTTGTTAAAGGAGGACGATGAAGGTAGAGAGCATCCAATCACATATATGTCGATGAAGCTCAACACTGCGCAACGTAACTATAGCATTACAGAATCGGAATGTTTACCTGCGGTGCAGAGTGTAAAGAGATTCAGGGCATATATCGAAGGGTTGCCCTTCACCATCATAACCGACCATGCCAGTTTTAAATGGCTGATGCAGCAGTCGGACCTTTCTGGTCGATTGGCTCGCTGGAGTCTGAAATTACAAAGGTTCAATTTCCGAATCGAACAACAGAAAGGTGCCCTTAACGTTGTTCCCGATGCGTTGTCGAGAACACGCTCGAGGGGCGAGCGGGTGAACTCGATCATTCCCTGTCTCCCAGAGCACGGGCACATTGGTGGTTCAATCCCGGAGTCTGCGTTTTAGGAGTCCGAGTATGAGCATCTCAAGGAGCAAATCTTTAAACAACCCGATCAGTTTCAGAATTTGCACCTTGCAGATAGTCGAATATATATAAGTACTGGTTCTCCTGTAACGTTGACTACTGATGTTCCCAAAACAAAACTATGGGTTCCTGAGGGTCACCAACGGGCTCTCATAGAACGAGCTCATGACGATCCCCGGGGCTCCCATTGTGGAATTCGCAAAACCACTGAAATTTTACAAAAGTATTATTATTGGCCTCGTTTGTGTCAAGATGTGATTCAGCACATCAAGAATTGCTTGATATGCAAACAGGTCAAACTGTCAAATCACACTATGAGGCCCCCTATGCGGGCATCTCGTGACTCTGAACGACTCCAAACGTGCGATATTTGGAGCATGAAATCTTTTTGACCTTTGGAGTTCCTGAATGGCTACACTCTGACAATGGGGAACAGTTCGCTTCCTAGGTATTCTGCAAGCTGCAGCATTACTTCACCCCATATCATTCACCACAGGCGAATGCCTCGGAGAGGTCAAACCAGTCGACACTGAACCCCATCAGAGCCTATATAGGGTCTGATCATGGTAAGTGGAATGAGAATCTTCCACCCTCATGTTTTGCCTTCCACAAGGTGATTCATAAGTCCACGGGATATTCGCCCTACTTTCTCATGTTCGGGTACCACCCTATCCAAGATTGCCCTGAGTACGCCCTCCTCAGAAGCCTTAATGCTTTTGAGAATGGTGAGGTACAGCTAAGTGCTAAAATTGGTCGACTGCGAGCTGTACAGGACCAAGTCAGATGTAAATTGCAAGAGGCCTACCAAATGGAAGCTCAACGCTACAACCTGTGTGTTTGTCCTCGTGGGTTACTTCAGGGTCAGAAGGTTTTCGTGCCTAATTTCACTTTGAGCAATGCAGCAGATCGATTCGCTGCCAAATTCGCTCCACAATTCACTCCTGCAGTGGTCCGTCGTCGTATTGGACAAGTGGCATACAAGCTTGAGGATGAATCCGGTAAGCTGCTTGGGACCTTTCACACCAAGGACATCCGATCCGATTCATAATTACCACTGCCGACATTCTTTGTTTGCGCGGCTGAATGAGACAATCAGGGTCTGGTTCGTCCCCACGATTGTTGCGAATTCCAGCATAAATACTTTCTCCCATTCGCAACTACAAATTGCCGCCGCAACATCTCCACCTTCCTTTGAGCACTCTCACCTTTTTTTTGTGAATTTATATAATTTTAGTAACATTTTTCCAATTTCTCTATAAGTTTTATCTCCCCATCATCACAATCCTACCCTTTTCCTTTAGTTCCAACAACAACCAAATAATATATTCTAGTTATTTCAATTTTCCCACTAACAACATTCCATTCATTAATTCCCACTAACAAAATTTAATTCTATACATTTTTCCTAACAAAACCTAATTCCTTCCTTCATATTAGTTAGTATGAAGCTAGTTCCCACTAACAATTTTTTTTTTTTTATACTAATGAAAATTAATTCACGTTTCCCTACTCACAAAATTCAATCTCATACCCAGATGCATCGTTGAAGTTGCTTATTAGATGAATGAGAGATCGACAAGACATAGCTCCGGAGGTCTGCTGGAAACCTGGGTTCAAGTTCCCCCGAGCGCAGGGAAGCACTCTTTTTTTGGGGTATTGGCAGAATCAATAGTTTCTGTATGTGTATATGTGACACTTTGCATTCAATCAAGCGCTTCATTGATGATGCAAATTGCCATATATGCAAATCAATGGATATTATTGTGTTTGTCGATACGGAAAAAAGATGTGTGGGTAGCGGAATCGAAGTGTAATGAGCTTCGATTACGTTACCCAGATGCGACAGCGGGAATTGAAAATGAAAAGGATTGAGTTCGTTGAAGGAGGGCATTGGTATTTGAATTTGGAAAGAACAATAGAGATTGCGTTTGGCGGTGCATTAAATTTTAATTCGGGGAGGAAAGATTTTTTTGGTGATTTGATCTTGAAACAAATAGGGAGTTGTCGCGTTTTTTGTGGAGGTGATTTACGGAATGGATTGTTCGACATGCTGTTTTGAAGAAAAAGGGGATTTTTGGGAACTAACAATTCAAGGAAGTGTGTCAATGGTCTCAGTGGTGACAAAGATAAAGTTTGGTCTGGATTAATGACCCAAAGTGATTAGCGGGCGTGAAAGTGCATAAAATACTTAGGAACGGCGTGCAATTTATTGTATTAGAAGTGCAGCAAAGATTTGGCGATTCGGGTGGGTCCCGTAAATAATGGATAAATCCGTTTAAAATTACGAAAAAGTGGAAGGTGCTTAAATACATTAACGAGAAAATTCCTTTTTTTAATGTGGGTAAAGCTGGTTGTGTCTCTTTGTGGAGTGACATCAAATCGGAAATACTCTGAACATTTAAGAACTAAAACCACTCGTTATCAAACGGCCATTCGCAATAAACAATATTAATACCCGAGTTAAAGTAATTTATTAATTTTTTTCAATAAATTTGGTAGTTGCCCAGTCCCTTTCTGTTGCAGAGCGCTCCGCAGCCGTAGAAAAAGGTGAGTAGTTTTTAATTCTGTTTTTTGTTTCCTTCTTGGTTTCTCTTATGATATGACAAAGTGAACTCATTAATTGATTGTTTTCTTGGTGTAAATTTTCGTAATAGCATTAATTGAAAGTAAATTTTCATTTATTTTTATCTTTGAATCAAATTAAAATTTGTTAAAGGAAGAAAGTGGGCCTATAGAATTGAATTTTTTTTTGATAAATTGGTGCCTTGTAAACTAGTTGAAGGAAAAAATGTAAGACATGAAGTGTTAAAATAATTATTTTTCATTTTTCAATGTGGCCACTCCTTTCCCGTCCTTTCCCCTTTGTGTTAGTGTTTTTATGTAAGGTGGCTCAGCACGAGCAGAGGGTGTCCCGAAAGTCCCACGACACGACTGAACGCTAGTCGGCCTCAGTATGCCACCCCGGGCTGCACATCCCTATGCCAAAACTTAATGTCTGCAGCTGCGGTGACTTTTGCGGTTGCAACAGAACGCATAGGTTAAAAACTCTGAGTTTAAAAAAAAATAGCTTTCTAAATACCCCACTGCAAAATCAATCGGCAGGACTTATCTTTAATCTGAGTTCCTTAAATGTTCCTTAAGTCTTTTCTTAAATACTAAAAGTGAGTTCGCTTGTTGTACTGTCTCTGGAAAATTGTTATATAAAAGCAGAGCGTCATTTGTCGCATCGTTCTTTAGTCGATCAGTTCTGGCGGAAGATATTATTAGTGATACTTTCATTAATGGTTTTTTTTTTGGAGAAATGTATGAAAAATTATATTGAGATATCATCATCGAAGTCACTCATCGGATGCTAGGTCATACTTCGATGGGTTAGCATTATTTCAATTAGGTGTTAAGTAATGTTCGTGACTTTTTTATTACTTTGCATCTAATTGAGATCATGCTCATTCATTGGAGTCAGAGCTAGCACCTGAAGTGCGACTTTGATGATGATATCTCAAAATAATTTTTCCTCCATTTAAAAAAAAAATTAATAACAGTTTTTTCCATCTTCCAAAGGAGTTTGCTCCAATTTACTGAATGTTGGACATTTGAAGATAAACTTCGCATTCTCCACTTCACTACTGTGTAATGATTTTACTTCGCACACGAGCGTCGAGATTTCCTGAAGGAAATCTGAACCGACCTCTCATCGGTTCTTGACGTGAACTATGAGTCATGCCAACGAATGGTACCAACCGGTCAACCAGTCCGAGCACTCGTAACCCATTTCGCGGTGGCGGCTTGCCGGCGAGCTATTTCGGAGAGAAATTTGGTCGCAGGTCTTTTAAATGGATTACGCTGGATAACATTAATGCAGGCACCATTAGGTGACGATTTTAAACGCGTCTTAAATGCAACCATACGGAAAAGAAACCTGTTTCTACTTTATTCCATATTTACCTTCGATTCAGTCAATTAACAAAAAAAAGACTTGGTCTAAGTCCGCAGTCGTGAAATTCCCTTTTTTCCGACGTGGTACCGAAAAATATACTACTCTAATGCAAACTTCATAATATCCTACTCTAATGAAAAAAACATCAAAACAAACTATGGTGCCGCGTACCGACCGCGACTTGAAACCGGCCATTTGTGGATTACACGAATCCTACCCTCTTGCCGGCGTACTCACCGTTCGCCGACATTCTCCTGCTGGAAAAGAAACGGTTTAGCTCAGATATTTTCATTAGCATTGCGTTAAATTTATTTTAGGAACAATTATTTTGTTTCTAGTTTTATGAAAATTCTGGTTCACTCTGGACTTAATGAAGATCACAAATATTGGAATTGTGTCGCTTACAATTTCTACGTTGATTTCTTACCAAATCTATTCTTTTTATATTGTATGAATACAAACTCTAAAAATATACAGTGCATATAAAAATATAAACATGTTGGTCGATTGTAACTGCTTCGTGAAACTTTACAATTATGTATATTATGTGAACAATTCTTAGTGATCGAAATAGAAGAAGAAGTAACAACAAAGCAGCACTTAAGTTCGGTAGATCTACCCAAATTTCTAAACGATTTATTATAAAAAAAATTAACAACAAATATAGAAACATCGATATACTCGTACAAAAAGAGTGAAGTGACGGGATTGAACTAAATAAAATACCCAACCTATTATGTTCATTTTATTTACCTAATTTTTTTATGTCAAAAAAAAATTACTCGTACTGTGTAAATACAATAATCCTGTTTTCATAAACAACATTTTAAAAAATCCTAGATTCGTAGCCGAGCCTAATGCTGGTGCATAAATTATTTACAACAAATATGAAAATATTCATATTTTGCCAATTTTTCGATGAGTTCTTTGATTTTTTTTGAATAGATTATCTTTACAAGTTACATATATCTAACTCATTAGAGAGATTGAAATAAAAAATTACATAGCAATTTTCAGCAATTTCCTTGAAATAAATTGACTGATGCAAAAGTGTATCCTGTTTCCGAGCAAGGACTACAAGGACTAGTATTTCATAACAAAATCGTCGATTTTTTTGGAAATCTCACAGTTTTGCAATCCTATTATGATGCTGACTACATTCGTTTCATTATTAGTCATCCAGTGATCGTATTACCATAAAGCCAAAGTCAAAGTCATAAGCGCTTTATTTAATACTAATCGTTATAAATTTTAAAAGAATATAAAGCAAATTCCAAACAATAACAATAAAAAACTTAATGGCCCAAATGGCTCTCTAAATTTGTACGTTATCATTCATCACATTTAAAAAAAAAACTATAGCAAATTCAAATCAATGGATTATTACATATTTTTAAAATTCAATTGGAAAAAGGAGAAAAAACCAACCAACACTATCCTAAAATTATTTATAATCTTAACACAACAGTGAACTTTGATCCTACACCTAATATGTTTCAACTTAATTCTAATAAACGCAATCAAAAACTTTATCTTATACTTAAAAAAAATCTATAACAATGTTCCTAACCTAAGCGTTTTACCTTATTTCTAACCTAATATAATAAACATAATATAAACCTAACCTATACCCAATTTTTAGCAAAAATAAATAACAACACTAAATGTAGCAATAATGAGCTGAAACTCAAAAACGAAATAACGAAAAACACCAAAACTGAAAATAAACACGAATAATTTAGACATTGTCATTCGGGCACCAATACCTAGATTGCCCCGTCTCAACTCGATCAGCTTCAACGAATCTAGCAAATGAGTATCTCCATTGGAATTGTTGGTCTCGTGAACTCAGATTCGAAAGATATTTTATCTTCTTATCGGTGGCCCGTCGATATATGTGATATATGACTGGGACGCTGTCAGAATCAAAAACATATCGATTCATGTCCAAATACACGAATGCTTCTGGAGGAATGAAGCCAGTAGCGAGGCAAGTCGCAATATACCCGTCTGTAGGGTGGAACGGCTATGAAATCCAAGGGTTTTCACTCACAGTCACAGATCTTGTGATATGATTCCGAAGAAGCTTCAATATGAAGATATCGACCCTCGTCACTTCAGCAGTTTGATAAATTCTTCTATTGGATATATAATGCTTCCAATCCGTCTCAGGCTTTCTGTACAAACCAGTACATGCACGAAGACATTTCCTTTCGAAAACTCTTAATTTTTCCATAGTACTAGCACTCTGGTTGTACCAGATCTGACATCCATATGTCAAAACTGGTCTAACCAGTGTCTTGTAACAGATAATTTTGACCTTTTGATCAATGTATCTGGATCGAAAGAGTTTTCGAAGGGCCATGACTACTTTTAGTGCCTTACTGAGCATGATTTTCACATGTTCAGTATAGTACAGATACTGATCGAGATAAACACCGAGGTATCGAACACAAGATTTATGTGGAACCCGTTCAAGACTACCTCACCAGCCATGATGTGGAAATCTTTCCAATTACGTTTCAGGTCTTGACTGACCCCCTGCAGCGTTATCCGAAACAAGATTGTTTCACACTTCTGCGCATTGATTTTCATTCGCCATTTGTCAGTTTACAGCTGCACATCATTGAACATTTTTTGGAGATTGCTCTGAAATATGGTAGCTTTTCGGTCTGCCGTATAGATGATCAGATCATCAGCAAACGCTACAAATGATCGCGTTGGCGAGACGTTAAAATCAAAGCCGTTCAATAGCTTGCGAATGAAGATTGAGAAGAGCAGAGGCGCAGTAACTGTTCCCTGCTGTAGACCATTCAAGACCTTGAACTCGCGCATTGTTGTCAGATTTCCATCAGTTACAACAAACGATTTCCCGTATAACATATTGCACATCATGGCGACAAGGTGTCTGGGGAACTTGTCCTGAAGGAGTTTAAAAACTAGTCCATCTAACCATACCGTATCAAAGGCTTTCTCCATATCAATGAGACATGCTCCAACACATTGTCTATCATTTAGTTTTCAACAGATGTCTGAGGTTACTTTCGTTATTGCATTTGTGGTCGAATGCCTGGCACGAAAACCAAATTGGCAATTCGGTGTCAACTCATTTTCCTCAATGTCGGCGTTTAATGCTCTGTTGAGTATCACTTCAAACACCTTGCTGATGTTAAGCAGCAAGCTGATTGGGCGATAGCTTTTCGGGCATGAAGATTCTTTTCCTTTCTTCAAGATCGGAAATACCTTAGCCTTTTTCCACCGATTTGGGAAATATGAATTGCTCAACATGTTGCTGAACAATATGCAATAGTTTCTAATAGCAACCTCAGGCAAATGTCGGAGAACTCCATTTGGAATACCATCAGTACCACATGATTTCTTGTTGTTTATCTTGCGAAATATGAAACACAAGTCTTCATAGCTGACAAAATAATCAATAGGATTCAAGCTCGGTATGCGGTCAGATGTTAATGTTTCATTGAAATGAAGAATTGATTGGCCGTTCAGGCTTGATTTGAAGTCGGAAACTTTTGCTTTAACGACCTCTGAAAATATTTCGTTCCCTCTCTCAGGGTTTGGTAGATGAACCAATTCAAAATGTGTTCCAATCAGGGCAAGTTTATCCAATCCTTCGCAAATAATCCTGTTTCCATTTCTATCCGGAGTCGTACTATCAATTTCGATACCAGCCCTATCGAGAAGATTTATCTCATCACTAGTGACTTCAAGATTCGATACCTTCACTCGAGACTTCTTGCGGAATATGCTATTCACTTTCGTGAACACGCCGTCTGGGTCCTGTGGGCTAATACCCCTCAATTTTTCCGGCCATTGATTGCTGACCTCACTCCTGAAGTATGACCGGATTAAGTTTCGGACATTCTTTAGATGTAATTTCAACAAAAACAACGAGGGATGGTTGTAGTCCAAAAATCGTCGATAGATATTGTTGACGCATGTGAGAGGGAGGCTTTTCAATCTTTTCAACCTTGCGATGGTTGGTGTTTCATATCTTTCCATATTGTTTCGATGTTTAATCTTGGGAACTACTTTCTCAATCGTTTCCAACGTCAGCTTCTCTAACTTCGACAAATAGAGATCTATTTCATCGTTAGTTAGATTCCTGTCATTAGGAACCATTGAGCAAGAGTTGCCACCATCAGAAGGGGGACATTGCTTCTGGTACTCCCAATTAAACTTATTTTGAAACTTTCCCCAGTCAGTTTTTTTTTAAATTCAACCGATGATTTTCATGTTGAACTGGAATGAGGAAGAAATCATCCCTGTGATGATTGATTACCATTACGATTGCGTTATGGTCGCTATCATAAGGAAGCACCTACAGTTTCTGTTGAGGACTATTAAAGCTGAATTCGAGTCTTGCGTCAGCAATGCAAAGGTCCAAATATGAATTTGTCCTAGGGTATGTTGGAAACTCCGACCCATATAGATTGCACCTGTATTCAATTTGGTTCTCTGTTATCCACGATTTCAGGAATACACCTCTTGGATTATTGGATTATCATAAAGCTAGTCCCCTATCATGTAGTCGTTGCTATGGTACAAATTTTTAATAATCGGCATATATTATTAATTCTATTTGCTATATACACCCGCTGCCTTTGGTGAGTTAAATCTCAAGGGTACAAGTAAGAAAAGAAACCCTAACGATTCCATGTAAACGTAGAGCACCATCAATATTATCCTCACTATTTTACTGTATATATAATATATATCTTAAGTAAAATATACTATCAAAAACTTAACCTATTAGAAATTTCATCTCCACTTCTACTACAATCATACACAGGATAGCAACAGATCATTAGAGACTCAACCATTTTTATTATTATTAATTTGAGATAGAAAAATAAACTTTCCATATACTCTCTTGGGAATATGTATATAGATTCAGAAAGGTAGAGAGCGCGATCTGTTCAAAAAATGCAATCAATAAAACAAGGAACAGTAGTTGTACTGGACTTTCCACGAACTGCCACTTATTAGCTGCTAGTCAGACGCGATCTCCTTCAACTTTAACGGAAGGAAAGCCCTGCTGTCGTCTTCGATTTTTTTGTTTATAATTTCGCTGGATTTCTCTCGTTATTATAACAACATCTAGCATCCCATCACTGGATCCAATGTTACACGCGTGGTCATCAATGTCGGGCTTCTAGCCTAACCTATTATGGGCATCAAGAAAGGGCACCCATTCAGTTATCGTGTGTTGTTAAAAGTCCCCCACATTCTGTCGCATCTATGTGCGTTTCACTGAAGGAAATGGGAGATTTTCACTTTTACTTTGTGTTATGGATACAGTTGGTTTCGTGGCAATCCTAGTTTTACGTTTCGAATACATTCAAACGTGAATTAAAATCCTTCAAAATATTCAACTCTCCTCCGAACTTATCGTTGGTCAACCACAGAAAACTGTCTATTTCTAGTACGAGCACTTCACTTTCAACATTCTTAAGTTGATTATTTTTCGATTGAAACTTCACTTTCTCTTTTGCCTATCTTCTTTTCCTCGCTAACAACTTCTCGTCGAACAGACTTTCAGTGTCGCTTTAGGGCATTTTAGTTTTCTTCTGATACCTCGATGCAATTCCAGTTCCGTTTTATATCTCCCGAAAAAAAAAATTTACTATTTTGATTGCCCATGGCATACTAAATGTTCCAAGAACCTTAAATCATGTTCAACGCCTCCAGTATTCATTTTCTGATCAACTTCACTTTCCCAACATGTTTTTGCAACGAAAAGGCATGGCCTCGAAATCGAAAAAACACTTAAAAAGTTATCAGAAACTCGCCCTCTGCACAGCTCCGAAGGGACCAAGCCGTTGCTATAATGTGCTTCCCTCCATTTTGGGTGCCAAATTGTCAATGAAGAGGTCAGCTGTAACCACCGCGCATTCTTCTCGTTAGGGAGCCGCCGTTCGTGGGAGCCCCACGCCAGTGACGCAGGGTTTGGAAATAATTAGAAAGCTGTATTAAAAAATCTGCTATAGAACTTACTTGTAACGTTAAAAAGGGCCCGTTTGTCGTGGGAAACTGCAGATGGTGTAGGTGGAAGCGCAGTCATCCGCAATCCAGGATGATGTCCGGAAAACATCCAAACTCGAGGTGGCTGCCATTGACACTCACGTTTTTCCTTTTATTTTTTTTTTGTTTGACCGATATCACACCGCTGAGGTTTTCGGATCGTGGAACTCACAATCCCGCGAAAACCGGACGTCATCCCTTCTTCTTTTTGACACCTGTCAAATCGGGGTTCAGTGGCAGCGAGTAGTTAAAAGGTCGCTCCCAAACAAAACTGACGGAATATAGGAAGCCATATGGCAGCAGCGCCTACTACTAGACACAGTACCTTTGGTAGGCCGACTTTGCTGGCTAACTTACGTCGCGGTATATAAAGAATTAAGGAGGTACCAACGGAAATGCGAGGGTTTGTACGGTTTCGAGACGGATTTCTACAGTGGAATCCAGATGACCCGCGGAGAACACAATAGCACTCCCAGTGAGGTGAAAATTATTTCATTTCGTATACCCGTTTAATTTTTGTTGCCCATCAAAATGAGTTTATGATAGGTTGTTTACTTTTCAACGGTGAGCTATCAGTGGAAGGTGCAAAACATGTGCTTCATTTGCACGTCTTGAAAAGTTTAGGAGTACAGTGGACAGTGCAAGGTGGATTCATAGCATGCACGGAATGCTTGTCGTACGTTTTCATACGGGAAATAGTATATATTATGCAATATAAGCATTTGCTAATGCCGCAGTAGGCTTCCTATCTTACGTCAGTTTTGCTCGCAAACCATCGACGTCAATAGCGTAAGATATATGGATCAGCTGATCGGCGTCAGTGGCGGAGGGCTAAATTATTGCAACTGAAGGTGACGACTATAAGAAATGAAATAATTTTCACTTCACTAGGAGCGCTGTTGTGTTCTCCGTAGACCGTCTGGATTTCAATCTAGAAATCCGTCTCAAAATCCTACAAAATCTTGAATTTTCGTTGGCACCTCCACAATTCTTCATGAAAGGCCATGTAAGTTAGCCAGCAAAGTCGGCCTACTAATGTGCATGTGTGGGGTAGGAAGCGCTGCTGGGATATGGGTTCCTGTCTTGTGTCAGTGTTATTCCCTATGCTAAACCTTCTAGAATCTAAAGTCCGTTCAAATTTTCGGCCAGCGTATATGTGTTGACTCAACGTTTAGTTTGGAGTTATGGAAAATATGGGTTTGTTGATAATTTTCGTTATTAGTATCAGCATTTTAGGAAACTTTTGCGAAGCAATACTCTTTAATCTACCGGCAAATAGTCAAAAATGTCTCAAAGAAGACATGCAGGGAAATCAAATTGTCGTAGGGGAGTATGCCGTGTCAGAAGTGCCTGGACAAAAAGTTGATTACATAGTAAGTTTGCGGGAGCATCAAATTGCTGTAATAATCAGTTAAACACTGTAATAATAGGTGAAAGATTCAAAAGGTCATGTTTTAGCGCAGAAGGAGCACGTGAACAGGGGAAAATTTAGTTTTACGACAGAACTTTACGACACGTTTGAAATATGCTTTATTTCTAAAGTGCCGCCACGTAAGATACAGTTTATTAGACACGGTGATGACCTTAAAAATTTTACTCTTTTAGATCAACGTGCTGTTCCTCATGAAGTGTCTCTACATACGAAAAAAGGTGCTGAGTCTAAGAATTATGAAGGGGTAGGTAAGAAAAGTTAATGACTAAGGGTTCGACCAGACTACGATACAAATGTCGTTCGATGGATTGTTAGGCGCAAGTAAAAGCACACTGCGTGCAGATTTGCGGTTGGGAGCACTGTTTCATCGAATGGTTACCTCCGGACCGATTGGCATGAAATTTTATACTCCGAAGCACTTTTCGATTACAAAACCGATGAAGTGGGGAAAAATTAGACGAAGCATATTTTCAATTAAATTTAATGTATTTCAGTTAAGAAGCAGCACATTTTTTCGTCAGTATACAGCTACCAAATTTACTTCCTTTGGAAGGAAGGCCGGTTATAGCACTCTTATCGAATGATTACCGCTGCACCGATTGCGTTCAAATTTTGTACTCCGGAGCACTTTTTAATTCTAAAACCGATAAGGTGAGGAAAAATCCGATCCAAAACCTTTTTCAATATAATTTTATTAATTTAGTATCGAACTTCTATTCTCTAGGGAAGCATTCTTGTACTCTTCCTTCTACTCTATAGAAGGGAACCCTTCTATACTTTATGATACCGTTTGAAGAGTACCCTTCTATAGAATAGAAAGGTGCTCCTCTTGAGAATAGAAGGGTGCCCTTCTATTCTTTAGAAGGGTACCCTTCTATTCATTGGAAGGGAACCCTTCTATTCTTCGAAAGAGCACCCTTCTATTCTTGACAAGGGCACCTCTTTAGTTTTTAGAAGTTATTTTCTTCAATTATGTTATATGACACCATCTGGTCACAATTGAATAAATGTGTAGGTTGTCAATTGACGAATAAATGTAGTGCTCATATGTCAGTTCGATACTAAAATTAATAAAATTATATTGAGAAAGATTTTGGATCGGATTTTTCCTCATCGGTTTTAGAATTAAAAAGTGCTCCGGAATACAAAATTTGAACGCAATCGGTGCAGCGGTAACCATTCGATAAAAGAGTGCTATAACCGAAAGGCCTACAAAATAGACGGGTGCCCTTCTAAAGGAGAATAACTTACATCGATTGTCTCTGTACCGTTATACTAACAGATGCCCGATGGCGCTGAAATAGTTTAAGTGGCTATTATATCTATGTTAACTTTTTTTTAAGAAGGGCTCCCGTCTATATTTTAGGACACCCTTCTAAAGGTAATAAATTTGGTAGCTGTAAACTGACGAAAGAATGTCGTGCTTATCTGTCATGTCAAAACTAAAAACATTAAATTTAATTGAAGAAATGCTTAAATTTAACTTTCCTTCATCTCAATGGTTTTGTAATCATAAAGTACTCCGGAACATAAAATTTCAGAGTAATCGGTACAGCAATTAAAATTCGATAAAACAGTGCTTCAACCAAGATTTATTATCTTTATGCATGCGCAGCACTGATATGGCTGATTGATGCCTTTGTTAAGATTGATGTGCGCGATTATCACAAAAATGTGCGACCCGAAAATTATCGTTACTAGTAAACCGATTTTAAGGAAAAATCGCAAATCGTGCTATAGTGGACTTGGCAAGAAAAGTCGCAGTGTGCGCGCTTCCATGCAACCACGGGAAAATTACGATAGTTGCGCGACTATCTTGCAATGTTATCCAACCCTAAGTTGGTTAATTAACTCCAGTTCCTAATGAGTTTTCCAGGTTGCACCTATCTTTCCTCACTTTGAAAATGTCAACTTGTATCTCTTCTACATCGGTGAGTTGGTTATTGATGCGGACTTGGGAGGGCGTGGATGTCATTGTCATTTTTGTAAGATGGACTAATTTGGCTGGGATGCCAAAGCAAAGCATTATTTAGTACAGCACATTACGATCAATACTGTCGTATGCTTGCTTAAAGTTATCGAGGATTTGGTGTACGTCTATTACCGATCTACCTGTTCTAAAACTCTCTTTTGGCATATGTTCTTGTTGCCAAATGTGCTGGATGATTTTGTGATTAGCTTTATGAATACTGCTGCCACCATATTTGATGAGCTCCTCTGGAATCTCATCGATGCCCGGCGCTTTATTATTCTTTTGGGCTTTGATGATGGAACAAACTTCATTTAGAGTTGTTGGGGCCAATGGAAGCTCTCCGAAACATCTATAGGCTTCGATGTTCTGGAGCTGTGTGGTGGATTGAGGAGGTTCTTGAAATATGGTGCCCATCCTTCCTTAATCTTGGTTTCATCAGCGATGATATTGCCGATGTCAGAGCGTGGTTTTGGGTCGATAACCACGTTTCAGGCTTTTCACTACTTTGTATTCTTGTCTTTTGTTGTTGCTCGCTAGACTTACATCTATACTTCTCAATGGGTGTCATAGTATTTTCTTTTCATAATTCTAATTATCTTATTCGCTACTCTTCTGAGATTCTTATAGTTTTCTGTCTTCGCCCTGGTTTTCCTTCTGCCGAACGCATTCTGGCACTCATCATCGAACCAATCATTTCTCTTGCGCCGGGCTTGGCGTCCGATCGTCTGTTCTGCCACATTCTTAATAGCCGTTTTCACTTCCATCCAGAACACGTTGCTCGTCTTTAACGGTGCGTCTGATAAGATGGGAGCCATTCCGAGGCTCGTCTGCAGGTTTCGGAACATTTTAGGGTTTTCCAGGGACGGGCAGTAAGCCCGTCGCCCAACCTCCATTTCGGCGGCATGGTTATTACTTCGATTCCGTTATCAGGCGCAGAAGATTCGCCTGCACCTTACGTCCCCACAAAGGAGGTGTAAGTAGGATTTAGTAGCAGAGACGCAGTAGCAGAGCTGCAGATGAATCAGTAAACCCAATGTTCGACTCCAAGGTCATTTGCTACCATTTAATTGGGGGGTTTGGGATGAGCAATCATGGAAGCTGTGGATTGGGGAAAAGGGGGTTTCCTCCTCTTTTTTCAAACGGGCTTGGGACCGTCTACGGAGGAGTTACCAGTAAACTAAATCATTCTGAATTTGCACTAGTGTTGATGAGTCTGGCGTAGTCATTTTCACTAAATTCATTAATTTGTTTGGATACCGGATCGCAGTATGATATGGAATGTGGTCCGGTTTATCATATCGTAGGCTTATCTCATGATAACGAAATAATTGTTAAATTCACAGCATTTTCCTTGAATTTGTGTCACTAGATATTTAGTCCATTGTCTATCTTCCGCATCTCACAGCGCTTTCATATTCACCAAAGGTATGCGCAGCGGGACTAAAATATTTAATATTATGTTAGTCTAAATTTGTAGAGTATGTTGAGTAGTAAAATGCCTCTGTGGCTTTAGAAATGTAGTTTATCTCCTTTCTTGGGAATGGGGCATATATAGCTTTTACGTCATTTATCTGCCATAATTTCTTGCTTCCAGAAGCTTAGCAAAATCCATGGATTGCATTGCGTGTTATTTTGGGTTGTGAAACTTCGCAGGATGGTTTTTTTTTTTTATTTGATTTCGAGCGACTTCGATTTTATCTTGTCGCCGACGTAAACGCTCGTAGCGTTTGCTGGTGACCTAATAATTTATACGGCAGACCGAAAAGTTTCACTAGTTCAAAGCAATCTTCGAAAAATATTTAATGATGTAAAATTCCGGACTATTAATTGGCGGATGAAAGGGAATGTGCAAAAATTCCAAGCAAGTTAGTTTCGGGCAATGTTGTGGTTGGCCAGTCAAGACCTGAAATATAATTATGGCTGGGATGGTAGTTCATAACTTCTGTGTTCCATTTCTCTATGTTCGCCTCGATCAGTATCTGTACTGTAATGAACATATCAACGTCATGCTCAGCAAAGTGCTCATGTTCCTTGGAAGATTCTTCCATTTCATACATATTGGTCAAAAGGTCAATTTTTCTGTTACAAGGCTTTAGGAGGATGTCATATCTGGTATAATCAGAGTGCTAGCTAACTGCCAAAGTGATGAGAGTCGATATTTGCACGTTGAGGGTTCTCCGAAATTATATTGCGCATTATGTAACTGTGAGCGAAAACACCTGAATTTCGCTGCCGTTCCGCCTCTTTCGTTCAGTTATTGCACTGCACCCTGCGGCGTGCATTAGGAATGGGAACATGAATGCTGTTCTCTCTGTTGAAAAAAAAGAAGGTATACGCCTGCCTCCTCAACTTGTTAGATTTAAAGATATTTCTTGTTTCGTTTTACTTGTAAACTATTTTATTTATTCGTAAATGACACCCTGCAACGCTGGGATGCCGATGGGGAGTTATCAAAATATAAAATGTGATTTTTAACTTCTATTCGACAACCCTTAAATAAGATAACATTCCATTTATATGGGTGCTAGCTTAAGAAATATACGTTTAAATATATTGTAACGTCGAGTCTAATAATCGAAAGCATGTTATGTATCTCACGTTGGACCCATTTATCATTCTTTTTAGATTGGCGAAGCAGCTAAACTGAAACCCCTCGAAGTGGACTTGAAAAGATTAGAAGATCTATCTGACTCGATTGTACGAGATTTTGCTTTAATGCGTAAACGCGAAGAAGAAATGAGGGACACAAACGGTAATTTGGCCACTGCTAGATTGAAAAGCATTTAATTAAAACATCTCAAATTTATTACAGAGTCCACGAACAATCGAGTATTATTCTTTAGCATATTTAGTATGTGTTGTCTTCTCGGCCTGGCTACATGGCAAGTACTGTACTTAAGAAGGTATTTCAAAGCTAAGAAACTCATAGAATAAAAATAATTACCATTTTTATAAGTGGACATGAATACTGAATTGTAACTAAATTTGGATTGCATGTTTAGTTGAAAATAAATCGGAAATCACTTACAAAGGAAGCTTTTGTTTGTTTCTATATTTAAATATAATTATCAGCACAGTATATTATTATATTATTGGTTCATCTTGATAATAATATTAATGCTATGTGGTCTACATATGTGAAATTTTATGGAAATTTCGGACTATGATGTTACATAATTTATATTATCTTTGGTGTCAGCGCTACCAATTCAATATTTTAAATTATTTAATTCTCGGTTTTTCGCGCTTTTCAGTATTCATTTTGTTAATTTTTTACTGCATCGTGAGTTAATGGGAGAAATCATCGGTTGCATTTCAAAAAAACAAACTGGGGAAAGTTTCAAAAGAAGTTTAATCGGGATTATCAGAAGCAATGTCCCCTTCTGATGATGGCAACTCTTGCTCAATGGTTCCTAATGACAGGAAACTAACTAACGATGAAATAGATCTCTATTTGTCGAGGTTAGAGATGCTGACGTTGGAAACGATTGAGAAAGTCGTCCCCAAGATTAAACATCGAAACAATATGGAAGGATATGAAACACCAACCATCGCAAGGTTGAAAAGATTGAAAAGCCTTCTCACACGCATCAACAATATCTATCGACGATTTTTGGATTACAACCATCCCTCGTTGGCTTTCATGAAATTACACCTGAAGAATGTCCGGAACTTAATCCGTTCATACGTCAGGAGTGAGGTCAGCAATCAATGGGCGGAAAAACTGAGGGGTATTAGCCCACAGGAACCAGATGGCGTGTTCGCGAAAGTGAATAGCATATTCCGCAAGAAGTCTCGAGTGAAGGTATCGAATCTTGAAATCAATAGTGATGAGATAAATCTTCTCGATAGGGCTGGTATCGAAATTGATAGTACGACTCCGGATAGAAATGGAAACAGAATTATATGTGAGGGATTGCATAAACTTGCCCTGATTGGAACACATTTTGAATAGGTTCATCTACCAAACCCTGAGAGAGGGAATGATATATTTTCAGAGGTCGTTACAGCAAAAGTTTCCGACTTCAAAGAGCCTGAAACGCCAATCAATTCTTCATTTCCATGAAACATTTAACATCTGACCTCATACCAAGCTTGAATCTTATTGATTATTTTGTCAGCTATGAAGACTTGTGTGCGCAGAAATGCGAAACAATTCTGTTTCGCACAACGCTGCAGGAGGTCAGCCAAGACCTGAAACGTAATCGGAAGGATTTTTACATTATGGCTGGTGAGGGTAGTTCCGAACAAATACCACATAAATCCTGTGTTCGATACCTCGGTGTTCATCTCGATCAATATCTGTACTATACTGAACATGTCAAAATCATGCTCAGTAAGGCACTATGAGTAGTCATGGCCCTACGAAGACTCTATCAGAGCATATCTACTAAATAGCAGCTGCAATTAGGACAAATTTTATTTCGTACGGTACTTATAGAGTAGAGAGAATTAGACTAAAAGTGCATATGTATGGTAAAAAAACTTGAATTTGCAAGCAATTGAACCAACACATGGTAAACTTTAATCCATCTTTTATACGTTTATTTGCCTTTCTTTTCATTTTGACAGCTCGATTGCAGGTGCTAGTTAGTATATGCATATGCTCTGACTCTATCATTCCAAATACATTGATCAAAAGGTCAATATTATCGGGGTGACAGCACTTTCCTGGCATAGGCCCTACGCGTCGTCGGCGCAAACTTGTGTGGAAATCGCTTCGTTTAATTGTAAGTAATTTATTAGCCCCGAAAATCGATGCGGAAACACGCGGAACATAGTTAATTTCAAGCTTGACATCTGCTTCATACGATTAATACGAACCGACTTGCGCACTGAGTCGGCGCCCGCAACGCGTAGGGCCTATGCCAGGAAAGTGCCGTCACCCCAAATTATCTGTTACAAGACCCTGGTTAGACCAGTTTTGACATATGGATGTCAAATCTGATACAACCAGAGTGCTAGTACTATGGAAAAATTAAGAGTTTTCTAAAGGAAATGTCTTCGTGCATGTACTGGTTTGTACAGAAAGCCTGAAACGGATTGGAAGCATTATATATCCAATAGAAGAATTTATTAAACAGCTCAAGTGACAAGAGTCGATATCATTATATTGAAACTTCTTCGGAATCATATCGCAAGATCTGTACCTGTGGGTGAAAACCCTTGGATTTCACAGCCGTTTCACCCTACAGACGGGTATATTACGACTTGCCTCGCTACTGGCTTCGTTCCTCCAGAAGCATTCGTGTATTTGGACATGAATCGATATGTTTTTTATTCTGACGGCGTCCCAGTTATATATCACATATATCGGGGCCACCGATAAGAAGATAAAATATCCTCCGAATTTGAGTTCACGAGACCAACAATTCCAATGGAGAGGAACCATTTAGAGATTCATTACTATTAAACATGAAATCAAAACAAGTGGCAACATTGCACAAATCTCACCAAAGTGGAAATGCATCAGATTTTACGCGTCAAAAAAGTAAACAGTGGTAACACTTACTTCGCTTCTTTTACATTTCGGGAAAGAACCTTAACTTTTGGTGACAAATTTGTACTGTTCGCGTACTTTACTTCACCATATGTACGAGTATGTCGTTTTAAGTACATTTGTTCTAATTAACATCAAAAATAAAGACGTAAAAGAAAATAGTTTCACTATGGGAAAGCAAACATCGCCTGATACTCGGAAAATTATGATAGACTTAAAAGAAAAAGGTAAATCCTTGCGTGAAATTGGCAAAATCGTGGGCAGAAACCACTGCACAGTAAAAAAAAAATATTGATCAGTATGCCAAACATCGTCTCGTTGAATATTTAACGAGATCTGGATGCCCAAAGCGGCTTAGTGGTACTGAAGTTAGAGCTGTAGTAAAAGAAGTAAGGGCACATCTAGCCTCAAGTGCAGTTAAATTGTGAGAAGACATAACGCAGGCATCAGGCAAACCAGTAAGTGCGAGTACAGTCAGGAGAGCGCTTCATAAAAATGGTCTACATGGAAGAATACAACGGAAAAAGCCATACATATCCAAGGCGAATCAGATCAAGCGTATGGACTTCACTAAAAAATACAAAAACGAGGCTCCATCTTTTCGGGAAAACGTATCATATACAGATGAGAGCAAATTCGAAATTTTCGGCGCGAAAAGGCCCCCAAAAATATGGCGTGCTAAGAATGAAGCCTTCAAAGAAAAGTGTGTTACCAACACTGTTAAGCACATTGGCGGTTCAGTTATGGTATGGGGTGTGTGGCAGCAACTGGTGTTGGTAATCTTGTTTTTGTTGACTCAATAATGGACAAAATGGATTATTTAGCCATTTTGAGCGACGGTGTTGCCCCTAGCGTCGAAAAATTAGGCTTGTCTGGAAATTGGATCTTTCAACAGGACAACGATCCAAAGCATACGTCCAAAATTGTGAAAGAGTGGCTACTGTACCGGACTCCTAAGACACTTGATCATCCGCCGCAGTCCCCAGATCTTAGCCCGATCGAGCATCTGTGGGAACACCTTCACAGAAAAGTGAGACAAAGGGTCATTTCAAGCAAAGCTGACTTAAAGAAGGTTATAAAGGAAGAATGGAGCCAAATCGCTCCCGATGTTACAAAAACACTTGTGCTTTATTGAAAAATTAAAAAATACGACTTTTTCTATTGAAGTTCTGTTATGTTTTCTTTGCTGTTTACGTTTTTTTTGACGCGTGAAATTTGGTATTTTTTTGATTAAAGTGAATTTCTCTTTGTTGTGTATTACTTTTGTTTAATGTTTATGTTGTGTTCAGTTCAGTTATTAAATAAGTCTTTGATTCCTTACACACATTTTTTATTCTGTGTTAATTACCTTGTTTTAATAAAATTCTTAATACAAGTGTCTAAGGTGTTCGCTTTCTTTTGACGCTCACTGTATATCAACGGGCCGCCGATAAGAAGATAAAATGTCCTCCCAATTTGAGTTCACGAGACCAACAATTCCAATGGACATACTCATTTGCTAGATTCGTTGAAGCTGATTGAAGTGACAGCAATCTATCGTGTTTATGTTCGTTTTTGGTTGTATTCGTTACTTAGCTTTTGAGTTTCAGCTCATTATTGCTACATTTAGTGTTGTTGTTTATTTGTGTTGAAATTTATGGATAGCTTAGGTATATGTTATGTCTATTTGATTAGGTTAGAGATAAGATTTAACGCGTAGGTTAGGAATATTGTGATAGAGTTTTTTAGTAAAAGATAAAGTTTTTGATTGAATTTTATTAGAATTAGGTTATAACATATTAGGTGTAGGATCAAAGTTCACTGTCGTGTTAAAATTATAAATAATTTTTGAATAGTGTAGGTTGGTTTTTTCTACTTTTCCCAATCAAGTCATAAAGTATGTAATAATAATTAATTTGAATTTGCTATAGTTTTTTTGCTAAAATGTGTATAATGATATTGTAACATATAAATTTAGAGGGAATTGGGCCATTAAGTTTTTGTGTTGTTATTGTTTGGAATTTGCCCTATATTCTTTTTTAATTTATAACGATTAGTATTGAATAAAGCGGTTTTGACCTTGACCTTGACCCATGGAAGAAATTGGATTCAATTTAAAATAAATATATATTTTGTGGGTAAGTATTTTCTCATCAGTATTCAACTATATAACTAAAGTCGAACACCGATGAAGAAGGAACACTTATCTACACATAAAATTGTGTAGATTTAAAATTAGCTGTTTTTTTTTCTTTGGGCTAAGTAACAATAATTCCAGTGCTCTTTGCTTGTTGGCCATATGTAAATTTCCAATAATTGCAATACGACTGTCGTGTAGCGTGATTTTCAGTTGCAATTATAAGCACACTGAGAGAACATTTGCAAAGGGTCTTCAGGCATGCGCAACACTGATATGCTCAGTTGAAGGTGAAGGAAAGGAAATAAAGAAAATTAATACTGAAGAGCGCAAGAAACCGTGAATTGAAATAATCTCAAATAATAAATTGATAGCAGAGACACCAAAGATAATACAAATTAAATACCATCATAGTCTGAAATTTCCTAAAAATTTCACCTATTACAAAACCCTATGGCATTTTGCTACCTTCATATTATTAGCTCATATTCCTTTCAATGTGACTATCGTTTTTTTGCCGCGTCAATGGTTCGGTCTATGAATAAGTACTATAGGAAGCCCGATATAGCACATATACAGTGTGCATGAGTGAAGTAAAATCAAACGGAGAAGTTGTATGACCAGGACAGCGTACATAGGAACAAAAGAGACACAGCATGGGCTACTAATGTCATGTTGGCTGTTCTACTGATAAGTGTCAGCTAACGAGTGTAAACAAATCGCGGAATCGAATCAAAACATACGTTAATTTGGTGAATTTCGTTTGATTATCGCATCGTGATTCGGGAAACATTCGACAGTTGCAAAGCGTGGTGTTCGCTGCAAATCGGCTTCAAATATCGGTGCTTTTAATTGAAAATCAAAAAGAAATCGTGGAAAATAAAGTGGTTCGTGAAGAAGTGCGAAAAAATATTAACCGCGCGTTAGTGAAAACTCATATTTTAGATAAAACTAATAACGAAATTCATTAATTAACTTGTTTCTTTTCTCGTGCCGTGAATTTTGTTAATTTAAATAAGCCGCGTACTTAATGGCTACGGTTTGAAATTGATAGTGCTAATTTTTGTTTACGTTTCGGAATAAAATGTGAAACAATATTGAGTGACATGATATCTTGGCCCTCTAAATGAATGGCGGCAAAAAAAATAATTATCTTGCGGAGGTTGAAAGTATGTATATTAATTAATTTTCGATTATTTTCTGTAATTTTTTTTTTTAGGAAAATAATTCAAAAACTGATATTTATTTCAGGTTTACGATAAATAAACAATATAACAAAATTAAATGAAAAAAATTCAAAATTAAAAAAATTCCTTTTAAAAAATGCTATTTAGTTTATATATAACAATACTTCCCATATACACGTATTTCGAAAACAAGTTGTTTTCTTCATCAGTGTTAAGGGTATGAAAAACTCAATCCTTTTGTTCCATATCGTTTTGAGTATAAACAGCAGCCGTTCTTCATTGAGTTTTTCACACCCTTACCACTGAAGAAGAAAACAACTTGTTTTCGAAATACATGTATATGGGAAGTATTGTTATACAATAAACTAAATAGCGTTTTATAAAAGGAATTTTTTTAATTTTGAATTTTTTTCCTTTAGTTTTGTCATTCTTGGCGTTATTATCTCCGAAATGAATAACATAAATAATATATCTCATATAATCCTTTAACCTAAAAGGAATCTCGATTTTCTCGATTCAAATTTAAACTAAATATGTACATATCTCTAGTACATATGTACATATATATATACATATATATACATATATATATATATATATATATATATATATATATATATATATATATATATACACATATATATATATATATATATATATATATATATATATATATATATATCTATATATATATATATATGTATATATATATATATATATATATATATATATATATATATATATATATATATATATATATGTATATATATATATATATATGTATATATATATATATATATATATATATATATATGTATATATATATATATATATATATGTAGATATAAATATATATATATATATATATATATATATATATATATATATATATATATATATATATATATATATATATATATATACATTTATACATGCATATACATGCCAATAATTTTAATGTTCCGGGGAAGTGAAAACGCAATGTCTTTTAAATTAAATTAAAATAGTTCATTAAATCGATTAAAAATGCACAATCACTTATTTTACTATTTCACAATTTTAATTAAAATCTAACTTTCCATTGTCAATTAATTCCTCTTACAACTGTCTTCTTAAAATCACTTCGCTCTCAAACAATCGATCGCCTTTACTTCACGTTCCACTATCTGTATATGGCAGTTTTCTATCGCGGTTGTAAATGAATGATCTCCCCATTCATTCAGCTCGCCTTTATATAGGGTCTCCATCCGTTCAATGCAGTTAGAGCAAGAATTAATGCAGTTGCTCGTTCCTGCTCATTCCAGTGATTTGCTCTAGCGGCGGCTTCAAACTGGGTTTTGTCAATGCTCCAGACCGTTTGCCCGTCGAATATTGGTGCTTTCACATTTCTGGATGTGCTTTGCGCTGCGGTTATAAGTGGGGCTGGTGAGGTGGTTACTACTGCCTTCGCTGCTTCTAATTCCTTTTTCATGTTTTCCACCTCATGGTTGATTCTCTCCTCGACCTGGCTGACCTTTTCCTTGACCTGACTGACCTTTTCCTCGACCTGGTAAACCTTTTCCTCGACCTGGCCAACTTTTTCCTCGTCACCTTTAATTTGTTTGTTCAGACTGCCGAGCTCCGCTTTTATTTCGGTGGACTGTTTTTGAAAATCTGCCTTGATTTCGATCGCTTGTTGATCCAGCTTCGCTGATTGTTCATTTAGCTTCGCTGATTGTTCATCTAGCTTCGCAGTTAGACTGGATAATATCAGCATTAACATTTGCATCAGTGCATCTTCTGGTTCCTTTGATTTTGGTGTTTCTGCGTCTCCCTTAAGCTCCACCATGGGAAATTCATTTATTTTTATTATTTCGGCTTTTATTTATTTATTTTTTTTTTCATCAGTTTCCACGTTAATTTTCACTATTGTGCACTTTCAAATTGTTTAAACGTTTTCACTACCAAAATTTTCTTTCTCACTTCTTGCCACCACTGTCGCGTGTTATGGTTCGCGGCCAATAATTTTAATGTCTTTTAAATTAAATTAAAAGAGTTTAAAAATGCACAATCACTTATTTTACTATTTCACAATTTTAATTAAAATCTAACTTTCACTTGTCAATTAATTCCTCTTACAACTGTCTTCTTAAAATTACTTCGCACTCAAACAATCAATCGCCTTTACTTCGCGTTCCACTATCTGTATATGGCAGTTTTCTATCGCGGTTGTAAATGAATGATCTCCCCATTCATTCAGCTCGCCTTTATATAGGGTCTCCATCCGTTCAATGCAGTTAGAGCAAGAATTAATGCAGTTGCTCGTTCCTGCTCATTCCAGTGATTTGACCTAGCGGCGGCTTCAAACTGGGTTTTGTCAATGCTCCAGACCGTTTGCCCGTCGAATATTGGTGCTTTCACATTTCTGGATGTGCTTTGCGCTGCGGTTATAAGTGGGGCTGGTGAGGTGGTTACTACTGCCTTCGCTGCTTCTAATTCCTTTTTCATGTTTTCCACCTCATGGTTGATTCTCTCCTCGACCTGGCTGACCTTTTCCTTGACCTGACCGACCTTTTCCTCGACCTGGTAAACCTTTTCCTCGACCTGGTCAACTTTTTCCTCGACACCTTTAATTTGTTTGTTCAGACTGCCGAGCTCCGCTTTTATTTCGGTGGACTGTTTTTGAAAATCTGCCTTGATTTCGATCGCTTGTTGATCCAGCTTCGCTGATTGTTCATTTAGCTTCGCTGATTGTTCATCTAGCTTCGCAGTTAGACTGGATAATATCAGCATTAACATTTGCATCAGTGCATCTTCTGGTTCCTTTGATTTTGGTGTTTCTGCGTCTCCCTTAAGCTCCACCATGGGAAATTCATTTATTTTTATTATTTCGGCTTTTATTTATTTATTTTTTTTTTTCATCAGTTTCCACGTTAATTTTCACTATTGTGCACTTTCAAATTGTTTAAACGTTTTCACTACCAAAATTTTCTTTCTCACTTCTTGCCACCACTGTCGCGTGTTATGGTTCGCGGCCAATAATTTTAATGTCTTTTAAATTAAATTAAAAGAGTTTAAAAATGCACAATCACTTATTTTACTATTTCACAATTTTAATTAAAATCTAACTTTCACTTGTCAATTAATTCCTCTTACAACTGTCTTCTTAAAATTACTTCGCACTCAAACAATCAATCGCCTTTACTTCGCGTTCCACTATCTGTATATGGCAGTTTTCTATCGCGGTTGTAAATGAATGATCTCCCCATTCATTCAGCTCGCCTTTATATAGGGTCTCCATCCGTTCAATGCAGTTAGAGCAAGAATTAATGCAGTTGCTCGTTCCTGCTCATTCCAGTGATTTGCCCTAGCGGCGGCTTCAAACTGGGTTTTGTCAATGCTCCAGACCGTTTGCCCGTCGAATATTGGTGCTTTCACATTTCTGGATGTGCTTTGCGCTGCGGTTATAAGTGGGGCTGGTGAGGTGGTTACTACTGCCTTCGCTGCTTCTAATTCCTTTTTCATGTTTTCCACCTCATGGTTGATTCTCTCCTCGACCTGGCTGACCTTTTCCTTGACCTGACTGACCTTTTCCTCGACCTGGTAAACCTTTTCCTCGACCTGGCCAACTTTTTCCTCGTCACCTTTAATTTGTTTGTTCAGACTGCCGAGCTCCGCTTTTATTTCGGTGGACTGTTTTTGAAAATCTGCCTTGATTTCGATCGCTTGTTGATCCAGCTTCGCTGATTGTTCATTTAGCTTCGCTGATTGTTCATCTAGCTTCGCAGTTAGACTGGATAATATCAGCATTAACATTTGCATCAGTGCATCTTCTGGTTCCTTTGATTTTGGTGTTTCTGCGTCTCCCTTAAGCTCCACCATGGGAAATTCATTTATTTTTATTATTTCGGCTTTTATTTATTTATTTTTTTTTTCATCAGTTTCCACGTTAATTTTCACTATTGTGCACTTTCAAATTGTTTAAACGTTTTCACTACCAAAATTTTCTTTCTCACTTCTTGCCACCACTGTCGCGTGTTATGGTTCGCGGCCAATAATTTTAATGTCTTTTAAATTAAATTAAAAGAGTTTAAAAATGCACAATCACTTATTTTACTATTTCACAATTTTAATTAAAATCTAACTTTCACTTGTCAATTAATTCCTCTTACAACTGTCTTCTTAAAATTACTTCGCACTCAAACAATCAATCGCCTTTACTTCGCGTTCCACTATCTGTATATGGCAGTTTTCTATCGCGGTTGTAAATGAATGATCTCCCCATTCATTCAGCTCGCCTTTATATAGGGTCTCCATCCGTTCAATGCAGTTAGAGCAAGAATTAATGCAGTTGCTCGTTCCTGCTCATTCCAGTGATTTGACCTAGCGGCGGCTTCAAACTGGGTTTTGTCAATGCTCCAGACCGTTTGCCCGTCGAATATTGGTGCTTTCACATTTCTGGATGTGCTTTGCGCTGCGGTTATAAGTGGGGCTGGTGAGGTGGTTACTACTGCCTTCGCTGCTTCTAATTCCTTTTTCATGTTTTCCACCTCATGGTTGATTCTCTCCTCGACCTGGCTGACCTTTTCCTTGACCTGACCGACCTTTTCCTCGACCTGGTAAACCTTTTCCTCGACCTGGTCAACTTTTTCCTCGACACCTTTAATTTGTTTGTTCAGACTGCCGAGCTCCGCTTTTATTTCGGTGGACTGTTTTTGAAAATCTGCCTTGATTTCGATCGCTTGTTGATCCAGCTTCGCTGATTGTTCATTTAGCTTCGCTGATTGTTCATCTAGCTTCGCAGTTAGACTGGATAATATCAGCATTAACATTTGCATCAGTGCATCTTCTGGTTCCTTTGATTTTGGTGTTTCTGCGTCTCCCTTAAGCTCCACCATGGGAAATTCATTTATTTTTATTATTTCGGCTTTTATTTATTTATTTTTTTTTTCATCAGTTTCCACGTTAATTTTCACTATTGTGCACTTTCAAATTGTTTAAACGTTTTCACTACCAAAATTTTCTTTCTCACTTCTTGCCACCACTGTCGCGTGTTATGGTTCGCGGCCAATAATTTTAATGTCTTTTAAATTAAATTAAAAGAGTTTAAAAATGCACAATCACTTATTTTACTATTTCACAATTTTAATTAAAATCTAACTTTCACTTGTCAATTAATTCCTCTTACAACTGTCTTCTTAAAATTACTTCGCACTCAAACAATCAATCGCCTTTACTTCGCGTTCCACTATCTGTATATGGCAGTTTTCTATCGCGGTTGTAAATGAATGATCTCCCCATTCATTCAGCTCGCCTTTATATAGGGTCTCCATCCGTTCAATGCAGTTAGAGCAAGAATTAATGCAGTTGCTCGTTCCTGCTCATTCCAGTGATTTGCCCTAGCGGCGGCTTCAAACTGGGTTTTGTCAATGCTCCAGACCGTTTGCCCGTCGAATATTGGTGCTTTCACATTTCTGGATGTGCTTTGCGCTGCGGTTATAAGTGGGGCTGGTGAGGTGGTTACTACTGCCTTCGCTGCTTCTAATTCCTTTTTCATGTTTTCCACCTCATGGTTGATTCTCTCCTCGACCTTGCTGACCTTTTCCTCGACCTGACCGACCTTTTCCTCGACCTGGCCAACTTTTTCCTCGTCACCTTTAATTTGTTTGTTCAGACTGCCGAGCTCCGCTTTTATTTCGGTGGACTGTTTTTGAAAATCTGCCTTGATTTCGATCGCTTGTTGATCCAGCTTCGCTGATTGTTCATTTAGCTTCGCTGATTGTTCATCTAGCTTCGCAGTTAGACTGGATAATATCAGCATTAACATTTGCATCAGTGCATCTTCTGGTTCCTTTGATTTTGGTGTTTCTGCGTCTCCCTTAAGCTCCACCATGGGAAATTCATTTATTTTTATTATTTCGGCTTTTATTTATTTATTTTTTTTTTCATCAGTTTCCACGTTAATTTTCACTATTGTGCACTTTCAAATTGTTTAAACGTTTTCACTACCAAAATTTTCTTTCTCACTTCTTGCCACCACTGTCGCGTGTTATGGTTCGCGGCCAATAATTTTAATGTCTTTTAAATTAAATTAAAAGAGTTTAAAAATGCACAATCACTTATTTTACTATTTCACAATTTTAATTAAAATCTAACTTTCACTTGTCAATTAATTCCTCTTACAACTGTCTTCTTAAAATCACTTCGCACTCAAACAATCAATCGCCTTTACTTCGCGTTCCACTATCTATATATGGCAGTTTTCTATCGTCTTTATATAGGGTCTCCACCCGTTCAATGCAGTTCTCGTACATTGGCGAATGTTCTGCCGAGAGGTATCTGGTATATTCGAGCAGATTAATGAATGGAGCAGTGACTCACTTCCAAATGTTGATCATGCTTGGTGGGTTCTCGTGGTATCGAGTAAATTCATTTTGTTGATGTTTTTAATGGTTGTGAAAACAATTGCGACAGTAGCTCGCAGAATTCTTTGTACATGCAACAATATATATATATATATATATATATATATATATATATATATATATATATATATATATATGTATATTTATATATATACGTGGGTCATTCAACAAGTACTTAGCACACCACCCAATGACGCTGCTATTACAAGAGAGTTTTACCATCGTGCAGTACATTCAACAAAACTTATGAAGGGAGTTGACTGAAACTTTGACAGTAGGCTACTAGCAGAATGTACTGCACGCTGGTAATACCAGCGTCATTTATGGGTGAGGCTTAGTACTTGTTGAATTAACCACGTACATATATAAGTATAAATACATATATTTATATATGTATATATATATATATATATATATATATATATATATATATATATATATATATATATAATATATATATATATATATACTCGTATATATATATATATATATATATATATATATATATATATATATATATATATATATACATAAATATATGTATCTATATACGAGTATACATACACACAATGTATATGTATGTATATATATATATATATATATATATATATATATATATATATATATATATATTTATATATATACATATATATATATATATATATATATATATATATATATATATATATATGTATGTATATATGTATCTATATACGAGTATACATACACACAATGTATATGTATATATATGTATATGTATATATATATATATATATATATATATATATATATATATATATATATATATATATATATTGTCGCGTGTTATTGGTTCGCGGCCTATAATTTTAATGTTCCGGGAAAGTGAAAACGCAATGTCTTTTAATTTAAGTTAAAAGAGTTTATTTAATTCAAGAAAATGCACAATAATCAGTTTAACACTTTCACTAATTTTAATTTTCACTATTAAAATAAAATCTAACACTTGTCCATAAATTTCTTATCGCAATTGTCTTCTAAATCACTTCACTATTACGAAACACACTTCCCACACACTTTCGCAGTTCTTATCGCGGTCGAATGAATGATTCCCCCCATTCATTCAGCTCGCCTTTATATAGGGTCTCTACCTATTCACCCATTTCTCGCACATTGGCGAACGTTCTACCGAGAGGTACCTGGTCGATTCGAGCAAATTCATCAATGGAGTGACGTCACTTGCAGATGTTGATCATGCTTGTTGGGTTCTCGTGTTTTCGAGTGAATTCGTGTTCTTCATTGTTGTGAAAACAATTGCGACAGTAGCTCGCAGAATTATTTGTACATGTAATTATTTGTACATGTAACACTGCCCCCACCTCAGTTCTTTTCGCCCCGAAAAGATGTGTCGCTATTTGTAGTCAATTCTCCCTGGGTGTAATATGGGGCAAGACGGTCCAGATGCACGATTTTCATTTTAGCTCTCGGCTTACGATGTTCCTGTATTCGGTATACGACGTCGTTGATTCGCTTTGTAACTCGGTATGGTCCCTCCCAATTATGTTGCAACTTTGGAGACCTACCCTTTCGCCGTTGCGGGTTATAAAGCCACACCAAGTCATCTTCCTGGAAGCCAGTAGAATTAGCCTTTAGATCATACCTGGTCTTCATGCGGTCAGCAGCCGATTCGAGGTGTTTTCGCACTGTCCGATGTATCTGGTTCAACCGTTGTCTTAGATCACTTGCGTACTCCGACACCGTTTGGGGTTTCTCAGGGGGTGTTCCGAACTTTATATCGGCTGGCAGACGAATAGTCTTTCCAAAAATGACTTTGGCTGGGGCTTGGCCCGTCGATGCATGTTCGGCAGCTCTGTACGCCATCAAAAATAATGGGATATGTCGGTCCCAGTCCCTTTGGTTCTCGTCAACCATCTTGGCAAGGTGTTTATTCAGCGTGCCGTTGAAACGTTCGACCATTCCATCGGATTGGGGATGCAGCGGTGTTGTCCTCGTTTTCCGTATTCCGAGCAGCTCGCACATTTCGCCAAAAACTAGTGACTCAAAGTTTCGGCCTTGATCCGAATGTAATTCGCAAGGTACGCCGTACCTACTGACCCAATTTAACACTAGCTGTTCAGCTACGGTAGTTGCTTCCTGGTTGGGAATGGGGTAGACCTCGGGCCACTTGCTGAAATAATCGGCTACAACCAGCGTATATCGATTTCCCCAATCGGATTCAGGAAAGGGTCCTGCGATGTCAACAGCAATCCTTTCGAATGGCACGCCTACGTTATAGGTTTGCATTTGTCCTCTCAGTCGTCGCTTTAGGCCTTTGACGGAAGCGCAAATTGTGCATCTGCGACACCAGTCCTCTACGTCTTCTCGAGCGTGGAGCCAGTAGAACCGTTCCCGCAATTTCGCTAAGGTCTTGTTAACACCAAGGTGGCCTCCCGAGGATCCTTCATGCATTTCCTTAACCACATCGTGGATTCGGCTTTTGGGAAGTATAGTTTGCATCCTATAGGAGCTACCATCCGCCGTTTCCCATTTCCGCTTGAGTATGCCACCCTCCACCTGAAGGGAGTTCCATTGTGCCCAATAGCTTTTCAGGGTTGCGTCATGCATTGAAACGTCTTTCCACTCAGGTCTCCCAGTCGTCTCCTTCCATACGAGCAATGGTCCGATGTCTTCATCGGCTAGCTGGGCGTGTCGAATCTCCTCCGATGACCAACCTTCATCGAATTCCGCCGTTATCAATCGCAGATCAACGAGCGGTTCCTTTTCCTCAATCCGTCGGCAATGCTTGCAGTTAGCTGGACATGGACGGCGGGATAGGGCGTCAGCATTTCCATGAACTCCGCCCTTCCGATGAACAATTTCGTAGTCGTATGACTGCAATCTTTCGATCCATCTCGCAACTTGTCCCTCGGGGTTTTTGAAGTTGAGCAACCATCTCAGTGATGCATGGTCCGTTCGAAGAACAAATTTCTGGCCATATAGATACTTGTGGAACTGCTTGGTGGCCTCTATTATAGCCAATAGCTCCTTCCTGGTCACGCAGTAATTCCTCTCACTTTTTGAGAGAACTCGACTGTAATAAGAGAGGACTCTTTCTTCGCCATTGATCTGCTGGGAGAGTACAGCTCCAATACCGCCGTTGCTTGCATCGGTGTCAACTACAAACATTTTTCCGGGTTTCGGATACGCCAGCACGGGTGATTCACACAGCTTTTCCTTCAGGGTCTCAAAGGCCGTCTGGCATTGTTCATTCCAGACATATGGACGATTTTTCTCGGTTAGCTGATGGAGACACTTAGCTATTTTGGCAAAGTCTTTGACGAATCTTCGATAGTAGGTCGCCAGACCCAGAAAACTTCGTAGTTGGCGCTTGTTGTTTGGTGTTGGCCAGCTTTTCACGGCTTCAATTTTCTCAGGGTCTGTTTTGACCCCTTCTGCTGATACGACGTGTCCCAGGTATTTTACTTCATCTGCGAAAAGAGTACACTTCTCGGGACTAAGTTTCAAATTTGCCAGTCGTAATCGGGAGAAAACCTCTTCTAGGTTCCGCACATGCTCTTCGAACGTTCTACCGATGACGATGATGTCATCTAGGTATACCAAGCAGGTTTTCCAGGTTAGACCACGTAGCACATATTCCATCAAGCGTTCGAAAGTGGCTGGAGCATTGCAAAGCCCAAACGGCATCACAACAAATTGCCACAATCCGGTCCCAACAGAAAATGCGGTCTTCTCTCGGTCCTTCTTGTCAATTTCTACCTGCCAGTAGCCACTCTTGAGATCGAGTGTAGAAAACCATTTTGCGTCGGCTAAAGTGTCCATGATGTCATCGATGCGTGGGAGTGGGTAACTATCTTTCTTAGTGACGTCGTTAAGCTGCCTATAGTCGACACAAAAGCGAGTGCTACCATCCTTTTTCTTGACTAGAACTACAGGCGCGGCCCATGGACTGACAGAATGTTCAATAACGCCTTGTTTTTCCATGTCCGAGATCAGCGCGCTCACTTCTCCTTGTTTGGCTATAGGGAGGCGTCTGGGTGCTTGTCGAATCGGCTTGGCTCCCTGTGTATCTATGACGTGAGTTACCAGACTCGTTCGGCCTTGGTCATCCGGGCTTGTTGAGAAGATGTCACTGTACTTGGTGACCAGATCAGAGGCTCGTTTGAATAGCTGCACTGGCAATTTGACCTGCTTCAATATTGCAGACGTTGACTCCCGGGCTTTGTCTGTGTCTTGCCTCCTTTTGCAATGATGGTCGTGAGTAGCTTCCAAAGAGGTGATGGTGGAAACAGGCTGGCAGCTGCCGATGACTTCTCCCGCTTTGATGCTCGTGGTTGAATCTGCGGTGTTAAGGACTCTAACCGGCACATATCCGTTCCTTAAAGATCTTACAAGGCTTCGTCCTACAATCAAACTGCGCAATGCGGATGTCTTCGTTGGCTCTATCAGATAAGATCGGTGGTCTCCAGAATCACCATCAAGCTTGGCCCATACAATGCTTTCGGAAGAATTCGGTACATCAGTGTCAGTACATACCACTACATTCATCTTGGGGATTTGGACGCTGGGATCCTCCATCAGTACTTCGACATTCTGCCATTTCAAGACACGTTTTCCCAAGTCCAACGTGATTCCATGTGGTCGCAGAAAATCCATTCCGAGAATGCAGTCATCCATAATGTTCGCGACCAGAAAATTATGTCGGAACACAAGGTCTCCCAACTGTATCTGGAGGTTGACCTCTCCATGAACAGGTGCAGTTTCTCCCGTAGCTGTCCGTAGTGAGAAAATTCTGCCCTTGTGAAGTTGTTGCTGTCTAACTAGGTCTGGTCGGATAATCGATCGGGTTGCACCAGTGTCGATTGTTATGGTGCAGTGTTCTCCGTCAATTTGACCCGGAAGGCATAAGTCTGCTTCTCCACGATGTAGTCTTGACACGGTGATGGTGGTGCTGGGGACGTCGATCCTCCTAGCCAACCTCTGCCCCACGAAGTTGGCTCTTACATGTTTCCCGACCCCTCTGTTTGAAGGGCTTCCATTCTGGGCTCCTGACTCGGTCTGGATCTCCTCCTAGCTGCACACCCTGGACAATAGCTCGGCTTTCTTCGCTTCTTGCAGTCTCTTTGCAAGTGCCCCTTCTCTCCGCAATTCCAGCATCTAGGCGCACCATTTACATGCGGGTCTCGCTCAATTTCCACGCGTTCACACCTGCACTCGTCTGTCACTACTTCACGAACCCGGGCAGTGGTACGAGTCACATTTTTCGCTGCCTCAAAGTTCAGACTGTAAGCCAATGCGTCCTTAACCGTTTGCTTTTGAGCTAAACGCACGGCTTGTTGCAATTCCGGGTCCTTTAGTGCGCTGATGAATGCCTCTGTCGCTGCATCATCTCGATGTTCTGGGTCGTAGGCTGGGTAAGCCAAAAGTGCTAGTCGCTCAATATCTTGGGCTAACTGCTGTAGGGTCTCACCAGACTTCTGCACCCGATGTCTTAGCTGTGACCGATAAATCTGCTTTAGATGATCGTCTCCATAACGCATGTCGAGCGCATTCATTATAGCATTCGGGCTTGAGTGCAATTCATCGGGGATGGTCTGCAAAAGCTCGGCAGCTGGGCCTCTTAGAGCAAGAATCAGCGCAGTTGCTCGTTCCTGGTCATTCCAGCGATTCGCCCTTGCGGCAGCTTCAAACTGGGTCTTGTAAATACTCCAGACCGTTTGCCCATCGAATATTGGTGCTTGGACATTTCTGGATGTGCTTTGCGCTGCGGTTATAAGCGAGGCTGGTGAAGAGGTTACTACTGCCTTTGCTGCTTCCAATTCCTTTTTCATGTTTCCCATCTCATGGTTGATTCTCTCCTCTACCTGGCTGATATCATGGTTTATTCTCCCCTCGACCTGGCTGATCTCATGGTTAATTCTCTCCTCGACCTGGTAAACCTTTTCCTCGACCTGGTCAACCTTTTCCTCGACGCCTTTAATTTGTTTGTTCAGATGACCGAGCTCCGCTTTTATTTCGGTTGACTGTTTCTCCAGCTTCTGTGTGATGTCTGCCTTGATTTCGATCGCTTGTTGGTCCAGCTTCGCTGATTGTTCATTTAACTTCGCTGTTAAATTCGATGACTGTTCATCTAGCTTCGCAGTCAGACTGGATGACATTAGCATCAACATTTGCATCAGCGCATTTTCTGGCTTCTTTGATTTTGGTGTGTCCACTTCTCCACCTTCTGCGCCTTTTTCCGCATCTGAGAGCTCACCCGAATCCAGATTCACGCCTTCCGACTCGATCGCCTCACGCAAGCGTGCAATCAGTATGGCCTTTGTACCTTGTGTGGCCAGATTCCGCTGTTCCAACTCCTCCTTGAGCTCCGATATGGTCAATTCATTAATTTTTAAGTTTAAGCTTCGTGGCATTTTTAATGTTTCTTTAAATTTTACTATTGTGCACTATAAAAATGTTCAAATTTTCACTTTCAAAAATTTTTTTTTCGCACTTCTTGACACCACTGTCGCGTGTTATTGGTTCGCGGCCTATAATTTTAATGTTCCGGGAAAGTGAAAACGCAATGTCTTTTAATTTAAGTTAAAAGAGTTTATTTAATTCAAGAAAATGCACAATAATCAGTTTAACACTTTCACTAATTTTAATTTTCACTATTAAAATAAAATCTAACACTTGTCCATAAATTTCTTATCGCAATTGTCTTCTAAATCACTTCACTATTACGAAACACACTTCCCACACACTTTCGCAGTTCTTATCGCGGTCGAATGAATGATTCCCCCCATTCATTCAGCTCGCCTTTATATAGGGTCTCTACCTATTCACCCATTTCTCGCACATTGGCGAACGTTCTACCGAGAGGTACCTGGTCGATTCGAGCAAATTCATCAATGGAGTGACGTCACTTGCAGATGTTGATCATGCTTGTTGGGTTCTCGTGTTTTCGAGTGAATTCGTGTTCTTCATTGTTGTGAAAACAATTGCGACAGTAGCTCGCAGAATTATTTGTACATGTAATTATTTGTACATGTAACACTATATATATATATATATATATATATATATATATATATATATATATATATATATATATAATGTATATGTGTACTTATATATATATATATATATATATATATATATATATATATATATATATATATATATATATATATATATATATACAAATATTTATATATATATATATATATATATATATATATATATATGTATATATAAATGTATATATATATACATATATACGAGTACATATACATAAATATATATATATATACTGTATATACACACACGCATATAAATATATATATATATATATATATATATATATATATATATATATATATATATATATATATATATATATATATTTATATGCGTGTGTGTATATACAGTTATATTTACATATATATATATATATATATATATATATATATAATATATATATATATATATATATATATATATATATATATATATATAAATATATATATATATATATATCTATATAAATATATATATATCTATATATATATACATATATATATATATATATATATATATATATATATATATATATACATATACTCGTATATATATATATATATATATATATATATATATATATATATATATATATTTATATATATATACATATACTCGTATATATATATATATATATATATATATATATATATATATATATATATACTCGTATATATATATATATATATATATATATATATATATATACTCGTATATATATATATATATATATATATATATATATATATATATATATACTCGTATATATATATATATATATATATATATATATATATATATATATATACTCGTATATATATATATATATATATATATATATACTCGTATATATATATATATATATATATATATATATATATATATATTTACTCGTATATATATATATATATATATATATATATATATATATATATATATATATATATATATATATATATATATATATATATATAGACGTGTTGACATTACGTTTAGCGTCTTCTGCTGTCGTTCGTGTTGACATTGCGTTTAGCTTCTACTGCTGAATTAAGTGTCCGAAATGAGTACAAAACGTAAACTGTTGTGCTTTCACTGAATGATAAAGTGGAAATGGTCAATCAATTAAATAAAGATGTGCCTGCAAAACAACTTGCAGAGAGATTTGGCCAGTGACTTACACAAACCAAGAAAGTGCATGAATGGATTCGAGTATATTTCTCGAATGATATAATAAAACGTGCATGCCTGATGCAAAAAAATTTAAGAAAGGAACCGGGAAAAGGGGAAGGTTTTACTCGTTATCGACAATGCGCCAACTCATCCACCTTCTTGGGAGTGAGAATGGCGAGTTTAAATGCCTATTCCTCCCACGTAATGTCACTAGTCTACTGCAGCCCATAGATCAGGGCGTGATTGAGTGCACCAAATGACACTACCGACGTTGGTTGCTGCAAAAATTGTTATTGGCTGAAGAGAAGAACGAAGAAATAGTTTTGCATTCATAGACTTGTTACATGATTGCTGGTTCCTGGAATATGCTGAAAAGTGTTTCACTTAAACGAACTTGGAATAGAATAAACGGCACATCAACAAAGGAACAACTGGAAGCCGAAAACCAAAGTAAACACCAACAACATTAAACAACAGCTGCCGTTGATGAACAGGAACACGGTCTGGCCATGGTAGAGTTTGTTGACATTGTCAAGGAAATGACGGGCTGTTCAGAATGCGATGTTGATGATGTGGAGGAGTGGCTTCAATGTGATAAAGACGGCCAAGGATTTCCTATTATGATGGATGCTGAAATTGCAGAGAGTGTCATGAACGATGATAAGATGATACCAACGACAACGATGAAACCGGGGAAGAAACCAAGGATGAAAATGTTCCCACCCACGGAGAAGCGTTTATTTGTTTTGAAAACGCCTTAAAGTGGATAGAGCGGCAATCGGAATGTGACACAGTACAACTTTAAGCCGTCAAGCGCCTGCAGGACCTCGCCCCTCAGAAACGTTCTACTACGTCAAGGCAACGTATTCTCCACGAAATGTTCAAAAAATAAAATCCTGTGACCACAGTATATTTTCAAGAGAACTACATATTAAAGTGTGTATGTATGTGTGTATGTAACACTTATCATTTAACATTTTATGTACCGTAGCGTTCATAATATATTCTATACGTTGTTTGCAGTGTAGGTACACTAGAGTAACTAATTATAATGCAACAGTACCGAAAACAAGCTCTTTTTCTTTAAAATATACCCTTTTTTATCCGAATTTTTAATTATCCGAATGGGGTCCGGTCCCAATTGTTTCGGATAATTGGAGTTCTACTGTATATATTTATATATATATATATATATATATATATATATATATATATATATGTTATATATACAAGTTAATATATATTTATAAACATACACATATTTATGTATATATATATATATATATATATATATATATATATATATATATATATATATATATATATACATATATGTATATATACAATATACATAGTATATATATACATATATATATATATATATATATATATATATATATATATATATATATATATATATATATATATATATATATATATTGTTTATATATAACAAATAAAGAGATTAATTTCTCTTCAGTATTCCTCACGCTAATTTTAAATCTAAATAATTTTGCCCCTACTCAAAATAACTGATGCACCAATATTATGAACATGTTTTACTAACACTTAAAAAATTCTACTACGCGTGAAGGGGAATACTGGGCTTTCTGTAGTACCTATTCCTAGGATTCGATTAAACAATCGCAAAAAATCTTTCAAAAACTAGACACACGGACAGACAAACAAATTCAAGCAGTGTGGACTGTTTTCATGTCCTCATTCTTAATGCACCTTACAGCGTACATCGCTATAACTAATCGAAATTTACTTACAATTTTTAAATAAAATGTTCTTCGCTTAATTTAGATAACCAATATCTGGAAAATTTATGGGAAACAAGATTCATCCTTGGGTTCAATATAGGAACTGGAGAGTTAATTTGCCGTCTCAATGAACCCCAAAGCTTAATGGCGCTGAGAAAACTTTAGCTTCACAAATGCACATTCAATAAGAATGCATAAATGAATTTAAGTTTCTCGTGAGTTACTACGGAAGATGTGCCGTAAAATATTTTCAATCTCATGTTCAATAAATGAAAACTAGTAGCGAATATTTCTTTGGCGCCGTTGGAGCAAAGTAATTACTCTTAATGTCAGTAGCCTTTCTATGTATTGACTTTAATAGCTTTAATAGCGTTTGTCTAGTGGCATACTCAAGTTAACGAGTACAGGAACTACCGTCGATCGTCGACCGACTCAGAACATCGTTTCCTCGGTTTCCCCAATGGTCTCCGGACTTCAGTTCTCCCAACGAATACCTTTTTGGGTATCCGTTGTTCATCCGTGCGATTCATGTGTCCAACCCATTGCAGCTTTCGCAGTCTTACAATCGTTGAGACCTCTGGTTCGTCAAAGATTTCATACAGCTCATGGTTGTACCGGATTCACCATTGGTCTCCGTCTAGCTTTGCTCCAGTTATTCGCCACAGGACCCGTGGCTCAAAGGCGTTCAATATATTTGCGGATGCTTGGATTAGGGTCCATGTTTCACACCCACAGCATAACACAGGTCTTTTCACAGATTTAAATACTTGAAGCTTTGTTTTCCTGTGTATGCAGCTGGTCTTCAAGATCGCCAATGCTGAATAAAATATTTTATTTGCGAGCTGAATTCTTCAGCGTATTTCGTCTCTTTCCTTGACGGTTTTCGTTATTTTGGCGCTTAGATACACAAATTCGTCCACATGTTTGATACTGTATTCACTAAGTGTGATATTTTGTGTATTTGAGGTATTTTCCTTGACTGCGTCATGAGCTTTGTTTTATTTTCATTGATTTGTAGCCCTAATAGTTTTTCTTCGCTGTCGAGCTCCACGAAAAGTTCCTTGGCAGTTGTTAATGACCGTGACAGAATGCTGATGTCATCCGCATTGGCTACTACTTGGCTCGACTTATATAGTAATGTTGCTTGTGTATCGACAGGTAGCTTCCTTATGATGTACTCCAGAGCCAAATTGAATAGCAATGGGGCCAGCCCATCTCCCTGCTTTAGTCCGATATTTATGTCAAAGCCATCGGTGAGTTGGTTATTGACGCGGACTTGGGAAGTCGTCGACGTCATTGTCATTTTGGTAAGACGGACTAATTTGGCTGGGATGCCAAAGCAAAGCATTATTTGGTACAGTACGTTACGGTCAATACTGTCGTATGCTTGCTTAAAGTTAACGAGGATTAGGTGCACGTCTATGTTAAACTCCCAGCAATTTTCAAGTACCTGCTTGACCGTGAACAATTGGTCTTTTGTCGATCTACCAGTTCTAAAACCACTTTGATACTCCCCAATAATATTGTTGGCGTATGATCCGATAGTATTTTTTAAGATTTTTGTAAATATTTTGTACGCCTTAAAATAGTGATATACCTCGATAATTTTCACACTGTAACTTGTCGCATTTTTCTTGGATAGGGAATATAATTGATTGGCTCCACTCTTTCGGCATCTGTTCTTGTTGCCAAATGTGCTGGATGACTTTGTGAATAGCTTTACGAACACTGCTACCACCACATTTGATGAGATTCACTGGAATATTATCGATGGCCGGCGCTTTACTATTATTTTGGGCTTTGATGTGTCATGACTTTCGCACTTCACTTCGCTTGAACGAAATCGGAACCGACCTCTCATCGGTTCTAGACGTGAAGTCTTGGGACGTGACAACGGACTTGCGCGGGCAGACTATGTCCAGAATACAAAAATTCAGCCACCGGTTCACATGCCCGTTTTAATAACGCATCGAAGACATTACCATACGGAAAAGAAACCGACTTTACTTTATTCCTTTCATACATTCAGACAACAACAAAGAACGTTTATAATTCCGCGTTCCCGAGTATCACCGATGCGGTACAAAAAATATCCTACTTTAACCCGAATCTGAAAAACTCTACTCTAATAAAAACGCAACACAACAAATGGTACCGCATACCGAGCGCGATGCGAAACTGGCCATCCGCGGATTTCTTAGACCCCTCCCCTCGTAACGGCATACTTACCGTTCGCTATCAATCCTGCTGGAGAAAAGGAGGATTCACTGGAAAGGAAAGACTGAGTTAGCCTAGCAATTCATTTTATTCACATTTTTACCTGCTTACTTATTGCAATTCGAAATCATGTTATCTTCTATAATTTCTTTTATATGTCTTTATATTAAAATTCTTCGATCAATATACATAATTAGCTAAAAAATGATCATGCAGCATATCGCGTTTGTTTTTTATTCATGGTTCGTTTATACTCGTAGTTAAATTTAAAACATTGAGTAAATTATTTCAATTTGATCTATGTTAGATTAAAAATACCATCGATAATAATACACAACAATAAAAATTAAAGATAAAAAGAATAATTACGTTTAAGATACCGAGAAATTGAAGCTAAGTAGTATGTTGCGTTAAATCTTACTATTTGCCACAACATTAAATTTTGTTATGATCCATTAGTGTCTTTTCTTTTCTTATAATTAGTTGCCATTGCTAATAGCGAGTAATAGTTAATGGATATATTATCATGCTACCTATATTTAATTTTATTTACTTGAATATACTAACAATAAAAATTTAGAAACCATTGCAGCAATAATAGCGGCACAGCTATCACATTAAAACTATCGGCAATAATGTCGATGCAATGAATAGGTAATTTTTATACATTACGTATGGAGTAAGGCAATTTTACCAGTCTGTGTGGTCTAGTGGTTAGAGCATGAATCCATAAGCCGAAGATCCCAGGTTCAAATCTCGTTGGGAGCAACGTGATTTAGTTCAGGGGATTTTTCAGACAGCTTATGAGTGTTCACTCAGTGGTGATATATACTAATTTAATCAGATCATATCATAGCTGAGCAGGCACACGGAAGCATGGTACTGACCAAACCAACTTCCAAACAAATCAATACGGTAATGAAAATGAGATACTCTAACTATCTCTAAGCGAAGGCCCGAGAGGGGCTGTAGTGCTACAAAGAAGAAGAAGAAGTCAATTTTACACACTACATGCTGAACGGATAAATATAAAAAATATGTATATATAATAATATATTTAAATATATTTAAACATACACGTGTATTAGATTGGCACCTTAACGCATATGAAAACTAAATGCATACAAAAAAATTGTCTTTATATTATAAGACGAATTCTGTCTTAAATTAAATCAATGAAAAATAAGCAAAATTGCATTATATTCACTCCAGCCTTTGTTTATAATTATGATTGAATGGATGTATTCTAAAGTTGAAAACTGCAACACCATATGTTATTATTTATTTTATATGCAATGAGTTATTACTTAGGGAGATTCTCTGATTCCTACTATTGTGCTAGTTATGCAAATATGCATGCCACCTTAACCGCTGTCAGAGCATATCTACTAAATAGCAGCTGCAATTAGAACAAATTTTATTTCCTACGGTACTTATGGAGTAGAGAGAATTAGACTAAAAGTGTGTATGTATGGTAAACGAAAACTTGAATTTGCCTGCAATTTTACCAACACAAGGTAAACTTTAATCCATCTTTTACACGTTTATTTGCCTCTCTTTTCATTTTGACAGCTCCTCGATTGCAGGTGCTAGTTAGTATATATGCTCTGCCGCTGTGCTACAATCCATTGAGTAGTTAAATAATACTGGATTGGACAACCACGTGACCATGTGGTCGCAACAACCCCTGCGACCACTCTTCCTACTGCTACGCTCTTGTTTACAACCTAAGAGAGAGCCAAATTGCACAAGCAAGCATGGCTGCTGCTCAGTGTAAATCCCGGTCCAGACGCTAAGTCTTTCACAGCGTTTTGCCTGCTCAGTCAAAACGTAGCCAAATTGAAAGAACGTCCAGACGGTGCACATCTTACAAACTTCTTTGCGCAGTTCACGGATATTTAAGCCCTACCAGCTCAAATATCGCTGTAACTGCACAGTTCTATGCGCAGTTCTAAAACGTTGCATTTTCCCGTCCACACGCAACATTTTGCCTGCAACGTTTTGGTTTGCGCAGGCAAAATGTTGTAAAAGACGTAGCGTCTAGACCGGACTTAAACAAATTTTCATACAATCCCAAAAATTTGTTTTCTATTTGAAAAACCTTCAGCATTGTATGAAAAACATGCAAAACATTAACATATCAACTAATCACTTGTGAAAGGAAACACCTACAGATCCTTTTCCACTATGATTTTTACACAAAGGTACTACACATTTCATTTTGAAATTGTAAATTAATTTTACAGTGTCACATGTTAAAGTTATTTGAATCACAAACCACAATCGAATGTTTAAACACTTGAAACGAATTTAGATCGCGAACACTTTCCCCAGTTTTAATATCGGATAAAATTGCGACGAAACTTGTAAATTGGCCAATTTGGCGTCCAATTTGCATCAGTCAACTTGACAGACAGATCGCAACTAGTCAGCTTCTGGAACAGGAAAGTGACCAGCAACAACATTAAAATGTTAAAATTAAAAATTAACTCCCTCATCTCTGAGCATGGTGGTCGCCATCACAGGTGTGTATCTAAGAGTGATGGCCTGAGGAGAATTAGTGCACACGTCGAAACCACCTTCTTCTAACATTTTTCTTCTCTAATAATTTTTCAGAAAAATTATTATTCAAAATATGCAACTCATTTATATGTAGCTGCAAACAATTCCATAAAAAGTAATTTAAAATGCTATCGGAGCCATCCGAAAGAGTGATCGATATCCGCGCGACGTTAGATAAGCTTCAAATGTTGAGCAAATTTGTCGTATAGATTTACATTAAGTTGATGTGAAAAGGGTGAAATTATCCAATTAAAAAAAGTTTAGCTAATACAAGTACTTACAAGAGAAATTTACCTTGAATATAACTTGCAGATACAAAAACATATTGAGTTTGCATAACTAGAAAAAATTAAAAATTAACTCCCGCATCTCTGAGCATGGTGGTCGCCATCACCGGTGTGTATCTAAGAGTGATGGCCTGAGGAGAATTAGTGCACACGTCGAAACCACCTTCTTCTAACATTTTTCTTCTCTAATAATTTTTCAGAAAAATTATTATTCAAAATATGCAACTCATTTATATGTAGCTGCAAACAATTCCATAAAAAGGAATGTGTTATAATTTTGTTGATGAAAGTCTTCAACGGTGTAGAAGAAATATTAAATTAAATATTTCAATAGCAAGGTGGAATTGTGCTCAACAGATTAGAACATCTGTTTTCTGCATAATTCCTCACAGCTGGATAAAATTTTACACACCCTTTCAAATGGCAAACAACAATGTATCATTGCCACTTAAAGTATCATACTGACATACAAAACTGGTTCGATTTCAACTTTTCATGTTGCATATGTCATCCTTATGTCAAATGTATTCAATGCCTTATAAACAAAACTGACGATAGATACAAGCCATATGGTAGCAATTTGCATATGTATTAGTCGGCCTACTATGGACAAGCCAGAGCATATCTACTAAATAGCAGCTGCAACTAGAACAAATTTTATTTCTTACGGTACTTATGGAGTAGAGAGAATTAGATTAAAAGTGCATATGTATGGTAAACAAAAACTTGAATTTGCAAGCAATTGAACCAACACATGGTAAACTTTAATCCATCTTTTACACGTTTATTTGCCTCTCTTTTCATTTTGACAGCTCCTCGATTGCAGGTGCTAGTTAGTATATATGCTCTGGACAAGCTTCCGGTAGCTGTCACCCAACTGCGGCATTATCAAATGCTTATATTTCGTCATACATACTATTTTCCGAATAAAAAACGTGCCGAACGCATTCCGTGCATGCTATAAATTCACCTTGTATAGCCCATTGTGCTCCTAAACTTTCCAAGACGAGCAAATGAAGCACACGTTTTGCACCTTCGACTGATAGGTCAGCGTTGAGATGTAAACAAACTCCTATAAATTCACTTTGGAAGGCGATAAAAACTAAACGGGTATAAGAACTGAAATAATTTTCACTTCACTAGGAGCGCTATTGTGTTCTCCGCGGATCATCTGGATTTCACTGTAGAAATCCGTCTCTAAACCGTACAAAACCTCGAACTTTTGTTGGCACCTCCACAATTCTTCATATAACGCCATGTAAGTTAGCCAGCAAAGTCGGCCTACTAATGGTCATGTGTGTGGTAGTAAGCGCTGCTGCCATATGGCTTGTATCTATCGTCAGTTTTGCTTATAAAATATTCGGGTTAAAATTTTTTGACATTTACTTTATGTCTGCTTATGTTCATTGTAGCTCAGCCTTAATTTGGATTGTAAGAACTGTTTCCATTTGATTTAATGACTATTAACGTAATTAAGTGGATGTAGCCGCACCAACGTAAGGATGTAGAGGAAGAGAAAACTAAATCGTTTCAAAACTAATTTAAGCATGAGTATCGGTGTATCATATTTTAAAGCCTTAACATCACGTTCAAATACAACATCTTCTGTCTGAAGCTAATCATTCTGAAGTCTAAGGGTTTCACAAAAAACTGTGGGAAAGGATTTCATGGATTTTTGCGACAAAATCAATATAGGCTAGCTGCCGTATTTCTTTTTTTTTTTGGATAGAAAGGTATTGAACTTATTCAAACATTTACCCATCAGACACGATCAAAATGATAAAGGCTCTACGCATGCAGTTTTTCTAAGAATAGCGAATCAATTAGTTCTTAAAAAGAAATATGAAAACAATAATAGGTGCCGCCGCAAAGTATTACGAAATCGCGCCGAAGATGTGGTAAATTTTCATAAGCTAATGTAAATGAATACTTGTAAAATTTTATAAAAATGTGTGATTTTAGAACTGTGTTTTCTTTAACTTGCAGTTTTTTTCTTTTGCGTTAAAGGTCCATTAATATTACATAGTAAATAATTGAAGATTTCATGCTCGCGTAAATAAAAAAAAATTAGTTTACTTTCACTTATATTCATTTGAGTTGTCTTGAGTAAGTTATTTGATTTTTTATCGCAGTACATCACCAAGCAGTCGTCAAAAATGAATTTTTTTTTTTAAATACCTTTTAACATTAGATGCGCTTACCAGGAGGAGTGGAATGAAATTCTTTCCTCTGTCAAGTTTTGGCAGTTCAGGGGTGGTGATTCGTTGATGGTATATCATCAACTGATGGCTTCTTTATGGGCTTACGCTTATTTTGTTAGCTTTAGATAGTATTCGTCAGATTTATCCTTTCGCCGGCAATTGAAGAAATAATACTAATACGCTCGAGTTTAGTTTGCGCTTCCTCGCTACCAACTCCGTATTTACTTGCTTTTAAGGTTAAAATCTCGTGCACAAGACGGGACACCGCTGGTCTAGCACTCGTTGCGTGTAGACGTGTTTTTAATAATTCTACGTCTAGCACTCGTTGCGTGTAGACGTGTTTTTAATCGCTCCTGTCATTAATTTTAAAAATTAATTAATTTTTCACAAAAGTCAGTTTCAAATAATTGAATTAATTTCGTACGAGTCAGTCAAAAGCAAGTTTTGATTTTATTGTGGAAGAATTAATCGTCGAAGGCATCGACCAACCATACCAATAAATCAAGAAAAGGCAACAAACCAAAGACAACTCGGGATTGCTGTATGGAGGAGCCCGACGGCTTCACTCCGTTGGGGGCCCCGGGGAGAGTGACGGTGTGAAATTGGCGGCAAGTGTCAACAAGCGGAGACACACGAGCACCCAGGATACCGCAGATGGCGGCCGTAAAACACAAGTGCTCGAGGATAGACAGGAGGTGTGTCGCCTTCGAAGTGAAATCGAAGAGATAAAAGCAAGAATTCAAACGTACGAAGAAATGTTCAAGACGGCAAAAAAAGTTGAAGAGAGTGAACCGATACGAAAAACAGATAAGCACGCAAAACAGAAGAAAGCTGCAAATTCAATAATCACTGAAGAAGTATTAAGTGCTGGTGGCACCAACGAAAGCCAGAACTACTTTGCAGCGCTGGATGGACTCCAACAGGATATGGAGGTGGACGAAGGTAATAAAGATGATAATTTTATAATTTATTTAAAAAATAAAAATAATGAAAATAGAAATAAGGAGAAGAAACCAGCCCGTAGTTCTGCTGGTCCTCCTCAAAAAGTAGCCAAGAATGCCGAGAAAGTTCCGCCAATTAATGTCTTCGGTCAAAGCGGAAAGGACATGGTTCGGCTGTTGGCAGCCGAAAACAAATTAACAAATTTCGAAATCAAACGAATAAATTCCGAGAAGCTATCAACTAGAACGAAATCACTGGTTGATTTCAAATCAGCGAAAAATGCTTTGAATTCTGGGGAGGTTCCGCACTTCACTTATACCCCCAAAAGCGAGAAGAGCCAAACGTTCTTGCTGAAGGGCTTGGACTGCGGAGAAGATACCGTCGATCTTCTTCAGGTTCTTAAGGAAACAGCACCACAAATCGAGTTTATCTCAGTTAAAACATTCGCGACAAGAAGGTCGACGGTAGAAAAAAAAAATTACCACTTTATTTAGTACAAATAACAGATAAGAGCAGTCCAAGCGCTCTTCAGCAAATCAGATATTTAAATTTTCGAGTGGTGAGGTGGGAACGCCTCCAGAAACGAGAAATCAACCAGTGCTATCGCTGCCAACGATTTGGGCATTCGGCTGCCAACTGCGCCATGCATTACCGATGCGTTAAATGCAAAGACGTGCATGCTCCCGGTGAGTGCATATTGGCTCAGACGGAGCCAAAAGAGAAATTATATTGTGTGAACTGCGGTGTTTTTGGTCACCCGGCATCATATCGAGGATGCTCCCGATATCAGGATGCAAGATTAAAATCTGTCCCAAAGCAGACACAAATACACCGCAGTGTCTTAGCTCTGAACTTCGTCAAGCCCGGAGTATCATTTGCACAAGCCGCTAGAGGACCAGCAGAAAATGCGGAAAATAGTTTAAATAATGTAAGTGGCAATAATGAGCTGCTTCTCAAAATTTTACAGCAATTAAATTCTCTATCGGAAAGAATTGATAAGCAAGATACAAAAATTAATCTTGTTTTTCATCGTCTAGAGGTTTCAAATGCCTCAAAATAATTTGTCATCCAGTCACATTCCCATGGATAGGATTCATCTCATCTCGATCAACGTCAACTCCATTGTTACTATACATCGGCGTGATTATCTCCTTGAATTCATTGCCAGACAAAAGCCTGACATCCTGCCTCTAACCGAAACCCACCTCAATTCATGGCACTCCATGACATTCAAGGATTTTGAATTCGTAAGAAACGATAGGGTAATAGGTGATGGGGGAGGTGGCACTGGGATATTGGTTCGAAGACCCTATGGTTTCCAAAATATTGAAAAAGTCGAATTCAAAAGCTTTGAATCTCTTGAAGTGTCCATTATCAAAATCTCACTGCCAGGTGGGGATAACCTATTTGTTATCTCTGCCTATGCAACTGGTGGAACTGTTCTCAAGCTCAAGGAGGAACTCAATTCCTTGTTTGAAATACTCGAATTGAACAGGCTGCATAACTATTATATTCTTGCTGGTGATCTGAACGCCAAGCATACATCATGGCCGAACGCCACCAATAATCCAAGAGGTGTATTCCTGAAATCATGGATAACAGAGTACCAAATTGAATACAGGTGCAATCTATATGGGTCGGAGTTCCCAACATACCCTAGGACAAATTCATATTTGGACCTCTGCATTGCTGACGCAAGACTCGAATTCAACTTTAATAGTCCTCAACGGAAACTGCAGGTGCTTCCTTATGATAGCGACCATAACGAAATCGTAATGGAAATCAATCATCACAGGGACAATTTCTTCTTCATTCCAGTTCAACATGAAAATCATCGGTTGAATTTCAAAAAAACAGACTGGGGAAAGTTTCAAAAGAAGTTTAATTGGGAGTACCAGAAGCAATGTCCCCCTTCTGATGGTGGCAACTCTTGCTCAATGGTTCCTAATGATAGGAATCTAACTAACGATGAAATATATGTCTATTTGTCGAAGTTAGAGAAGCTGACGTTGGAAACGATTGAGAAAGTAGTTCCCAAGATTAAACATCGTAACAATATGGAAGGCTATGAAACACCAACCATCGCAAGGTTGAAAAGATTGAAAAGCCTCCTTCTCACACGCGTCAACAATATTTATCGACGATTTTTGGACTACAACCATCCCTCATTGTCTTTGTTGAAATTACATCTGAAGAATGTCCGGAACTTAATCCGGTCATACTTCAGGAGTGAGGTCAGCAATCAATGGGCGGAAAAATTGAGGGGTATTAGCCCACAGGACCCAGACGGCGTTTTCGCGAAAGTGAATAGCATATTCCGCAAGAAGTCTCGAGTGAAGGTATCGAATCTTGAAGTCACTAGTGATGAGATAAATCTTCTCGATAGGGCTGGTATCGAAACTGATAGTACAACTCTGGATAGAAATGGAAACAGGATTATTTGTGAAGGATTGGATAAACTTGCCCTGATTGGAACACATTTTGAATTGGTTCATCTACCAAACCCTGAGAGAGGGAACGAAATATTTTCAGAGGTCGTTGAAGCAAAAGTTTCCGACTTCAAATCAAGCCTGAACGGCCAATCAATTCTTCATTTCAATGAAACATTAACATCTGACCTCATACCAACCTTGAATCTTATTGGGCTCTTTCACACGGAAATGGTAAAAACCTATATCCAAACAGGTTTCGCGCTTACGCCCTTATGTTTACACGTTGCATAGTTCAGCCAACCTATTTTTGTATACGATACACGTCTTGCGAGTGTATGTGTCAAAAGGGTCATTTGATCGTTAAACATCGCGCGGACAACATGAGAGCGAAGACAGAGAGATAAGCGATTGAGAATTTGTTTTAGCCTTGCATTGTGCACGAGGTAATAAAACCTGGAATGAAAAATGTATTTTATGATTGTTAAAGTTTGTCGATTCAAATTTATCTCTTGGATTTATTTGGATCCTCCGTGTTTTTCCGCTTTCTGAAAATATATTCCAAATTTGAATTCCTGTTTTAGTCGCATAACTTGCTTATCATAATGTGATTCTATGAAGATTATGCGTACTGTTAATTGTCTATGGATTCACAATGGGCAATTTAACTTTATGGAAATCGTGATATTCGTCGTGTTGTTTCCTGAAACTGATCATGGCCTCCGCTTTTATAAATTTATTAAATAACGCGTTGCTTCTCGCGTCCACGCATCCATTTTTGCACGCAAAATAAAGAAAGGCAATCGTTTCATGACGACTACCTTCTTCACCGAATGTTCAATTCGGAATGATTACCGGCGCTTGTATAAAATTTCCCCCACCAAATGATCAACAAAATGCGTTTGTATATGTGCGTTACGCTCGTGCACCCTAAAAAATGTTGGCATGTTTTTACCATCAGGTCCCCTCAATGCCTCTCACCCTTCTTGCCCATATAACCTGTTTAACGCTCACTTTTAACGCTGCGTCTGAAAAAGCCCATTGATTATTTTGTCAGCTATGAAGACTTGTGTTTCATATTTCGCAAGATAAACAACAAGAAATCATGTGGTACTGATGGTATTCCAAATGGAGTTCTCCGACATTTGCCTGAGGTTGCTATTAGGAACTATTGCATATTGTTCAACAACATGTTGAGCAATTCATATTTCCCAAACGAGTGGAAAAGGGCTAAGGTATTTCCGATCTTGAAGAAAGGAAAAGAATCTTCATGTCCCAAAAGCTATCGCCCAATCAGCTCGCTGCCTAACATCAGCAAGGTGTTTGAAGTGATACTCAACAGAGCATTAAACGCCCACATTGAGGAAAATGAGTTGATGCCGAATTGCCAATTTGGTTTTCGTGCCAGGCATTCGACCACACATGCAATAACGAAAGTAACCTCAGACATCTGTTGGAAACTAAATGATAGACAATGTGTTGGAGCATGTCTCATTGATATGGAGAAAGCCTTTGATACGGTGTGGTTAGATGGACTAATTTTTAAACTCCTTCAGGACGAGTTCCCCAGACACCTTGTCGCCATAATGTGTAGTATGTTATACGGGAAATCGGTTGTTGTAACTGATGGAAATCTGACAACAATGCGCGAGTTCAAGGTCTTGAATGGTCTACAGCAGGGAACAGTTACTGCGCCTCTGCTCTTCTCAATCTTCATTCGCAAGTTATTGAACGGCTTTGATTTTAACGTCTCGCCAACGCGATCATTTGTGGCGTTCGCTGATGATCTGATCATCTATAGGGCAGACCAAAAAGTTACAATAGTTCAGAGCAATCTCCAAAAAATGTTCAATAATGTACAGCTGTACACTGACAATTGGCGAATGAAAATCAATGCGCAGAAGTGTGAAACAATCTTGTTTCAGACAACGCTGCAGGGGGTCAGTGAAGACCTGAAACGTAATTGGAAAGATTTCCACATCATTGCTGCTGAGGTAGTCTTGAACGGGTTCCACATAAATCCTGTGTTCGATACCTCGGTGTTGATCTCGATCAGTTTCTGTACTATACTGAACATGTGAAAATCATGCTCAGTAAGGCACTTAAAGTAGTCATGGCCCTTCGAAAACTCTTTCATTCCAGATACATTGATCAAAAGGTCAAAATTATCTGTTACAAGACACTGGTTAGACCAGTTTTGACATATGGATTTCAGATCTGATACAACCAGAGTGCTAGTACTATGGAAAAATTAAGAGTTTTCGAAAGGAAATGTCTTCGTGCATGTACTGGTTTGTACAGAAAGCCTGAGACGGATTGGAAACATTATATATCGAATAGAAGAATTTATCAAACTGCTGAAGTGACGAGGGTCGATATCTTCATATTGAAACTTCTTCGGAATCATATCGCAAGATCTGTGACTGTGAGTGAAAACCCTTGGATTTCACAGCCATTTCACCCTACAGACGGGTATATTGCGACTTGCCTCGCTACTGCCTTCATTCCTCCAGAAGCATTCGTGTATTTGGACATGAATCGATATGTTTTTGATTCTGACGGCGTCCCAGTCATATATCTCATATATCGACGGGCCACCGATAAGAAGATAAAATATCCTCCGAATTTGAGTTCACGAGACCAACGATTTCAATGGAGATACTCGTTTGCTAGATTCGTTGAAGCTGATCGAGTTGAGACGGCGCAATCCAGGTATTGGTGGCTGAATGACAATGTCTAAATTATTCGTGTTTATTTTTCAGTTCGGGTGTTTTTCGTTATTTTGTTTTTTTTTTGAGTTTCAGCTCATTATTGCAACATTTAGTGTTGTTGTTTATTTTTGTTAAAAATCAGGTATAGGTTAGGTATATGTAATGTTTACTATATTCCATTAGAGATAAGGTTAAACACTTAGGTTAGGAACATTGTTACAGAATTTTTTTGGTATAATATAACGTTTTTGATTGTATTTTATTAGAAATAAGTTACAACATATTAGGTGTAGGATCAAAGTTTCACGGTTGTGTCTTAATTATAAATAATTTTAGGATAGTGTTGGTTGGTTTTTTCTCCTTTTTCCAATTAAATTTTAAAAATATGTAATAATCCTAATTAATTGAATTTTTTGATGAAATGAGTTAATGATAACGTATAAATTTAGAGAGCCATTTGGGCCATTAAGTTTTTGATTGTTATTGTTTGAAATTTGCTTTATATTCTTTTAAAATTTATAACGATTAGTATTAAATAAAGCGCTTATGACTTTGACTTTGACGGGACACCGCTGATCGGTTGGCGGGCGCCGCTTCAATTACGTAAGATACGAAACACAAAATGTGTGGAAATCAAACTCCGAAACGCACTGCAAGCACGCACATAATTGTTGACCGAAATGGACTTTTCACTTTCTCCGTTTGGTGTTTGGAAATTCAAAAACTACTGACACGAGTCTTTTATTTCAAACAAAAACATTTCTTCTAGTCGGTCGACTGTATATGGCAAGAAGTCTTCTTGGACGTAATGGCGGTTGCCGCTTGATTCGCACCGTACCAAACACAAAAGACAAAGCAACCGGAAAGAGTGGCTGTTTGCTGATTTTCACCTTCTCTTGACTCAACCCATCTCCCACCACCTGACAATTGGTAGTAAATTGACATTACCTTTCACTGCCGTTGTGACAAATTCGCGATAATTTCAGAACGGTCCCAACAAAACTCCACTATGATAGCGCTGGCACCTGTCATGATTTTCGTGTGGCTGCCTAGTTTTGGATTTTCCACGTCATCTTCCTCGCAAGGCATCCTTTGGTGTCCGATGCCCATGAATACCGCAAATCAATTTTGAGGCCAGGTGCTGCGCCCTTTTCCTGCTTTGTCGCCGTCGTGCAATTGAAAATAGCAAAGTAATTTCCAGATTCTAATGTGTTCACTTCAACTTTGCTCGATACAACACAATTTATACTTGCTAAAATAAAATTTGCAACGGAAAGGTGTAAAAGACAAATTATTTCGCACACTATAGCAAAAACATCCGCATCAGAAATGCGCAATAACGCTAACAAAAACTGTCATTGTGAAATCCACATGGCTATCTTGCCATCCGGCCCGTGTCTTCCGCTTTCTCGCGTTCATTTCCAGACAAGAAACTGACGTAGGATGCGAAGTCATACGGAGGCAAATTGCATATGTATTAGTCGGCCTACGAATGGTTATGAGTATGGTAGTAAAGTCTACTGCCATATGGCTTCCCATCCAACGTCAGTTTTCACACACACACGATCACCTTCCTCTCAGTTGACCAAAGGCGGTTCAGGTACAGTGAGAAGTTAGAGGGTGCGTTTCGATTTCGTCGACATCAATAACGAATGACTAATAATCGGCAGTGGCGTAGGGCCGGTTCATTACAGATGATGGAACAAACTTCATCCAGAGTTGGTGGGGCCAATGGAAGCTCTCCACAAGCATCTGTAGACTTCGATGTTCTAGAGCTGTGTGGAGAGTTGAGGAGGTTCTGGAAACATGATGCCCTTCTTTCCTTAATCTTTGTTTCATCAGCAATGATATTGCCGATGTCATCCCGATATAGCATAGTTTTGGACTGGTAACCACGTTTCAGGCTTTTCACTACTTTTTATGCTTGTTTTGTGCTGTCGCTCGCTAGATTTACATCTATACTTCTCAACTGGTCATCTTAGTATTTTCTTTTCTTAATTCTAATTATCTTATTCGCTACTGTTCTGTCTTCGCCCTGTTTTTCTTTGTGCCGAACGCATTCTGGCACTCATCATCGAACCAATCATTTCTCTTGCGCTGGGCTTGGTGTGCAATAGTCTGTTCTGCCACGTTCGTAATAGCCGCTTTAATTTCCGTCCAGAATTCGTTGCTCGTCTTTAACCGTTCGTTTGATAAGATGGGAGCCAGCTGGTTTTCGAGGGTCTCCGTGAAATTTTTGGCCACAAACACCGTTTGGAGCCTTTCGTTGTAAAATTTTTGTCGCGGGTTAGTCTTTGCCGAATAGGCCTTTGACATACAACATTGATTGGTTAATTTGATCAAGTAATGATCTGAGTTACAATTGGCTCCTCGGTATGTACGGATGTCAAGTATGCTCGAGGCCAAACGTTGCTGGACCGGAAGATAATCGATCTAGTTTTGTGTGTTGCCATCCGGTGATACCCAGGTCATTCTATGAATGAGTCGGTGTGGGAAGCAGGTCGAACGTATGACTAGATTTCTGCTACATGCAAAGTCGATCAGGTGGCTAGCCGTTGTGATTTGTTTCATTGTGGAGGCTATATCCTCCAGTTGTTCCCCTCTGAGATAGCTCATTGCCAACATTAGCGTTGGTATCACCCAGAATTATTTTTGTGTCGTTTGTAGGCAATGAGTCGACTAGTCTTTCCAGGTGATTGTAGAACTCCCTATCCACAATAAAGGCCACTCCGAATCTTCCCTCTTTTAAATAGTGTGTGCGATCTCATGTCTTGGATATCCATTCCAGTCCAGTTCGTTTCCTGGATTGCCAGTATTTTTATTTAATATTGACTGGCCTGTTGTAAAAGGTCCTTAACAGCGCCAGGGTAATTAAGTGATCTGACATTTCAGGATCAAATGCCTTAGTCTTTTTTCCGATTGCGAGGTTGTTGCCGTGAGTTCAATCCATTTGAGGCCCGTCTGCAGGATTCGAAACATTTAAGGGTTTTCCAGGGTCGGGCAGCTAGCCCGTCGCCCAACCTCCATTCCGGCGGCATGGTTATTACTTTGATTCCGGTATCAGGTGCAGAAGATTCGCTTTCACCCTTTTACGTCCCCACAAAGGAGGTGTAAGTAGGATTTAGTAGCAGAGCTGTAGATGTATTTACAGTTATCAGCATTTCTCGGCATTTAATGTCCCATTATTGGGGAATCAGTAAACCCAATGTGTGACTCCAAGGTCATTTGCTACCATTTAATTGGGGGGTTTGGGATGAGTAATCATGGAAGCTGTGGATTGGGGAAACAAGGGGGTTTCCTCCTCTTTTTTCAAACGGGCTTGGGACCGTGTATGGAGGAGTTACAAGTAAATCAAATCATTCTGAATTTGCACTAGTGTTGATGAGCCTGGCATAGTCATTTTCATTAAATTCATTAAATTGTTTGGATACCGGATCGCAGTATGATATGGAATGTGGTCCGGTTTATCATATCGTAGGCTTGTCTCATGTCAACGAAATAATTGTTAAATTCACAGCATTTTCCTTGAATTTGTGTCACTAAATATTGAGTCCCTTGTCTTTCTTCCGCATCTCACAACGCTTTCATATTCACCAAAGGTGTGTGCAGCGGGACTAAAATATTTAATATTATTTTAGTCTAAATTTGTAATGTTGAGTAGTAAAATGCTTTAGGGGGATGTCATATCTGGTATAATCAGAGTGCTAGCTAACTGACAAAGTGATGAGAGTCGATATTTGCACGTTGAGGGTACCCCAAAATTATATTGCGAATTCTGTAACTGTGAGCGGAAACACCTGAGTTTCGCTGCCGTTCTGCCCTACAGATGGGTATATTGAGACTTGTCTCACTCACCAATGGCTTCATACCACCAGAAGCATTCGTGTATTCAACGACGCCCAACTTTTTTTTTACCAGGGACCATTTTGATTTCTTCGTTAGCAGGGTTCACAACGTAGAAGAAAACTTAGCTTGCGATCCGAAACTAAACTTTAATAAAAAACTCATTACTCGTAAGAGCTTTTTTAATAGAAAGCATAACACTTTACTAAAAAAAATTAAATAAGTTTTGACCATTGCATTTTCTTCACAACTTCGGAAAGCCTAGGACTAATATTATTGCTCAAAGCTAAATGCATATCATCATTTACTTTTAATCAATTCCTGGACTTCGTTTTAATTACTAACTGAGCAGAAAAGCATTGTGTGCAGAAATAAGTTCTCGAGAAAGCCAAAAGATAGCAATTTCTCGAATTTTGCTGCCAGAAATTGTTTTTTATACCAAAACCTCTGAAGGAAATTAATAATACGTTCTTCGAGGATTTTTTCTATAACTTCACCAGCATCTGTGCTGAAAGGGCTGCGAATTAGATGTCGACCAACTTCAGTTGAATTAATTCATTGTTCAATCAATAATTGTAGATGATTGTGAATGTTTTCTCCTATGTTTGCTCTACACTCGTCATACTTTTGTCCCTCCAACCGTTCGTGGACCATATGTATATTGGTTTCTGGGGACCAGGCTTTTGATTCTCACGATGTTCCGAATAATTATGGATGTTTTGATTCGCTTTATATTTTATGTTAATTGTTATGGCTATTGTCAATAAAGCAAATTAAATCTCCTTTATGGCACCCAAGGATAAATCTTTGTTTTTGCATAGGTTTTTCAAATATTAGGCATCGAAATGTAAGCAGAGAAGATGTTATTTTGAAATGACAGGTTAATTAGGCATTAGGAATGGGAACATGGATGCAGTTCTCTCTGTTGAAAAATAAAGTATACGCCTGCCTCCTCAACTTGTTAGATTTAAAGATATTTCTTGTTTCTTTTTTTACTAGTAAACCAATTTATTTATTCGTAGATGACACCCTGCAATGCTGAGATAACCGATGGCGAGTTATCAAAATATTATAAATGTGATTTTTATCTTCTTCTATTCGACAACCTTTAAATAAGATTACATTCCATTTATATGGGTGCTAGCTTAAGAGACATACGTTTAAATATATTGTAACGTCGAGTGCAATAATCGGAAGCATGTTAAGTATCTCATGTTGAACCCATTTATCATTCCTTCTAGATTGGCGAAGCAGCTCCCCCTTGGAGTGGACTTGAAAAGATTTGAAGATCTATCGGACTCGATTTTACGAGATTTTGCTTTAATGGGTAATCACGAAGAAGAAATGAGGGACACAAACGGTAAGTTGGCTACTGCTGGATTGAAAAGTATTCAATTAAAACATCGCAAATTTGTTAGAGTCCACGAACAATTGAGTATGCAGTGTAATTGGGTAGATACAAGTGTCCGTAAGGGACTGCAGTGATGGTCTGCTGCCTCAGCGGAAGAGGATAGTAGTATCCGCCGAGATTTGGTCTTGTTTAGGAACGCGTGAATACGCTCACAGGCTAACGCTTTGGTGTCGTGGGGCGGGTTCTTTTCCCCAGCACAAAGGCCCACTACAAAAAACTTCCGCATTCACGAATTACAAAGGGTCGAATGCCGATCGACTGGTGTTGAGGCTGAGGTAACGTACTAAGGAGGAATGCTGGGCGACAAGAGCACTCTTGGAGGCTAGCATTCTTTGGGGAGCGCCGCTCTTACGGACCGGAGGACCTGGGGGGCGTCATGAGGTTCCCTTCTGGGATGACAGGTAACGACTCCGATTGGATCTGGACTACGCTTTGGACAACGAACTGGAATTGATGCTTTGGGCTGGCGGATATGATGGTTTGGACCTAGTTGCGTTACACAGTACCGCCGAGGTGACACTCGTGTGTGAACGGCTCCAATTCAACTATCATCCCGGTAAAACCTTGGCAGGCCTCGGAGTACGTTCGAAGTTCGCACCATTGGGTTGTTGGTGTAGGTTCGGTTGAGACGGACTCCCAGTTAGCCTGAGCACTTGTCACCATAAGGGCTTGTGCCAACCCTCGCATGGTCTCCTTGCTTTGCAAAGATAACCATGGGACCAAAAAGGCGACTACACACGCGAACGGAGATAGCGGCTCCGGAGCAACCAAAAACATATGAAAAAGATCAAAAAATCCAAAAAAAAGAAATAAAAAATAATAACAAGGACGACGCAACCAGCGGTTGGAGCCACAATGTTAGCAGTACATCGAGAGCGGTACTAACCATGACAAAAACAACGAACAATACAATGACAGTGAAGACGGACGAAAAACGGAGATTAGCAGACAGTCTGGTTCAGACTGGGGTTCCTGCGGCGTTCGGGCGCAGCAAAAATATTATGCTAACCCCAAAGCGCCCTATTAAGGAAAAGTGGCAAACTCTGCAGGATGTTTCAGGTGTGGTGGAAAAAATACAAAGAGTATCGAGAACTTCATGGTCACTGCTGCGATCGTTACCGAAGCGACCGATGCAAGGGTCACAAATCCCGACATAGTAAAGAAATAGCCTGAAGCCAACGAGCAGATCAAGGCACAAAAAGCAACGAGTGACCAGACAAATAAAACGACGTTGTGTGATTGCACCGCCAACGTCGAAAATGTGGCGGAAGTACTGCATTCGGAAACGGAGCGCGATAACTTCTCCCAAGGATGGTTGCAAAGTACAATTGCCGCCCAGCGACACGAAGAAGAAAGGCTATTCCGAAAAGCGGGAGATTTTCAGATAAGAATAGAATCTGTATGCGACTCCCCAAAAATCAGCAAAGCTGTAAAGCTTGGGCTCCTTGAACTAGAGGAGCTCCTAGATTGCATAGGGCATTATCGGAGGAGCTGGGTAAAGGCTGAAGAGGACCGGAAGGCTAAAAAAGCGCTGGATCAAAATCTAAAGGCCACATGCAGATAGCTCCACCACTAAAAATCAATAAAAGAATGACGTCTAGCCCAATCGAAGGAGATCGGGATAAAAGTAGGAAGAAAGAGGCACTTGATGGGCGTGGAGCGCCAGATCACAGGTTCCAGAAAGTGCTTACAAAAGGAGTGAAGAAAGCCGACAAAGAAACTCCTTCAAAAAGTGCCAGAAAGTAAAGTTCGCTCGGACGTCCAAGAAGAGAAAAGACCTGATGCAAAACAGTAGAGGCAGAAGCCCCAACGAAGACCCCGGCAGCAGGCACTGTTTGTAAAGCCCCAAGATGGCCGATCCTACTCGGAGCTACTGCGGGACATCAGGGGAAACGTAAGGCCCGAAGACACCAACACTACCATTAAAGTAGTACGACCAACGCGGTTGGGCCACATACTGGTCGAATTCGGAGCAGAGGTCGGCAATAAGGAAATATGGTGCGACACAGTAAAGAAAGTCCTTGGCAAAAGCGCAACTATAGCCTCACTCGAGCCGATGGCAACGATCAAAATAAGAGACATTTACTGCGTGACGGATCTGGCCGAGGTAGAAGAGGCCATCAAAAAGGAGTTCCCTGGCGTGGCAAGGATCAACGCGAGACTGACACCAGAAAACCACAGGGGACAACGCATGGCCATAGTTGACTTGACCGAAAAGGACGCTGAAAAATTCCTGAACAAGGGCAAAGTACTTTCTACAACTGGATGGAACATCGGAAGGATGGACGTCGAGAGGCTCGTCGAGGTGCTTACGCTAGGTGAGCCGCTGCAGGGAGCTTGGGGGAGGACGGAAGAACTGGCAGCTCAAGACTCAGCTATGAGCATCATTACGACTGATTGCAATGCTTCTATGCCCCGTCAAAAACCCCGCCACGGCAAGCTCCCAGTGTACTGGTGGTCAACTGAAATCGCTGAAAAGCAAAGGGAGTGTCACAAGCTTCGACGTGAAGTTCAACGGGCGCGGAACGGTGACAAGGCATGCAATTGGGTGGCAGCATATAAGTCGGCCAGGAAATGCCTTCGCAAACTGATCAACAGTAGCAAGGCTCGCTGCTGGCAAGACCTAGTAGACAATGTGAACAAGGATCCGTGGGGCCTTGGCTACAAGCTAGTTATGCGGAAGCTTGGTGTCGTAAGGAAGCCTTCTATACATGACGCGGAAAAGATGGACGCGATAATACGGGGACTCTTCCCCACCCATGCCGTCCGTGTTGACGCTGTCCACGGCCGAACAACAGTCGATTGTCCACTCTTCACACAGCTGTAACTGGAGGAGGCAGTCCTCTCATTGAAAGCGAGGAAGGCTCCAGGTCCAGATGGTGTTCCAGCTGAGGTGTTGCGGCTCGTCTATCACCATTGTCCTGACTTGCCGCTCAGCATATTCAAGGCTTGCCTACGGGACGGGGTTTTCCCGGTACGATGGAAAGTGGCGAGGCTCGTGCTGATCAGCAAGTGGAAGGGAAACCCTGAATCACCGTCTGCATACCACCCGTTATGCATGCTAGACACGGCTGGGAAAGTGCTAGAGAAACTCATCAAGGGAAGACTCACTGACGCGATTCGTGCTGCTGGGGACCTATCTCCTCGGCAGTATGGCTTTAGAGCAAGACGTTCTACCGTTGATGCGATTGCAGAGGTGGTGAACGCGGTCCAAAGGAAAGTGGCGTATAGTTGCACCAAGCGACGGATCGTCCTGTTGGAGACGCTCGACGTCAGGAACGCACTCAACTCCGCTAGATGTGTGGATATTCTGGATACGCTGGAAAACTCTTTTCAAGTTCCAGAATATCTAATGCGGCTTTTGAGGAACTACCTAAAGGATCAAAGCCTGCTCTACGACATGATACAGGGATAACGAAGGATGGAAATTACATCGGGTGTTGCCCAGGGATCTATCCTTGGCCCGGACCTGTGGAACGTGTCTTATGATAGGGTACTGAGACTTGAAATGCCAGATGAGTCGCGCTTGGTCGGCTTTGCGGATGATGTTGCAGCTCTGGTCACTGGACCCACCATTGAACAAGCGCAACTTAGGCTTGGTTGGCTAATGCGCTGCGTGACGAGCTGGATGACTGTTCGCGGGCTCAGTTTAGCACTGAGAAAACCGAAGTGGTCATTTTGACAAAAAAGAGAATCCCTGGAGTAAGGATAATCAGTATTGGAGATATACAAATCGAATTGAAGCCAGCGGTGAAGTACCTGGGGCTACTGATCGACTCGAAGATGAGTTTCTCTGAGCAAATCAGGGCACTCGACGTCCACCCTTCCGATGTTCCATCCAGTTGTAGAAAGCCGAGAGAACAGACGTCTGGAGACAATATCGCTTATCTCGCTTATCTCACTGGCTGAATAGTCCTCTAATACTTTCCAATTGTGTATCCACCGTTCTAAGGACTCTGAGGGGAACGTCACGTCTGGTATGGTACGGCGGAAAGTCGGCGTATTTCCGGAGTTTAGTTCGACGAGCGCCGTCCTGGCCGCCATTTCCAGGACTCGTATTCCCCGCGGATCCATTTGAGGCACGCCCCATTCGATTGCTTTCACGTTGAAGTCTCCCCCAATGAGCACTTTGCCCTCTGCGTTCGAGACAACGCCCTCCAGAGCATTAAACTTGGCTTTGAAAGATGATATCGATTCGTTCGGCGTTAGGTACACATTAAGAAAGGTGGTCCCTGAGCACCGAACCCACACGAAACACCCGGCATTTTCCTGATCCCAAGACGTGTCCAACATCAGGTGTTGGATCAGCATCCTTGCAGAGAATACAGTGCGCCTCCTTCGTACACTCTTTTCTTTTATGTCCCGTTCCACCGCATTTGCAACCTAGGGAACTCCTATCGGGTTCTTTGCATAATTGTGTGGTGTGACCATAGCCAAGGCATTTGAAACATTGAAGAGGCGTTGCTCTTCAAAGTATCCTACAGACAACCCACCCTATTCGTACTTTGCCCTTGTTCAGGAATTTTTCAGCGTCCTTTTCGGTCAAGTCAACTATGGCCATGCGTTGTCCCCTGTGGTTTTCTGGTGTCAGTCTCGCGTTGATCCTTGCCACGCCAGGGAACTCCCTTTTGATGGCCTCTTCTACCTCGGCCAGATCCGTCACGCAGTAAATGTCTCTTATTTTGATCGTTGCCATCGGCTCGAGTGAGGCTATAGTTGCGCTTTTGCCAAGGACTTTCTTTACTGTGTCGCACCATACTTCCTTATTGCCGATCCCTGCTCCGAATTCGACCAGTATGTGGCCCAACCGCGTTGGTCGTACTACTTTAATGGTGGTGTTGGTGTCTTCGGGCCTTACGTTTCCCCTGATGTCCCGCAGTAGCTCCGAGTAGGATCGGCCATCTTGGGGCTTTACAAACAGTGCCTGCTGCCGGGGTCTTCGTTGGGGCTTCTGCCTCTACTGTTTTGCATCAGGTCTTTTTTCTTCTTGTGCGTCCGAGCGAACTTTATTTTCTGGCACTTTTTGAAGGAGTTTCTTTGTCGGCTTTCTTCACTCCTTTTGTAAGCACTTTCTGGAACCCGTGATCTGGTGCTCCACACCCATCAAGTGCCTCTTTTTTCCTTCTTTTATCCCGATCTCCTTCGATTGAGCTGGACGCCATTCTTTTATTGATTTTTAGTAGTGGAGCTATCTGCATGTGGCCTTTAGATTTTGATCCAGTGCTTTTTTAGCCTTCCGGTCCTCTTCAGCCTTTACCCAGCTCCTCCGATAATGCCCTATGCAATCTAGGAGCTCCTCTAGTTCAAGGAGCCCAAGCTTTACAGCTTTGCTGATTTTTGGGGAGTCGCATACAGATTCTATTCTTATCTGAAAATCTCCCGCTTTTCGGAATAGCCTTTCTTCTTCGTGTCGCTGGGCGGCAATTGTACTTTGCAACCATCCTTGGGAGAAGTTATCGCGCTCCGTTTCCGAATGCAGTACTTCCGCCACATTTTCGACGTTGGCGGTGCAATCACACAACGTCGTTTTATTTGTCTGGTCACTCGTTGCTTTTTGTGCCTTGATCTGCTCGTTGGCTTCAGGATATTTCTTTACTATGTCGGGATTTGTGACCCTTGCATCGGTCGCTTCGGTAACGATCGCAGCAGTGACCATCAAGTTCTCGATACTCTTTGTATTTTTTCCACCACACCTGAAACATCCTGCAGAGTTTTCCACTTTTTCTTAATAGGGCGCTTTGGGGTTAGCATCATATTTTGCTGCGCCCGAACGCCGCAGGAACCCCAGTCTGAACCAGACTGTCTGCTAATCTCCGTTTTTCGTCCGTCTTCACTGTCATTGTATTGTTCGTTGTTTTTGTCATGGTTAGTACCGCTCTCGATGTACTGCTAACATTGTGGCTCCAACCGCTGGTTGCGTCGTCCTTGTTATTATTTTTTATTTCTTTTTTTGGAATTTTTGATCTTTTTCAAATGTTGTTGGTTGCTCGAGTTATATTGGGTCCCCCCTCGGAGCCGCTATCTCCGTTCGCGTGTGTAGTCGCCTTTTTGGTCCCATGGTTATCTTTGCAAAGCAGGGAGGCCATGCGAGGGTTGGCACAAGCCCTTATGGGGACAAGTGCTCAGAGCCAGACCAGCGCCAATCGGGAGTCCGTCTCAACCGAACGTACACCAACAACCCAATGGTGCGAACTTCGAACGTACTCCGAGGCCTGCCAACGTTTTACTGGGATGGAGACGGTATGATAGTTGAATTGGAGCCATTCACACACGAGTGTCACCTCGGCGGTACTGTGTAACGCAACTAAGTCCAAACCATCATATCCGCCAGCCCAAAGCATCAATTCCAGTTCGTTGTCCAAAGCGTAGTCCAGATCCAACCGGAGTCGTTATCTGTCATCCCAGGAGGGAACCTCACGGTGCCCCCCAGGTCCTCCGGTCCGTAAGAGCGGCGCTCCCCAAAGAATGCTAGCCTCCAAGAGTGCTCTTGTCACCCAGCATTCCTCCTCAGTACGTTACCTCAGCCTCAACACCAGTCGATCGGCATTCGACCCTTTGTAATTCGTGAATGCGGAAGTTTTTTGTAGTGGGCCTTTGTGCTGGGGAAAAGAACCCGCCCACTACACCAAAGCGTTAGCCTGTGAGCGCATTCACGCGTTCCTAAACAAGACCAAATCTCGGCGAATACTACTATCCTCTTCCGCTGAGGCAGCAGACCATCACTGCAGTCCCTTACGGACACTTGTATCTACCCAATTTCACTGCATACTCAATTGTTCGTAGACTCCAACAAATGAGCAGTAGCCAACTTACCGTTTCTGTCCCTCATTTCTTCTTCGTGATTACCCATTAAAGCAAAATCTCGTAAAATCGAGTCCGATAGATCTTCAATCTTTTCAAGTCCGCTTCAACGGGGTAACTGCTTCGCCAATCTAGAAAGAATGATATATGGGTTCAACATGAGATACTTAACATGCTTCCGATTACTGCACTCGACGTTACAATATATTTAAACGTATGTCTCTTAAGTTAGCACCCATATAAATGGAATGTAATCTTATTTAAGGGTTGTCGAATAGAAGAAGGTAAAAATCACATTTATAATATTTTGATCACTCGCCATCGGCTATCTCAGCATTGCAGGGTGTCATCTACGAATAAATAAATTGGTTTACTAGTAAAAAAGAAACAAGAAATATCTTAAAATCTAACAAGTTGAGGAGGCAGGCGTATATCGCCGATAATTTTGAGAGCCTTTTAAAAATGCCACTAGAACCTGGAATATTCTAATGCGCGAACCGTTCACTTCCAAACAAAAAAAAAAACGCTATACAAAACGTGATTTTTCTTCGTCGCGAAAACCTACACAGCACTTTTCAAACCCTGGTCTTTGGAATTCCACAAAGCAAATGTTTTCGGTCATATACACGAACAACTCCACTAGTGTTGATGACAATCGCGTGAAATGCAATCTTTCCTTCAGCCTTTTCGCTGCTCAACTCCTTTTCGTGACAACTCATAAGGCAACGAATCCTTTGCTAAAACGACCGACAGAATCACCAAACAAAGGAACCGGTTCGCTAGATGCAAAACTTCCCACGCGCAATTCACTGGGATAACCGCACAGCGATCACGTTCTCACGATTCGATTTTGGCTTTAGGTTTTTCAATATCCACTTCCTAACAAAAAAATGTTGGAAATCACAATCGCGCTCATTGTACGTTCGAGAACTGTGGGGTCTCGTCTTCTTCCTACAATTCAAAAACCGAAAATCCCCCGGCGCGGTTCTCCACTCATCGCAGAAAATCGAGCTTTTCATAACAGGCTCCCCGTTGTTGCTGGTTCTCGCCTTACGGGACCCTTGCAATGGCAGTTGACGGGCCTTCCACCCATTCTGCTGTACATTTGAGTTTCCATTTGATGGTTAGTTCTTTGCTGCTTGATTTGAGGTTTAACTCGCTGTTGTATTTGTTGTTGGGGTGGAGTTTGCAATGTTTTCTATTGCATCCGCATCCGCTGTGCTGGCTGTTGGACATTTGTTTGAAGTGTTGTTTGTTGGACGTGTTTGTGTGTTATCTTTCGTGGCAAAAACTCTTGTGGTGCTTTTAGGTGCACTTGTGGCAACGTGATGACTAATTTGTGGCTGTTGTATGCTTGGGCTAGTGTGAATACGGTTTGTTGCTTGGCTTATATGTGATTTCGGTGCCGACTGGGCGAGTTGTGGATCAGTTATGTTTTGAATGGGTTCTGATTGTGGTGCTGGCACATAACTTTGATTATGGGCTGACTGGCCGTGAGGATAATTTTGTACAGTTTCTTGTTTATGTTGGAAATTTTCCCGAACTGCTTGATAAGCTCGAGTCTCAGTGCTGTTTTGTATGTAGGCTTGCTGAGTTTGTTGTATATGTGTATGCAATTGTAGTGATACTTGCTGTGTGTGACTTTGGCTTAATTGTACTTCTTGTACGTGTACATACTGAGGCTGTTGAACATGTTGCAATTGTATACGATTTTGTTGAACCTGAACTTCCTGAATTTGCACCTGAGGTTATGGCTGTTGTTGAATCGGATGCGATTGTTGCGAGCTATCATGCTCGATGTAAGTTTCTGCACAAGATGTTGTACCCGTTACAGCTTCAGCAGTCTCATTTCTGGCTTTTTTAGATGGATTTAGGTTTGTAATTTGTTGACATTGCTCAATCAAATGATTTTCGAACGTTTCTTCGAAGGATTGCCTGTATATAACATTCGATGCAACAGTGAAATACGAAATTTGTATGTGATTCTTGAATTTTGTCTGAGGGCACACACAGCTTCCGCTTGTTTAAAAGCATTTGCAGAGTCATAATAATGAGCGCAACCTATATAAAAACACGAGCATCTAGTTTCCACTCCTTGCTGAAATAATATTTGATAAATATTAAGGGGATTTGCTTGTGTATCGAAAAATTTAATCCATAATTTAACCATTCGAATATCCTGCTTGTAAGCTTCATTATGTTCAAACATAGTCAATCATCATCATCATATACAGCAATGGCACTATCCCATGTGGCTTTTTTTCAAAGAAACAATGCCGACTGGTCATTAGAGTGCATTTGAGGGTTCATTATGTACGAAACTTCGTTGAACTATCAAATTGGTTTGGGTAAACTTTGGTATACGATGTAGAAACACTGCAACTGTGTTTATTCTACTTAATTTATTCTAAATATGGTCGTAAACAGCACTTATTAAGTCCGCATATGAAAATAAAACCCAAACGACAGGACTTCAACTCCGCTGTGATGGATGACGGCTTGATTATTACAGGGCAGCTAATTTTCTCGCAACTCCAAGGCGATTAGGGTTGCGAAAAAGGAGCTGGAGAATCCTTAGGTGGAGAATCGATTGTGTTCGTGGTCGAAACGGGAGGTGGGACGACAGAAGAACACGATTAATGCACGGACAGACTGACGTAAATACTTTCGATTTGCTATAAATGGGTAAACTCTGTGTGTGAGCGAAACTAAGTACGGACGGACCGAACAGACGTATATATTAAGCTATCGATGTAGGTAGTTTTTTCAGGAAACAGTGATCTAGCTTGGCATTGTAATGCCCAGCGGGATTGCTTTGGCGGAAGTAGCGATGAAAACCTCATCCCCTTCTTTAAAATCGGAAGGTCGAGACCTCAGGTTGTAATATGCCTGGTTTGCACATCCTGTGACCTTTATCTTCCGTCTAATTTGTTGGCGGAGGACTCCTAAACATTTGTGGGGCTTCAGCGCAACGACGGGATCTCCCAAACACTTCAATTGCCATAGTAGCCTGTATGATTTGCCATGGCAAATTATGTGCTGTCCGAAGTCGGCAAAGTAAGGCGAGATACCAATGACGGAATGGTAAGACGACCGTTGAGCGCGAGTGATGGCGGACAATCTACGGTCCCAATCCTTCTGAGTTGGATGGGCATAAGAATGGATCGCGGCTAACAGGGTGCAATCCAAACATTCTGAGGCATTAGATTGAGGAGAGTATTTTGGCGTCAGTTGATGTTCGACACCGTACTGTTTTACTGAGGATATAGACCGAGTAGATCTATATAAAGACGTTAGAATACGTGCTCCGAAACTTTGAGTTGACTCATACGAGGTCGAAGAGGCTGGTTTGGAGCTTTCGCGCCTAGACACATCTCACAAGCGCTTACATAGTCTTTGACCTGGGATGACTTCTTAGGCCAAACGAAGTACTTCTTAAGGCACCTAAGGGTCCGACCGTGTGCATTCAGAGGATGTTGGTGTGTGAGTCATCTCCTCCTGCACCTAGAGTTTCCACGACTCTTCTTCCTGCCATGGATCACCGGTTGCGTATTTATAACGTCGATACACATAACCGTCTATCACTTTTAAATCAGGCAACTGTGTTGATTGGCTTACGATAGTTTGCCTCAACTCGTTGTAGCTGCCTGAGTTAAAATACGGGCCGTCTAAGTCTATCTCGATGGAATCATCGTCATTCACTGTCAATTCCACCCCTTGGGGGAAAAAATTCGCGAGAGAGTATCGGGCACGATATTCTGGGTCCCCTTCTGGTGTTTGATGGAAAGCTTGAACCCTTGCAGTTTAAGAGCCAAGTGGACCTACACGGACGTTTGGCCCGATGGGCTCATCAGCCATTGTAACGAAGCGTAATCTGTGATGATTTCAAACTCGTAGCCCTCGATGTACGCCCGGAATATCTTTACAGCTATCACCGCTACCAAACATTCTTGGGCGGATACGGTGTAGTTCCTTTGCGCTGAGTCCAGTTAACTGGACAGAAACCAATGGGAGCTTCCTCTCCCTCCTCGGTCAATTGCACAATAACGGCTCCAACTCCATGTTGACTTGCATCACAATGAATGGAGAAGGGTTTCTGAAAGTCGGGGCTGTGCACGACTGGAACAAACGTTAAGGCTTGTTTGAGCTCTTCAAATGCCTTACGACTGGGTTAGGTCCAAATGAATTTCTTTTTCCGGGGCATGTCCGACAGAGGCGCTGAAACTGTTGTCGTAGCTCCTTAACAATCTTCGGTAAAGGAAACGTCATAGCTGCTTAATAATCTTCGGTAAAGGAAACTCATGGATCGCCCGAGTTTTGTCCGGATCCGTTTTGATAGTGCCATGTCCGGTGACATACCCTAGATATTGTAAGGACCATTTCAAAGGCCTAACCAACCTGGGGTGAGTTCCGTTGGACGTAGCACCAATATACCTACTTGTATTTATCCGGTGCGTACGCGCATCCACTCGCTTGGTCTGGAATACCTGAAAACTCCACTCAACTTCACTTTATAGCTTTCCCAATGAAACACATGTTTTCTCCATCAAATAAATTTATTTTTTCTTTAAATTACAATTGCAACTCCAATTGTTTGTTGCAGGTGCCTCTCATTTAGGGCACTGTTCTGACTTGAACTCTAACTCCAACCCTTTGATTTGGGTTCTGAACGCCTCCCGCTCCACTTTGGTTACCGTAAGATGTGCCAATCCACGCAGATCACTACTCTTGCGGTGGAACTCGACAATGTGCTCACCTCTTGGCCGCTTCTCTTCCGGCTCGACCACTGTCGTATCGAGCGGCTTGATCAAGCGTGTCCGGTACTCCTCGATCGTGATTGGCCTCGGACCCGCTCTGGGCGTCGCAGCGATTGCTTCCTCGAGCGACGGATGCGTTGCGATGTCATCACAGGCTGCTAGTGGTGGTTGTCCAGTCGCCACCCACATATGTCAGTTGTGGTGATTGCTGGCAGTGCGAGCTGGTCAATTGCTTGCCGATGGCGATTGGGCCCAAATTGTGACGCCCGCACGCTGCTGATGTTGCGTGGTGCCGGTGAGTTTGCTGGCGATGCGTGTTGGTCGCTGATGGTTAGACGAAGGCAATCAAATCTTCGCTCACGTATGCTGGTCGTGGTGGCTGCTGGTGCTGCGAGCTGGTCAATTGGTTGCCGATGGCGATTTGGCGCAAATTGTGTTGTCCGCACGATCGCTGAATCGAAATCACGTTAACTTGCTCGTCCCTTTGTGAAACGTCTTAGGGAAACTACTGCTCGGGCAAGAACCTTGAGCCGCACAAGTAACGTGTTTGACTGATGTACGGGGTGGTAAAATAGCTGGCTGATGCGCATAGGGCTGCTTTTCGTTTGACTACCTGAATCCGGGCTGGAACTCTCTTGAAAATTGTCAGTCTCGGGCTGAATGCCTTGAGATGATTCTACTCGGGCAAAGGCCTTGAGTAGGACAAGCGTAGTATCAACAGTGTTTGGTTTGGGCCATGAATATTTATACAAAAATAATGCTTACCTCAAGTTTATCTTTGTTGTCATTCATTTGCATTTCATATTGGGTACATTTACCTCTTTGCTTAGTCAACTCGAGTAACGATTAATATTAATAGTAAATTAGGTCAGTAGATTGTTTGGGGAAATTTCCACGTGGCCATCTATCGGTGACTAGCAATAATGCTTATGCTTGTCGAGAAGTGATTTCATATGTGTATTATTTCCATTTTCCCCAGATTTGTGGATTGGTCAATGCCAAGCTAAGTGGACGAGCACGAAGTATATGCCACACCCACGCATACACTTACTTTTCAAGCCTTTGCGCATGATGCAGTTTATCTACGAGAACCCATGTGTGAAGCGTTAGTAATGCTCGAGACATTGGCTGAGCCTAATGTCTCGAGGTTGGCTTAGTTCCCCACAATGATATTGTTCTTCGGTCATAACAAACTAACTTTTCTGGACATTGATTGCTCACATTGGCTGAGCCTAATGTCTCGAGGTTGGCTTAGTTCCCCACGATAACATTGTTCTTCGGTCATAACAAACTTACTTTTCTGGACATTGATGGTCAGTCCCGTGTAGAAGACGTTGGTCAAACGTTTCAGTGATGAGTAGAATGTCATCCAGGCAAACAATCACTTGATGTTTAAGATGAGATGGAATTACTTTGTCCATCAGCCGCGTCATCGTTTGTGGAGCGTTACACATGCCAAAAGGCATTGTGAAGAACTGGTATAATGGTCATCCGAGCACTGTGCGGTCTTATCCCTTGACCCTTAATCGAGTGGAATTTTCCAGAATGCATCTATTGAGACTTGTAATGAAGTTAGCTTTCGGCAGTCTTCCCAATATTCCATCGATGATTGGATGAGGGTAAGCGTCTTTAACGGTCACTGCATTGACTTTCCGGGCATCTAAACAAAGATGGACTTTACCTGGCTTCACCACCAAGGTTACCGGTGAGGACCAGGCACTTTGAGATTGCTCTAAAACCTCCAACTCTAGCATACTATCCAACTCTGCGTACACTAGCTTTTCCATGGCCGGTGAGATGGCATAGTGTCTCTGCTTAATTGACGTATTATTGCCAACATCGATTACATGTGAGACCAGAGTGGTACGGCCAAGGCCTTGCGTAGCTTATGATGGAAAAACAGCAATGGATATTACCAGGTGTTGTCGTTGGTGAGGCGTTAATTCGTGCCTGTCAGGTATAGAGCGAGTTCACTGACATAATTAATATTTAAGGGTGAGTTTGTGAATAAGTCTGGGGCTAAGCCAAATTGAAGGACGAAATCGACGCCAAGGTACACGTTCTGAGTGAGAGAAGGGATAATGAAGAAGGTAATATCCTTAGTTTGACCTCTGAACGCCACGAGTGCGGTCAATCAACCCTGGGTAAAATGTTTGGTTCCATCAGCTTATCACAGAAGGATGTTGATGGAGCATCTTTGAGCCGAGGCTCGAGGCAAGGCAGCTGATACTTTCACCCATGCCAATCAGTGCCCTTTGATTGCTGCGTAAGGTCTGGTGTCGTTTTCGCAAACCCCCGAGATGTTGCATAAGTTAAGAGTTTGACGACAGGTGCGCAGTCTCTTGCGGAAACTCCGCCAATGACAAGTTGACCATTTTACATTGCGCGAGTGGGAGGTGACTTCTTTGGAAGCAAAGATTCACTCTCGAGCCGCACGATATTCTTGCAATCGAACATGATAGGGCTTTAGTACGCGAATTTGTGGCTACCAGGGTTCTTCAGGCAGTGACTGCGGTGGTTGCTTCAATAGTGTCGTTAGAGAGGTTTCCGGAAGAGAGGGAACCTCCGCATTCATAATTGTCAAGGCTGGTGTATTATCGTCAATATTGGGGTTTGCAGCAAGCTGGCAACCTACTCTGGGGCTTTGGAGCACCACTGAGGTGGTCAGGTAGTTGCTCGTCCGTTTTTTGAAGTGGCGCAATCTGGGCGATCTGGCAAGTAGGCGTCAGGCTTACCGCATCCGTAGCAGAAAACCGTACGCTCTGCCCGACATGCAATAAACCGATGTTCGGTTTGCTTGCAGTTCCAGCAGGTCGTGAGGTTCCCCACCACGGCTACCGTAAGCTCGTCTGACTCTATGCCGGTATCTTCCAGATCTGGAGTGTTGGGCTCTTGTACCACTTCTGCGATTTCGCGCCGCGGACCCGTTCTCGCTAACAGGTATGGCCGTTCTCGGAGGTCTTCTTCAACCAACTCCCTCCTGTTGATTGACGGCCCTTAGCAGCAATTCCATGTCCTGAGGCTGACCCTCAGGACTCGCGACATGGGTGTGAAGTTCCGGCCTCAAATTCCGTTTTAGCAACCGTAGCAGTTGTGTTTGCGTCATCTTCTCAGATAACTGGTCATTTAGCCGTAGGACGTCGGCTCGATACTTACAGGAGGGCTCATCTGGAACCCTCTCGTCCATGTTAACCGTGGCATACTCCATACGGAGTACCTCCTTCAACCCTGACCAGTGTTGAGATGTGTAGTAATCGAGCAGGCACACTAGGACATTGCTCGAAAACCTTCCATCTCCTATGTAAAAATTGCAATGGCAGTGTTTCAGAAAATACAGTCAATATTCGGAATTTGGTGTACTAAGCATAATTTTACTATGCTCCTGGCATGGAAAAAAGTCAGCTAGCATTAAAAATAACCTACTACAACAAAAAACCTCAAAAAAAAACAAATTACTCTTAAACGCTTACTGGATAAGGAACGGAAAGTATAAATGTGTAATCAAATTTAAATTTCAACAACAAAAATGTATATATCTAGATATCTATACATTTGAAAAGTTTGCAATGAAGACGAAAAACAAAAAAAAACATAAATAATAAATATGGAACTATCTAGAGAAGATAAACTTAGGAATGATTAAATACTAAGGAAAAAGCATATAAAATAGATTTGTCAAACTATAACAAAAAAGAGAGTAAAAAAAGAAAACATTTAAATAATGGATATAGAGATACAATACACAAGCACATATGTATACTGTAGTTCCAGCTGCAAATCGAAAGGTCGGACAAGCTCAAATACCAGTTTCATCGCCGGCTGGGCAAACCCCAAGCGATAAATCAAATCCAGGCTGTTTCGCTACGGTTCTCCTCTCAACATATTCAAGAGGATATCATTTAGATGAGCAAATACTCAAAATAAACATATATAAAATTACCTGCCAGCCATGCCAGATATCGTACATCGGACAAACTAAGCGATCAGTCAAAACAAGGTTCAGCGAACATATCAAGGAAGCAGAGAAGCTAAAGTCATGGAAAGCACCTGGTGATACAGCAAAGTCCACCGTCGCCAAGCATATTGTAGAAATTAGTCACGCAATCAATTGGGATGATCTAGAGGTAATACAAGACGTGAGCAACAATCGGAAATTGGACGTACATATATGAGACCCTTTGGATTATTCGACAAACGGAAAACGCACGGCCCAATGAAGATGTGGGCAACGGGTACTTAAGGATACTAGATCTAATTAAATCTAAATAATATTTAAAATATAATAAACGAATTAAAATAGCAGTAATAAAAACAAAAACTCAATGAGGGAAAAGCAATAAATAAGGGAAAAGCAATAAATTATACCTCTTAAGCAGGGATAATAAAATGTAATTAAGGATATAGATTGATTGATAGGTTTCAAAGACAAAAATAAGTAAAATGTAATTAATGTAAGGGATATAAAAAGCGGATACTATTTGGAATTAAACCATAACGAAAAACACTGAAGAAGGAGGAACCCTTACCTCCGAAATAAATATTTGTTTAGTATTAAATTTACAATATTTGCGTTTTTCTGGAAAAGTTGGAGGAACATTTATTTGGAGAGTATTTTTACTGTTTGCGGATCGCGAGTGATTGGGAAAAAACGGCTTCGCCTGCATCTATTAGGGGAATTACGGGATTTCGATGCTATGGGATTGATTGGATTAAGTGTGTAAAATGTTTTGGAGTGAAAATAAATTAGAAAGAAAATCAAAGTAAAAGCTAAGCGAATGTGAAATATCCCCGATTGAAATTTGAAAAGTGATTCAAGTTGAAATTTGCAATGCGATGTGTTGTGCGGAATCGGTTGCTAGATTAACGGTGTGTGTTATAAAAAAATGTAGTAAATTAGAGCAACATAAGTTGACGCAGATGCTATTACAATAATAATTTATAAAGTATATGAAGAAAAAAGATTTTCGTATAAAAGAATAAAATTGCTGAATGTAAATACAAATAAGCCAAAAGGGTACTTAGCCATCCTCCTCGACGAGCGCCCGTAGATGGGGTGGGCTAGGGTGATTTTGTTCAAATGCAGTTTCGATACTATACAAAAAAAAATGAGCTATGCAACAACAACTATACCATCTCGAAATTCTAATGTCAGAATCAAGATATCAATTTTCTTAAATTTACGTTAATTTAAGCTGACGATACTAATCAAGTGCACATGTAACCAATAATTCGGGGTCGAGCTTCCAATATTTTACAACATCGCAAAACCGTTAACAAGATGTCAGTGAGGGTCATGCCAATGAATTCATTCTTCTGCTGCTGTCCCTTAACACTCTGTGGCCAAAATAACTACCGAGGCCGGAACACAATTTCGTAAGTTGCAAATAATATTCAGCGATAAGTCCTTCCACGTAGCGCAATTTACAGGGAATCGATTAGCCCCAAAAACACGCTAAAGAGTTGATGACAACAAAAGAACACCCACAGTCCATGTAATGGGCTAAATTCGCTACTTTTGTTTTGCTGTATACCCGCTCGTTAATATTATGGCCGCATCGGAATATATTTGAGGTCCACTGTGTTTGCAAATTCGAATTGGGAACGCGTTCTATAGAATCACTTTTATCTAGTTGAAGGGCTCGTTTTCGTTCACCACAGAAATAAATACTTAAACAAAAACTACATGTCAGTGGCAGTATAGGACCTCGTGGCACTTTTCTCAAGTGTATTTTCAATCCCACACAAATCACTTCTAAAACTTCATATTTGGCTCTACTTAGCAGGTGGAGAATCTTACAAGCTATCCTAATTGCAGACACGGATGCCAATCCAACATCCCCTAATAATGGGGGGAGTCCACAGTGATCCAACAATAATTTCTCACACACCTTTAATCTAGCAACCGATTCCGCATAACACATCGCATTGCAAATGTCAACTTGAATTACTTTTCAAATTCCAATTGGGGCTATTTCACATTCGCTTAGCTTTTACTTTGATTTTCTTTCTAATTTATTCCCACTCCACAACATTTTCCACACTTAATCCAATCAATCCCATAGCACCGAAATATCGTAATCCCCCTAATAGATGCAGGCGAAGCCGTTTTTTCCCAATCGCTCGCGATCCGCAAACAGTAATAAAACTTTCCGACCACAAGTCACGAATTTTCCACTTTCCGTATCAAAAATCATTTACTCAATTCCTCTTCCCTAGAGCAAGACGTTCCGTCCATCCCGTGTAGGAACTAGCATTCTCCCCGACGTGATCACGGTCACGGTCAGAAGCGGAATCCCCTAAACTCATCATTTTTCCTTCAAAAAGTATTTCATTTCCATTCGGTTTTCTATTCTTGTCTCTTTTTCTTCCGCACAATTGTGTTATTCATCACACAACAAATACAATTAAAAATTGGAATACAGTAATATGAGGAGTTTACGGTATTTAAATCTCATTACTAGTTTTTGTGTATTGATCACGTCGGCGGTGTGGAGGGAGTGCCTCTCTTTTCTTGAAATTTCTTTTCGACGCACATCTGTGAATGATGTCCGATACTTGGGGTTTGTGCTCGGGAATCTCATGATCTGCGATCTTGCTTCATTTACTCCATCGACGATTATTTTACTGCGTTGCATATTGCCCTTTATCAAGTCACCAACATGATTTAAGTCCACGCTATGATGATGCGTTTCAAGTTGCTTCAACATTTTCGATAACTTATCAAAAACTTGGCTTTCAATTTCGCATAAATCTTCCATTTGCTCATCTAAATGATAAACTTTCCAACCATTAACCTTTCGGACATGAGCCTGATTTGCGAGATCCATAACTGTTGATGGACGTTTTTTACGTGGTTTAACATCTGAATAACGCTGAAAATGATTGTTGGCCACTCTCCAGCTCTGCTTGTAACCATCAAACAAATTACACGTTCGCGGTTTCTGATTATGATCTCAGTAGGCTTTGCATTCTCTTTGTTGCTACTGGTGATAGCACTGGCGTTATTGCTTTGTTTATGTCCTTCGTTAGCATTAATATGATGCTCTTGCCCATGATGCGTTGATGGTTGATTATTCGGGACATTGCTTTGCGTCTGTTGGTTATTCGTATAATGTTAGCCCAATGATTGTTGCTGTGGCTGTGTAGGTGGTGGATTTTTAATCGACCGTCGTTGGTGCTGCTGTTATTTGAAATGGGTTGCGGTAAATGTTGTTGATTTGATTGTTGTTGTTGTGAGCTTGCCGGTGCATGGGCAGATGATGCAATGTTATGCTCTTGAATATGTTGAGAGGAGAACCGTAGCGGAACCGCCTGGATTTGATTTATCGCTTGGGGTTTGCCCAGCCGGCGATGAAACTGGTATTTGAACTTGTCCGACCTTTCGATTTGCAGCTGGAACTACAGTATACATATGTGCTTGTGTATTAGGGATGCGCCGATACTACGGTAACAGTGACTAGGAACTGAGTATTTGCTTGTCACTGCTGGCACATGTTCCTAAAAACCAATAACAATATGAAATGTAACAGTCACTGTTACATTTCATATTGCCGAATACAAGAGATAGTACATTCACGTGCCTAGCATACACGCGAACACCTATTTTCAGATGCACACGAAAACAAGAAACTCGATGAAAATCATGTGACAACAAGCAACCGATTTGCCACCAAAAGTTGTACTCTTCACCCAACTCTGTTCCCAAGTCACATTTTTACTTAATAGAACCGATTTGGCTGATGAGTACAATTTCTCGTATATGTGACTTTCCAAATCACTGTTTCATTCAGTCACAATGAGTACTTGTACTTATCGGTCCTGGAGTCACAGTTCCAAAAAGTCACAGTTACAGGAACTTGTAATCATGAACCAAATCCGTTTTAAGTCGACGTTCCAGTCACAGTTGCGGGAAATTGTACTCACCGCCAAATTCGGTTTGATACAGTTAAATGTGACTTGGAACAGACGTGGGTCACTGTGACCTTTGAGGAACGGAACAAATGGAGAGGCTATGCTCATATAAGCTCCATAGAAAATGATACGACCACCTTCTGAGTATGATTGTCATTTCATTTCCAATAATTTCCACAATTTCTCCTCTCGAGAGCCCGATTGTCAATTTGACGATGTATTTAACACTAGAGTGCACGCGCACACATTTTTAGGATTTTGTAAAAAAATTTTATTTCAAAACCCTTCTAAAATCGTTACCAGTCTGCCCGTCTGTCCGTCGGTACGTATGTCACAGCTGTTTTTCTCGGAAACTATTAAATCTAGAAACATGCAATTTTGCAGGTAGGTCAAAACTGGTGTCCTTTTCAAAGTTCCAATGCAAAAAAAAATTTATAAAGTTTTTAAGGTGGTCTCCCCATATATGGAGGTGACCCTTAAAAATGTTTTTTGTCAAGTATATTCGATATGGGTATCAAAAAAAGGTGTTGGTTAGGACTTTCAGAATCAGGTGTCAAAAGTGGTATAACAAAGTAGGGGAGTACGGGGGAAGTGAAATTAGGGGAAAAATTTGTGTCCCCGCCCCCTCGCGAGTGGACACCTTTGATCGGAAAAATCTAAAAAAATCATGAATGTAGATATTAATGAGTATAACAATGACAAATACCTTAGAAGTCGAAATTCACTCAGCTTTGTGAAGAATAGCATTACATAAAAATTTTACTTTTTTCTTCATAAAATTGCAAGGACCTTTAAATTCAATGAAACTTGGCATAAGTGGTCCTATACAAGATTGTTAAATTCTGCAAGTTTCATAAAAATCGATAAATATTTACGGTAGTTATAGCCATTTGAATTTCCTCAAATTACAACAACGCATTCATTGAATTTTTCGACCATGTGGGCTTTCCGTCGACTCAGACATTACAGTTTTGATTGGACCTTCTCAAAATTTTCCAGAAAAGATGTATAACATAAATCTTTGAGAAATAATTCACTCGATAATATAAGAAATATCACAATAAAATGGCAGCCTCTTAAATTAAAGAAATGTTTGTTGTTCCGTTAAAACCAAATATTTGATGTAAACGTCATTGAATCATTTCTTGAGTTTGTTCATAACTGGTGACTGCATATCATATTTTGAGTACAAAATCCTTCTGACACGAGTGTAGGTCTGTCTACCGACTTGTTTTCATGAGTGCTTGCGTGGCATACTAGGGTTGGCCATTTTAAAATCACTATCAGTTACTTTTCAGATAATACATATACGTGTTTTTCTCTGATGAACAAACTTCTTTTGTATAGCTAAAAGAAAACGAAAATTACAAACAATCTTACGGATACGTAAGAAAATTTAATAAAAATGATTTATCTGACGTTCAAGACAAAAATATCTTTGACTAAAAATTTATGATTTATTTCTTATATTCGTAACATTCAAGGTATTCTATTGCCTGGTAATCGGGGAAAATCCATTTCTTAAAGTTTTACACCATTTTTATACGAATTAAATTGCAATTTTGGGTTTTTGAGTAGGACCAGAGTTGCAGTTGCAAATATGTGCATTAGCGCTGGCATTTCGCGTAGTTCACAAATTTAGTAAATGAGGCTTTCCTTGAATTGCAGCGCTCTAGCACACTTATCTGAAAAGTTATTGCTTATAATGTTACCCTGGTCTTTTATAGTAGTCCATGCGTGCACTCTAGTGTTAATAATTACAATATTGAAGAAAACAGAGATTAAATTTTGGGTAAAAGCTATTGATTTGGTAGCAAAGCGAGTTAGAAAAGAAAACAACTCCTTCTGCTGTTGGACGTTTTGTTTTCCCAGATGCGAAATGTTAATATAGTTTTATTGTTCACAAGTTTTTCATATAAACACAAAATCTACTTTCGAAGGGAAATATAAATAATGGGTCTATATTTGTCTAATAAGGATTTTGAGATACATGTATGTTCATGCCAACTGACCAGGCTTTTAGGAAAATTTTCAATCGTCAATTAATCAATAAGATTACTCAGTATATTTTGAAGATCGATCGGGTCGGGTTGCATTTAGCAAATAACTTAGAAAAGTCTAGTATGTTGTAGTTGTAGTTTCATCAGTGTTATATGTGAAGTGAATATTTAGAAATTGACTTGTTAATGAAGAAAACGTTATTTTGATTGCGAATCGGAAGTGAATGTTTAGAAAGTGACTTGTTAAACTTTATTTTGATTGTGAATTGGAAAAAGTTTCAATATGGCTCTGCAAATGAAAAAAAGTTCCATTTGGGAACATTTTACTCAAATTGACAGTGTAAGTGCCAAGTGTAATATTTGCAAAAGTAATATAAGTTATAAATCATCGACGAATAACTTAAAAAAGCATGTTCTCCGCAAGCACCCCACAGTTCAAATGCTTGTTGAAAGTGAAAAACTACCGAATATGAAAAAACCTTCAGCAACATCATTGGGATCTTCAATTTCTGCTTCTTCAAGTGCTCAACAATTAGAAGTGCAAACACAACCAGGACCAAGCACAACATCAAATGTGAGCCATCCTCTTTTGTTAGTAAGTTCAACGCAAGCAAGAATATCTTCTTATATTCCAGCGAAAATTTCGGAGCAGTCGAAGAAAAAGATAGTTTGTGAGTTTTTGAAGCTTTTTACGTTGGACTACCAGCCATTTTCGATCGTCGAAGATGACGGGTTCAGAGCATTCATTCGGGCATTAAATCCTGCTTTTGAACTTCCCACGAGGAAAAAAATATCTAAGCAATTGATACCAGCTAGATATGAAGAAGCAAAAATGAAACTGACAACCTTGTTCTCTGATGCAAAGGTGAAGTCATTGTGCTTAACGACAGATTGTTGGACATCGCTCACCAACGATAGTTACATCGCGATAATGGTGCATTTAGTTTTGGGTGGAAAGCTTTTGAGTTTAACATTAGATTGTTGTGCAATTCAAAAATCCCACACAAGCGAAAATTTGGCTGAGATCATAAGAGCAACCTTAGATACTTGGGGATTAGCAAAAAAAATTATATTTTCTGTGTCTGATAATGCATCAAATATTACAAATGCATTAAAAAACCATTTGAGGTTGAAGCACATGGGATGCGCAGCACACAAGCCACACCTCATTGTGGAAAAAGGTCTCGAAGAAGAAGAAATCGCCGCAATGATAGAGAAAGTTAAACGAATAGCTCTTCATTTCAAACTGTCCACTAAATCGTGGAACATGCTACGCGAATGCCAAAAAAGAGAAGGAATCGAGAACCCCAAACGCATTATCAATTCTATGCCAACGAGGTGGAACTCGACATTTTTAATGTTAAAACGGTTAACAGAATTGCAAATTCCTTTAACTACAGCAATGGCACATCTGAATATTGACATTCAGATGATTAACGCAAATGAATGGAAAATTATCAATGAACTTTGCCAAATTTTAAGTCCATTCAATGATATCACCCAAGTTCTAAGTTCCCAAAAATTTCCAACTGCTTGTGGCCTCATTCCTATGATAAACGGATTAGTGGATTAGTTGGATAGGTTTTTAAGGGAGGAAGAGTACCGAGAATATAGTCAAGCCGTCAAAAAATGTGCAAATATTTTGATGAACGAGGTCAACCGCATGGAGCGATTCGGAGGGATTGAGCGCAGTGGCACATTAGCGGTATCTACATTTTTAGACCCTAGGTTCAAAACTATGCCCTTTAAAGATGGAACCTCAGAGGAAGATGCTAAAAAAAAAGTGGAAAAGCTAATAATGGCCAAAATGCAACAGGATGAAGAGCAGACAGAGGAGCCTCAACAAACCGATGAAGCAGTTGATAAAATGTCTATTTGGCATTCATTTTTGAGTGCATCTAGATCCAATATTCAACCTTCACGTAAGTCATTTTTTTTCGTGTCATGAATATCATACAAGTTTTCATTTGCACAGGTGGAAAAGAAGCAAGAGCGATCATCGAGCTTCAACGGTATATGGAAGACAGCCGCATCCAGTTTTCCGAGGACCCAATCAAGTGGTGGGAAGAAAAAAAATATTTTTATCCTATTCTGCATGAAGTGGCCCAAGAAAGATTGTGTGCTGTTGCTACATCGGTTTCGTGCGAGCAACTTTTTTCCAAAGCAGGAATGATACTTTCGAAAAGAAGATGTCAACTATCGGCAGGAAAAGTTCAAATGCTACTGTTTTTAAATTCCAACGAAAAAATATTATCCGAAAATATTTAATGTACGAGTATTATTGTTTGTCGTTGAAATAAAGAAATATGTATTATTTCCCCTTGATTGACTTGCCTTATTTGGTTAAAGTATTACACACATATATATAATGAGGATCCTATTATTAAATATTACGATTAAAAATTGCGATAGTTTTTGAGTTACAGCGGGAACGAATAAGTATTTTGTAACAGGAACTGGACCGTTAACTTGGAACTGTTACTCGCTTGTCACAGTAACCATTGGAGCTGTTACTCAGAAGGACCGATATTGCCCATCCCTATTGTGCATTGTATCTCTATATCCATTATTTAAATGCTTTCTTTTTTTACTCCCTTTTTTTGTTATAGTTTGACAAATTTATTGCTTTTTCGTTTGTATTTAATTATTCCTAAATTCATCTTCTCTAGGTAGTTCCATATTTATTATTTATGTTTGTTTTGTTTTTCGTCTTAATTGTAAACATTTCAAATGTATAGGTATCTAGATATATACATTTTTGTTGCTGAAATTTAAATTTGATTACACATTTATACTTTCCGTTCCTTATCCAGTGAGCGTTTAAGAGTAATTTGTTTTTTTTGAGGTTTTTGTTGTAGTAGGTTTTTTTTAATGCTGGCTGACTTCTTTCACTGCCAGGAGCCTAGTAGGATTATACTTAGTACTGCGAATTCCGAATATTGACTGTTTTTTCTGAAACACGGCCATTGCAATTTTTACATAGGAGATGGAAGGTTTTCGAGCAGTGTGATAGTGTGCCTGCTCAATTACCACAAATGGTGGAGTGGCATGTATCTGCCAGTAGGTTTCCAGCGTTGCTTCCCTAAGCAGCATCAGCAAGTAGCAAGAC